>CM061747.1:219417165-220017165 GCA_030979885.1 Lolium multiflorum
ATTCCATGAGGACCACCGGTGACAGATTGAGAGCTAAACAAGCATTCTTGCTTTTCTTGGAGTAGCTGCACCACAGCCTCTCGGCCCTTGCCAATCTCAGCCGAGCCTGCGGCGGCCGTTTGGCGATGAAGACGACAGGGTTTGTGGTGACGCTGCTTGTTGGCATTTAGTTGGTGGAACATTTTGTGCAGCATGAAAACTGAAGTAAAGAATGGGTTGGTGCTGGTTTTTAGTCCTCTTTAGGTTCTGGAATGTCTTGTATAACATCAAAGTTAAAGAAAAATGGTGATTTTGTTTTGTTTATGCGGTGCAGATTCGATATGGCGATTTACTAAGTGACATGCAATAGCAAAGAGGGTCGGAGGAGATGCAAATGATGGGGCGGTGGTTCATTTGTGTTAAAACTTGTTTTTGATTGAGCTATGGCTCATGATCTACTTGTTCTATTATCTGTTGAACTCAACTAAGTGCATGTATTTGTGAACTGTGATGTATGACACTTTATTGGACTAAGCACTACTAGGAAAAGGCCTAGCCGTAAGACTGCCAGCAGTGGCGCACCATGGCTGCCGTGCGCCACTACTACTTAGCAGTGGCGCACCACGAAACGGTGGGCCACTGTTACAAAAGTAGTAGTGGCGCACCCTGATCTAGGTGCGCCATAACTAAGTGCTGACAGGAGGCCAGCTCCTCCCCCAACCTAGTAGTGGCGCACGTCTTCGTGGTGCGCCACTGCTTAGTTTCTTACCTATGGCGCACGTTGTGGTGGTGCGCCACTGCTAGGAGGTGTCCAGAGCCCCTTTAGAGGTGATAGGTTTAGCAATGGCGCACTGCAATGGTGCGCCACTGCTAAATAGCTTACCTATGGCGCATGGTTTGGTGGTGCGCCACTGCTAGGTGGTGGCCAGAGAGCCCCTTTAGAGATGAGAGGCTTAGCAGTGGCGCATTGCGTTGGTGCGCCACTGCTACATAGCTTACCTATGGCGCATGGCATGAGGTGCGCCACAGCTAGGAGGTGGCCAGGACCCCTTTAGTGATAAGAGGCTTAGTAGTGGCGCACCTGTCAGAAGTGCGCCATTGCTATGTCACCCTAGCAGTGGCGCACGGCTAGGTGGTGCGCCACTGCTAACCTGGGACCATTTCCTGCTTTTCACCCACCACTCACATGTGCCACCCACTTTCCCCAAACACTCTTCCACCACCACCTCCCACCAAATCTGGATCTGGTCGTGTTGCCCCTCCTTCCCACCTCATTTTTACCTCTTCATTCACCAAAATTAAGTTGGTAAACTTAATTTTCTTCATAGGTAAGTAATGGTGAAGCTCTCTTAGCTCAATACCCTACTCAATCTCAACTTTTTACCTCATCCAACACTCTAGGTCTCGCCGTATCGGTAACTTTGTTGGTTTTATGCTTTGTGTGTGACCGGTTCCGATCGTCTTGCACACACACGTGTGTGTGCACATATGTTATGTGAAGCTCATGTGTTGTGCGCATGCGCGAAAAGCGTCTCACGTGCATGTGTGTTGTATGCGAAGCCTCCACACATGTGTTGTATATGCAAAGCCTCCACACATGTGTTGCATGCATGTTTTTGTTTGCAGGGATTTGAAATGCGATGGAGTTGCCAATATTTTGCCGAAATGTTGATTTATTTCCGTTTCGGCGAATAGTGGGCATACTACGCATATACATATGTCCTATTTTTAGGGAAGGTCATGCCAAAATTTTCTTTTGGTATGCTAAGATATCCATTTTCTCTATACCCGCAGGCGACCATGGTCCGCATGATGAGCGAAGGCGTTGTGGCTAGGTTTTTGAAAGCTGCGACGGCCGAGATGATTAGAAATAACCAAAAGGAGATAAGATGTCCGTGTCGAAGATGCAAGCTGACGAGCCTTATGGACCCTAAAGCCGATATGGTACGGGACCACCTTCTCGTGCGTGGTTTCATGGATGGCTATCGGTGGGAAGGCGACGAAGATGATTATGAATTTGTCCATGGGATTTCAACAAGAAATAAGGAAGGTGGTGAGCACCATGTAGAAGTTCCCGGACATCAGGATGTAGAAGATCCCGGCCATGATCATGATCACAATGTAGGAGATCATGGACCCGATGATATGGAAGATCAAGATGGAGGACCCGATGATGAAGATCATGAAGATGAAGACGATGGACCATCGTCGATGGACTGGGTGCAGGACCCTTATCTTCAAGAGCTGCTTCTCAAGCAGACGAGTAACGCAAGGGATGCCGCCCGAGAGAAAGCCAAGATGGATCAACTGGAGGTAGACGCGGTTACTCCATTGTATGAAGGATGCAGGCCGGAGGATACCCGCCTGAAAGTAACGCTCATGGCTCTGCAGATGAAGGTAAAGCACAAAATGACCGACACATCCTTCAACGACAACATGTCATTCTGGCACGAACGTCTTCCCAAAGGTAACACGTGTCCGACTAGTATCGAGGAGGCCAAGAAAATCGTGTGTCCTCTGGATTTACCGCATGTGAAATATCATGTGTGCTTGAACGATTGCATCATTTATCGGAACGAGCACGCGGAGTGTACCATATGTCCGGAGTGCGGCGTCAGTCGGTACAAGAAGGGGAAGAAAGCTCCTCGGAAGGTGGTGTGGTACTTTCCGATCACTCCTCGTCTGCAGCGGTATTTCGCGGATCCTAAGCAAGCAAAGCTAATGCGCTGGCACGCGGAGATGAGGAAGGGAGAAGATGACGTTGATGATCCGAAGAAAAAGAAAAAGGACAGGATGTTGAGACACCCTTCGGATGCTAGCCAGTGGAATGCGTTGAACCTTGAGTACCCAGAATTTGGGGACGATCCTAGGAACATAAGGCTGGGCGCGAGCACCGATGGAGTCAATCCGTTTGGCAGCCAGAGCAGCACGCATAGCACATGGCCCGTGTTTGTGTGGATGTACAACCTCCCCCCGGTTGTGCATGAAGAGGAAGTACATTCAAATGAGTATGCTAATTGAAGGGCCGAAACAACCAGGGAACGACATCAATCTGTATATGGGGCTTCTGAAAGAGGAGCTAGCCACGCTATGGGACGCGCCTGCCAATACGTGGGACGCCGCCGCGGAAGAATATTTCCCTATGAGAGCCGCGCTGCTCACGACGGATTCAATGCATGCGTCAGGTGCATGGATGACACAACGTACCGCCAGCTAGATAGAGATCCGGGGTCCTCGAAAACGGTGTTCATGGGACATCGAAGGTGGCTTCGCGACGAAGACCCATGGAGGAAACGCAAGGATCTGTTCGATGGTCAAGACGAACCCCGAAGACGGCCACGTACGAGAAGCGGCGAGCAAATAGACGAGCTATTGAAAAATTGGAAAGAGTGCCCACCGCCGGGAAGAAGCGAAAGGCGCCGGAGCCGCTGCTCAAGGTATGGAAGACGAGGTCTTTCGGGACTTGCCGTACTGGAAGATCTTACGTGTGCCTCACAGCCTTGATGTCATGCACATCACGAAGAACGTGTGCGAGAGTCTGCTTGGTACCCTCCTCAACATGCCAGAGAGGACCAAAGATGGGCCGAAAGCAAGGTACGACTTGCTATCAATTGGGATCGGGGAGGAGCTTCACGCGGGACGCCCTAATGATGATGATGATGATGATGATAATGACGATGATGAGGCGGAGGACACGCAAAGTCGTCGCAAGGGCAAAAAGGCCAAGAAGATCGAATATTACCCCCCGCGTGCTTCACTCTAAGTCGAAGGAGATCGAGCAGTTTTTCGACTGTCTCCTAGGAGTAAAACTTCTTACGGGTACGGGGAAGATAAGCAGGTACCTAGACAAAGCGAAGCAGAGGTTCAGCGGGATGAAGTCTCACGACTGTCACGTGCTGATGACGCAAATACTTCCGGTTGCAATCCGTGGGATCATGGACGCGCACGTCCGTGAAACGTTTTGGCCTATGCAACTTTTTCGACGTCATCTCTCGGAAGTCTGTTGGCGTGAGGCAACTTAGAAGGCTACAGGAAGAGATCGTGGTGATACTGTGCGAGCTTGAGATGTACTTCCCGCCCGCT
Source organism: Lolium multiflorum (assembly GCA_030979885.1). Lineage (NCBI taxonomy): Eukaryota > Viridiplantae > Streptophyta > Magnoliopsida > Poales > Poaceae > Lolium > Lolium multiflorum. The sequence continues at coordinate 219,421,228 of CM061747.1, forward strand.
TTCTTCGACGTTATGGTGCATCTGCTGGTACATATCGTGGAGGATATCATCCAACTGGGGCCGACTCCTGCACAGCATGATGCCGTTCGAAAGGATGAATGGTGTCATCAAAGGGTACGTTCGCAACAGGGCACGTCCAGACGGAAGCATAGCCAAGGGCTTTCTGACCGAAGAGTGCATCTCCTTCTGCACGAGTTATCTAGAAATCGAGAACCCCGTTGGCCTGCCCGTAAACAGGCATCTCGGGAAGCTCGCTGGATGGGGTCACCGCGACGGTAGCCGCGAAATGCATGTCGACTTCAAGGGTCGAATCGCCGACTTTGAAAGAGCAAACCTAGTCGCGCTACAACACATAGACGTGGTCGATCCTTGGGTGGTAGAGCACAAAACCTTCATCGCAAAGACGTACAGTGATCAGGGCCAACAGAGGACGGACGGAGATATAATCAAAGAGCACAACTCAACCTTCACGCGGTGGTTCAAGGACAAGATGCTGACGTACCCTATAGACGAGGATTCTTCTGCGGAAGAAAAACTCATATTCGCCTTGTCACAGGGCGCCGAACACAACTTGATGACATTTCAGGCGTACGATATCAACGGCTACACATTCTACACCGAGGAAAAGGACATGAAGAGCGATTATCAGAACTCCGGGGTAACGATGGAGTCCTACACCGGTGACGTCAAGCAGAGATACTACGGAAAGATCGAGGAGATCTGGGAGCTGAGCTACGCCGGAGAGAATGTGCCGATGTTCCGTGTCAGGTGGGCCAAGAACGTCATAAAAGAAGACCGGCATTTCACCACCATGGTTATACCCGAAGCCAAATCCAAGACAGCGGGCGCAAAGGTCACCGCGAAATATGAGCCATGGGTACTAGCTTCCCAAGTGGACCAATGCTTCTTCATTACCGACCCGCAGAAGCCCAGCCGTGTTGTCGTGAGGAGAGGCAAAAGGAGCATCATCGGAATGGATGGAGCAGCCAACGAGCTAGACTTTGACCAGTACGGCGATCCGAAGATGGAAGATGACGACGACGATGATGAAGAACCATACACAACAAGAAGAAGCAGGACCACCCTACCTAAAGGCCGTCCATTCAAGAGAAGAAGTCTAGGAGTTCCGGGGCTAAATTATTCAACCGCGAGAAAGAAGGGCAAGAAGATTGTGAAAAGATAATTATGTATCATTTTCTTGTATGAATAATGGATGTCATATTGTTGATCTACACATTGTACCGATCAAAATAGACATATAATTTATATTTTTGGATATTTTCTAGATTCTATAGTATTTTAAATATTCTACATAATTATAATTATTTATGCCTTTATTTTGGTGTATTATGCTATTTTGGATGTTTATTATAGTGTTAAATCAATTTAAAAAGAAAAGGAAAAAATGGGGCCGCCAGGGTTCGAACCTGGCCGGCAGGGGTTTGGCACAAACCAACCAGGGACAGAGCCAGTGCGGTACTAAGCGGGATATGTCAATCCCCCCCGCGTTAATGTTTTGACCCAGACATAAGGAGGCAGTGGCGCACCCCTAGAGGTGCGCCATTGCTAAGGCTCATAGTGGCGCACCCCGAGAGGTGCGCTATTGCTAAGGCGTCAGGGGACTTAGAAATTTCCCCTTCTTCCCCGTCCCGACCAGATCCCACCTGACCACCCCTCCCCTTCTTCCCCTGAGCGACGCCGCCGTCCCCTCCCCTTCTTCCCCTGAGCGACGCCGCCGTCCCCTCCCCTTCTTCCTCTCCGCCGGCGACGCCCTGCGCCCATTCACCGCGCCCTCCCACCTTCTCCTGGATCTCCGAAGCCACCTGCTCGCCCTCCATTCCCCACTGTGGCCAGATCGAGATCTCCGAAGCCACCTGCTCGCCGTACTCGCCGCAACACGTCGTGGAGCACCGGCAGGAGAAGCGCGCCTTCGACCGCTGACGCCGCCAGGCCTTCGACCGTTGACGCCGCCGCAGAGGACCGCTGACGCCTCGACCGCTGACGCCACCGCGCATCCTTCCCAGGTAGCCGCCGTGCTCCTCCCCTCCTTCTCCTCTGCTAGGTTAGTTGCTACTTCTGCTCGGTGCTCCCCCTCGAGCCGTGCTCCTCTTGCAGTATGTTTTGGCAACAAATTCATCATGATTTGTTTAGTTGATCATGTCCTGACGCAATGTGCTTATATTTTGTTTGGGTTAGTGTTGTTTTCTTGATTTAACATGTTTAAATAGCTGATCAACGTGCTAGTAAATTTTTTTTTGGAATAGTTCCAAGTGTAGTACAGAAGAATCCGATTTGTGACCATGTTTCTAAATACACAATCTTGTTTCTAAAGTCTATTGAGTTGCTATGGTGTGCTTCATTTGAATCCATTAAAAATGCAACGTATTATGTTCTAACTTTGGATTATCCTTGAGTTTTTATTGAACTCGTGGGCTCTGTTTGGTCAACTTTATGAATGTCAAGATTAACCCTGTCAGCAATTATGTGAATTTCTTCTTTTAACAAGAAATAAATTGAGAATCAGACCATTTGTAGCTCTAGCTTTGAATTATGGTTGAGATTTTATTGAGTGATTAACCCTGTCAGCAAGAAAATAGGAGGAAAAGGTGAAACCATTCTTGAATGTGGGCATGTTCATATCTAGTTCTGTGGTTCTGTTCATACAAATAGCACACTTGCTTCATTTGGCTGATCAAAGAAATTCATGGTAAATATGTCTAGATATTAGTGCTAGGTGCTGCTGCTAGCATATTAGTGCTAGGTGCTGCTGCTAGCATGCATATTAGTGCTAGGTGCAGTTCTGCCATCATAGTAGCAACTGTAGCTCTTTTATTTTCAGAGTTCAAAGCTTACTAACTTTTTATTTTAAACATTTGCAAGGCTGAGACTTGAGCACCTAACCGCTACGCGCGCCTTGGAGCAGGAGCAGGAGAAGCACGCTGCTTGCCGCCATCACCGTCGCCGCAGGTGAGGCCCTTCTCCCCTCCCTCCCTCTCTGAACTAGTGTTGTGTCTGTATGAGCATCAGCACTCCTACTGCTGTTAAGCTAGAATGTAGAGAGTGAGAGAGCAGAGCTAGGTTGCTTGGTTTGCTGCAGCTGCTGCTAGGTTGCTTGCTTGCTTGATGCTGCTGCTGCTTGCTAGGGCTGTAAAATTGGGTATTTTTTGCTTGTTGCTGCTGCTAGGTTGTTAGCTTGCTTGCTGCTGCTAGGTTGTTAGGTTGCTGTTAGTTGCTAGGTTGTTAGTTGCTTGCTTGCTTGTTGCTGCTGCTAGGTTGTTAGCTTAAAGTTTACTGACTTTTTATTTTGAACATTTGCAAGGCTGAGACTTGGAGCAGGAGCAGGACAAGCACGCCGCCGTCGCCCTCAACTGCTAACGCCGCTGCAGAAGACCGCCGCCGCATCCTCCAAGGTTGCTTGCTTGCTGTTGATGCATGCTGCTAGCTGCTGCTTGCTTGCTTGTTGTTGCATGCTGCTAGCTGCTGCTAGCTTCTGCTTGCTTTTGCTGTTGATGCATGCTGCTAGCTGCTGCTAGCTTCTGCTAGTTTGTTGCTGGTGTGAATGTGGTGGTATCAACATTTCTGTCGTGCACCTATATATTGTCATATTCTTGTGCAGGGATCGACAGAGTTGCCCATTATCGCCGAAATGTTGATTCATTTCCGTTTCGGCGAAATGGGGCACTCATATGTCCATAAATTAGCATAGGTCATGCCCAATTTTTCCGTGAAATCTTGCGCTAATTTTATGCATTTTTTCCTACTTAGTTCGAACATGGCCAACAACGAAGAGGCCGGCGGCAGCGGTAGCAAGCCATTCTGGATGCTAACCGATGAAATGGAGGTGATGGAGTCACAACCTCGCCGCGACGACGGCGAGGATGATGGCACCGATCCAGAGTACCGAGCGGATGATGCCGCCGAGGATGACACCACTGATGGTGCCGCCGAGGATGACACCACGGATGGTGCCGCCGAGGATGACACCGGCGCACCGAAGAAGCTACGGAGGGAGCGTCGCCCGAATGTGCTCAGCACCGTGAAGCAGGCATTCACCGAAGTGAACGATAGTGGGCATCCAACGGCGCCCCCTAATTTAGTCAAAGGGTACTCTGCCCAACTCGGGTGCATCCTCCGGAGCACGGTCTCGATCAACACCGAGAACCTCAGGCATCCTGACCGAGCGAATTTGCGCACCCTCCTCTTCAAGAAGCTGCACGAACGATACGAGTTCCCGGTGGACTGCTCAGAAAAGCGTCTCATGCGGAACAAAGTGCACAATGCCGCCCTCACGAAGATGAGCACCGCCCTCGCTAGTTGGAGGAACCGAGTGAAGAAAATGATTAATAGTGGTGCGAGTTACGACAAGATCAAGGAGTCAAATCCCTCGATCACCGAGCAAGACTACGCTGATTTCAAGATCAAGTGCGAGAGCGAGTCAACGTCGGATTCTAGTCAGTGGGGGAAGGACATGCGAAAACTGAACTTAGGCACCCACAAACTAGGTCCTGGCGGTTTTAGGGTGGCGCAACCGAAATGGGACGCCGCGGATGAGGAGCGTGTGAAGAACGGCCTCGAGCCCCTCTTCTCACAATACAAAAACAAGCAAACCAGGAACTTTCTCCTGGCCCGGTACCGTATTGACCCGAAAACAAAGGAGCTCACCACCACTCCGGAGGTGAAGGAGTTTGAGGCTCTCTGGTAAGGAATGCACCCGCTTAATTAGCTCCATTATGGTTGCATTCTTATTGATGAATCCAAATTTCTAAATGGTTCATGCATGTTCCTCCCGTAGGCTAAGGAGATCGCTGCGGAAAGTGAAAAGGAAGCTAGTAGCGGCGCGGGGTCCACGAGCTCCTCGCAGTGTGCCCCTTGGGATAACCCTTTAAATAGGGCGTTGAATGCCCACAAGAAGAGGGATCCATTGAGTAAGCCGACGTCGGCTGGTCGTGTGGTCGGCGAAGGATGCTCTATGAAATGGTCAGAATACTATAAGTCGGGGAAAAAGGAGAAAAAGGCCACCATCGATGAGAAGGAGGTCGCACATCTCAAGGCACAAGTTGCGCAGATCCCGACATTGGTCGAGGAGCAAGTGCGGCAACAAGTGCAACAAATCGTGGAGACCCAACAGAGGACGCAACGACAGCAAGTGGAGGACCAAGTGGGCACGACGCTTAGCTCCATCATCCCTACCTTGGTTGCCGGTCTTGACGAGTGGTATAGGGGAGGAAAAAAGGGGCCTCCCCCGGTTCCCAGTTTCACGGGCAGCAACTCCCACAACGTGGAGCCATCGGTGAGTCCGCAGCGGCAACAATGGTGTCTCCGGCGGCGCCAACATTGGTGGCTCCGGCGGCGCCAACCTTGGTGGCTCCGGCGGCGCCAACCTTGGTGTCTCCCGCGGCGCCAACGTTGGTGTCTCCGCGGCGCCATTACTTCAGCTCAATGCACCCGTCGCTGCGGATAATACGCGCCCGGCACCGCGCCAACAAGCGGCACTCCATCGGTTGCACGCCCGCCGCCGGCGGTGCCTCGACCTTAGCCGAGCTGGACGCCATCACGGTAACCAACCCTCGGCCAATGACTTCCATATCCTTGCCTTTGACTAGCTAGCCATCCCTAACGCCAACATGTTTTCCGCAGAGCTCCGCCGTCGACGTCCCATGCACTCTCCTGCACTTTGTGAACGGCGAGTTGATCGATGTTGCCAAGGCCACCATCGTTCAACCGAGCAACCGCCAGTTCCACGGTAGACCCATGCAACCCGACGTGTATAGGATTCAACTGGTTCGGGTGCTTAGCGGCTACGACGACGTGGTACCTCCCTTTCAACCCCATGGTGCCGACGAAGATGAGGTCCTTACCCTCCAGCATTGCTTCAATTGGTCCATGGTTTGGCCAAAGAGCCAGATTCGTTTGGGGGCGAGGGGCACCACCCCACAGACAACACCCCCAGCCCTGCCGGCGCCAAGCCATGGCAAGACCACCCCAACGGTGCCGCCATCAGCTGATGAGGACATGCAGGTGGCACATGATGAGGACATGCAGATGGCACAGGATCCGAACGATGGTCCGTACGAGGACAGTACGTTTGCCAACCTTGACTGCAACTTCGATTTTGGGGTGGACTACGATCTCAGTAGCCAACCCTCTCAAGCTGCCGCCGAGGGGAAAACCTATTGCAACAAGCGGCGCCTATTCAGTTCTCAGGAGACGCTCCAGCTGCCGACTTCACCGAGACTCAGCCGATAGCCGAGGTGAGAAGTGTTATCAGTCCTAACACACGAAGAAGGCTTGCGAGAGGAGAATGCAGTCCCAGTAAATACGTGGACGGAAAAGAAAGAAGAAGGAAGACAAGTCTGCCAGCCAGCCGGCACCTATCCGTGCTCAGGACGGGCCACCAGTGCCCAAGAATATCGAGGCGAGGGTGCATGTGTCGGGTGAGCGGATGCTAATTAAAAGATTGTACGATGCTGCACCCGGTCCTATGCGATCTCTGGTTGACGGTATTCAATTTATGGAGGAGCGGCGTATCAGGGAGAGAGATCATGGATACCCGGTGTATATTGCCAAGGTGCCCTCGGGCCATGGCTTTGTCGATAGTGGCTTCGCGGAGAAGATCTTCCTGCGGTATGATGACATCTTCGCCATGCTGAACAGTTATCCGCTGCACTACACCTTCATTCGCCTATACTCGCTCAGCAAGGCGATGCGGATCATTAGACACAACATCCCGGACATCGCGATAGCCGACCCCTTCTACATGCGTGCCGTCCACTTGGCCACCGCCGGAGACCGGGCAGTCGCGAGTGGATACCTCAAAGACTTCTTTCTAGCGCACCAGAAGAAGTGTAACATCCTCCTGCCTGTATTTCCCGAGTAAGTCACCCCCTCACCGTACCGGTCTTAACTCGTGATTTATTTAGATTTCAATCGTCATGTTCTTAAACATTATGTCTTCTACGCAGAGACAAAACCTGCACACTCATCTCCATAACCCCGAAACATTCCGTGGCCACATACCTCGATGCGGACGGTAAGTCAACCACGGACTACACGAATGTCAAGGCCGTACTTGATGATGCTCTCAATGGCTACGTCAAAGCGAAAGGCAACATGCAGAGGCCAAATATTAGGTACGGGAAGCATGTGTTCAAGCACCAAACAAAGTTTCCCTGCGTCAAGAAGCCGCCTTCTAGTAACAAGGATGCCTACTACGCCCTCTATCACATGGATAAGTACATACGGGACCAGCAGCAGCTTACGCTACCTGAGCATCTCAGAGACTGGGCCAACAAATTGGCGCGGGTCCCTGACGACGGCATCAAGCAAGACTTCTTCCGCATCCAAGTAGAGTTTTGTGAAATCATCCATCAAGATGTCATTAGAAGCGCGGGGGAGTTCTACGCCGGCCATCAGCCGTCAAACAGTGACATAGACACGATGCTCCAAATGCAGGGTGACGACTACCGCTCATGGATGTGCTTGAAGAAAGGCGGCGGTTTTATCCACGCTCCGAGTGGAAAGTCTTGATGTGCGAGCCTAGTTATGTAGTTGTGTGAACTAAAGACGTGATTGCATGTGTTGTAATAAACTTTATCCAGCACACTTTACTTGCTATTAATTACTAGTTCGGCTATGTTTGTGAACTTATATATATGGCTCTGTCGTTTTCCACACTTGATTTGGTCGTTAATTTTGTTTGCATATGCCGATGATTAGAATGGTTGGTCATCCGTACACTTGGGGATGGCGTGAGCGAGCCTGGTGTGATGGCACAAATATCCATGTCTTGTGCATCCTACCTGGCCTCGCTAACGCCATCCCTAAATGTTAATATTTTGACCGACAAAGTATGAGGCATTCCATTTAGTTCATACTAGCTACTTATCTTCTTATTTGAGTTGGCACTTCTTAATTGCATTGGCCGATGATTAGAATGGTTGGTCACTTGTACACTCGGGGTGTCGCTAGTGAGCCTGGTGTGATGGCACAAATATCAATCTCTTGTGCATCCTACCTGGCCTCGCTAACGCCATCCCGGGATGTTCATATTTGTTTCGACCGACAAAGTATGAGGCCCTTGTCATTCTTCCATTTGCTTTCGCACCATTGGCCGATGATTAGAATGTTTGGTCACCTATACGCCGCAATATACTTTGTAGACGGGCCCCCTTTCCCCGGCCGCCGTTCGTTGAATGAGTCCTTGACGAGACAACAACGCCGACATGGGCGCAGAACCACGCCAGTCCAGCCGTCTCCCTTGTGGCCGTGTCTAATGGGCTGCGCTTTTCTCCATGGCCGGACCACGATTGGACTCACGGGGACATACTGATAATCGCCATCACCACTATCGTCGAGTCCACAGGTGTAGAGGCTTGCGCAGATGCCGCTTTTCTCGCCGTCCCGTGAACGAGTTCTGATGCAAAGACCGTGCCTCTGGGCAGGCCGGCACGGTCTTTGCATCAAAGACTCGTTCACTGCACGGCAAGGGAATAAAAGTGGCATCTGCTGCAAACTGCTATGCTCCTGTGGAGTCCGGCGATAGTGTTGATGGCGATTATCATTATTCCCCGGTGAGTCCAATCGTGGTCCGGCAATGCAAGAGCGCAGGAGACGCGGCCGAAGGACGCGGCTGGGTCTGCCGTGGTTCTGCGCCGGAGAGGCAGATCAGCGTTGTTCTGTCGTTAAGGACCCGTTCAAGGAACGGCCGGGGAAAGGGGGCCCTTGCAAAGTATATTGTATATCAACTATGGTTTCTGACCATAGTATTTGTGTTGACCAATAATGTATGAGGCCCTCGTCATTCCATTTGCTTTGGTTTTTCAGAATGCCGATGATTAGAATGTTCGGTCAACTGTACACTCCGTGGTGACGTAAGTGAGCCTGGTGTGATGGCACAAATATCAATCTCTTGTGCATCCTACCTGGCCTCACTTACGCCATCGCGGAATGTTAATATTTGTTCCGACCAGCAAAATATGAGGCATTCCATTTAGTTCATACTAGCTACTTGTCTCTTATTTGAATTGGTACTTCTTAATTGCATTGGCCGATGATTATAATGGTTGGTCAACTCTCTGGGAAGGGGCAAGTGAACCTGGTGCGATGACACAAGTATCAATCTCTTGTGCATCCTACTTGGTTTCACTTACCCCTTCTCGGAATGTTAATATTTGTTCCGACCAACAATGTATGAGGCATATGCTATTTAGTTGATACCACTTGGCTCTTTCTTCCATTTTAGTGCCGATGATTAGAATGTTCGGTCACTGTACACTCCGGGGTGTCGCTAGTGAGCCTGGTGTGATGGCACAAATATCAATCTCTTGTGCATCCTACCTGGCCTCACTAACGCCATCCCGGGATGTTCATATTTGTTTCGACCGACAAAGTATGAGGCCCTTGTCATTCTTCCATTTGCTTTGGTATCTCAAAATGCCGATGATTAGAATGTTGGTCACCTATACACTTGGGGGAGGGGTAAGTGAACCTGGTGCGATGACACAAGTATCAATCTCTTGTGCATCCTACTTGGTTTCACTTACTCCGTCCCTAAATGTTAATATTTGTTCCGACCAACAATGTATGAGGCATGCCTTTTAGTTCATACTACTTGGATCGTTTTTGAGTTTGCTCTTATTCGTTGCAAACATCTATGAGCGTGCACTAATGTTTCTTTGGCTTGTGCATATGTACGCAGATATGACGTGGTATGTCGTGTACAAGGGCAAGGTTCCCGGAGTCTACAACGACCGGGAGGAGTGTCGGAGACAGGTTCACCGTTTTAGCGGTAACAGCTACAAAGGGTACACCACTAGAGCGGAGGCCGAAGACAGATACGCACGCTATCTGGCGGGAGAGAGGACGGAGCGGAGGAGGAACCGGATGAAGACCACTTTCATCGGGACGGTGCTAGTAGTGACTCTAGCTCTCTTCTATGTGATGCTAGTTTAGATGATCGACCTTGTGCCACTACTAGCTCATTTGTGACTTGTAACACCGTAACTTGCATTGTAACCTCTAATGTGAATGCTTGTGAATCATGTGGGGCTAATGTGAAGAACTATGTATGGATAAGCTGTGCTGTTGTTTATATGCTGTTATATATCCTGTATTGTGCTATTGTACTGTCATATACAACCTGTATAAATACCTGCCAAGATACAAAAAAAATTCGAAATCTTAGCGTGGCGCACTAGTGGACCTTCGTGGCGCACTACCACTAAGTAGCAGTGGCGCACTGCTGGATCCAGTGGCGCACTGCCGTGTGATCCTCTCCGAGACTAGCTGGCGCACCAGGATAAGTAGCAGTGGCGCACGTCCTGGAGAGGGCAGTGGCGCACGTACTCACGCAGCAGTGGCGCACCTACTAGCTGGACCAGTGGCGCACGCAAGACGGTAGCAGTGGCGCACCTCTTCACACAGTGGTGGCGCACGCCTCGACCAACGTGGCGCACCACTTTGGAGTAGTAGTGGCGCACTGGAGGGCATGTCAATGGCGCACCAGGCAGTGCGCCACAGGTATCCAGCCTAGTAGTGGCGCACCCCTAGTGCGCCACTACTATGTGTTAGCAGTGGCGTGATAACAGTGGCGCACCACTAGTGCGCCACTGATGGCTATATGTGGTGCGCCACTGAAAGCCTTTTTTCTAGTAGTGAAGTGTATGCATGAATGTACTCTGTGAAACTTATTAGACAATGTTATGGATGTATTTATGTTCAACTGTTTCTTATAATTGTGAAATATTACATTTTTAGCAAAGGTCATGGCGAATTTTTTAATTCCATCGAGCCTTCGAGCCGGCTTGCAAGCTTTATCGAGCGAGCTTGTCGAGCCTCGAGCCTTGATCGGGAGGTTTAGGCTTGGCTTGTCTGTCCTTCGAGCCGAGCCGAGTCGATCCCGAGCCGAGCCCTGTCGAGCTCGAGCCGAGCCTCGAGCCTTGAGCTTTGTGTCCACCCCTATCTACAGAAGTGCAACTGAGAATACAGGATGGACATTCATCAAGCACTGAATCAGATTATCCACCTACAAGTTGATTCACTCCTCCATACGACTACGCGCAAAGATAATTTGCCTTCCACACCATGCAAACCACTGATTGTTTCTTGATTATTTATGTCGCCATATAATTTAAAGGCTTAATATGCATATCTTCCCTAATCTGAAAAGTTGTATACACAATTATAATCAGAGAACCTCACAAAGATTTAAGAAGCGGAGTACTGAATACACGCAGTCACGGGCCATGCATGCATGTTCGGTTGGTTCGGTCTTGTACTTATGGTATTGCATAGTGACAGTTCAATACTAGCTCGCCCGGTTGGGTTATTCCTTGTTTTCCACAAAAAAACTAGCTATCTCACCGGGGGACCCAAAGGTGTTCCTAAAATAACTGAAACAAAGGTGCTCTTACAGCAAGAGCCCAGAGAGAGTACCACACCAACTGAAGGAGCTGGTGTGTAGTCAGATAATCCAGCTTCCTCGGTTCGGGGTGGAACTTAATTGATCCAAGAGTCATATATGACACACAAGCTTGGTTCGAACCAATCATCGCGATGTCGGTAAATCAAATGCAGATCAAAGTAGAACACCAAAAACTGAAAGCGGGAAGGTCGGATAGGGAGCGGGCTCTGGGGAGATCCAACATGGGTTGACAAACATGAATGGACATGCGACGAGCTCTGAGACTGATAAAAAAGGAGGTCAGGTTCAGAGTTGCTCAATTTCACCTCAAGATTCAGGTGTCCGTGTGATGACCCAAATTGTCACATAGTGTTTCATCATTACAAGGCCACATTTCTAACACGAGTGGCCTACATGCACTTGTTTCGAACGCCCCAGTCAGTGATTCAGTTAAACAGAAGTCCCTTAACGGAGCTAAAACAGATTAACACGAACGCGAACTCGCTTCATACTGCCAACGAGATTCTCGTTAAAAACAGCTGGCTAGAAGAATACGCCGGACTTCAGGCACGCACAAGAAAGATGGTTGCGGACTTGCGGTCATCGTCGACAGTTGAAGAAGATGTATTTCACCACACACGCGACGACCCAGTGGGACTCCGGGTTCAGAGCCCTCGACAACCGCCGGACCCTCGTGTCTTCCGCGTCCACCCGCTCCTCCACCACTCCGGGGCCACATGATGGCCCCAACGACCGGAGCTCCATTGCCTCCATGCGTTTGAGGACTACCAGAGACAGATTCATAGCTGAACACGCCTTCACGCCGTCTTTGGAGTAGGCGGCGCACCTGAACTTCCCGGCCCTGGCCATCCGCAGCGGCGGCCTGGCGGTGGCGGCAAGGGTGACCTTGGTGGAGCTGAACGTAGCCATTGCTTGTGTTTGCTTTGTGGGAGACGCGGCTAGCGATGGCAGCGATAGAGCTAATTACTGAACTGTGGTCTCACTGTGGGTGTGAAGAGTTTGGGTACCGAGGCACCGTATATATACTACGGTCATGGGCGCCATGTGCATGCACAGCCAACCTCATGAGATATTTGCCAACGAGCCCAAGCAGCTGGCGATCACAGCCAACCTGGAGTACAATTAAAGAAAGCCAACAGACCAAGGAATGAGAGAGGATTCAGGATCGCGCGATAAACGACAAGGGGTGTATCTAGGTGGAAACAAAAGATGAAGAAAGCAAAACGAATTGCAGGACACATTAGCTGATGCAGCCACTAGAGACAAGGTCCTCTTGCACTATACTGGAATCAGACAACGAGACAAAAACAGAGAGGCGCGAATCAAAGAAAGCATGCGCGTCGCCATTCCCGACCTCTGCGGCGGGGGACAGAGGAGAGCGCAGCAAGTTTCTCTGTCGGAGGGCACATACAAGCGCATTTCTGGAACGTACAATCAGATTGTATGAGTTTATACAGGCCATCGCCCTCAATTCAGTTTAAAACCTTTTGCTGATCATTCAAGTTCTTGATTATTTGCACTGCTGTATACTCTGACAGAAATGCAGCTAAATCACTCCAGCACTTGTACTGATGTAACAGTATGCATCTTTCTTAGAGCAAGACGATTCAGATACCGCCGTACCGGTAACTGTTGGGGCGAGTGCGAGAGGTTGGAACTCTCGACCCCAGGAACTACACATCAGATCACCAGCTTATACAAGTTGTAGTTATCCGCAAATCATAGGCTCGAACATCAATTAAGTAAAACATGGAGGAATTGAACTGTAGTTCGTCTGTAAATCAACTTCAGATGGTAAGAGCAACACACACAAAAATGAGATGAACCAGAAAAGAAGAGGCCAACTTCAGAGTTGCTCAGTTTCACCTGATGATTCAGGTGGAAATGGTTGCAGAGCTTTTCATCATTAACTACAGATGGTAGAAGGAACAAATAAAAAAGGAGGCCAAGTTCAGAGTTGCTCAGTATCACCTGATGAATCAGGTGAAATGTGACGACCCAAGTTGTCACGAGCGTTTCATCATTACATGACCCCAGATTTTTGGGGTGAGAGAGGCTCGAACTCTCGACCTCAGGATCACTCGCATTAGCTATGAGACCTACGCGCTAGCCAACTGCGCCACCACCCCTTGGTGTTATCAAAGCGGAACAAGCGAGATTTAGTGACTGTACCAAAGTAGATGGCTCTCTCTACACTTTACTCATGCGTAGGAGTACTTCTAACGACTGGAACTGAATCAATCTCGTGAGCATTCCTACTGACATATATACTTTGAACGCCTCGAGCCGCATCAAATCGAGGAAAGGAGCTTCCCGCTGAAATAGAAGCAATGTTAGAACAAGAGGAGATATTATGGTCCCAAAGAAGTAGAGTTAACTGGCTGAAGTTTGGAGATAGGAACACTGGGTTTTTTCACAAAGCTGCATCTGCTCGTCGGAAGCAAACAAAATCCAAAGGTTGAAAGATGATAATGATAATTGGATGGAAGGTACAGACCATCTAAATCCAATGATTTCTGATTACTTCGTGGGTTTGTTTTCCACCGAAGTGGAGGAACCAGACCCAGATCTGCTCGCCAAGGTAACACCCAGAGTATCTAGTGCTATGAATGATTAGCTAATGAAGCCATTTGTGGCCGGGGATGTGAAGAAAGCGCTATTTTCAATTGGTGATTTGAAGGCGCCAGGGTCTGATGGGCTTCATGCCCTGTTTTTTAAGAAGTGTTGGAATATTCTGGGTGATGTTCTAATAGAGGAGGTGTTACAGGCAATTAATACGAAAAAAAATCCTGAAGGGTGGAATGACACTGTGATTGTTTTAATTCCAAAGGTTGAGTCACCAGAGAGGATATCTCAGTTTCGGGCCATCAGCTTATGTAATGTCCTGTATAAGGTAATCTCTAAGATGATTGCCATGTGTTTAAAGGTTATTCTTGATGAAGTTATATCCCAGGTACAAAGTGCTTTTGTTCCTGGTCGCTTAATTACAGACAACATTCTTTTAGCCTATGAGAGTATGCATACAATCAAGAATAAAAAGAAGGGAAAAGAAGGGTATTGTGCGGTGAAGTTGGACATGCACAAAACATATGATCGAGTTGAATGGGTCTTTCTGGAATCTATGTTGACCCGGCTTGGTTTACATAGAGAGTTTGTGGATCTATTGATGGTGTGTGTTCATTCTGTGAAATATAAGGTTCGATACAATGATCAAGAAACAAATGGTTTTACTCCTACGAGGGGTCTCCGTCAGGGGGATCCTCTCTCTCCTTATTTATTCCTTATTTGTGCAGAAGGGTTATCTAGTGCTTTGGCTCATGAAGAGGAGGTTCGTGGCATTGAGGGTGTACGGGTGTGCAGAAATACACCATCAGTTTCTCATTTATTATTCGCTGATGATTCCCTTATACTTATGAAGACAAATATGATTAATGCAACCTCATTAAGACATGTTCTAGGTCAATACTGTGCAAGCTCGGGACAAATGGTGAGTTAGGCAAAATGCAGCATTTTCTTTAGCCCAAATGTTGATGTGGAAGTGAAAGCCCAAATTTGTGAAGAGTTGAATATAATGACGGAAGCCATTTCTGATCGCTATCTTGGACTACCGGCTATGGTTGGCCTTGACCGGACCGAGAGCTTTATTTATATTCTAGAAAGGATGATCGAACGACTGAATGGATGGAAGGAGGGGTTATTGTCCATGGGTGGAAAGGAGCTACTTCTAAAAGCAATAATTCAGTCTATCCCGGTGTTTGCAATGAGTGTATTCAAAATCCGTAAAAATATTTGCAAGGAGATTAATGATGCAATGGCAAGGTTTTAGTGGGGTGACTCGGATGATCAGAAGAAAATGCATTGGCTTGCTTGGTGGGGCATGTGTATTCCAAAGAAGATGGGGGAATGGGTTTTCGTGATCTCCATGCTTTTAATCTCACAATGCTATCAAAGCAATGTTGGAGGCTGATTTCAAATCCCGAGTCTGTGTGTGCACGGGTTCCTAAATCAAAATATTATCCGGATGGGAACTTATTGAAAGCAGGACCAAAGAAGGGTTCATCCTTCACTTGGCAGAGTATAGTTGCAGAGCTTCAAACGCTCAAGCATGGACATATTTGGAGAATTGGTTCTGGAGACAAAGTAAATATTTGGGAACACCATTGGATTCCCAATAGTCAGACCAGGCAGGTCATAACAAGGCGTGGGTATATTTTATTAAAAACTGTTAATGAGATTATTGATCCTCTTATAGGAAGGTGGGATGAAGAATTGATTCGTGAAAAGATTCTGAAAGAATTTTGCGGATCCCTTTGAGTGAACATATGGTGGATGATTTTGTCGCTTGGCACAAGAATAAGAATTTTATCTTTTCTGTCCGGTCGGCTTATTTTGTGGAATGGGAGCATCAGTATGGGGGCAAAACTAGAAGGACAGATGGGCAGGGTTCTTCCATTATAAACCCAGTTTGGGACAAGCTTTGGGGTTTAAAGGTCCCGAGTAAGGTCAAAATCTTTCTATGGAGATCTTTGCAAAGGGTTGTTCCAGGGATGGCTATTTTAGCATCAAGACATATAAAGGTTCCTCCCCAATGCCCTGTGTGTAAATTGGGGCCTGAGGATATTAGTCATCTTTTGTTTGGTTTCCAAAGAGCTCGCATGGTTTGGGAAGAAATAGGTTTGTCCTCGTTCATCGAGGGAGCCATCGTGGTGGATCGTTCGGGTTCAGTTCAGTTTGGGAAGAAATAGGTTTGTCCTCGTTCATCGAGGGAGCCATCGTGGTGGATCGTTCGGGTTCACTTCAGTTGGAGCATATTCCATGCTCCCCAAAAGAGAAGTCACCAGGGATTGCTAAATTGGATGTGCAAGAGCAAATTGCTGTGGGCTGCTGGTATATCTGGTGGCAAAGACGTGAATTGGTGAAAGGTGTTCAGGTGGCTTCCCTGAAAAGTTCAGTTTTCGCTATAAATGCTCTTAGTGCAAATTATATTGTTGCAAAGCCACAAGCAAAGGAGAAGCTCATCGCTTGGTCTAAGCCGGGGTCAGGTTCTTACAAATTAAACATTGATGCGTCTTATCACAATGATGGTTCTGGTGCGGCGGGTGCTGTCCTGCGAAATAGCAGAGGTGAGGCTATAGCTGGTGCAGGAAGTTTGTTGCAAAATGTCCTTAGCGCTGCTAGTGCGGAAGCGCTAGCTCTGTTTAGGGGATTGGAATTCCTGGTGCAACTGGGTGCATCTGCAGTTTGCATCGAGTCGGATTCACTGAAGCTCATTGAGGCATGTACGGGTAACTCTGATATCTGCAGTCCTTACTCTGCAATTTTGGTTGAGTGCTTTCTGAAGGTTAATTCAATGGCGGATATCTCTTTTAACCATTGTCTTAGGGATGCTAATAAGGTGGCGCATGAAATAGCAAGGCATGTTTATTTCTCGAAGCAAACTTTAGTTTGGGACGGGGATCCCCCTGATTTCATTTTGCCTTTTGTAATGGATGATGTAACTATATTTGAAGTTTAATAAAGCGCCACAAGGCATTCCCTCAAAAAAAAAATCAAGGACTTCCTGTGCGGTTCAAATAACATCACATCACTACGCAAGACGAAACATAATCATGAGGAAAATCGAGTTTTGTCAATTCAAGTGTAACTTTTTGTATCGACATGTATGGCCCCCAAGATTAGTTGGAAACCATGATGAATACATGTTTGAACACGACAAAATGGAGCCCACGAGTCCAATAAGTTGAGTACTGGAACTTCATAATTACATCAACCCTGCTTCAGCCTTCATCGCGACACAATAAATACAAGAGCAATGCCTTTGTACCAACATGATAGTCATGCACTGGAATTCAGCAATTCACATTGAATTAGACAAACAATCTGTTTCACCAGTCATACCAATGGACAACAGGTCCTGTTTCCAAGGATTACATGTTTATGACATATCAATATTCAAGATACAGACATGTAGTTACGCAACACTTTTTGAGATTGACAGACATCACATCAAGGGGCACATGCCTGAGTACTGGCAGCCTGGCATTATACTGAATCTACTAGGCAAGAAATTACACATGGGCTGCCAGGCGCAAAACACCTTAGTAACGATATTTGGTGGAGTAGTCCTTGGGCGCAATCACCAGACCACGGCCCTTACGAGCTCCTCTGTAGACAGTCTCCACAATGTCGACAAACTCCTGCTTGTCTTTCATTGCCCAGTTGATCTTGTTGTTATTTCCCGTCCCAAGATCAATCATGATGTGCTTGTTGCGAAAGAAGAACATCACTGTCGACGGGTCATACAGCTCGTACATGGTGTTGAAGTCAGGAACCTCAGTTATGTCAACAAGGTAGATTACAGCAAAGTTCTTTATGGTCTCAGCAACCCCTGACAGCACCTCATCCATCTACAATAAACAAGTAGATAGTAAGAACCTTGTAACGAAGTTAACAACATACAACCATACTAGATTGATGTAATAAGAAGTTAAAAACTTAAAATGCAATCATCAATACCATAAAATAGCACATGTACAGCAATGAAAAAAGTAGCTCGTCGAATAAAAAAAGAAACCACCCATCGCTTAACTTCCTCAGAATATAATAGCTAGTTCTACTTCAACTTAATCAAGCAGCCAGTTGTCAACTACTACAAATTTGTGAAAGGCAGCAAAATATAGGAAATGAGTTGTAATATAGCTCTTGGTGCCAATTAGAAGCTTAACTTCAAGGAAAGGAGTCATCCAAAATTCCTGTCACTTGTACCCAACTCCAAACTGACCAACTATCTTCTGAGGCTATGAGTCTATGACAATGGAAAGGCTGAATGCAAAATCTCTTGCAGGCTGAGTGTATAGAGGGCATTAAGAACAATTGCTCCCATATTAAGCAGCTAAGTAGCAGCCTGCAATTGTATCCCGAAACGACAATTCAGCATTAAGAGCATTTGCTCCGATAACATAAGGATGAAAAGATTACATAAGCACTGATAAGTCCAAACAATTCCCCTCAGAAGTATAACGTAAGAAACCATCCATAACTAGCAATAGAACCAAAGCCAAATAAATTAAAAGGCCAAACTGCAATCAATAACATAAAAGATCTTCAGAGTGGAAATTTTTGTACAACCCAATGAAAGGAGTTGCTGATGACTGAAAAAGGAGAAGCATACATCTCTCACTTCCTCGGAATCATGTGATGAGGTTTATGATGGCTAGTCTAGTTCAACATACCAAGCAACTAACTCTGAACTACTTCAACTATGTCACAGCAGCATAACATAGAATAGTATATGAGCCGCTATCTAGCTCTCAGTATGAATTAGAATATCATATTTCAGAAAAGAAAAAAAATAGGAGACATCCAAAACTCCTCCACTTGTGCTGCTACACAAACGTCCAAGCTAATCTATTCTCGGGCTATGAACCTAGGACAGAAGAAAGGCGCCTGCAGGATGGGGTGGATACTACATAGCCACATAGGGAGTAGCACAATTGTCAAGCACTAATACATTTGTTCCCATAGCATTAATCTGCCAAGTAGCAGAGCTGCACCGAGATCCCTAAACGCCAATCCAGCTATTTGTATTAAGACATATCACAACTAATCCAAACCAAAGCCTACTAGTTAACATGGGGATGAACCGATGAGATAAGCTAATAGCGAAATTGTCACGGTTCTCATACAAATCAGCACGAGAATTCCTGCCCCATGGTCCCTAAATCTCACAAAGCCTATATGCACTCTTTCTACAGCATATCCTTGCCCAATTCCGACAAATCCCCACCCAATTTCTGACACAAATCCAGTGTTCAGACTTCAGACCACCGACCGGCTGCAACCAAACAGCTCAACCTAACAAGATTTGCGCAAATCATCAACCACAAGCGGGAATTCGCGACCACGCGCAACAGAACCACGAGAATTTGAGAAGTAATAAAAGCTAGGGTTTGTAAGGCGGTCGGTACCTGCATGCAGGTCTCGTCCCAGTCGTGGCCGAAGCGGATCATGACGAGGCGCTCCTCCTCGGCGAGGATGGCCTGGTCGACCGCCCATCCGGAGTGCAGGTGCGGCAGCAGGTACGACATCTTCTCCGCCTCGCCTCGCCTCGCCGCCGGCTGCCCGCTGCTTCTCCCCTCCCTCTGCGCCTGATTCGTGAGGAAATTTGTGGAGTCGACTGACGGTGGGTGGGTCTGGTCTGGGCCTGGGCCTAAAGAGGACGGGTGTGTATATACACGACCCAAACTACTAGACCTACTCCGACTTGTACTTAAATTTCCCAGTACTACTTGGACCCTGGACTTGGACTTGATGATACCACTACTTTTTTTATGCAACCATATATTTTATTAGACAATATTTTTACACAGATTTCACATATGGTCACCACACAAGACAAATATTTATATCAAGAAAACCCACAAGAAGTAAAACAACAAGTTCACCCTTGGAGAAACATGTGCCTCGCCGAAACATCGTCCATCTTCCTCCACCGTCACCATGGTAGTGCAGGAAAAAGAGGCGAATAACCGCCACACCTGGATCTGGGAGAACACCATCGCATTCAATAATGCTTTTTGAGCCGATGAACCGGGTCGCCGCAAAGGACAAGCCCGAGACTTTGTGGCACGTCGACCGGGAATCTTCCCCGTGGTCACCAGATCCCAACGGCATCATCTTCTCAGACTCGGTCAAAGAAGAGGAATGCCGCCGCCTGCCTTCATCCTCACACCCAACTACAAGACGCCACACATAACTGCATCAGCCAACGCGAGTTGAACGCCAACCACCAGACACGAACCCGTGAGAGTGCCAAACGCCAACCACTAGACACGAATCTCACCAGATCTGAAGACCGGCGAGAAGACCAAGCCACATGCCCCCGACGCCACCGGTTGGAGCAACGCCGAGATGGAGAAAGAGCAGAGACAAATTATTCGGACCCGGTGCAGTCTCCTCCATAGAACAACTGACTTGACTAGGAGTGCCATCTATTTTGCTTGTGTGATCCTACAAGCTGGATAACCAGGAGAGACATGTTCTGTTGATGGTGCAAGATGAGAACAATTTCCTCTTCTACACTAGTAACTAGTGAGAATTGGTAAAGTTATGACTTCTTTTTATATATAAAAGAAGGTATCCTTGTATCAGATATTATCAAAAAGAATAACCAGCTATATGTAAAGCTTACCAGAGGTCCACTAGGAACATACACAAATCCTAAAGATTCTCCATACTTCTTCCAGAAATCAAACTTCTCAGGAGTCACGTATTCTCTGACTCTCAAATGTCTTTCTGTTGGCTGCATAATCAAGGAGATTTGGGTGTTACGGCATTTACAAAGGAAGCCAACAGGGTATAAACTATATATAAACAGTACACTGTAAAGTGGTTCAGCTTTCTCCGCGGGAAATTGGGTTTGAACATCAAACCTGTAAATATTGGCCCAATGTAAGAGTAACAACATCGCTGGCTCTCAAGTCAGCAATGGTTTGCTTTATCTCCTCCTCTGTCTCACCTAGACCAAGCATGATCGAGGACTTCGTTACCATGCCCTTTTTGGAAGCTTTTGCATGTTTCAGAACTGACATGCTCTGCTCGTATCTGTGGAGATAACACACTGGAAATAAGATAGAAGTTACATTGTCGGATGCCAATATGATGACATTAGTGGTTTCCCTTCTGTAATTGCTTCTAGAATTATCAGTCACACTTTCAAAATTATGATTGCTAGATTATGATGCAAACATTAGAACATTTATGGGAGTCCGCTTACATAAGAAATGCTACTCCCTCCGTCCCAAAATTCTTGTCGCTGATTTTGATTGTATGCAGATATATTTTGTGCATAGATACGTCCAAATCTACGACAAGAATTATGAAACAGAGGGAGTAATTAGAAAGCCTTGCCTTAAAAAAACCATTAATTTAGAGGCCGGGTGTTAAAAGGTAGGTCTACCATATTCCCTATAATTTTTGACATTTAAGTATTTCACAGGCATATGTAAAAATGCCTCTTCATGCTACTCCCTCGATTTTAAAATAAGGTCACATATTTGTATACATTCGCATGTATCTACACGCTAAATGCACATCTAAATGAATCTACACGCCAAATGCGTCCAAATACATGTGAATCTTGACAAATGTATGATGCTTAGAGGGAGTAGGAATCTAGCATTAGAGGATAAAAAAATAGGACGCAGCCACCTTTAAATTTTGCTACCACCAGCATGTGAATCTTGACAAATGTATGATGCTTAGGGCATCTTCAACGGGGAGACCCAAATGCAAAAAATTCGTCCGTTTGGGTCTTTCCGGACAAAACCTGCTCCCAACGGGGCAACCCAACCCAAAAACGGACAGCAATAAAGTCCGGTGCGACCCAAACCCGTCTCAAATTTGGGCGGACTTTGCGTCTGTCCGGCTGGCTCTGGACAGCTCCGGACGTCCGTTTCTATCCACCCAGCCCCGCACTTTCTCTCTCCTCTGTCTTCTTTTTCCCATGGAGATGACCGGCATATCCACCGGATTTTGGCTGGCCTGGCCAATTGCCGCCGTCGCCGACGCATGGAGAACGTCGTCGCCGACTCCCCACTTTTTTTCATCCATGTCGGAAGTTGCTGCTTCCAAAACGAGCTCCGGCGGAAAGCTCGTCGATGGCGCGCAGGGCGACGGCCAAGGGAGCATCCAGCCCTCGCGAGATGCCCAGGCCGAGCCCCTCCCTGCACCGCCCTCATCCGCCACGGCCGAGCTCCGCGCCGCCCGCCACGGCCGCGACCTCGCGCCGCCCTCGCCCGCCCAGGCCATGCCTCGCAAAGCCCTCGCCTGCCACTGCCGCGACCCGCGCCGCCCGCCACGGCTGTGCTCCCCTCGCCCGCCACGCAGGGCTCACCGCGCCGCGCCAGCCTCACCACGCCTGCCATTGACGCTCCGCACCTTGCCATGGCCGCGCCGTCGCCGGCCTCGCCTCGACCGCGCCTCGCCGGCCTCGCCTTTCCTGCGCCGCGCTTTGCCAGGGCCGCGCCGTCGCCGGCCTCACCTCGGCGGCGCCGTCGCCGGCCTCGCCTCGCCCGCACCGTCGCTGTCCTGGCCTGTGCAGCTCACCGGGCCGCACCTCTCTGGCCGCGCGGGCCTCGACTCGACACGCCGTCGGCCGCGAGCTGCGACACCGCGCGAGTGCCGCGAGCACGGGCGCAGCGAGGGAGTGCAGCGGTCGCGAGCGAGGGCGTCGGCGCTGCTCCGTCGCGCGCCCCTCCGCTCGGCCATGGGGTCGGCCTCCGTCCAGGCGCAGCGTGGGCGTCGGTCGAGGCGCACCTGGTCACCACCGGGGTGCCCCTCCACCTCTCCTCCAGCGCACAAGCTCCAACGGGCGGAGCGGACCGGCAGCGGCTGATGACCCACAAGTATAGGGAGTGTATCGTAGTACTTTCGATAAATAAGAGTGTCAAATCCAATGAGGGGCAGAAGGTGTTGACAAGCAATTCCGATGAAGGATTCACTGTAAATGCTCACAGACAAGTTTTCAGGGGGTTTTAATATAGCAGATAAATAAAGTACAAGTAAGTAAAATGCGAGAGTAATGATTGCAGCGAGTGGCCCAATCCTTTTTAGCACAAAGGACAAGCCGGTTTGTTTACTTATAATGACCAAACGTTCTTGAGGACACACGGGAATTTAGTCTAGTGCTTTCGCTTCATGTAGTTGATTAATCTTCATTGTTTTGATAAGTGTTGTGTGGGTGAACCTATGCTAATGCACCGCCCTTCCTAGGACTAATACATACTTGTGATTAAACCCCTTGCAAGCATCCGCAAATACAAGAAAGTAATTAAGATAAATCTAACCACAACCTTAAACTCTGAGATCCTGCTATCCCTCCTGCATCGATATACCAACGGGGGTTCAGGTTTCTGTCACTCCGGCAACCCCACAATTAGCAAACGAATACAAGATGTATTCCCTAGGCCCATAAAGGTGAAGTATCATGTAGTCGACGTTCACATGACACCACTAGAAGAATAACACCACAACTTAAATATCAAACCATTAAATATTACTCAACATAGTTCACTACTAACATTTAGACTTCACCCATGTCCTCAAGAACTAAACGAACTACTCACGAGACATCATATGGAACATGATCAGAGGTGATATAATGATGGATAACAATCTGAACATAAACCTTGATCCAATGGTTTCACTCAATAGCATCAATAACAAGGAGTAATCAACACCGGGAGAGTTTCCCCTATGAAATAATCAAGATTCAACCCAAGATGTTACAGCGGAGACGAGGTGCAGCGGTGGAGATGGCGGTGTCGATGGTGGAGATGATGATGATGATGATCCGAATGAAGTCCAGCTCGATGACGGTGACGATGGCGACGATTTCCCCCTCCGGGAGGGAATTTCCTCGACGGATTTCTGCCCGCCGGAGAGCTCTTTCTCTCTGGTGTTTTTCCGCCCAGAGGCGGCCGTGTCTATTCTCGATGCCTCCCCGTACCTTAGGGTTCTCGGGAGATGAAGTACGCGAAGGAGAGATGGCCGAGGGGGTCGTGGGCCCCCTCCCCACATGGCGGCGCGGCCAGGGTGGAGCCCGCGCCGGCCTATGGGGGGGCCATGGCGGCCCTCCTCGGCCTCCCTTTTGGCTGGCTCCATCATTTGGGAAAATAGGAGCTTCGGTGTATTTTCCGTCAATTGTTGATCTTCCGAAATATTGTATCCTGACGGTGCTTTTTCCAGCAGAATTCTGACTCCGGTGAATAATTCTCCAATAATCATGAAACATGCAAAATAGGTGAAATAACATAAGTATCATCTCTAAATATGAAATATATCAATGAATAACAGTAAATTATGATATAAAATAGTGATGCAAAATGGACGTATCAACCCCCCAAGCTTAGACGTCGCTTGTCCCCAAGCAAAACTGAATAAACAAGACCACATGTTTATGGAGTGAAGAGTCGATAAATAAAATACGGACAAGAAGCATCACATTTATTAATTCACACAAGACATTCTAGTAAACATCTTCCTCATATAACTCAATTTGAAATAAGTAAAGAGAAATCACAAATAAAGGTGCATAGGAAATCATAATTGGTTATGGCAAACTTTGTTCTTGGTCAAAGAACTATTAACAGATTGTACTTATCTTTCGAGCAAAGCCTTTATATTAGAACTTATATGGCAAAACTTACATCCTCAATCATAACAATCTCCTCATAATCATTGATAGCCTTCAAAGTCATATTCATTCAGATAAAATTTGTACTAAACAAAGAAGAATAAAAGGCATGATTAAATAGATCATAATATAAATGGTTGGATCATAACAACTCAATTGCTTGCTTGAGATGGAGGGAAATAGGTTTACTGACTCAACATAAAAGTAAAAGATAGGCCCTTCGCAGAGGGAAGCAGGGATTAAATCATGTGCTATAACTTTTCAAGTTTTGAAATCATAAAGGGAGCATAAAAGTAAGGTTTTGAGAGGTGTTTGTTGTTGTCAACGAATGGTAGTGGGCACTCTAACCCCCTTGTCAAACAGACTTTCAAAGAGGGGCTCCCATGAAGGATGTTATCTCTACCAGCAAGGTAGATCATCCCTCTTCTATTTTGTTTACACATGTACTTTAGTTTTATTTATGGATGACACTCCTCTCAACCTTTGCCTTCACAAGCCATGGCTAACCGAATCCTCGGGTGCCTTCCAACATTTCACATACCATGGAGGAGTTTCTATTGCAAAATTAAGTTGCTTACTGATAAATCGGGGCAAAACATGTGAAGAGAATTATTAATGAAAGTTATTAATTGGGGCTGGGAACCCCGTTGCCAGCTATTTTTGCAGAATTATTGGATAAGCGGATGTATATGCCACTAGTCCATTGGTGAAAGTCTGCCCAACAAGATTGAAAGATAAAACACCACATACTTCCTCATGAGCTATAAAACATTGACACAATTAAGGAGTAATAGAGTTTGAATTGTTTAAAGGTAGCACATGAAATATTTACTTGGAGTGGCGCAAAATACCACATAGTAGGTAGTTATGGTGGACACAAATGGCATGGGTTTGGTTTAAGGTTTTGGATGCACGAGAAGCATTCCCTCTCAGTACAGGTCTTTGGCTAGCAAGGTTGATTAGCAAGCATAAGAGTTGAGGGAAACAAACAAATATACATGTGAGAGAAACAATCACGCATCTTCCTTGTAAGCACAAGCAATTTTAACTTCAGAACACTAAACTCATTAGCTAACAAGAAAGAAAGATAATGAAATAATATATCTGCATGTACTTCCCTCTTTTCTACTTAAGACTCAAAGTGTTGTTGCTATTGACCAATGCTAAGTTTGCCAAAACCAAATAGATTTACTTGATGCTCCCTAAGTGATATCAATACTAACAACAATATCAATCATATAACAGAAATTGCCAACTAAAATAAGGTGTGCAAAAAGTAAATGATAAAACTTCTCATTAATATTCCATAACGATAACTCACACCAAGGGATACATAGATAACCAATTAAAAGAGAGATACTTCCACACTGCAAACCATCTTATATGATAACTTCCCTACTCATGCTATGACACTACTTGATAGTAAAAAGGTAAAAGATAGTGATGATGTGATACCGCGGCTGAAAGAACATTTCCCGCCCTTTTGGGTTTTGTGTGTTTGATGGCCACACTAGGTATATATTTATGTGTGTTGATGTAGACAGGTACAAGTTTTCGAGAAATATATTTGATCGGTGAAATGGTATGGCTGTTCTGAAGTTCTGAAGGTCATTTTGTTTCTGGGAAGTTCCGGCCCCAGCAGGCGGAAGTTCCGCCCTGGTGCTTCCAGCAGAGGCCCTTCAGCGCAGTTCTGTTTGCAGTTTTTATTCCCTGACCGAAAGTTCCGGTGTTCCGGACAAGTTCCGAAATTCCCAAATTGTGGCTCAGTAATGTCCAGTATGGTTTTCGCACAATTCCGGAACTTGGCCGGAACTTCCGGTCGCCGGAACTTCCGCCCTAGTTCCGCCCCAATCTTTTCTGACAAGGTCGCCTGACGAAGAATCTTCTGGCGGAAGTTCCGGCCCTCCCCGGTACTTCCGGTGCCCGAACTTCCGCCTCCTGGCCGGAACTTCCGGTGTTACTAAAAATCGTCCAAACGGTCAGATCTGAGAGCTCCAATCATATAAATAGCTCTCTTCTCCAACGGGACAAGTTGCTCAATTATTGCACAAAAATCTGCCAAGCTTCACCACCATTAGAGCCACCTCAAGAACTCAAGATTTGCAAGATCTCCTCCCCCAACCAAAGCTCTTGATCTTTGGAGATTCGAAGGAGAAGACACCGATCTACATCCTCACCGAAGCGATTTACATTTCTCCCTCATTTGTTTGAGGGCCCCCTTGCTAGTGTTCCTCTTTGGATCCCTAGTGATTTGTGTTGATGTATTTTTGTTGATTGTTGTGTTGTTACAGATTTGGGAGCCTCCAATTCGGTTGTGGATGTGTGCCCCAAGAACTTTGTAAAGGCCCGGTTTCCGCCTCGAGGAAATCCCTTAGTGGAAGTGGGCTAGGCCTTCGTGGCGTTGCTCACAGGAGACTGAGTGAAGTCTTCGTGACTGTTGGTCTGGCTTTCATAGCGACCACACTCCTCCGAACGTAGACGTACCTTCTTGCAAAGGAAGGGAACTACGGGAATCAACTCCGTGTCTCCGTGTGCTCCACTCTCGGTTACCTCTATCCTTT
Organism: Lolium multiflorum; assembly: GCA_030979885.1. Lineage (NCBI taxonomy): Eukaryota > Viridiplantae > Streptophyta > Magnoliopsida > Poales > Poaceae > Lolium > Lolium multiflorum. Next base: position 219,448,406 of record CM061747.1, read on the forward strand.
ATCTCCTCCATATTGTATTGCTATATCTTGCTTAGTCGTTAGCCTTGCCATATAGGGAAATTCACATAGTTGCATATCTAGAGAATTTACCTTTGTGTCAAGCCTAAATTGAAAAAGAACTAAAAATTGGTTAGCACCTATTCACCCCCCCTCTACGTGCGGCATACGATCCTTTCAATTGGTATCAGAGCCTCGGCTCTTATTTCGGGCTTAACCGCCTAAGAGTATGCCGGGGGATGAACAATCGGAGGGGGCCGCAAAGCCGGTTTCCATGGATGATCTCAAGTCGGTGGAAACATCCTTGAGATCCGCCATGCAAACCCAAATGCAAACTCAAATGGAAACATTGATGAAAATGTTTAACGACCGCTTTCCCGCGGTTCCCCCCATCATCCCCACCGAAGAGGAAATGGTCAAGGGTGCGTCTGAAGGGGGAGGTGCTTCGACATCACCCTCCTCTATCAATCCCTTGAATGGTGACAACTTAGCCGCTATCAAACCCCCCGCTACCTCTCCCATGGGAACTAGTGGAGGTGATAGCTACAATCGAGTGGCTCCGCCTTTTCTATCTCCCGATATCTCGGTTCCCCATCCTCATATGAACATTCGGGGAGACCCACCTAAGTTTAATATGAAAGATTACGATACATGGCAATTTGAGTTTCGTTCTCATGTTTGTAGTGCCTCCAATGAACTTTGGAGAATCATCGTGGAGGGCTTCAAGCCCTACAACCCCAACAAGTTGACTAGAAGAGAAGCGGTTGATAGTCAACTCAATGTCACGGCCTTGCACATGATCCAAACTAGTGTGGGGACAAAGGAATTGTCTCGTGTTCGGAACTTCACCACCGCCAAGGAAGCTTGGGATGGTTTGGCCGCTAGTTGCATTGGAAGTGAAAGCACGAGAAGAAACAAGTACAATTCTCTTCGGAACAAAGCCGAAGGATTCATGAGGCTACCGGATGAAGATCATGAAGACATGTATGCAAGACTCATCACCGTTGCCGATGCTTTCAGGAATTTGGGTGCCACCCACATCAATGACTCTTGGATCAAGGATAAGTACATTGATTGCATGATGCCGTTTGAACCCATTGATGTCAAGACTCTTGTTGGGAGAGAATGCTATTCCTCTCTCACGTCTCAACAAGCCGTGCATGAGATGCAAGCCCTCAAGGTGCTCGAGCAAAACTCCCATGATTCTCGCAATCGTGCCATTGGTATGTCAAAAGGGAACAATCTTTCCTTGACGGTCAACTCCGTAGAAGAAGTGCACCCTCAAGAACAATATAGGGCATCTTGGAGTATGTCCTATCCGGAAGACTTGGAACTCCACTACAATGACCACATGGCCTTTCATGCAAGATCTTTTTGGGTTGATCCATCCAAGGCCAAGGAAGACAACATCAAGAGAAACAACTCAAGTGGGTCCACTAGCTTGGGTCCAAGAACAAGATCATGCTACAATTGTGGTGACAAGCGCCACTTCATCGCCCAATGCCCTTATGAGCATAGGGAGACTCATGGTGGAAGGCTCATACCCAAGGACAAGAGCAAAGACTCAAAGGGCAAAGATTCAAAACCCCCCAACAAGAAATTCTACAACAACAAGACCAAGAAGGGCAAGAGGCCCCCAAGAGTTGTGCTAGTGACTAGGGAAGAATATTCTTCCGATGAAGTTGAAAGCTCTAGTGATGATGAAGAACAAAGCTCAAAGGAAGTGGCCACCATTGTCACTACCAACATTCCCTCTTCATCTCTCTTTGAATCCCCCAATGAGAATCCTCATATCAAGAATGCACATTGCTTCATGGCAAGGTCCTCCTTGGACACACCTATTGTGCTATCAACTCAAGAAGAATATACCTCCGGAGATGATGATGTTGATGATGAAGAAGATGATGCCTCAAATGGATTGGTCGCTCTTGCCTCCCTCTCCACTAACTCTTCATCACCAAGTGAATCCCCCAATGAGATCATTCATGTGGAGGAAGAAAGTTATCTCATGGCCAAATCCTCCGAGGTATCATCTCCTAGCCCCTCCATGACTAACATATCAAGTGATCTAGGGGTTGATGATGCTAGTCTAAAAGTGAAACAAGAAATGCTAGAGCTTGATGAATTCATTTTTAACCTACAAGGTATCACTAAAAAGCATGTTTCAAATCCCATAGCCCGTTTAGCTCAACAAAATGATACTCTTGAGAAAAAAGGTCAAATAGAGAGAGAAGACTCTCTTGAAATCCATGCTCTTAAAAATGCTCTTGAGGAAAGTCAAGAAACTATAGCTTCTCTTGAGGAGAGGCTAGAAAATCTTGAAGAGCCTCAAGATAAAATTAACAAGCTCACTAAAGCTAGAGACTTGCTAGGGCTAAGACTAAAGTGCTTAAAAAGGAAAAGGCCCAACTTGGTGTTGATCATGAGAAACTTGTGAAGAATCTAGATGAACTAGACAAAGCTCACAAAGCTTTGAAGAGTGAATACACTCTCCTATCCAAGTCAAATGAGCAACTTCAAATTAGGCTTGCTTCATATGATGTGCCTAGTTCCTCTACCCCTTCATGTGATCATGCAAATATTATTGAGGAAAATGCTAGGTTGAAGGATGAACTTGCTAAGGCCTCCTCTCCCCAAAGTAAACTTTCTTTGGATGATCTTTTGAGTAAGCAAAGATCAAACAATGGGAAGGAGGGCCTAGGTTATAATGCCAAGGCAAAGAAGGCAAACAAGCAAAAGGCCAAGCCCGCACAAGAGAAGAAGAAAGCTATCACCAATGGTGAAGCCCCTAAGGGCAACACCATTAATGATGATGATGCGGGAAATGCTAACCCTCACTATGTTCTATTTAAAGATTATTATGGTGATGTTTATGCTAAATATGTTGGCCCATATGATGGTTATGTTGCTTGGTCTATTTGGGTCCCAAAGACCCTTGTTGCTAACAAAAGAGGACCCATTGAGAAATGGGTACCTAAATCCAAGAATTGATCTCATGTAGGACTATGCCGGAGGTTCAAAATGGGTACTTGATAGTGGATGTACAAGTCATATGACCGGCGGCAAGAACCTCGTCAAGGATTTGAGGCCCAACATAAACAATATCACCGTCTCCTTTGGCGATAATTCTACATCCGAGGTATTGGGTTTTGGCAAGGTTGTGGTTGCACACAACATAACACTTGTGGATGTCATGCTTGTCAAAACCCTTGGTTACAATTTGCTTTCCGTTTCCGCCCTTGGCAAGATGGGTTTCGCCGTCTTTATTGATAATGATATTGTGGTCCTCTTGTGGAGCAAGACTCTAAAAGTCGCTTTCGTTGGGTATCGCGAACATAACTTGTATGTGGTGGACTTTTCGGGGACCACCACTTCAAGTGCGATGTGCCTATTCGGAAAGGCGGATGTGGGTTGGTTGTGGCATCGCCGCTTAGCCCATGTCAACATGAGAACTTTGCAAAGTCTTCACAAGGGGAACCATATTGTGGGACTAATGGAAAATGTTTCTTTTGCCAAAGATCGTGTTTGTAGGGCTTGTGTTGAAGGCAAAATGCATGACTCTCCACACCCAAGCAAGACTATCATCTCTTCCAAGAGGATCTTGGAGCTCCTTCATGTGGATCTCTTTGGTCCTACCACTCATGCAAGCTTTGGTGGGAAGAAATATTGCTTGGTAATTGTTGATGACTATTCAAGATACACTTGGGTCTTCTTTCTCAAATCGAAAGATGAGACTCAACAAATCTTCATTGACTTTGCCACCGAGGTTCAACGCCAACACAACCTCCTTATTATGGCAATAAGAAGTGACAACGGCTCCGAGTTCAAGAACTACACACTCAATGATTTTCTTAGTGATGAGGGGATAAGACATCAATATTCCGCTGCATACACCCCTCAACAAAATGGTGTTGTGGAGAGGAAGAACCGGACTCTCTTGGATATGGCAAGGTCTATGATGGCGGAATACAAATCCCGCTATAATTTTTGGGCCGAAGCCATCTCCACCGCTTGTCATTCTTCTAACCGGCTCTATCTCCGTAAGGACTTGAACAAGACTCCATATGAAATACTCACCGGCAACAAGCCTAATATCTCATACTTCAAGGTGTTCGGGTGTAAGTGTTTCTATAAAATCAAAGGAGTTCGTTTGTCTAAATTTGCTCCTAAAGCTTTGGAGGGTATATTTGTTGGTTACGGTGCCGAATCTCACACTTATAGAGTCTTTGATATATCTTCCAAGATTATCATCGAATCTTGTAGTGTGAAGTTCGAAGAAAATGATGGCTCCCAAGTGGGGCAAGTTGATGTATGTGCAGGTGATGAAATACCTCAAGATGTCATAGTAAGAATGGGTGTGGGATTTTTCCGCCCCATTGAGGGACACGGTGTGGCGTCTCGGGAAGGACTATGCTATACCACGGTGGAGCCCTCATCTTCTCAACATCAACAAATCCCATCTCTTGAAGCTAATGATGCACAAACCCAAGAACAAGAAAAAAACCCTCCCTCTCATGTACAAGATCAAGGACAAGATCAATCAAGGATTCATGATGGCTCCGATGAGTTTCCATTCGATGTTTGCACTTCACCAAATATTGTCCAAGATCAAGCACATGGGGTTGAGCATTCTCAAGTAATTGAGGAAGCTCAAGTTGAAGGTCAAGACGGGGACCCAAATGATCAAGTTGATCAAGTGACACCTCCAAGGCCTAGAAAAACCAAGGAGGAGATCGAGGCCCGTCGTCTAGCAAGAAGAGAAAGGACCCTTGAAATTCGTGGACACACACATGACAAGGTCCTTGGTGATGTTCGAGCAAAGGTCTCCACAAGAAGGCAATTGGCTAACTTTAGCAATAATCATGCTTATATCTCCGTAGTGGAACCCAAGAAAGTTTTTGAAGCCCTTGAAGATTCGGATTGGGTGGAAGCCATGCACGAGGAACTCAACAACTTCAAGCGCAACAAAGTGTGGACCTGTTGACGTCAGAAACCCACCGGCGGGCAGTGACTGGTCAACACCGTAGAGCCGGGAACAACTAGGGCTGCGGCTGGCCCCAGTCCCTCGAGCGACGGCCCGCAAAGCCTCTGGGTCGCGCCGATGCAAATTGCAGGCGTGCCACCTGACCTATACCTGGTCGAAGGTGTGGATGATGCCTCGCTTAGTTTCCTGCAGGGCACACACATACACGTTAAATACGAGCCTCGATCGGCTCTCAGGTTATCCGTGAATCGGCTCATGGAGCCGATCCACCCATGATTCGTCCAAGGTGGCCGAATATATGGTGGTCCTGCTTGATCAAGATAAAGCATATGAGATCCACGACGATTTGGGGTTTTCACCGCATAATCGGATCATCCTACTCACGATTGGGCCTCGCGCTCGCGCACGGTGATCGTAAGCCAATCCTAGACAAGGCCTAAAAACCAACACGAGGTTGATCCTCGGAACATCCTGTCTAGGGCCAGCAAACTACACCCTACACGCCTGGATCCTCCAACCCTTTGTAAGGCCTAACTATTGCGGATGTTAAACTAATCCTTGATGAATCAAGGAGCAACCGTAACGGATCAGATCTACTGAATAACGATCAAGCGGGGTGCCGCCCCTGCACCCATGATGAGGTACAAGGACGGCTAGATGCGCAAGGGTTGCACTACGACAGCATATGATACTAAGAACAATGCTAACCCTAACACATCTATGATAACTACGTTGCTCGCCATCAAAAAGGCTTCATCACGAGCAACGCATGAACAACGTAGGCAGGCTCGTGCTGCTAGATCGCGAGATGCGATCTAGGCAGCATGGTGCTTACCGGAGAAACCCTCGAGACGAAGGGGTTGGCGATGCGCCGAGATTGGTTTGTGTTGAACGTTGGTTGTTGTTTATTCCATAAACCCTAGATACATATTTATAGTCCAGGGACTTTCTAATGTGGGCGTGCACCAAACCGTGCACGAGATAAAATCTAACTTCTACGTAACCTACTATATTAAGATACACGGGCTAACTAGCCCAAATTCTGCGCATAAAGGCTGATTCACCTATTTCTGGATGTATACATCCTCAAGCCCATCTTGATCGCGGCCCACCTCTGGCTTGGTCAAATTCTGGTGATAACACATGCGCCCCCTGGTTTTGATAATGATAATTGCAAAACCATATGCATCCTTCGAAGGGTCACGTCGCGGAAAAACCGTCGCAGTTTTCTTCATGATGACGCCCTGCCTCTTCGTCTTCTCCGCATGACTTGGCGATTCTGGCACTACGTCCTCGGGAACTGCCTAGGTATTAAACCACGCACTCTCCCTTTATTTAGCTACTTCCTGTGGCTTCATCGTCGGCACACCGAAAAAAAAAACCCTCCTCCACCGCCATGTCCTCCTTTTCATCTTTTTCCTCATCAGGTCTTTCCACCCAATCCTCCACCTCCCGCGAGCCAACGCCTGAATGGGGTCCACAGGAGGCCCATGCGGCCGACATCCGCCGCGCCATAGCCGACGGGGACGAGTCGACCCACGACTCCCTCGTTTGGTCCGAAGACGACCAATCTCTAACGGACGGGGAGAGCGACCTTCGCTTTCTGCTGTCGGGCAGTCGGAGGAGGAAAGCGACGACGACGGCTCCTGGGACGGCTACTCCTCCGAGGGTGAAGGAGGAGGAGGAGGATACCACCTCCTCCGACGAACCGCCGGCCAAGCGTCTCGCCTGGGCGGGCAACATCTGCGACTTCGACAGCGACTATGGCGACGCTAGCGAAGAAGATGAGGACAATGAAGGTCCCGCCGGTGGTTTCTCCAGCAGTGAGGATGAGCCGGCCGGGAGCAGCGCTGATGATGGCGAGGATGAGGACAGCAGCGGCCCTTAGATAGGATAGAGCTAGGAGCAGTAGATGGGACAACATCCTCCTAGCAACTTCCTTTGAGAGCAATCGGCTCCTTATGTAAGAAATCTCTGCTTATCAATGAAGAAGCTCCCTTTAACTTGATTTTGCCGATTTCTTTTATACGGAGCCCGCCGATTGTCAATCCGGTAGATGCTTAATGAGCCGATGGCAAAGCACCAGCTTTCAAATGAATTGCAAAACAGATCGATCTGATTGCTTTCTCAGATGTCAACTTGCAGTCCATGGAATTCAGACCCAACTCCCAATCGAACAAGTCCGACGCGCAGCTTTGAGATCCCAAGGCCTTTAGACTTTCAACATCACCCGAATATAATGTTCGTCCTGATAACAAAACTCCTGGGTTAATGCTCCCAGGAAAGCCTGACGACCTTGACGTTGAAGCTGACACCTCTGCTCAACAAGTGTTTGCTCACAGCTTTTCCAGCGATGTCGCACTCCTGTGCCGCAACGAACTGGTCTAAGGCCTAACCACTGATGATGGCCCCTCCTTCAAACTCCTCCCGTCAACCCTGGTGGTTTTACCCTGCAAGAGCCCTCTCGTTCAGCATGGCTATGATGCAGAAACAGCCAATTTCAACACCATTGGCTTGCTGCCCCCCGAGCCTCGATCAAGGCGAGAGTGAAGTTGCACCAGCTGCATTGGGCCACTATCAACCCCTCTACTGTGGTGCGGCGCCAGCCGATTCTGACCGAATCGGTTGTTAACAGCAGAGAACTTCCCAGATGAGCTGCTCCCCAAGTCTCTTTGGTCCGATGAGGCAACCTTTGGTGAAAATGAAGTTCGGTCCAACTGGATGACCGCCGGTTGTTCTCGTGATCCTAGCCTGATCTGCACATCCATGTTGTTCCTGCTGTTTGGCCAGGGTTGTGATCCTTAAACCTGCCGGCAGACCTCAACACCTTAAATGAGAAAAAGGGCCGTCTTGGACGCCCAAACTGATGCTTCTGTCGATGCTGCCGAGCTTGAAGTCTTGCCGAAGGAATTGGAAGTCGTTGAAGAGAGGGCCCGAGTCGCCAGGCAATCTCAATGAAGGGCCTGCTCTTGTTAGGCTTCCGCTTAAATCCCTTGAGTCGATGGCCGTGCATCGGCTTTGGGTCCTTAAGTCGATGACTACGCATCGGCTGTGCTCAAAAATTTCTGTATCTTCGTTTTTTTTTTATTAGCCGATCGATTCATGAATCGGCTTCCCCTGGGTATATACTTCGTGGCTTTGTACCTTCTCCGTGTGTATGCCCCCCGAGCCGAATCCTTCAAGTGATTGAAGATACCGGCTTTTCAGCCAATTCAAGCTTTTCTCGCCACTCACCATGCGAAATAGCACATCAAACAAGGGTGGTGCGAGTAATTTTAGCCGATCGCTGGAATCGTCTTCCCTTGTAGTCGTCGATCCGACTATTTACAGAATGTTGAGATTTCGAAAATCTATGGCAACGCGCCACCGGCCATCCTTTTTCTCCACAGGTATTACATTGGAAACCCTTTCAGCGTACCTGCATGGCCTGATGAACCCGGCGTCCAACAACTTCTTGATCTCCTTCTTGACTTCCTCAATCTCTTCTAGCTCGTCAGCCGATGTAAACCCATACCCCAGCTTTCCTTCGCCTTCTTGGTCAATGCTGAACATCGGTAAAGCGCATGTTGAGGATAACATTGGCCAATCGCTGGAGTTGGCGTCCCTTTTCATTGTTTGGGGCCGATCGTGTGGATCGGCCTCCTCTTCACCTTTTCCGGGCGCGATCTCGGGCTTATCCTCGCAATGGCGATCTGCGAGCCCTGCCCTATTGATACCGACGAGCCACTGGCTCGCGTCTTATGCGTGGCCGAGATCGACCATGTTGACCTCCGGAAACGGCTGCGTGCCAACTTTCATGGCAAACTGATCGAAGAGTAACCGGCCTTGCTCTATCGCCATCTGAATCTGTCCGCGCAAGGCTTCGCAGTCGTTGGTGGCGTGGGTGAACGTGTCATGCCATTTGCAGTATGGTCTGCCGTTCATCTCTTGTAACGTGGGGATTTTGTGGCCTTCAGCTGTTTTTCTTTCAGGAGCCAATCAAAAATTTGCTCCGTTTTGCTCAAATCGAAGTCGAATTCTTTTGCAGGCTCTGGTTGCTTCGCCCACTTGCAGGACACGGGTTTTGCCCCCCGGGTCCACTCAACACAAGTGAACTCCTGATCTCTTACAGAACCTTCATCTTTGTCCTTCTCGATCAGGGTGACGCGCTTGTACTTGTCCTGATACCATTCCGGATGGCGCTGTTCATATGTTGTCCACTTCTGAACCATGTCCGTGTCTACCGATGCGTCTGCATCGGCATCAGTCGATGCCTGTGCATCGGCTTTCGCCTGTCTGGGGCGCCATACTTTCTTTGGCGGGCGCGCCTTTGTCTCCACTATTTGCCGGATTTTCGCGGCCAGATCGGGCCGCGCTCTTCTCAACATGTACAGGTACTGTGCCTCGGCTTCTTCCAAGCTTCGCGGCCGCTGCACCCGGCGGGTGGCTGAGTCCATCAGGGCACCACCTTGGCCGGTGGTACCTATCTTCTTCCATCCGACTCCTCGAAGTCTTCTTCTTGAGATGACTCACCGTTTGCTCGAGGTGGGAGAGGTCCTAGACGTCGAACACTGAAACTTCGTTCGTCCTTCTCCTTTGCTGTGCATTCTGGGCAGTTGCCGATTGTTGGTAATCGGCTCATTCCCGAATCCCAGCAGAAGGGAAGGTTCCAGTGCTTGTCCATGTTGCCTTGCTCCCCGACCTCCTCCGGCGCGACGTTCGTACCCGTCGTCGTTTCGTCATGCTGACGATACCCCCTGTTTGCATTAGACCGACGATATCCTTCATCGTCGTTATCGTAGCGGCGACGTCGGTCGTATGGCTGTTCGTATTTGCTGAGGAGATGCTCGGATAATAGGCGTGGATGCCGTATGTTTCTCACCTCCTCCTCGGCCAGGTATCGTTTATCGTCGTCTTGGGGCCGGTCGCGTGGAACGGCCTCCTCTTTCTCTTCGCCACGAGAGTGGCTGCTCTCTGCTTTGTCCGCGTCATGGCGAATCACGAACCCTGCCATATTGGCATCAAAAGAGAACCCTGGTTCTCTTATGGAGTGGCTGAGGTCAACCGTGTTGACACCAGGCAACGGACGTGTGTCTCCGCCGAGCTTGATGCCGTGCGAACGGGTATTCCCACAGGAGCCGACGGGTTCGGTTCCGAGGACCGCCTTGTTGTGCTTCTCTTTGAGTTTGTCAGCCAGGCCCTCGTGCTTGACCGGAGTGCTTTCCGCCATCTCGGATGTAGATGGCGATGTGGTTGATGTTGAGGATTGTCCCACCGGGCGTGCGATGTGTTGACGTCAGAAACCCACCGGCGGGCAGTGACTGGTCAACACCGTAGAGCCGGGAACAACTAGGGCTGCGGCTGCCCCAGTCCCTCGAGCGACGGCCCGCAAAGCCTCCTGGTCGCGCGCCGATGCAAATTGCAAGGCGTGCCACCTGACCTATACCTGGTCGGAAGGTGTGGATGATGCCTCGCCTGCAGGGCACACACGTACACGTTAAATACGAGCCTCGATCGGCTCTCAGTTATCCCGTGAATCGGCTCATGGAGCCGATCCACCCATGATTCGTCCAAGGTGGCCGAATATATGGTGGTCCTGCTTGATCAAGATAAAGCATATGAGATCCACGACGATTTGGGGTTTTCACCGCATAATCGGATCATCCTACTCACGATTGGGCCTCGCGCTCGCGCACGGTGATCGTAAGCCAATCCTAGACAAGGCCTAAAAACCAACACGAGGTTGATCCTCGGAACATCCTGTCTAGGGCCAGCAAACTACACCCTACACGCCGCTGGATCCTCCAACCCTTTGTAAGGCCTAACTATTGCGGATGTTAAACTAATCCTTGATGAATCAAGGAGCAACCGTAACGGATCAGATCTACCGAATAACGATCAAGCGGGGTGCCCCTGCACCCATGATGAGGTACAAGGACGGCTAGATGCGCAAGGGTTGCACTACGACAGCATATGATACTAAGAACAATGCTAACCCTAACACATCTATGATAACTACGTTGCTCGCCATCAAAAAGGCTTCGACGAGCAACGCATGAACAACGTAGGCAGGCTCGTGCTGCCTAGATCGCGAGATGCGATCTAGGCAGCATGGTGCTTACCGGAGAAACCCTCGAGACGAAGGGGTTGGCGATGCGCCGAGATTGGTTTGTGTTGAACGTTGGTTGTTGTTTATTCCATAAACCCTAGATACATATTTATAGTCCAGGGACTTTCTAATGTGGGCATGCACCAAACCGTGCACGAGATAAAATCTAACTTCTACGTAACCTACTATATTAAGATACACGGGCTAACTAGCCCAAATTCTGCGCATAAAGGCCGATTCACCTATTTCTGGATGTATACATCCTCAAGCCCATCTTGATCGCGGCCCACCTCTGGCTTGGTCAAATTCTGGTGATAACAGGACCTTAGTAGAGAATCCAAAGGAGTGTCGCAATGTTATAGGCACTAAATGGATATTCAAGAACAAGCAAGATGAGTTTGGAAATATTGTGAGGAACAAGGCAAGATTGGTGGCTCAACGTTTCTCTCAAGTTGAAGGAATTGACTTTGGAGAGACCTATGCTCCCGTGGCTCGCCTTGAGTCCATCCGTATCCTTCTTGCTTATGCATCGCATCATAACTTTAAGTTACAACAAATGGATGTGAAAAGTGCATTTCTTAATGGTCCTTTGCATGAAGAGGTTTATGTTAAGCAACCCCCGGGGTTCGAGGATCTCAACTTTCCTAACCATGTCTACAAGCTTGATAAAGCACTTTATGGTCTCAAACAAGCTCCTAGAGCTTGGTACGAGCACCTTAAAGAATTGTTGGTAGACCGTGGGTTTGATGTTGGGCTAATCGATCCCACTCTTTTTACTAAGAGGGTCAATGGGGAGCTTTTCGTTTGCCAATTATATGTTGATGATATTATCTTTGGCTCTACTAACAAAGCTTTCAATGATGAATTTTCAAAGCTTATGACCGATAGGTTTGAGATGTCTATGATGGGAGAGATGAAGTTCTTCCTTGGTTTTGAGATCAAGCAATTGAGAGAAGGAACCTTCATCAATCAAGCAAAATATCTCCAAGACATGCTCAAGAGGTTCAAGATGACCGAGTTGAAGGGTGTAGCCACTCCTATGGTTACTAAATGTCATCTTGCACTTGATCCCAATGGTAAAGAGGTGGATCAAAAGGTATATCGCTCCATGATTGGATCCTTGCTTTACCTTTGTGCATCTAGACCGGAAATAGTGTTGAGTGTTCGTGTGTGTGCAAGGTATCAAGCTTCTCCTAAAGAGAGTCACATGATGGCTCTCAAAAGAATCTTTCGATATTTGGTTGATACCCCAAGATATGGTATTTGGTATCCTAAAGGCTCAAGTTTTATTCTCAATGGATACACCGATGCGGATTGGGCGGGAGACAAGGATGATAGGAAATCAACTTCCGGGGCTTGCCAATTTCTTGGTAGGTCCTTGGTGTGTTGGTCGTCTAAGAAGCAAAATTGTATATCTCTCTCCACCGCCGAAGCCGAATATGTTGCCGCCGCAAGTGGATGCACTCAATTGTTATGGATGAGGCAAACTTTAAAGGAATACGGTGTCATTTGTGACAAAGTGCCTCTATTATGTGACAATGAAAGTGCCATCAAGATTGCCTATAATCCGGTGCAACATTCAAGAACAAAGCATATTGAGATCCGGAATCATTTCATTAGGGATCATGTTGCCCGTGGTGATATTGAGCTTATCTATGTTCCTACCAAAGATCAACTTGCCGATATATTCACGAAGCCTCTTGATGAAGCAAGGTTTTGCTATTTGAGGAATGAGCTAAATATCATTGATTCAAGGAGTATAGCTTGACCATCTTGCAAACACACCTTTGTCTCAAAACTTTATTTGGTTTAGATGTGGGCATGGAGATAGGGGGAGTGCGGTTTAAACTATTGAGCTATCCCTCCCCCCATAATGCCAACATTAAAGAAATCATTCTCTTTATATCATATAATGATATGTGAGCTTCAATGATGAGTAGTGGTTTTGGGCCCAAGATATATCTTCGCGGTGCCATGCCATAACACTCATATATGGTGGCCTAGGCCACCACACTCTTCTTTGTGAAGAGTTGGAGTTATTTGAATCTTAATTGGTTTTCATTTGACATCTCCTTGTTTTTATGGGAAATCACTCATTTTTGGCCTTCATTTGCATTATTTGCAAAAATGAGTGATCATGTACCATCTCACAGTTTGGCGCATCTGTCCTAAGCCTATCTCATCTAAGCCATATCCTCTTCCCTCTCCGAGTGCACCACTTTCCTGTTAAAACCTGTTCCTGGCACAGTTTTTTCTGTTTCACCGGAAGTTCCGGTCATTTCGATCGGTACTTCCGGCTGGAATCTATCTGCCACTTCCTGCCGCTGTACCTGATCAGTGGGTGTGGTTTCTGAGGGACCGGAAGTTCCGGCTCCAACGAGCGGAACTTCCGCCCTTACGATCCCACTACTTATCTGGTCGGGAACGGGGAGGCAGTTCCTGCCCCTCTCTTTCCCCATCCAATATCTGTTTGAAGGCTTCTCTCTCCCTGTGGCGGCTGCACCTCCCTCCGGCCGGATCTCCCTCCTCCGGCGACCTCCGCCGGATCGGCTCCGTGGATTGGCATCCCCTCCCTCTCCTTCTCCATGGCTCCCCCCGGTTTGTGCCCTCTCCCTCTCTATGTGTGGGTAGACCTCACTAGATGAGCTATAGGGCATACTCTAGGCAAAGCTATGTTAGAACATCTCTAGATGCCTTTCCTTTACTAGATCTTGCATAGGATGTTGTGGTAATGCGGTTCACCAAGCCATTGCCGCAGATCTGGTGAGAAACTGCTGCTGTTTTCGAACAGCCGGATGTTCCGGCTCTGCACGCCGGAACTTCCGCCCCGGGCGGAACTTCCGTTCTCACCGGAACTTCCGGCCTGGCAAATTTTTCTGCTGTTACTCAATATCCTGTGCAGGCTCTGGTTTTGGCCTCCTTGCAAGTGTGCACCCATTTATCATTCCTATCCTATTGTTTCCATCCCAGGTACTTCCAAGAAGAGGAACAAAGGTCCGGTGGACGAGATTGAGGAAGAACTTGAGCAAACTAGACCATCCAAGCTCACCGCTCGTCAGCAAGCTGCTCAGAGGCATAAGTCACCCGCTGTTCGAGGCAAGAATATCCATGTATCCGTGAAGAACATGCAGTATCATGAGTACAAGGAGCTCCATGACATGAACCCTTACCTCACCCCTCGGAGCAATAGGGTTGGGGATAAGCGGTTCCACAACAAGACTCAAGAGGAGATTTTCTATGAGGTCTATGTGCCATTCAAGAAGGGGGTAGCCCCTCAACATGCCATTGACACCGCTAAGAGGGCCGCTTCTAGGTACTTTGAAGAAGCCTATGCTATGTGTGGTGAGTTTGGACTCTATCCCATTATGGAGCTCAACAAGGATTATGATATCGGGTTGATTCATCAATTCTATGCCACCGTCCACTTTGAACAAGATGAAGTTAGAACATTCCGGTGGATGACTCATGAAAGGTTCCTTGAGTCTAACTTGGCAAAGTTTGGAAGTGCCCTTGGATACCCTCGCTACCCGGGCGTAAATGCAAATGGTTGGAGGTGTCATGATAGTTCATTTGCTCAAACAAGGGAAGTCTTGGAGCACCTCTACATCAAAGGTTGGGGTATTCCGGGCAAGAGTGCGCAAGAGTGCGGATCTTCTCCCTACTTGGGACATTATGCTTAGAGTCTACCGGGAAACCATTGGACCAAAGGGTGGCAACCTTGATGAGTTACATCTATATGAAGTGGATCTAATGGCAAACTCCTTTGCTAAGAAGGGCACCGGTGAGAAGCTTGATGTGATGGACTACGTCTACAATGAGATGTGGTCATGTGTGATGGAGAAAAAGCTTCCTTCATTTGCTCCTTTCATCATGAAGCTCATTGAAGACTCTTGGGCTGATACTTGTCCGGCTCGCCTTATTCACTCTATTCCTCTCAACATCACATGCCATGAAGTGAAGGTTCTGAGGACCAAGCGCCACAACTCCCCCATAGAAGATGTTCCCCCATGGATGAGAAGCCACCTATCTGGGCTTCTAAGCTTGCTCGCCGCATGAGACAATTTTTTTGCCTCACCTCTGCAGTCAACCACCGTCAGTATCAGCAGCATGCAGAAGCCAAGAAGTCTCGGGTTCGTCAGAAGAGCATCATGAGGGCTCTTGAGGTGGAAGTGTCTCCTCCCGGATCCGAGGAGAATATCACTCCGGAGGCTGAGTGGGTTTCTCGGCATGGTGTTCCTCTTCCTCCGGATGGTCTTGAGATCGAGTCTCCTCCTCACACTCCACCCTACCCCGGCGCTCCATCGAATCTTCCTCCCGGCTGGGCTAACGCCGACCCTTGGGGCGTGTAGTTTCTCCTATCCCTTTTTGGTGCCTTGGTGCCAAAGGGGGAGAATGAGACCTTATTAGGTTGCTCTCCGTTGGGTATTTGCATGGGGAAGTCACAAGCTCGTGTTGGCTTTTATTTTTATCGCTTGTGACTTCATTTATCCTTGTGGTGTCGAACTATGTTCTTAGTTTATTTGGCTTGTAAACTTTATCTATGTGTATGGTAAACTCCGTATGTGAGTCTTCCATGGTTATCTATGTGTGCATGATCTTATTATCCATATGCTTATCACTATGTTGTATTGCTAACCCATGGAAGACGGATGCAAGATATAGGGGAGCTTCTTATGTACCAATGCTCATATCTAGGGGGAGCTCCTCTATATCTTTCACATTGTTGGTTTACATTATTCATTCCTTGCAAATACTTGTGTTGTCATCAAACACCAAAAAGGGGGATATTGAAAGAACATTTCTCGCCCTTTTGGGTTTTGTGTGTTTGATGTCAACACTAGGTATATATTTATGTGTGTTGATGTAGACAGGTACAAGTTTTCGAGAAGTATATTTGATCGGTGAAATGGTATGGCTGTTCTGAAGTTCTGAAGGTCATTTTGTTTCTGGCGGAAGTTCCGCCCTGGTGCTTCCAGCAGAGGCCCTTCAGCGCAGTTCTGTTTGCAGTTTTTATTCCCTGACCGGAAGTTCCGGTGAAGTTGGCCGGAAGTTCCGGTCAGCGGAACTTCCGCCCAACTTCCGGACAAGTTCCGGGATTCCCAAATTATGGCTCAGTAATGTCCAGTATGGTTTTCGCACAATTCCGGAAATTGGCCGGAACTTCCGGTCGCCGGAAGTTCCGCCCGAGTTTCGCCCCAATCTTTTCTGACAAGGTCGCCTGACGAAGAATCTTCGCGGAAGTTCCGGCCCTCCCGGTACTTCGGTACCCGAACTTCCGGCCCTCCTGGTCGGAACTTCCGTGTTACTAAAAATCGTCCAAACGGTCAGATCTGAGAGCTCCAATCATATAAATAGCTCTCTTCTCCAACGGGACAAGTTGCTCAATTATTGCACAAAAATCTGCCAAGCTTCACCACCATTAGAGCCACCTCAAGAACTCAAGATTTGCAAGATCTCCTTCCTCCCCCAACCAAAGCTCTTGATCTTTGGAGATTCGAAGGAGAAGACACCGATCTACATCCTCACCGAAGCGATTTACATTTCTCCCTCATTTGTTTGAGGGCCCCCTTGCTAGTGTTCCTCTTTGGATCCCTAGTGATTTGTGTTGATGTATTGTTGTTGATTGTTGTGTTGTTACAGATTTGGGAGCCTCCAATTCGGTTGTGGATGTGTGCCCCAAGAACTTTGTAAAGGCCCGGTTTCCGCCTCGAGGAAATCCCTTAGTGGAAGTGGGCTAGGCCTTCGTGGCGTTGCTCAGGAGACCTGAGTGAAGTCTTCGTGACTGTTGGTCTGGCTTTCATAGAGACCACACTCCTCCGAACATAGACGTACCTTCTTGCAAAGGAAGGGAACTAAGGGAATCAACTCCGTGTCTCCGTGTGCTCCACTCTCGGTTACCTCTATCCTTTATCTCCTCTATATTGTATTGCTATATCTTGCTTAGTTGTTAGCCTTGCCATATAGGGAAATTCACATAGTTGCATATCTAGAGAATTTACCTTTGTGTCAAGCCTAAATTGAAAAAGAACTAAAAATTGGTTAGCACCTATTCACCCCCCTCTAGGTGCGGCATACGATCCTTTCAGCGGCACTCCCCCAAGCTTGGAACAAGCCAAGGGGATGCCAATACCAATGATGAATTACTCCTTTGGTGGTGATGGTGGAACGACCCTGATGGGAGTGAGGAACCGCTCTAGCATTCTGCGAAGTCGATTGTTCTCATCCTGAAGAATCTCCACTTCCCTTCTCAGAACACGGTATTGATCACAAAACTCATCGGTAACCCGAAGAGCTTCCTCCGCAGCAGGGAAAGAGTTGAGGTCAGGAGCAGGTGGTAAAGGTCCCTGCAAGTTATGAGAAAAAGAACGTCGAGTGTTAACCGATCCCACCAAAATTGGCTTACTCCCCACAGCTTCCCGCTCTCTTTTTACTGATGACATCTTCTTCACTCCTCATTGACACCTTCATCCATCTCTTTCCGTCTTGTCACGACCCTTTCTTCTTCCGCCCATCCAACGAAAGTTCCTTGATCTAGATCTTGGAGGAGCTCACGCTTGCGACGCGTTGCATAATCTTCTGAGGATGAACCTTGCGACGACATCTGAACAGAAACAGGTCGAAACAAAACGCGACGAGAAAACGATATACGGACCTCTGGGGATCCGGGGGATTATATAGCAAGAATTTTCACGACAAAAGGAAAGTACCAGGTCGAAAACGAGTGGAAAAGGGACTCCGAGGGCCGTCCCATGGGCGGCGCGGCCAGATTGCCCGCGCCCCACGTGGGGACGTGCCCTCGCGTCTCCTCCACTCCGTTTCGATCTCGTAATTTTTCATATTTTCCAAAAATAGCAGAAATATTGTTCGGAAAGTTAAACGCGTACTTTTTACTACTAAATCTGTTACCTATTCAAAGTCGAACTCTGCAGAACCATCAATTTGGTCTTTGATAAAGGTTTCCGGAGTCACCACTTGAATAACATCAACATCTTCGTTATAAGAATCTCCAGAAATATAATGCTTGAGTCTTTGTCCATTCACCACTTGTGTGGCATCACCTTTCAAAGAACTAATTTTTATTGCTCCTGAACGATACACCTCCACAATGACATATGGTCCTTCCCATTTTGAGAGTAATTTCCCTGCAAAAAATCTGAGACGAGACCGATACAATAGGACTTTATCTCCAACATTAAATTCTCTTTTAATAATTCTTCTATCATGCCATTTTTAACTTTCTCCTTAAAAAAAGTTTAGCATTTTCATAAGCTTCACTTCTCCACTCATCTAAAGAACTCAATTGTAGCAACATTTTCTTACCGGCAAGTTTAAAATCTTTATTAAGTTCTCTTACAGCCCAATAAGCTTTGTGTTCTAATTCTAAAGGTAAATGACAAGTTTTTCCATAAACCATTTTATAAGGAGACATTCCCATATGATTTTTATAAGCTGTTCTATAAGCCCACAATGCTTCTTTTAACTTACTAGCCCAATTTTTTCTAGATTTATTAACAGTCTTTCCCAAGATAGATTTAATTTCACTATTTGATAATTCTACTTGCCAACTAGTTTGAGGATGATAAGCTAAAGCAATTCTATGATTAGTACCATATTTAGCAAGAGTTTTTCTAAATCCACCATGAATAAAGTGAGAACCTCCATCAGTCATAATATATCTAGGTACTCCAAATCTAGGAAAAATAACATCTAAAAGCATTTTTAGAGAGGTCTCACCATCAGCACTTTTTGTGGGTATGGCTTCCACCCATTTAATAACATAATCAACAGCAACAAGTATATGAGTGTTACCTTCTGAAGAAGGGAAAGGACCCATGAAGTCAAATCCCCAACAATCAAATGGTTCAATAACAAGAGTATAATTCATAGGCATTTCATTGCGTCTAGAGATATTACCAACTCTTTGGCATTCATCACAAGATAAAATAAACTTTCTTGCATCTTTAAAGAGGGTCGGCCAATAAAATCCTGACTGTAGAACCTTTTGTGCGGTTCTATCTCCGGCGTGATGTCCTCCATAAACACTACCATGACACTTACTCAATATCTCTTGTTGTTCATATTCGGGAACACATCTTCGCATAATACCATCCACTCCTTCTTTATATAAGTGTGGGTCATCGCAAAAATAATGTCTCAAGTCATAAAAGAATTTCCTCCTTTGCTGAGCTGAAAAGGTTGGAGGCAAGTACTTTGAAACGATAAAGTTAGCATAATCAGCATACCAAGGACTATCTCTCGAGCTCACCTTTATTACAGCCAATTGTTCATTTGGAAAACTATCATTAACAGAACAGGATCATAAGCAATATTTTCCAATCTAGATAAATTATCAGCAACAGAATTATCAGCACCTTTCCTATCTACAATATGTAAATCAAATTCTTGCAAAAGAAGCACCCATGTAATAAGCCTTGGATTAGCGTCTTTCTTTTCCATAAGGTACCTAATTGCAGCATGATCAGTATGAACTGTGACTTTTGAATCAACAATATAAGGTCTAAACTTGTCACAAGCAAAAACTACGGCTAATAACTCTTTTTCAGTTGTAGCATAATTTCTTTGAGCAGCATCTAGAGTCTTACTAGCATAATGAATAACATTCAATTTTTTATCTACTCGATGTCCAAGAACAGCACCTACAGCAAAATCACTAGCATCACACATAATTTCAAAAGGTAAATTCCAATCAGGAGGTTCAACTACAGGAGCAGTTGTTAAAGCTTTCTTTAGAGTTTCAAAAGCTTCCTTACAATCATCATAAAAAACAAAAGGTACATCTTTTTGAAGAAGATTAGTAAGAGGCTTTGAAATTTTAGAGAAATGTTTTTTCCCTCCGTTCCTTTCTATAGTGCCTATAGATTTTTGGCATTTGTTTCAGAATGTAAGGTTGTAGCTTGGCTTTTTTTCAATTACCCCCTCCCCCATTCAGCTCCCACACAATATGCGTGAGAAAAATTTCATACAAAATTGGAAACAATTAATTGAGATTCCTGATGCATGGCCCAACGATTCCTTAAAATTAGGCAGCAATGTTTTACTTTCCTTTATTAAACTTGGTTGCACATATATGGAGAATCAATAAGAGAGATTTGTGGGATTTGTTATGATAAGTTAGGAAGATATGGATTTCCCAAATTTTACGCTGATCTCAAATCGTTCAGCTAGAGGGTCTTGTGTAAAAAATGCTATTGCGCTAATTTCCATGCCAAAAAACTATAGGCACTATAGAAAGGAACGGAGGGAGTAATAAATCTCCTATAAAAACCAGCATGACCAAGAATACTACGAATACCTTTAACATCCCTAGGATAGGGCATCTTCTCAATTGCTTCAACTTTAGCTCTATCAACTTCAATACCTCTCTAAATTTTATGTCCCAATACAATTCCTTCATTAACCATAAAGTGGCATTTCTCCCAATTAAGAACAAAGTTAGTTTCTTCACATCTCTGCAAAAATTTATCAATGTTTCGCAAACAATTATCAAAAGAATTCACATAGACAGAAAAATCATCCATGAAAACCTCTACAATCTTTTCACAAAAACCATGAAAAATAGCAGACATGCATCTTTGAAAAGTAGCAGGAGCATTACATAAACCAAAAGGCATACGCCTATAAGAATAAGTTCCATAGGGACAAGTGAAAGTGGTTTTCTCTTGATCTTTAGTTCTAACAGCAATTTGTGAAAACCCAGAATAACCATCAAGAAATCAGAAATGAGTGTTTTTAGATAACCTTTCTAGCATTTGATCAATAAAAGGTAAAGGGTAATGATCCTTCTTAGTAACTTTATTAACTTTACGAAAATCAATGCACATTCTATACCCTACAACTACTCTTTGAGGAATGAGCTCATCATTATCATTATGTACAACAGTTATTCCTCCTTTCTTAGGAACACAATGGACTAACCCATCTATCTCAATAGGATATATAATACCAGCTTCAAGAAGTTTCAATACCTCATTCCTTACCACATCCTTCATCTTAGGAATTAGACGGCGCTGATGTTCAACAACAGGCTTTGCATCATCTTCCATGTTGATGGCATGTTGGCAAATAGAGGGAGAAATCCCCTTCAAGTCATCAAGAGTGTAGCCAATAGCTGTGTTTCTTCAATATTTCCAATAATCTTTCTTCCTCAAAATCTGAAAGCTTAGCACTAATAATAACAGGATATGTTTTCTTATCATCAATATAAGCATACTTAAGATTATCAGGCAATGGTTTCAAATCAAAAACAGGATCTTCCTTTGGTGGCGGTGTTGTACCTAGATCTTCGACCGGTAAATCATGCTTAAGAATGGGTTGACGAAGGAAGATTTCATCAAGCTCATCCCTTTCTTCCCTAAATACTTCACTCTCATGATCCTCCAAATGTTGCTGCAAATGATTACTAGGAGCAAGAGCAATAGATGCAAGCTGTTCAACTCTAAAATCATTGTTAGGCAATTCAGCTTTATAAGGAACTTTGGCAAATTTAGAGAAATTAAACTCATAAGATTCACCAGCAAATTTAGTCACAATTTTCTCTTTCTTGCAATCTATAACAGCTCCACAAGTATTTAGACAAAGGTCTACCAAAAATGATAGGACAAGTCTTACTAGCAGCAGAACCAAGTACCAAAAAGTCAAGGATATTTAATCTTACCACATAGAACTTCCACATCTCGAACAATACCAATAGGAGAGATAGTTTCTCTATTAGCTAGCTGAATAACCACATCAATATCTTCAAGTTCACAAGAACCAATTTCATGCATGATTTCCGTGTAGAGCTCATAAGGAATGGCACTAATACTTGCACCAATATCGCATAAGCCATAATAACAATGATCACCAATTCTAACAGAGAGCATAGGAACACTAGCTTTCCTAGACTTACTAGGATGTGAAACAATATTAGAAGCATCTTCATAGAAAATGATGTGACCATCTTCTACATTTTCAGTTGCAAGATCTTTAACTATTGCAACAGCAGGTTCAACATTTATTTGCTCCTAGTGTAGAAACAAAGATCAAAGATTTGGCAACGTAGTCCGTCTCTCCTCTCTCAGCCGCCGCCTCAACCCTAGCCGCCTCCAGTTCATCATCCTCCATAGATTGGTTCCCCCTCCTCCGGTCGGCTTCGCCGGCGTCGGGAGGAGTGGGGAACCGCATTAGATTATGTTAGGATTTTGGTAGCCGTCTTCTTGTTGGTTTCCCCTCAATGGAAATGGCATCGTCTGCAATAAGTGATCTTCGGACTTTCGTTCGGCGACGAGATCTTCTTCCCGGCGTCAATGGTGGTGTTGAACAATCACAATTTTCTAGGTATGGGCCTTCGGATCTTGCTTCGCCAGATCGATTTTGGATCTTTTGTCGTTGTTGCCGCGAGGAGGATTATCCTCGCAGTTTTTGTCCCGGCTGCTACGTCCTCGACAATGGTGATTCGTACTCTCGGCTCTCCATCAACGACGACAAAGCTAGTCGGTTATTATTCCCTGACATACTGGTGTTGGTACTCTTGCCGATGTTGTATGACTGCTTTAATGATTGCGTGCGTGCACACAACCTTGGCATTGCGGCTCAAAAAATTATGGGAGAACTTTCGTCGGTATCTACAGGTTTATGGTTCGTTATCTATCTTTGGCTGCCTTCAGAAGAGTACAAGATTGTGTTCTGGAAGAAGAAAGAAATTGAAGACCTCGAAGATTTGTTACAATCTTTTAGACTTTATTTTGTAATCATTGGAGTCAGTTCATGTATCTCTACCATTTACTATTTGTTGCTATGAATATATGTGGTATTGATTGTAAAAAAAACATTTATTTGCTCCTCAGGTTCTATAGGTTTCTTTGCACTTTTATTAACCACACTAGTTATAACAGAATACTCCTTCATTTTAGCAAGGAAAGGAGTTTTTCGATATAGGCTTCGGGAAGAATGTTATCAACGGTTTTAACTTCAATACATTTACCTATAGGTGAATCAGTTCTATCTTTGTAAGGTTCATGTACTTATTAAAATTCTTCCTAGGCAATTCAAAATCAGAGGCAAATGCTTTATAAAAATTTGCAACAACTTGAGAGTCAAGACCATAAGTAGCACTCATATTACGAAATTTATCAGTATCCATAAAAGTTTCTATGCATTCATAATCATAATTTATACCTGACTCTCTACCTTTGTCGTTCTCCCATCCTTCAGTATTCCCTTGGATCCGATCAAGAAGGTCCCATTTAAACTCTTCTTTGTTGCGTGTGAATGATCCAGAACAAGTAGTATCCAGCAAGATTTTATCTTGAAAAGAAAGTCTTGCATAGAAATTGTCAATGATGATATTACCAGGAAGCTCATGAATGGGGCATTTGAGCATTAAAGACTTCAATCTCCCCCATGCATGGGCAATACTCTCTCCATCATGAGGCCAGAAGTAATATATGCGGTTTCGGTATTTGTGAATTTCACTTGGAGGATAGAATTTAGAATAAAATAGAGGCATAATATCCTTCCAATCAAGAGAATGTCCATCCTTCAGCAGTTTATACCAATGCGCCGCTTTACCAGACAGCGACATAGAGAATAATTTCTTCCTAACTTCATCCATTGAAATACCTGCACACTTGAATAACCCGCATAATTCATGTAAAAACAGTAAATTATCTCCAGGATGAACAGTTTCATCCCCTTCATAGCGGTTATCCACAACACGTTCAATAATTTTCATAGGTATTTTATACGGAATTACTTCCTCACCTGGCGCCTCATCCACTACCTTTGCAGTAGTAGTAGATTTTCCAAATAGAAATTCAAGAGAGGATCTCTCCATAATGAATTATAGCAGCAGGCAGAAACAAAAACAGCACGTACAGTAAAGTTTTCCTTACCAATTCCACTTACCAATAGCGCTTCACTCCCCGGCAACGGCGCCAGAAAATAGTCTTGATGACCCACAAGTTTAGGGGGTGTATCGTAGTACTTTCGATAAAAGAGTGTCGAACCCAACGAGGAGCAGGAGGTGTTGACAAGCAGTTTCGATGAAAGATTCACTGTAAATGCTCACAGACAAGTTTTCAGGAGGTTTTGATATAGCAGATAAATAAAGTACAAGTAAGTAAAATGTGAGAGTAATAATTGCAGCGAGTGGCCCAATCCTTTTTAGCACAAAGGACAAGCCGGTTTGTTTACTTATAATGACCAAACGTTCTTGAGGACACACGGGAATTTAGTCTAGTGCTTTCGCTTCATGTAGTTGATTAATCTTCATTGTTTTGATAAGTGTTGTGTGGGTGAGCCTATGCTAATGCACCGCCCTTCCTAGGACTAATACATACTTGTGATTAAACCTCTTGCAAGCATCCGCAAATACAAGAAAGTAATTAAGATAAATCTAACCACAGCCTTAAACTCTGAGATCCTGCTATCCCTCCTGCATCGATATACCAACGGGGTTCAGGTTGCTGTCACTCCGGCAACCCCACAATTAGCAAACGAATACAAGATGTATTCCCTAGGCCCATAAAGGTGAAGTATCATGTAGTCGACGTTCACATGACACCACTAGAAGAATAACACCACAACTTAAATATCAAACCATTAAATATTACTCAACATAGTTCACTACTAACATTTAGACTTCACCCATGTCCTCAAGAACTAAACGAACTACTCACGAGACATCATATGGAACATGATCAGAGGTGATATAATGATGGATAACAATCTGAACATAAACCTTGATCCAATGGTTTCACTCAATAGCATCAATAACAAGGAGTAATCAACACCGGGAGAGTTTTCCCTATGAAATAATCAAGATTCAACCCAAGATGTTACAGCGGAGACGAGGTGCAGCGGTGGAGATGGCGGTGTCGATGGTGGAGATGATGATGATGATGATCCGAATGAAGTCCAGCTCGATGACGGTGACGATGGCGACGATTTCCCCTCCGGGAGGGAATTTTCGACGGATTTCTGCCGCCGGAGAGCTCTTTTCTCTCTGGTGTTTTTCCGCCCGCGAGGCGGCTGTGTCTATTCTCGATGCCCCCGTACCTTAGGGTTCTCGGGAGATGAAGTACGCGAAGGAGAGATGGCCGAGGGGGTCGTGGGCCCCCTCCCCACATGGCGGCCAGGGTGGAGCCCGCGCCGGCCTATGGGGGGGCCATGGCGGCCCTCCTCGGCCTCCCTTTTTGGCTGGCTCCGTCATTTGGGAAAATTGGAGCTTCGGTATATTTTCCGTCAATTGTTGATCTTCAGAAATATTGTATTTTCCAGCAGAATTCTGACTCCAGTGAATAATTCTCCAATAATCATGAAACATGCAAAATAGGTGAAATAACATAAGTATCATCTCTAAATATGAAATATATCAATGAATAACAGCAAATTATGATATAAAATAGTAATGCAAAATGGACGTATCAGCGGCCTCCATCCCGGCGACGGGGACCGAGGCGACTGACCGACGGAGCTGTGCGGTGCTCAGCTTGGCAACTAGTAGTAGTACTACTTGGGAAGAAGGAGGAAAAATAGTATTTTAGGTCGCAGCAGCGTTGGGGAATAAAAGTGGAGGAGGACGTGCGTGAGCGTCCGCGCGATATCCGTGTGTCCGCCGCACGACCCAAACGGATGAAAAACATTGTCCGTTTGGGTGTCTTCGTCGGAGACGAGTAGGAATCTAGCATTAGAGGATAAAAAAAATAGGACGCAGCCACCTTTAAATTTTGCTACCACCAGAGTGTTCCAGGTTCCTCCTGGACGAACCTCCAGCCACAACATGGTTCCCGCGCCACCGGCAAGTTTCCTAGCCTCTGAGTACAAAAGTGCGGCCACGGAAGAGCACGGATGTCTCCCAGAGCTAGTGCACCAATGAGGGAGGCATTGATAAGTTGGTCGCATGTGCGGCTCGACTTACCGTTGTTCTGGTTTCGATATCATGATCACGGGCTCTGTTTTCGTGATAATGGGTTGTTGCCGTAGGATACATAAATAATGACGACAGTGGTAGAATATCCACCAGTGAATTAGTGAGTGTGCAGCTTAGCAAATACGTACCTAGTTGTTTTCCTCTGCGCAGCCCGCGTTAAGTTAATACGATCGGAGGGAGTACTTGTGTATTGAAGTGACTGGTGTTGTAATCCGTGTTAGAATTGTAGCTATTCTTGATATACAAAACATGTTATAGCCACAGGAAGTAGTGAAAACTCAAAACTGATCCCGGGTGAATCGCATGTACAGAGACAGTCTTATGTGCGCACGTGAAATTTCACATAAAACCGACATTTTTCGTGTCCTGTGTAAAAAAGACAAAAAAAATCTCGAGAAAAAGATTATTTTAACATTAAAATTTGTCTTTTTCACAGAGGATACAAAACATGTTGGTTTTTGCTGAAACAACTTTGCAATCATGTAACATGTCAAGATATACACAAGTTATTTTTTATATTTTTTGACATTTTTAATTATATTTAAAATACATTTCAAATAAAGGATCACTCGGGTACAAAAACACCCTCAAATAAACATGAAGCTTTCTGTTGGCACTCTTTTGTACTAGTAACTATTCTAGAAATAAAAGTTTTTTCCTGGTGGAATGAGGCGATAAGGAATCCTCATTTCACAAATATCCGTTTACCTTGCTGCCACGTTCAGTAAATACCCAGCTGGGTGGGGAATCTACTTTTGAGACGATGCGATAAGGAATTTTTTTGGTGTGAGGACATAAAGGATTATTCTATTTTAACAGTTTCCTCTTGATGCTATAAATACCCAACGACTACCACTTCATGTACTCACCTCTTGCAGTGATAGATGCAATATCTCCTACGCTGATCTCAATCACCAACCTTCTCTAGCTAGATAAAGGTAGCTGGTTTATTGATATAATTTTTTTGCTCAATCATGGTTATAGATTTCTCCATGCCTAAACTTGTTAGTTGCTAGGTTATAGTAGCAGTATTATTATATTTTTTAATAAAAAAATATGGTAGGGGAAACCTGATGTTTTTTTAATAATAAAAACCCGAATCTGTGTTCGACTTAAAACTGAGTGGCTGGGTGGTACATCCACTTTTCTAGTCAAGTGTTGCATAGTCTTATAATTTTTATTTTAGTTTCTTTGTAATAAATGGTTAGTGATACAATATTTTTGTGCTGACTTTTGTTGGAATACTATAATTACTCCGTCAACTAGTATGGAGGCGTACAAATGTATGCATGCATGCTTGATGCATGGTATGTAAAATCATGAAAAGGAAGACTGAAATTAGAGATTAATCTGAATGTACTAGGATAATTTTATGTCAATTGAACTTTTTGTGTCATCCAAAAACTATCTACAGTCTTAAAATCATCTATACCTGACTTAATACTTTTATTTAGGTATATTCGATCAAGAAAATGGCATCGTTCCAGTGTGAGAAGAAATATGCTAATGATGTGCAAGCTGTTCGCTCCTTGAAGTCTCAGGAACTGTTTAATAAATCCCGTGCCCTGGTTGTTGAAAAAGAATGCCTAGCCAATGATGCAGCTACCAAACTGCAAATTGTCGTGGTAGAAGGTACTTTGAAGAATGAAACAAAGGAGCCACTGAGTATTATGGATAGCAAGATATATGCAGGGCACTTTCTCAAAGAGTTCCCCGATACTGTTAGCAAATCCGATGATTTCAGCATGGCAGCCTTGTACCCTAAAGGTGTGAAGGCAGCTGTGGTGTACTCCGGCACGAACAGAATTGGTGTTGAATGTGGATGGCTCCTTGCTTTTACAGACACCGAGGCTACTGGAAGGAGGGTAAGTACACAATCATAGACACTCCTTCTTTCCAAAAAAAAAAAAACATTGCCATTACACATCTCCAAAAACAGAACTTCATAGATAAATAAAATGCACTAAACTAAAAAGTGAAATAGAAAGTGATGGGACAACCACCAGAACAGAGATAAAAACTTAAAAGAATAAGCTTATCATGGACGTAGTAATAAAATATGTTTTGAATAAAAATTTGGGGGTGATCTGTTTTCGTAAAATTCTATTCGAAACCATAACATTTGGTATAATCTATTGTAATTTGTGTTATCTTTGCTTTTAATTGGGGCAGATATATGCGGAATGTGGCCGTAAAGGTAAATTCGACAACATAAACTGGGAACAAATTGAAAAGAAACTAGATGCATCTGGAGAAACTGCTAAGCCGCATGACCTCATTACTGCGACTGCGGTCTATGCTAGCATTGCCAACTCTGATGGGAAATCTGTTGTTGTAGCCACATTCTTTGGCTAAACAAGTTTCAACAGTAATTACCGTATTACATCTGGTGGACCGTTATATATTGTAATAATCTCGCAACTGTGTTGCCATTAGCAATCATCTGTGATCTGCTACCCAATGCTTTGATTTACATGTTTATGTTTTTCCTTTGCACTATGTAATAAATAAGTCATGGGATCACCTGAGTGTGCAAGGCGACAAGTGTTGCTCTTCATGATGTAATAATAACTAGATCCACCGGATAATCATATATTGGGTCCTTTTATTAATGGTTGTTGAGTTTGTGTCGAATATTATGTACGAGCGGGGTTATGTGTGGAGTAGTGTTTAAGTTGGGCGCTTGCTGCGTTGGCCTCCTATATAATGTGGGGGAAATAGATGGTTGTAACCCATGACAACTTGATAGCGACATACACGCAGGGGGAGCCGGCAACATGTACTGGACTGGACCCCAAGTCGGTCAGGCGTTGCGGTATCAGGGGAGGAGAACGCGTAATCATGCGCCGGGTACTAGGCGAGTTCGTTGAACCTCGTTCACAAATCACGTTGTCCTCGTCGTGTTGTAATTGTTTGGTGCTTCCTAGATCGACTGTGCACCTAGGAGGAGCCTGTAGGCGCTAGGTTCACCCATTCGATCAGCCACTGTGTGATCAAGACCGAACTTCAGGTACATCGTGGCTTTTGAGATGCTATTTTAGCTGACTGGCATCAAAATAAGGTCTATTTTGACGGCATGTAGCAACTGTAGTTTGTAAGCCCAAGCTGACTCCAAAGTGTGCTTCAAGTCTTCATGTCTATCCCACATGGCCTCGTAACAGAAATGCCTATCGATCGCTATCGGCTGATTCTGTGCGTCCATCTCATTCATAAGCACAATTGGAGCGGTCCGATTTGACTGCATGGAGGTGATGTACCGTGGCAGAGTTGGAAGCGATCACTCCACTCCCTCGAAGCAAGTACACGATCAAGATTTAAGATGGGCCCTGCAGTAGCACCTTCCTCTACGCGACCTCAAAGGTCCAGTCCAGCTCCAGCCCAATATACCCAAGTCTCAAGATCACAAAGCTCATCATCAAGCAGCAGGTCGCAATTTTCGGAAACAAAAAAAAAGCAGCACTTTATTGTTTCATTATAAATCATACACCAAGCATTACATACAATAAATGAAGTGCAGATATCTATACTCCCATACAGGCTCACACGCCTATCAGTCTAAGCAAGTGAGTCAAACAAAAAAAAATGGTACACCAGAGTGGTAAGAAATGGCATGATCGAACTATCAAGTGAAAGCAATCATAAAACTGGTAAGTGCAAATGGTGTATAGTAGCTCTGATGCGGTCTCAAAATTAACCCCTCCCGTGTAAAACTTTGACACATGATAGAATTGGCTGTGGAGACAGATTAAGATGCAGCAGATACAAGCTCAGCCTTTTTCTGTCTGACAAAATTTTGGACGAATATCTCCCCTGCTCGATATGAGGACCGGACCTGAAAAATGCCCAACAAACACAGAAGTGAATTCCTGCTATTTGCTAATAGCAGCAACTGCAAAATTAGATACAGTTCTAATACCAAAACCTAACATGACTGGGAGTGCTATCTATTTTGCTTGTGTGATACTACAAGCTGGATAACCAGGAGATACATGTTTTGTTGATGGGTGCAAGACAAGAACAATTTCCCCTCCTATACTAGTGACTAGTGACTAGTGAGCATTGGAAAAGTTATGACTTCTTTTTTATATATAAAAGAAGAGGTATCCTTGTATCAGATATTATCAAAATGAATAACCAGCTATATGTAAAACTTACCAAAGGTCCACTAGCAACGTACACAAATCCTAACGATTCTCCATACTTCTTCCAGAAATCAAACTTCTCAGGAGTCACGTATTCTCTGACTCTCAAATGTCTTTCTGTTGGCTGCGTAATCAAGGAGATTTGGGTGTTACGGAAATTCCAAAGAAAGCCAACAGGGTATAAACTACAGACAGTACATTATAAAGTGGTTCAACTTCCTCCGCAGAAAACTGGGTTTGAACGTCAAACCTGTAAATATTGGCCCAAGGTCAGAATATCAACATCAATGGCCCTCAAGTCAGCCATGGTTTGCTTTATCTCCTTGTCTGTCTCACCTAGACCAAGCATGATCGAGGACTTCGTTACCATGCCCTTTTTGGAAGCTTTTGCATGTTTCAGAACTGACAAACTCTGATCATATCTGTGGAGATAGCATACCAGAAATAAGATAGAAGTTACATTGCCGGATGCCAATATGATGACATTAGTGATTTCCCTTCGGTAATTGCTTCTAGAATTATCAGTCACACTTCAGGTTTCAAAATTATGAGTGGTAGGTTATCAATCATTATGGTATTGTATATGGGAGTCAGGGTGGCATGAAGTCAGGGCGTATTGATGATATAGTAGTTTAGAGGATTCTCCTAGGCACAACGGTGGGAGCACAAGTATGCACCCTGACTACCCATATTCCGGCCTCACTTGTACCTTAACACAAAGCGTGTACGGAAAAACTCAAGTCCCTTCAACAGCAACGTTTTTTGTGTGGAAAATGTAGTATTTTAGGTTCCACAATAGACTGAGCAATTTGAAAAAAATAAAATCAGAGAAGCACATTACCCTGCTCGAGGATCTCTAACTATTTTCTGCATACTCCTCACAGTTTCGATGTTGTGCGCATACACGTCTAGACCAGAGATTGCCAAAGACGCAACCGCCTCCAGGTCACCTCGGAAATCTGAAGTTAGGCACTCCACCAATATCCCAGGCTTGAGCTCCTGAAAAGAAGCCCCAAAACCATCACAAACTAAACTCGCAAAATTACTTCCCACATTCAGGCGACAGGGACATACCTTCAGAGCTCTTACAGTTTCGGCGAAATGGGCACTTCCACCATCAGGGATGTCATCCCTGTCGACGCTTGTCAGCACAACATAGTCCACCCTGCAAAGAACACCGTATCAGATCGTCTGAACCAACCGCTGGGAACACATCGAAAATCGTCGGCGACCGTACCCCCAACTTGCGACCGCCACGGCTGTCTTCAGAGGTTCGAGGGCGTCCGGCGGCGGAGGCTTGTTGCTAGTCTTGACGGCGCAGAATCGGCAGCCCCGGGTGCAGGTATCGCCGAGGAGCATGATTGTGGCGGTGGCGATGCCGTCCCCTTCCCCGCCCGCCCCGCCGCCCCCGTTCCAGCACTGCAGGCAAACCATCGCAGAACCAAGCCAAATTGTTCAAAAAAAACAAAACCAGCATCACAAATTCATGATAGAGCATTTCGGTGAGGTTGAGTCTGCTACCTCTCCGATGTTGGGGCACTGGGCCTCGACGCAGACGGTGTTGAGCTTGAGGTCCCCGAGCGACTCCCTGAGCCTGGCGTACTTGTCCCCCTGCGCCGCCCGCTGCCGCAGCCACGCCGGCTTCTTCAGCTCCGGGTCCCTCCCCGTGAACGGCGTCGGCGGGGCCCACCCCGACGCCGAGGACGCCGCTGCCGCCGCCGGCTCCCCGTGGCACCGCACCACCGACCCCTGCCTGGGCCGAGCGAGAAATCCCGCTCTGGCGGAGCCCGCCAAGGCCGGCGGAGGCCGAGCGAGCGAGCTCTGCATTGTTGCGCGCGGGCGGATCGAGGCGGTTAAACCCTAGGCCGCCATCGCTGCTGTTGTGTAGCGCGGGCGGAGGCGATGGTTCCGAAGCCGGGGAGAGAGTTTGAGTGGTTTTTACGGATTTACCCCTGAGATCCCGGGGAAAGACTGTTTGGGGCGGGAAGGGTAGGATGGGTATTTCGCCGAACACGGCGATCACCCCAAAGCCCCGCCAGTTCTCTAATTGACAGCCAGGTAGTTTTGTTTAGCAGAGTGGTTTTGATCTTCTCCGGCGTATACGCCGGCAACATGATCAGGTCCTTTGACGATGGCTCTGCCTGGAGCTCGCCGCCGGAGACGATTCCGGTAAGAAAACTCAGTCTGCCATCCTCTGCTTTGCGCAACATGACCATGTTCTTTGACGATAGCAAACAGGAAAAAGAATGGCAAATTACTTCCATACAAATTCCCAGGAACAAAGTCCAGCTATGTAGGACCAAGCAAGGAGTAAATGCAACAAAAAAAATACATTGCACACTAAAAAGTCGGATAGATGACACGAAATATATTAGGGTAATGAAGCAAAAAATTCACAGATGAATATCCATCTCATATAGTCATATCTCACGAAGCATATAGATAAAGCAAATCGAGCTTAACACTGCCACCACCCACACAGGAACAAGACCCCCCTCTCCACCACCAAGAAACAAACACTAGACTCACAAGGTAGTTGCAGACCATTTCTGTCCTTTACCTTCTTTTTCACTGGGTGAAAATAAGGGGTTAAACACTTAAACTAGGTTCCTCCAAAGAGGCATCTGGTTCATCACTGCACAGTTACAACAGGGTACATACACGAACAATCTACCATCATAGATATATATATAGCCATCAGGTGGGTATTACACGAAATTACCCCACATGAAGGAGACTGTCGGTTCTACGAATTAATCTCAATCCTAGACACGGTCACAAGTCTGAGGAATGATTAACTTCACCGGAGCCAATGGGAACTTCTCCAAGCCCGCATCTCGCGAGGCAGGAAGCCTGTCTCCAAAGATTATAAATACTATCCGAAGACAGGCTGCATATACAGCTTAACCGGGAACCGATTCGGAAGTGGCATTACCACCTGAAGACATGCTCGCACCAGAATGATTGGAACCAATCACAGGCATAGATTTCCGAGCAAAATCAAGAAGCATCTGCCGTTGTTGTTCGCTGGTGTGTGGAAGGCTCGCACGCAGAAGCTCAACGGGCATCTCCCTGCTAACAGCCTTCGAGGCTTCAGGTCCAGCCACGGAACTGGAGTCCTGCGTGGCAAACATCTGCAGAATACTCCCATACTTGCTGTCACAGTATTTTGTCAGAAGCCCGAAGAAAGAATCGAATGACGCCTGCCAAAGAGAACGGGTCGATCTGCTGTAGTTGGCTGCCGAATGAGGATCGGCCAGTAGCTCGGTTGCTCTATCCAGTACTGATTTGATGATCAGAGAAGCCCCATCTCCAGCAGAGCTACCAAGAGGGCGCAGAGGCGGATGCTGCGATGAGCAGACGACAGCAGCAAGGCAGGCGCTGAGAGCACTTAGTTCCATGTGATGCACGCAAGAAGACACGGTCTTGGCAAGAGTAACCGTTGTTTCTGCCGCACCAGAATCTGACGGCAAACCTCCAAACAGGCTCCTGAGATGTCGAAAGATAGCCATGCAAACTATGCGGGTCAGCTCACTTCCAGGGACCACAAGTCGAAGATAACGGGCCAGAAGCTTACGTCCTTTAGGGAGAGACACAATGCGAAGAAAAATAAGGTCATCCGTGGCCAATGCAGATGAATTGCCAGGTTTGTTGGGGCCAAAAGGGTCGACAAGTTCAAGTGATGTGGCTAAGCCTTCAAGGAGGACCTGTCGCCTTCGCCTGAGTTGGAAGCTGTTGTCCTGTGCCTGGCTAGACTGTAACAAGCGGTCAATGTCATTCACATCTAGGAGAAGGCACAAACCATCTTCAACAGTAATTCTGGCTGCCAGCATTGGCTCTTTCTCCAGTGATCTTGTAGATGACTTGCGATCACCAGATGCAACAGTATCAACTTCAAGGAGAGGAGGAGGCCTGCGTATGGAAGAGAAAGATACTCTTCCAACAGAATCAACCTTCAGAAATGAATGTTTATCACCACCAGACCGGGACTTTGAGGGGAACTCTTTTATCGACACGGGGGAGAAACTGATCTTCTGCTGAGAATTGGCACATCTTTTGGCTATACAAGCTTGGTGGTAGTAGTCATCGACATAAGAATCACTGTTGTGACTTCCAGAGTGCTGCATTCTTAAAATAGTATCTATCTCTTCAGATGACATATATTTTGACCTGAACTTTACTGCCCCATTGTCAACATTCTGGCCAACTGTATCAGAAGGTTGTTGAGAAAAGCGTATACTGTGTTTTCCTCTTCCTGACCTGGATCTCTTGTCTCTTGGTGAAGGCACACTAGGAACATGATCAAACTTTCCTATCATCTCTTGAGAATGATGGTGATAGAAGTGAGGCTGCATGTTTAGGTAATTGTGATGGGATGGTTGGGCTAGGGGAAATCTTTGCTTCTGCTGCTGCTGCTGAGAAAATAGCAATGAAGAAACTGAACTACTTGGAAAAGATAACTGCTGCTGCAATAAACTGGGATGTAGATTAAGGTGCTCAAAAGCATGTGGGCTAGCTTGATTTGTCCATTCATTTTGCAGGAAGTTGTTGGCCGACAGATCACCTGCAGTGTAAGACATGCTTCGCCCATATCGCAGTCCATGAGGTAGACTAGTCATATTATATGGAGAACCAGAAAGCGATGAACTTGGAGAACCCATTTGGTATCCAGCACCAGGTGACGGAATGCTCGAGTGTCGAGTAAGACCCTGCGCAGGATAAGATAATCCACCACCACCTGGTGGAGGATAGGATGTAAATGAAGTAGATCCATGTCCCAGAATAGGTTCACTGGAGCGGTGTTGTAGTTGTTCCAGAGGATAGGACGATGTTCGGCTCAATGGTTTCGACTCTCCAAACTGAGGCAAATACTGCTGATGTGAACACAATTGCTTGCTGTTCAGAAATTCGTTGCTGTCTACTATATCCTGGTCCACCCAATTAGTGAACTCTGCTTCCGGAACCCAGTCGGTAGTCAAAGAACCTAAAGGAACATAATAGTTAGCTTAGGAACACAGGCACATTTAAGAATAAGGAATTAAAAATCTAGACATGTATGTATAATATTTAGGGTCTGGTTATCATTTTGATATTTTCTCCTATTAAACATGTCTAAATTATAGCTCTTGGCATAGTGTTAAGTTTACCTATGTTTAGACTGCATGTAACATGGATAAGCTTTTCTGAAGCTTTAGTACTAACTGGAGGCAGAAATATTACTTTTTACCTATGCTTAGACTGCATGTAAAATGGATAATCTTTTCGAATTTTAAGCTTCAGTACTAACTAGGGACAGAAATGATACTTTTTAACTATATTTAGACTGCAGGTAACATGGATAAGCTTTTCTAATGTTAAGCTTCATTAATAACTGGGAGTAGAAATGGTACTTACTTTCCCTGGAGATTGATCGTCTATCACCAATGACACCCGGGTTCCTTGTTCCGCTAAGACTTCGGTTCAACTGAAGACAAGGCATTGTTTCAGTATGCACTCCAATAGATAAAAATGCAAAAACAGCAGGTGGTCCATGACCTATAGTACTATACCAAGTTTTAACTCACGAGGCTTAAAGATCTCTCTACAAAGTACTATATCTAGTCCACTTATGTTCAAAATATTACGAAATCTGAACTTTAGTGTTTAGACATGTAAAATTGCAATTGCAAACTTCATCCCAAATTTTGAACTTATGTGACCAACTAAATCTGAAAATCTGGTTTGATTTATCCCCTTATATGTGAATGGCTGAAACTGAAAAAGGAAGGGAGTGTTCCCTTACATTTTAACAGTATATTCCAGCTATCTTTAGAAAGTCCCTTTCAGCATTGCTAAATTTGACACAATAGATACTAATTGACTGTATTACATGTTACAAAGAATCATGAAAAGGTTCAAGAAAATAATTACAACTGAGCATGAAGTAGTAAGCCTTCAAAAGCATGCTACTGAAAGGATCATTTGCCACCCTCTGACATGCTAATTGCTTACGACTGTGGTAGATAATCACACATAATAGAACCATAGTAATGAAATATAAGACAGCAATACACTAACTGAAGTAGTCAAGTTAGTGATATAAGTTGCTAACCTTTGCAAAAGTGCTTGCAAGATCATCAATTTCAGACAAGTTACTCATACAATCAATCTGCATGAATATAAGAGCAAGAAAAAATCATCATGAAGTATAGAAGCAATATGGCTACAGGAGTCAACAAGAAAGCAGTGCTGAAAGAATATGACCGAAGTTAATAAGTAGGCAGGAAAAGACTTGCAGAATAAACAAATCTTGGAACTGCCGATGAAATAAATTGGTAGCATTCAATTCAATATGAAAGTAGTGGAAATTTAGATGTTTCAGAATGTAGAATCAAAGGTTTGATGGCTAACTAGGAATGCTATATTGGGAGGATCAAACTGCAAAGAGAGAAAATATAGCATGATGTTCGCCAGAAAAGTATAAAAGCTACAAATCCTTCATTCAAGTATAATAGCTAAGTAACTATAGCTTATAGTCCTACACAATTATATCCACTACCTAACAGTAAATGCAGTTAAGCAACATAAGCTCGCACTTGTTACCTTCAAATACTACAAGGCGTCACCTATATAGTTCCATACCAAATAGTAATCTCTTTAAAGTGCACCTGGTGATCAGGCCGGCTCGAAAGATGGATGTGTGTACTCAAATCTCAGTTCTAATGGCAAAAAAAATGAGGGTGCTTGTGTATGTGGTCAGGCGTAGCGCTACTAGGGCAGAAGAAAGAAAGCTTGAACCAACACTCTGCGAAGGTGCAGGTCAGGAATTTTGAATTTTCAGAGAAGAACCTACAGTTGTAACATTTGATTCTGATTACCAATTCCTCATTCCATGGTGAAGCAAATTTGGGCTAGAGAGCAATGTAAGCTTAAACTAAACCAGGGGAAGCAACTGTTATAGCATCAGACTAAGTAACCAAGGAAGTTCATTGAATCCTAGGAGACACTGCCATCATGTCTTTTCCTGTTGACATTAGCCTAATTCACATTTCTTGGTACTGAGTAATTCTGAGAAAATAGTGAACCTAGTTGACACTACTCAGGTAATGTATCAACCATTTTTTCAAAAAAAAAAAATCAGTCTTGTCAGTCATGTCACCAATTAGAAACATCAAATTTTCAAGATTTTCTTAGCCACCGAAAAGGCACACAGAACTCTATCTACACAATTACACAGTTTGGGGGAATCAAAACGCATTCTTTATGGACACAATTTTCTTATCTAAAACTACAGCAAGAGATCTTCTGCACAAAAAAAAACTAATCCCACCACGCCAAAAGTTAGACACATAGTCCTTATGCTTGATGCGTTGCATCGTCCTACTGCAGGCAGGTCAAAACCACCAGCAATCATCCCACTGCAGAAACCAGAAAAGAGTGTCCACTCATCCCAACAGTAGCACGCACCAACAAAATCAAGACTGTATGAAGCATCCAATGCACACAACTCATAGCTTTCCCACAATAGTAGAAGGACCAGCGAAATCAGAACTTTACGAATCACGCTGTGCGCACAGTTCATATCAACAAGGAAGCAGGCTTTGCGGGATACAAAGTCGCTGAGAGAGAGCCGCACCTCTTCCCCGACAGGAGACAAGTGGTAAGCCCCATCGTCATGTCCACCGAACCCGCCGCCGTAGCCGTCCACGCCTCCATCATCCGCCATACCACCGAGCTCCAGCCCCTCCAGGGGCGCCTTGCCGAAGAACGTATACTGCGCCGCGTCGAAGCGCGAGTTCTCTGCAGAAGGAAAAGACACAAATTTCCGTTGGTACCACGCGGAGAACAAGAAATTTAGCAGGAACGCGCGTCGCAGACAGAAAAACTGCGTCTTTTGTAGCACAAATCCTAGCGCTAACGCCAGTGAAACCCAAGCAGATCAAACTCGACAGCAGCCCACCAGAACAAGAATATACACCAGCACTGCTAGCCAGCGGGAGGAAAATCACCTGCGGTGGAAGACGAGGAGGAGGCGCCGCCACCGCCACCGCCGCCGTCCGCCCTGAGGCCCCTCATCCCGCCGGCGGCGCGAGTGGGGTGCTAGGGTTTGGATTTCGGGAGGCGGACGCGCCTGGGTTTTGGATCTGGGAGCTGCGAGAGGGAAGAGAGATACAGGGGAAGCTCCCCTCAGTACGGCTTGCTTACTTCCCTTCCCTTCTTTCTTTCTTTCTTTCTTTGGACTCGAAAAAAAATGCGTGACGAAATCAAATTATATAGAATGAAAACGATAGTTCGAGTTTTTTTATTTCGGGAACAGAAAATTACTTGTTGACATGGTATAGCATGTCGGCGTAGATATAGAAATAATTTCGTGTACAAAAATAATGGAGTGATAGTATATTGTGCTGAGAGAAGACTTTGGCGTGGCGTGTGTGCTACTCTATCGACCTCTTTATCGCTGATCCCTTTGTGTGCTGATGGACTTCTTTTTTTTTTTTTTTGAACCTAGCCAATGGCTTTTTCATTGATTAAGTCGAAAAAGAAGTTGAACAGTTTATGGAAACCGTCCGAAAACCTGATACAACAACCAACACAACACGCCGACCCCGAGGTCGCGCCCACAAACGAGTCGACGACCAAGCCGCCCGAACGACCAAGGTCGACACCCAACACCTCAACGCGAGGTTGGAGGCAAAAGCCCGGAGCCGCCGCTCCGACATCCACGCCGGCCCCAAGGCCGCGCCCACGCGGGTCGACGACCAAGTCACCCAAGAGACCAAAGCCGACACCCGACACCTCGACGCAACACAGCGGAGGCGATACCCCGGAGCCGCCGCTCGGCCTCCACGCCAGCCCCAGGGCTGCGCACCGCCCAGACGACGAGAAGCTCGCCGACACCAACCACCAAAGCGCTCCACTTGTCCCTCCGACCGGCGGTACATCCAAAGCGAGGCCCCAACAGGAAAGTGACGCAAGAGCGTCACCCTCGCCCGATCCAAACTGGATCTGGAGTTTCCCGGAGAAACCCGAGTGGAGGAGCAAGAAACACGCCACAATGACGCCTCCAAGAAGGACACGGCACCCAAGGGCGTCGCCGTCATTGGACCCGGCAGTAGCCAGGGCAAGGCTTTCGCCCGGCAGGGAGTCGCAAACCTCGCACCCGCCAATGAGGACCGGCCGAACCACCATCCCAACCCGCACACAGCAACGCCAGCCCCACGCGCCTGACTTCTGCGGCCACAAACAGAACTAGGCGCTGGGGCCGAGAACCGCCTCACGCCAGAGCCACCTCCTAGCTCGGCACGATGAAGAACCACCAAACCGGGGCCGCCGCCCCGGCATCCGGGCACCACGTCAAGCCCGGGATCGACGGGCACCCTCGAAGCTAAGCCAACAACCCTCGAAGCTAAGCCAACAAGCCCGGGATGGACTTCAAGTCTTCAGATAAAGTGTTTCTTAGTAGCTCTGCTTTGTTTATTTTCTGCCATCATTTGCCACGTTAATAGTGTCTTGCTGTTAACAACTGAGCTAATTGTGCTGTACTATACGTTTTAGAGGAAAAGGGAGATGCTAAATGCGTGTGGTTGTGTGAAAGGTTTGTAAGAAATGACAAAAGCAAATGTTGGAGCATGGTCACAGGACACCGGCCATCATTGTGTTGCTTCATAGGTAATCAAGACCCCATGTGAAACGCAGAATTTTGAACCAACTTTGCGGGAATTGAAGACGATCAAAACATAGTCATAATCTTTGGTCATGTGGGGGATGATCCATGATGCTAGGAAGGGTGACACATTGGTTAAACGCACATGATGGTGTTGGTACCCATGGTTGTCACTATCTTGATACATGTCTTAGTATCTTACGATTTTGCGATATTATTGTTGCTAATCGATATGTATTGTGATGGTACTTTAATCTGATAGTATCTTAGTCCTAACTCGATATGTATTGTGGTGTCTTTAATATCCCGATATAAAAGCGATACCATACAATCCTAAGCATATGCTAAAAAAAATATGGACACAGCGATACGACAAGTTGAAGAGTAAAATTTATTTTGTAGTCTCAAGGTTAACTAGGTATTTAAACAATACAACTTTAACAAGTTTGTGTGAGATGGATTTTAAAAAGAGTTTGTATGTGGA
The DNA here is from genome assembly GCA_030979885.1 of Lolium multiflorum. Lineage (NCBI taxonomy): Eukaryota > Viridiplantae > Streptophyta > Magnoliopsida > Poales > Poaceae > Lolium > Lolium multiflorum. The sequence continues at coordinate 219,488,676 of CM061747.1, forward strand.
AAAAAAAATAGTCAACTAGCCATCTGTTTGTACCAACTATCAATCATACGCATTCTTTTGTTTTGTGGGTTCGTAATTAGTTTTGTTTGTATCGTGCATTGATAAGTTAGCCCATATTTATAGTGTCATGTAACTTGTTTTTTAGTTACATGGTTCTATGTTTTCCACCCTTTTTTTTTGGTAAAGGAATACTGTAAGCAGGTGACCCTCCGTTGGACCTTTATTTTGAGCGTCTATTTATTTGTTGTAACATATGTTCAGTAGGAACGGCGTGCCACCATCCCACCCTGCTGCTCTATTTCAAAAGACAAAATCAATTCAAGGACACAATGCGACTCTAATGAGCACTGATTTTTTAAACTATATTCCGCAAGACTTATATGCAGCTCTATAAACAGCCAAAGGGAGTTTACCAAGTTGCAGTCAGCTTCCACAATGATAAATTTAAATAGCAAATTCGTTTTTTTCAAACATATAGCCCAATCACGTTTCTTTTCAGATCCTTCTAGCAAAAAGGAATGGCATATCATCATGATTTCTTGCTATATGCACAATTCAAATTATTTCTTATGCCTAGGGCATAAGGACAAGAAACTACCCCAATGTAACAGTTGTAAATAGGCCAACCAGCCAGCTGAAATAACAGTCATGAGATCATTCCCAATAACACAGCCTATTATAGAAGCATTATACTTTTACTAATATAACATTACTTCTGAACATATATGGGTTGCAGTCTGAACTCTGAAATTTGACAGATAATGAACAAATACATGTGTGTGATTCCCGTTTTGCTATCCTGCCTCACCGTAAATAAGAAAAGAACAGGCAAAAATGATCATCCTCTATTCGAAAATCTTCTCACCAGTTGAGAAAATCAAGAAAATGACTGAACTAAAAATACAAAGGTATCCTGGAACAAAGAAGACTGTTTTCCAGGTTTCGGAGCTAGTTAGATCCATGTTAGAAGCCTTTGCAGCCTCCAGAATATTTCCCGTCAGACCAACACCAACTATCCCAGCCAATGTCCCAGCTGTATTGGAAACCCCCATCACTATGCCGGCAAATTTTGGAGCAACATCCATATGATTCACTGCAAAACCTGCTCTTCCTAGAGCCAGAAAACCAAGAGCTACTGATGAACAGATCACAGTCCCTGAGGGTGTCCCGAATGAAGGAATGGCCATAAGTGCAACAGCCGAGACAACAAACCCAATGGTGTTCAGGAGCTTCCTTGTCTTGGTAACTGATAAGATCCTTTTTGTAATCAGGTGATCAGCAACCACTCCACCAATATTGGAGAAAATGAACATGTTGAAATATGGAAGCATCTTTGAGGATCCCATATCCTGGAGGCTAAGCTTAAGGGCAAGTTCGAAATAAGTAGGCAGCCAGTTCATGATAACATACAAGGCATAGTGGAAAGTGAAGTTGTTCACGACAATTGCCCAAACAGGTAGACTGAAGATAATCCTACGCCATGGTATCTTCACAGTCCGAGGTGCAACAACCCCACCTGCTAGCGCCTTAATCTTCTCTCGAGATGCTACTTTTGGCATTGACACTTTTGGAAGGTCAGTGCGAGGTGGCTCACTGGAAAACTTCAACCAAATTAAAGACCATGCAACTCCAAGTACTGCTTCAACAAAGAAAACAGATTGGGGTCCCATGTGCTTCACCAGGCTTGGAAAAAACAGCATTCCACCGGCTGCCCCGAGGTACATCCCTGAGGTTGTTAAAGACACTGAGCGAGAGCGTTCCTGCGGTGGCACCCATTGAGCCAGAACTGTGTGAATGGCAGGAAATATGAAACCTTGTGCTACACCAACAAAAAGGCGAGAAAGAACCAGAATGACTACTCTGTTGGGGTCCAGTGGAATTAGACCGCATATCAAAGACCACAACAGGAACGACAGCAGCAGAACACGTCTGCCTCCCAATCTCTGAGCTGCCCATCCACCAGGAATTTGTGACAAAACATAACCATAGTAGAACATGGATAGTATCATGCCCTTGTTTGCTTGATTCACATTGATTGCATCAGCTGCTACGGTGTATGAAATAGAGAAACCCACACGCTCAATATAGCAAACATTAGTGCAGATGAATGTCAGCAGTACTATGACATAACGCCTTGGGAACTTCATTCTCGCCATAACTAACAAGAGATGAACCACAAAGTTTTGGTAGCAATCTTAATCAGGCCACCACTTGCTGACCTCCCACGAGAAATCACCAGGGTTTACCATAAACCTGCCTTTCTTCCTTCCATCTCTAGGGATACTAAGATCTGAAACAGACAAAATACTGGTCATTCACCGGTACGAAACAATTTGGGCTTCTTCAGCTGTGCTTCACATATCCATAGCAGTTTACTGATCTCATAAGAATTCAACACAGACTAAGCACTATATGCTGCAGATGAACTCAAGAGACCTGCTCAATGGAGACGGGAAAAACCAACACGTCTTAGTTAGATGGATCAAGACATGAATATTATGTTCAACATTATGCATTGTGAGAAAAGAGTTAGAACCCCTGCACTAGCCTCAACTATGCATTGAGTGCAAACTGCAATTGGAGGACATAGAGTTTACACTGTCACGGCATTTACATTCCAAGAAAGCATTGCAGGAAACATGTTAATGTCGATGACTGAACAAGTCCGAGACGTAAACTGGGTACTGACCGAGCTTGATCCTACTCATATCCTAGTACCATAAATAAACAAGCTTGGACGCACGACTGCAGTAAGCAAGAACTAACTAAAACGAGAATCATATGATAGCACCCAATGTCCACACATTCGAAGTAATTCTAGAGGCGCAAGTAATACGGAATCTGAGTCCGAAAAGTATCCACCTTGGCACAGATTTGCATCTAGGGAACCGAGCTGTTCACCTAACTTGCAAGATCTCCGCCACCAACCCCCAGTACGGACCAGATCACCGGGAGATCCGACACTCCAAACCTCAGATCCTAACGAAAATTCGCCAGTCATTTGGTCACACTCCCCCGCACAGCACGACAAGGGAACGTGCGTATCCTAGGACGAGGCAGTAGTCGAAGGGAGAAGAAGGGGGAGAAAGCGTCGGAAGCGGGTAACTACCTCGAGATCCCGGAGTCGTGTGGTGGTGGCGCCGCGGCCTGTGGGGAGGGAGCCCGGCCTCGAGGCTAGCCTCTCGCCCTTGCCGTCGCGGGCGGCGTGGTCGGGAGGAAGAGGCTAGGCGGCGGAGGCGGGCGGCGATCTGGCCGGCGCGGCGCGGTGCACTGCTGCTGCTCGTTTCGGGCGGTGCGTGGTGTGTTTGAGTCTGGTTTAACTTTAACTTAACCGCGTTGGGGAGGAAGAGTGGGAGAGATGAGGGATCGAAAGCGAGAGGTCAACTGTTCATGGAGATATTTTTCTTTTTCAATTCAATCTCACCTGAGATGAGCACATGCATTGTTGTTGAGGACTTGAGGGTATAGCACATGCATTTTGTGGATTAACCAGGAATTTTGATCTAGTCCCCGGTTTGTTCCTTTCGTTTCTTCTGACCGCCGGCAGAACATGTTATAATTAGGAATGAATTGATAATACTACTTTAAACTTGCTTACAATCCTTGATGTTAAATAAGTGTTAGACTCACAATTGGCAAACCCGTGTATATATTTATGTATTTATTATGTATGAAACGTCAAGCTAGTTTTCCACTTGTCTTACAACAAGCGTGTTTTTATTTCAGCTTATTTGGGTACCATTTCTTCATTTTTACGACTCAACGGTGGGAGAAAACACCCCACCTGAAGTAAATTTTCATTAAAGCAAGCGACAATATCGTGAAGTCCAGGGTTACAACACGAATTCTGACACAAGAGCGTAGAATTTTTTACAAAAGATTCAGGTTGTCGTTAACTCGGCAAGCCATGCATCTACCGAATGACTCGAGAGGCGGCGCGGTAGGCGATGAAGCCACATGCCTCATGATCAACGAGGAGCAAAACGAGTTGGCGAGGGTTAATGATTGCACGTCAAAGACAATCAATTCCCGCTTTTTCAGGTGCCCCAGAGAACCAGCACTAGCAGGGTGTTGTAGATCAGACGCATGATGATCCAAGGATGTGCCCATAGCAGCGGAGCAGGGAAGTGGGCATTGTCACGCTCATGACACCGAGGAGGGCGCATGCCTAGGGTGGAGCAGGTCCTCGTCGTCATGGCGGAATGGGCACCTGGGAGATGAGTGACAGATGTGGTGGTGGAGGAGCGTGCGCATCCTGGTAGGCTGGTATTCCCATGTTGGGTGATCCAGAAGAATACGTGGACCTTTACCGACGCAAAATTTGTACCAAAGTAAGTATCATATAGAATGTTGTTACCACTTTGCATCATATGACCCACAAAAGTTTATGTATGCATGGATCCAGCTGGGACAGGCTTGGGCAAGTCAAGATCCTCTCTCTTTGTCTCTCTATCCCTCTCTTCCAACGCATTTGGATTCTTGTCTCTCTATGGTCTACTCCCCCGCTCATTTTGAGAAGCATCGTTGACGGTTGACATACCCATTAGTTTGGTCGATATTGGTATGGTGGCCTCCCAAGCGGTGGATGAACGATGGCTATGCGCGTCTCAAGTGGTGGAGCTGGTATACAAGTGCAACGAATTTACTGAAACCTTCACTAATTTGCTCTTTACCTTGGCTCATTAGTGGATGATCATCACACAACTAGTAGGGCTGGACCCAATGATTTTTTTCCTCCAGCTTCACCCGTCTCGGTGTCTTGGTCATCGGAGAATAGAGATTAGAGAATAACTTAGTGATGTTTAGATCATGATAGGACACGCAAGACGCTGTGATATCTCATTTACGGGTAGCTAACATATGAAGGCACATAAGAGAGAAAAGAACGGTCAAAAGAAAATCATTGTGGTAGCGATGGTCTTTATCATATCAGGGCCAAAACATATATATAGGATTTTGTACATGTGAGTGACACATAGATAATGAAGAGAGATGATGAAATGGCCGCCTCTTCACACAAATTACACAGTCCATCGTAGAAGCTTATGAAATGTCAGCACCCATCATCCAATTAGACTAACTAATATCTTTTTAATACATTAAATACTTAGATATCTAAGTGTTGGATAATTAGGCACAATTTCCATGATTAATTCCAGAATATAAAACATGATGACAGCAACTACTAACATGTGAAACTCGAACATACTAGATGCATTAATCAACATGAGTAGCAGCAGCGCAAACGGTAAAGCATCCATCGCTAAACAGATCGAGATATGTCGCACGTACCGATCGGTGGAGGTGGCGGTGGAGGTGTAGCAGATGATGTCGCAGTAACGTTGTTGATGACAACGTTGTTGATGACGGGACGACGGGTCGAAGTAGACGGCGTTGAAGACGACGGAAGGCAGCACCGCCCGACTTGGACGGAAGGCGACCCGTGATGAAGAACTTGAGCAGTCGCGCAGAGCGCTTCCCAAAAACCTAATTCGCCCTCTCCCGTACAGGATCGCAAGGACGAGAGGTTCCGGAGACTGCTCTCCCGTTCGCCGATGCACGTCGGCGCGCGGGATGGAGTAGGCTACGATGGCGGCGCAAGCAGAGAGAGGTGGAAACCCTAACTCGTGTATTCGGTGTGTTTCTGCGGTAGCCGGGCAAGAGATTATATAGGCTCGGGAAACCCTAGGCAACGTGGGCCACGCCCACGTCGCACGAACGTTTCGAGTCGGTTACAGATAGCCCACGATCGGGAGCGACCCGAACCGACTAACTGTGACGCGTCCGTCTAGAACTCTGTTCGTTTTCCTGAGGTGTAAAAAGTAAGGAAAGTCTCGGCTCGAGGCTCAATCCACTCACCACGAGCGCGGCGCACGTCGTGATGTGTCGAGTCGAGTCGAGTCGAGACGAGCGAGCGCGAGGAGGAGGAGCGCGCGTGTAGCACTCCTATTCTCACTCACTTACTAGTGGTGAAACAACCCACCTTATAAGGTGGTCTAACTTCCTCCCAACTTTCCATGTGGGACTAAACTTCCCACCTCTTGCCACTCACTAGTGAGCTACCACCAACTTGGGCTCAAACTCACAAGGCTGCCATTATGTGGGCTTTGAGATTTATAGGGAAAACTGAAATCTAATTTGGGCCACTAAAAATGGGCCCAATATTTCAACAATCCCCCACCAGATCTCAAATCCCCATTTAGAGATTTACCAATACTCGCTGCTTGTTTATATACCAGTGTTTCAGCGGAGACTGTTAAGTTGAACTTCCGCCTAGAACCTTAAGCTACATCCATTCACACTTGAACAATGGACTAAGCCTTGAATTGCAAGTTTTGCGTGAACAGGGTTTCACTCAAAGTCATGACCAGTACATGGCTGCCAGTAGCCTACCCCGCGGGTGAAGCATATGCGTCATACTTCATGGTCTCTTCATGAGTTTACTAGAGATCACCCAAATCTCATAGATTGCGACGTTTAACAATCGGACTCATATAGGTGTGTTATTTCAAGAATGCTCTGTAGGACAGCATCTTTGCTATAATAGCCAACATAAACACATTAAGGCTTGTCGCCAACCTGCCTTACAGCAATTGAGAGTTGTGCATCTTCACATAGAGAGGGTTACATAATACTCTCCTCAATTAAACCACTAATTTGTTCTTCCCAGGTCCTAATTCACGGGATCTCCGATCACAAAGGTTGGGTTACCACTATGGTGTAACATCAACGGGTCTCAAACCCATCTCCCTCGATGCACTTTCTATCACATTACGTGATAGTCCCTTTGTAAAGGGATCTGCCAGGTTTTTGTCTGTTTGAATATATGTAACAGTTATTACTCCGGAGTTTCGCAATTTCCTGACAGACTTCAAACGTCTCTTGACGTGTCTTGATGACTTCGCGTTATCCTTAGAATTGTTCACTTTGACAATTACAGTTTGATTGTCACAATTCAAAAGGATTGCCGGAACAGGTTTTTCAACCACAGGCAAGTCCATCAAAAGCTCACGCAACCATTCTGATTCAATAGTGGTTGTGTCTAAAGCAGTAAGTTCTGCTTCCATAGTTGACCTCGTCAATATGGTTTGCTTGCAGGATCTCCATGACACTGCGCCACCTCCAAAGGTAAATACATACCCACTTGTGGCGTACAGATCAGCTACATCTGAGATCCAATTCGAATCACTATATCCTTCAAGCACAGCTGGGTGCCCTGAATAGTGAATCCCATAACTCATTGTACCACATAGGTAGCGCATGACCCTATCAAGTGCATGCCAATGATCAGTACCCGGGTTTGACATGAACCTACTCAACTTGCTAACAGCAAAAGAGATGTCGGGTCTTGTCGCGCTCGCTAAGTACATGAGTGAGCCAACGATCTGAGAATATCTCAATTGATCTATGGCGATTCTCCGGTTCTTGCGTAATGTCACACTGGGATCATAAGGTGTTGAAGAAGGCTTGCTATCAATATAGCCGAACCGGCTCAAGATCTTCTCAACATAATGGGATTGCGTTAGAGTAATCCCACTCTCGTTCTTAATCAGCTTGATGTTCAAAATCACATCAGCTTCTCCCAGATCTTTCATATCAAAGCTCTTTGACAAGAAGGACTTGACCTCGTGTATTACTTTCATGTTTGTACCAAAGATCAGAATATCATCCACATACAAACATAATATAAAACCTTCGCCCCCACCATGGCGATAGTAAACGCACTTGTCAGCCTCATTGACAACAAAGCCTACAGAAGTTAAAGTTCTGTCAAACTTCTCATGCCATTGCTTAGGTGCTTGTTGATGTCTACGGGTGCTTCTATTCTTGTAGACAGTGTTGGGCCTCCAAGAGCAGAGGTTTGTAGAACAGCAGCAAGTTTCCCTTAAGTGGATTACCCAAGGTTTATCGAACTCAGGGAGGAAGAGGTCAAAGATATCCCTCTCATGCAACCTGCAACCACAAAGCAAGAAGTCTCTTGTGTCCCCAACACACCTAATAGGTGCACTAGTTCGGCGAAGAGATAGTGAAATACAGGTGGTATAAATAAGTATGAGCGATACGGCGCTAGAAAATAGCTGGCGTGCGATTGATGGTAGTAATATTGTAGGAAGTAAACATGCGAGTAGTAGCAGCAGTAGTAATTCGTAAAAATAACAAGCGCGATAGCGATATTTAGGAACAAGGCCTAGGGATTAGACTTTCACTAGTGGACACTCTCAACATTGATCACATAACAGAATAGATAAATGCATACTCTACACTCTCTTGTTGGATGATGAACACATTGCGTAGGATTACACGAACCCTCAATGCCGGAGTTAACAAGCTCCACAATTAAATGTTCATATTTAAATAACCTTAGAGTGTAAGATAGATCAATACGACTAAACCAAGTACTAACGTAGCATGCACACTGTCACCTTCATGCTTATGTAGGAGGAATAATACACATCAATACTATCATAGCAATAGTTAACTTCGCAATCTACAAGAGATCATGATCATAGCATAAACCAAGTACTAACACGGATGCACACACTGTCACCATTACATCGTGCGGGAGGAATAAAACTACTTTAATAACATTGCTAGAGTAGCACATAGATAAATTGTGATACAAAGCACATTGCAATCATAAAGAGATATAAATAAGCACTTCACTATGCCATTCATAACAGTGAATAAGTATTCTGTGAAATATAGCCTAAGAGACCCACACGGTGCACACACTGTCACCTTTACACACGTGGGACAAGGAGTCTCCGGAGTAAAACTCACTTGACTAGCACAATGACATCTGACATTACAAGCATCATCATATGAATCTCAATCATGTAAGGCAGCTCATGAGATTATTGTATTGAAGCACATAGGAGAGAGATGAACCACATAGCTACCGGTACAGCCCGAGCCTCGATGGAGAACTCCTCTTCATGGGAGCAGCAGCGGTGATGAAGATGGCGGTGGAGATGGCGCGGTGTCGATGGAGAAGCCTTGGCACTTCCCCGTCCGGCGGTGCCGGGCAGAGACTCCTGTCCCCCAGATCTTGGCTTCGCGATGGCGGCGGCTCTGGAACTTTTCTCGTACCGTGGCTTCTTCTGTAAGGGTTTTCGATGCAGGGGCTTGATACGTCCAATTTGCATCACTATTTTGTATCATAATTTGCTGTTATTCATTGATATATTTCATATTGGGACACAATACTTATGTTATTTCATCTATTTTGCATGTTTCATCATCATTGGAGGATCAAGCACCGGAGCCAGGATTCTGCTGGAAAAAGCACCGTCGAACGCAATATTTCGGAAGATCAACTGTGGAAGGGAATTTCACGTAAATTCCTATTTTTCCAGATGACGGATGGAGCCGAAGGGGAAGAAGAGAGGGCCACGGTGGGCCCGGACCATAGGCGGCGCGGCCCATGGCCTGGCCGCGCCACCCTATGCTCGGGGGCCCACGACCCTTTTCGCCTCCTTTTCTTCGCGTACTCCTTCGTCCCGAAAACCTAAGCCACAGAGAGGACCTCACGAAGGTTACAGCCGCCTCTGCGGGGCGGAGAACACCAGAGAGAAAAGAGCTCTCCGGCGGGCAGGAATCCGCCGGGAAATTCCCTCCCGGAGGGGAAATCGACGCCATCGCCATCGTCATCGAGCGGGACATCATCTCCATCATCATCTCCACCATCTACACCGCCATCACCACCGCTGCACCTCGTCATCGCTGTAGCAATTCGGGTTAAATCTTGATTGTTTGATAGGGGAAACTCTCCGGTGTTATTCTATACTTGTTGTAGATGCTATTGAGTGAAACCATTGAACCAAGGTTTATGTTCAGATTGTTATTCATCATCATATCACCTCTGATTGTATTCCCTATGATGTCTCGTGAGTAGTTCGTTTAGTTCTTGAGGACATGGGTGAAGTCTAAATGCTAGTAGTGAATTATGGTTGAGTAATATTCAATGTTATGATATTTAAGTTGTGGTGTCATTCTTCTAGTGGTGTCGTGTGAACGTCGACTACACGACACTTCACCATTTATGGGCCTAGGGGAGTGCATCTTGTATTCGGTTGCTAATTGCGGGGTTGCCGGAGTGACAGAAACCTGAGCCCCCGTTAGTATATCGATGCGAGGAGGGATCGCAGGATCAGAGTTTAAGGCTGTGGTTAGATTTATCTTAATTACTTTCTTGTAGTTGCGGATGCTTGCAAGGGGTATAATCACAAGTATGTATTAGTCCTAGGAAGGGCGGTGCATTAGCATAGGTTCACCCACACAACACTTATCAAAACAATGAAGATTATTTAGCCACTTGAAGCGAAAGTACTAGACTAAAATCCCCATGTGTCCTCAGGAACGTTTGGTCATTATAAGTAATCAAACCGGCTTGTCCTTTGTGCTAAAAAGGATTGGGCCACTTGCTGCAATTATTTCTCTCGCATTTTATTTACTTGTACTTTATTTATCTACAATATCAAAACCCCCTGAATACTTGTCTGTGAGCATTTACAGTGAATCCTTCATCGAAACTGCTGCCAACACCTTCTGCTCCTCGTTGGGATCGACATTCTTACTTATCGAAGATACTACGATACACCCCTATACTTGTGGGTCATCAAGACTATTTTCTGGCGCCGTTGCCGGGGAGTGAAGCGCTATTGGTAAGTGGAATTGGTAAGGAAATTTACTGTTTGTGCTGATTTTATTTCTGCCTTGCTATAAATCATTATGGAGAGATCTTCTCTTCAATTTCTATTTGGGAAATCTACTACTACTGCAACGGTAGTGGATGAAGCGCCAGGTGAGGAAGTAGTACCATATAAAATACCTATGAAAATTATTGAACGTGTTATGGATAACCGCTATGAAGGGGATGGAACTGTCCATCCTGGTGATCATTTATTGTTTTTGCATGAATTATGCGGGTTATTCAAATGTGCAGGTATTTCTATGAATGAAGTTAGGAAGAAACTATTCACTATATCGCTGTCTGGTAAAGCGGCGCACTGGTATAAATTGCTGAAGAATGGTGATTCTATTGATTGGGAGGACATTGTGCCTTTATTCTATTCCAAATTTTATCCTCCAAGTGAAATTCACAAAGATCGGAACCGCATATATAATTTCTGGCCTCATGATGGAGAGAGTATCGCCCAAGCTTGGGGGAGATTGAAGTCTTTAATGCTCAAATGCCCCATTCATGAGCTCCTGGTAATGTTATTATTGATAATTTCTATGCAAGACTTTCTTTTCAAGACAAGACCTTGCTGGATACTTCTTGTTCTGGATCATTTACACGCAAGAATGAAGAGTTTAAAAGGGACCTTCTTGATCGGATCCAAGAAAATACTGAAGGATGGGAGAACGACAAAGATAGAGAATCGGGTATAACTTATGATTATAAATGCATTGAAGCTTTTATGGATACTGATAAATTTCGTAATATGAGTGCTACATATGGTCTTGATTCCCAAGTTGTTGCAAATCTTTATAGAGCTTTTGCCTCTCATTATGAACTGCCTAAGAAGAATTTTGATAAGTATCATGAACCGTATAAAGATAAAATTGATTCATCTGTAAACAAATGTGTAGTGGTTGAAATTGATAATGTTATTCCTGAAGCTTATATCGAAAAAACTCCTTTCCCTGCTAAAATGAAGGAGTACTCTGTCATATCTAGTGCGATTAATAAAAGTGAAAAGAAACCTAAAGAACCTGAAGAACAAATTAAAATTGAACCTGCTGTTGCTATAGTTAAAGATCTTGTGACTGAAAATGTGGAGGATGGTCATATTATTTTTGTGAAGATGCTTCTAATATTGTTTCACATCCTAATAAATCCAAACAAGTTAGTGTTCCTATGCTATCTGTTAGAATTGGTGATCATTGTTATTATGGTTTATGTGATATTGGTGCAAGTGTTAGTGCTATTCCTTATGAGCTTTACACGGAGATTATGCACGAAATTGGTTCTTGTGAACTTGAAGATATTGATGTGGTTATTCATCTGGCTAATAGAGAAACTATTTCTCCAATTGGTATTGTTCGAGATGTGGAAGTTCTATGTGGTAAGATTAAATATCCTGCTGACTTTTTGGTACTTGGTTCTGCTGCTAGTGATCATTGTCCTATCATTTTTGGTAGACCTTTTCTAAATACTTGTGGAGCTATTATAGATTGTAAGAAAGAGAAAATTTTGACTAGATTTGCTGGTGAACCTTATGAATTTAACTTTTCTAAATTTACCAAAACTCCTTATAAAACTGACTTGCCTAGTAATGATTTTAAAATGGAGCAGTGTGCATCTATTGTTCTTGTTCCTAATAATCCTTTGCAGCAACATTTGGAGAATAGTGAAAGTGAAGCTTTTAGGAAGGAAAGAGATGAGCTTGAGGCAATTTTTCGTCGCCAACCTATTCTCAAGCATGATTTACCGGTGGAAGATTTGGGTACAACACCGCCACCAAAGGAAGATCCTGTTTTTGATTTAAAGCCTTTACCTGACAATCTTAAATATGCTCATATTGATGATAAGAAAATATATCCTGTTATTATTAGTTCTAAGCTTTCAGAGATCGAGGAAGAAAGGTTATTGGAAATATTGAAGAAACACCGAGGAGCTATTGGCTATACTCTTGATGATTTGAAAGGGATTTCTCCTTCTATTTGCCAACATGCTATTAATATGGAAGATGATGCAAAGCCTGTTGTTGAACATCAACGTCGTCTAATTCCGAAGATGAAGGAAGTGGTAAGGAACGAGGTATTAAAACTCCTTGAAGCTGGTATTATATATCCTATTGCTGATAGTAGATGGGTTAGTCCTGTTCATTGTGTTCCTAAGAAAGGAGGAATGACTGTTGTGCCTAATGATAATGATGAGCTTATTCCTCAAAGAATAGTTGTAGGTTATAGAATGTGCATTGATTTTCGTAAAGTTAATAAAGTTACTAAGAAAGATCATTACCCTTTACCCTTTATTGATCAAATGCTAGAGAGGTTATCTAAAAATACTCACTTTTGCTTCCTTGATGGTTATTCTGGGTTTTCACAAATTGCTGTTAAAGCTAAAGATCAAGAGAAAACCACTTTTACTTGTCCTTATGGAACTTATGCTTATAGGCGTATGCCTTTTGGTTTATGTAATTCTCCTGCTACTTTTCAAAGATGCATGTCTGCTATTTTTCATGGTTTTTGCGAAAGTATTGTAGAGGTGTTCATGGATGATTTTTCTGTCTATGGGAATTCTTTTGATAATTGCTTGCGAAACCTCGATAAAGTTTTGCAGAGATGTGAAGAAACTAACCTTGTTCTTAATTGGGAGAAATGCCACTTTATGGTTAATGAAGGAATTGTATTGGGACATAAAATTTCCGAGAGAGGTATTGAAGTTGATAGAGCTAAAGTTGAAGCAATCGAGAAGATGCCCTATCCAAGGGATGTTAAAGGTATTCGTAGTGTTCTTGGTCATGCTGGGTTTTATAGGAGATTTATTAAAGATTTCTCTAAAATTTCAAAGCCTCTTACTAATCTTCTTCAAAAAGATGTACCTTTTGTTTTTGATGATGATTGTAAGGAAGCTTTTGAAACTCTAAAGAAAGCCTTAACAACTGCTCCTGTAGTTGAACCTCCTGATTGGAATTTACCTTTTGAAATTATGTGTGATGCTAGTGATTTTGCTGTAGGCGCTGTTCTTGGACAGCGGGTAGATAAAAAATTAAATGTTATTCATTATGCTAGTAAGACTCTTGATGCTGCTCAAAGAAATTATGCTACAACTGAAAAGGAATTGTTAGCTGTAGTCTTTGCTTGTGATAAGTTTAGACCTTATATTGTTGATTCAAAAGTTACAATTCATACTGATCATGCTGCAATTAGATACCTTATGACAAAGAAAGATGCTAAGCCAAGGCTTATTAGATGGGTACTTTTGTTGCAAGAATTTGATTTACATATTATAGATAGGAAAGGTGCTGATAATCCTGTTGCTGATAATTTGTCTAGATTGGAAAATATTGCTTATGATCCTGTTCCTGTTAATGATAGTTTTCCAAATGAACAATTGGCTGTAATAAAGGTGAGCTCGCGAGAGAGCCCTTGGTATGCAGATTATGCTAACTTTATTGTTTCGAAGTATTTGCCTCCAACCTTTTCAGCTCAGCAAAGGAGGAAATTCTTTTATGACTTGAGGCATTATTTTTGGGATGACCCACACTTATATAAAGAAGGAGTGGATGGTATTATGCGAAGATGTGTTCCTGAATATGAACAACAGGAGATATTGAATAAATGTCATGGAAGTGTTTATGGAGGACACCACGCTGGAGATAGGACCGCGCAGAAGGTTCTACAATCAGGTTTTTATTGGCCAACACTCTTCAAAGATGCAAGGAAATTTATTTTATCTTGTGATGAATGTCAAAGAGTTGGTAATATCTCTAGACGCAATGAGATGCCTATGAATTATACTCTTGTTATTGAACCATTCGATTGTTGGGGATTCGACTTCATGGGACCTTTCCCTTCTTCAGACGGTAACACTCATATACTTGTCGCTGTTGATTATGTTACTAAATGGGTAGAAGCTATACCTACAAAAAGTGCTGATGGTGAGACCTCTATAAAAATGCTTGTAGATATTATATTTCCTAGATTTGGAGTACCTAGATATATTATGACTGATGGAGGTTCTCATTTTATTCATGGAGGTTTTAGAAAAACTCTCGCTAAGTATGGTATTAATCATAGAATTGCTTCGCTTATCACCCTCAAACTAGCGGTCAAGTAGAATTATCAAATAGAGAGATTAAAGCTATCTTAGGTAAGACTGTTAATAAATCTAGAAAGAATTGGCCTAGCAAATTGAAAGAAGCATTATGGGCTTATAGAACTGCTTATAAAAATCCTATGGGAATGTCACCTTATAAAATGGTTTATGGAAAAGCTTGTCATCTACCTCTAGAACTAGAGCACAAAGCTTATTGGGCTGTTAGAGAATTAAATAAAGATCCTAAATTAGCCGGTAATAAGAGGTTGTTGCAATTAAGTTCTCTAGATGAATGGAGAAGTGAAGCTTATGAAAATGCTAAACTCTTTAAAGAAAAAGTTAAGAAATGGCATGATAGAAGGATCATCAAAAGAGAATTTAATGTTGGAGATCAAGTTCTATTGTATCGGTCTCGTCTCAGATTCTTTGCAGGGAAATTACTCTCGAAGTGGGAAGGACCATATGTTGTTGAGGAGGTGTATCGTTCAGGAGCAATTAAAATTAGCTCTCTCCAAGGCAATGCCACACAAGTGGTGAATGGACAAAGAATCAAGCATTATATCTCAGGGATTCTTATAATGTTGATGTTGATATTATTCGAGTGGAAACACCGGAGGCTTTCATCAAAGGACAAATTGACAGTCCGCCAGAACTGGACTTTGAATAGGTAACAGTATAGGTAATAAAAAGTCCGCGTTTACCTTTCCGAACATTATTTCTGCTGTTTTTGGAAAATATGAAAAATTACGGAATCGAAACGGAGTGGAAAAGACGCGCGAGGGCGTGCCACCATAGGCCGACGCGGGCCCCACCCTGGCCGCGCCGACCTATGGTCTGGCCTTCTCGTTGCCCCTTTCCGACTCGTTTTCGACCTGGAACCTTCCTTTTGTCGTAAAAATATTTGCTATATAATTCCCGGACCCCTGGAGGTCCGTAATATCGTTTTCTCGTCGTGTTTTGTTTCGAGCTGTTTTCTGCCAGGATCTGCTTCGGATCTAGATCCATCATGTCTTCGTCGGGAACTCCGAAGGACAGCTTCTTTGAGGACGTCGTCAACCCGTACATGAACGAGCTGAAGATGCACCCCAAAGAGTTGCAGCTCGTGGATGGAGAGTTGCAGATCAAAGATGTCCAGGGTCCTAAGGGAGAAGGGAGCTTGGAAGACAGGATGGAGAAGCTGGAACAAGAGGTTTTCAACTACAAGAAGATGGCTGAGCGTGAAGTGGATATCTTTCACAAGATTGTGTCTGAACTCATTGATGGACACAAGAAGGAGACTGCAAAGCTGTGGGACGATATCTTCTCACTTCACGACACTACCAACAAACTCCAAGCTCAACTCTATGATGTCCATAATCAAAACTGTGAGTATGAAAACAGGTTTAAGCGCATAAGTCATGCTGCTAGTTTCAGGTTTCCGGAAACCAAGATGTCTTTTGTTGATGGAGGGCCTCTTCCATGGAAGTCTGATGACGACAAAGATTCACCATCATTACCGAAGGAGTAATTCATCATCGGTATTGGCATCCCCTTGGTTTGTTCCAAGCTTGGGGAGTGCCGCGGTATCACATCACCACCACCTTTATCTTTTACTATCAAGTAGTGTCATATCATGAGTAGGGAAGTTATCGTATGGAATAGTATGCAACGTGGAAGTATCTCTCTTAGTTATCTATGTATCCGTTGGTGTGAGTTATCGTTATGGAATATTAATGAGAAGTCTTATCATTTACTTTTTGCACACCTTATTTTAGTTTGCAATCTCCATTATATGATTACTCTTGACATGAGTATTGATATCACTTTGGGAGCATCGAGTAAATCTATTTGGTTTTGGCAAACTTAGCATTGGTCAATAGCAACAACATCCTGATGTTTAATTAGAAGAGAGAAATACACTTAGATATATTACTCTATTATCTCTATGCTTAGTATTCTAGAGTTAAAATTGCTTGTGCTTATGAGAAAGATGCATGATTGTTTCTATCATATGTATATTTGTTTGTTTCCCTCAACCTTTATGCTTGCTATCAAACCTTGCTAGCCAAAGACCTGTATCGAGAGGGAATGCTTCTCATACATCCATAACCTTAGACCAAACCTATGCCATTTGTGTCCACCATACCTACCTACTACATGGTATTTTCTGCCATTCCAAGTAAATACTTCATGTGCTACCTTTAAATTATTCAAACTATACTACTCCTTATTTGTGTCAATGTTTTATAGCTCATGAGGAAGTATGTGGTGTTTTATCTTTCAATCTTGTTGGGCGGACTTTCACCAATGGACTAGCGGCACATCCGCTTATCCAATAATTTTGCAATAAGAGCTGGCAACGGGGTTCCCAGCCCCAATTAATAACTTTCATTAATAATTCTCTTCACATATTTTGCTCTGATTCATCAGTAAGCAACTTAATTTTGCAATAGACACTCCTCCATGGTATGTGAATGTTGGAAGGCACCCGAGGATTCGGTTAGCCATGGATTGAGAAAGCCAAGGTTGGGGGGAGTGTCACCCATAATAAAACTAAAATACATGTGTAAACAAAAGAGAAGGGGGATGATCTACCTTGCTGGTAGAGATGCCGTCCCTCATGGGAGCCGCTCTTTGAAGGTTCGTTTGGCAAGGGGGTTAGAGTGCCCGCTACCATTCGTTGACAACAACAAACACCTCTCAAAATATTACTTTTATTCTCTTTATATGATTTCAAAACTTGAAAAGCTCTAGCACATGATTTAATCCCTGCTTCCCTCTGCGAAGGGCCTATCTTTTACTTTTATGTTGAGTCAGTAAACCTATTTCCCTCTATCTCAAGCAAGCAATTGAGTTGTTGTGAACCAATCATTTATGCTGTGATCAGTTAATCATGTCTTTTATACTTTCTTGTTTAGTACCAATTTTATCTGAATGAATATGACTTTGAAGTTATCAATGATTATGAGGAGATTGTTATGCTTAAATATGAAAGCTCAGCTATAAAATCTAATATGAAAGCTTTGCTTAAAAGTACAATCCGTTAGTAGTTCTCTGACCAAGAACAAAGTTTGCCATCACCAATTATGATTTCTTATGCACCTTTACTTGTGATTTCTCTTTACTTATTTCGAGATGAGTTATATGAGGAAGTTGTTTACTAGAATGTCTTGTGTGAATGAATATGATGCTTCTTGTCCGTATTTTATTTATCGACTCTTCACTCCATAAACATGTGGTCTTGTTTATCGAGCTCAGTTTCGCTTGGGGACAAGCGAGGTCTAAGCTTGGGGGGAGTTGATACGTCCAATTTGCATCACTATTTTGTATCATAATTTGCTGTTATTCATTGATATATTTCATATTGGGACACAATACTTATGTTATTTCATCTATTTTGCATGTTTCATCATCATTGGAGGATCAAGCACCGGAGCCAGGATTCTGCTGGAAAAAGCACCGTCGAACGCAATATTTCGGAAGATCAGCGTGGAAGGGAATTTCACGTAAATTCCTATTTTCCAGATGACGGATGGAGCCAGAAGGGGAAGAAGAGAGGGGCCACGGTGGGCCCGGACCATAGGCGGCGCGGCCCATGGCCGCGCGACCCTATGCTCTGGGGGGCCCACGACCCTTTTCGCCTCCTTTCTTCGCGTACTCCTTCGTCCGAAAACCTAAGCCACAGAGAGGACCTCACGAAGGTTACAGCCGCCTCTGCGGGGCGGAGAACACCAGAGAAAAGAGCTCTCGGCGGGCAGGAATCCGCCGGGAAATTCCCTCCCGGAGGGGAAATCGACGCCATCGCCATCGTCATCGAGCGGGACATCATCTCCATCATCATCATCATCATCATCTCCACCATCTACACCGCCATCACCACCGCTGCACCTCGTCATCGCTGTAGCAATTCGGGTTAAATCTTGATTGTTTGATAGGGGAAACTCTCCCGGTGTTATTCTATACTTGTTGTAGATGCTATTGAGTGAAACCATTGAACCAAGGTTTATGTTCAGATTGTTATTCATCATCATATCACCTCTGATTGTATTCCATATGATGTCTCGTGAGTAGTTCGTTTAGTTCTTGAGGACATGGGTGAAGTCTAAATGCTAGTAGTGAATTATGGTTGAGTAATATTCAATGTTATGATATTTAAGTTGTGGTGTCATTCTTCTAGTGGTGTCGTGTGAACGTCGACTACACGACACTTCACCATTTATGGGCCTAGGGGAGTGCATCTTGTATTCGGTTGCTAATTGCGGGGTTGCCGGAGTGACAGAAACCTGAGCCCCCGTTAGTATATCGATGCAGGAGGGATCGCAGGATCTCAGAGTTTAAGGCTGTGGTTAGATTTATCTTAATTACTTTCTTGTAGTTGCGGATGCTTGCAAGGGGTATAATCACAAGTATGTATTAGTCCTAGGAAGGGCGGTGCATTAGCATAGGTTCACCCACACAACACTTATCAAAACAATGAAGATTATTTAGCCACTTGAAGCGAAAGTACTAGACTAAAATCCCCATGTGTCCTCAGGAACGTTTGGTCATTATAAGTAATCAAACCGGCTTGTCCTTTGTGCTAAAAAGGATTGGGCCACTTGCTGCAATTATTTCTCTCGCATTTTATTTACTTGTACTTTATTTATCTACAATATCAAAACCCCCTGAATACTTGTCTGTGAGCATTTACAGTGAATCCTTCATCAAACTGCTGCCAACACCTTCTGCTCCTCGTTGGGATCGACATTCTTACTTATCGAAGATACTACGATACACCCCCTATACTTGTGGGTCATCAGGGCTTTATATAGGCGAAAGGGCAGCCTCGGAGGGGGCATGGGGCCACCACACCATAGGCTGGCGGCAGACCTGAGCCGCGCCACCCTATCATCTGGGCCCACAGGCCCTCTCCGCTCTCGGGTTTTGGATGCTTCGGCAAAATAGGAACCAGGCGTTGATTTCGTCCAATTCGAGAATATTTCGTTACTAGGATTTCCAAAAACAGCAGAAAACAGGAACTGGCACTTCGGCATCTTGTTAATAGGTTAGTTCCAGAAAATGCACGAATATGACATAAAGTGTGCATAAAACATGTAGATATCATCAATAAAGTAGCATGGAACATAAGAAATTATCGATACGTCGGAGACGTATCAGCATCCCCAAGCTTAGTTCGCTCGTCCCGAGCAGGTAAAACGATAACAAAGATAATTTCTGAAGTGACATGTCATCATAATCTTGATCATACTATTTGTAAACATATGTAATGAATGCAGCGATCAAAACAATGGTAATGACATGAGTAAACAACTGAATCATAAAGCAAAGACTTTTCATGAATAGTACTTCAAGACAAGCATAAATAAGTCTTGCATAAGAGTTAACTCATAAAGCAATAAATCAAAGTAAAGGTATTGAAGCAACACAATGGAAGATTAAGTTTCAGCGGTTGCTTTCAACTTGTAACATGTATATCTCATGGATATTGTCAACATAAAGTAATATAACAAGTGCAATATGCAAGTATGTAAGAATCAATGCACAGTTCACACAAGTGTTTGCTTCTTAAGGTGGAGGGAGATAGGTAAACTGACTCAACAATAAAAGTAAAAGAATGGTCCTTCAAAGAGGAAAGCATCGATTGCTGTATTTGTGCTAGAGCTTTTATTTTGAAAACATGAAACAATTTTGTCAACGGTAGTAATAAAGCATATGAGTTATGTAAATTATATCTTACAAGTTGCAAGCCTCATGCATAGTGTACTAATAGTGCCCGCACCTTGTCCTACTTAGCTTGGACTACCGGATCTTTGCAATGCCATGTTTCAACCAAGTGTCACAAAGGGGTACCTCCATGCCGCCTGTACAAAGGTCTAAGGAGAAAGCTCGCATTTTGGATTTCTCGCTTTTGATTATTCTCAACTTAGACATCCATACCGGGACAACATGGACAACAGATAATGGACTCCTCTTAAATGCATAAGCATGTAGCAATAATTATTATTCTCATATGAGATTGAGGATATATGTCCAAAACTGAAACTTCAACCATGATTCATGGCTTTAGTTAGCGGCCCAATGTTCTTCTCTAACAATATGCATGCTCCAATCATTAAGGTGGCAGATCCTTCAGACAAGACGGACATGCATAGCAACTCACATGATATTCAATAAAGAGTAATTGATGGCGTTCCCCAGAAGCATGGTTATCGCACAACAAGCAACTTAATAAGAGATAAAGTGCATAAGTACATATTCAATACTACGATAGTTTTTAAGGCTATTTTGTCCCATGAGCTATACATTGCAAAGGTAAATGATGGAATTTTAAAGGTAGCACTCAAGCAATTTACTTTGGAATGGCGGAGAAATACCATGTAGTAGGTAGGTATGGTGGACACAAATGGCATAGTAGTTGGCTCAAGGATTTTGGATGCATGAGAAGTATTCCCTCTCGATACAAGGTTTAGGCTAGCAAGGTTATTTGAAGCAAACTCAAGGATGAACCGGTGCAGCAAAACTCACATAAAAGACATATTGTAAACATTATAAGACTTTACACCGTCTTCCTTGTTGTTCAAACTCAATACTAGAAATTTTCTAGACCTTAGAGAGACCAATTATGCAAACCAAATTTTAGCAAGCTCTATGTATTTCTTTATTAATAGGTGCAAAGTATATGATGCAAGATCTTAAACATGAGCACAACAATTGCCAAGTATCACATTATCCAAGACATTTTACCAATTACTACATGTAGCATTTTTCAATTCCAACCATATAACAATTTAACGAAGAGGAAACTTCGCCATGAATATTATGAGCTAAGAACACATGTGTTCATACGAACCAGCGGAGCGTGTCTCTCTCCCACACAAGGATGAACTTATTCAGAGAACTAAGATAACAAAACAAAAATAAAAGCACACAGACGCTCCAAGTAAAGTACATAAGATGTGACCGAATAAAAATATATTTCGGGGAGGACCCGATGATGTTGTCGATGAAGAAGGGGATGCCTTGGGCATCCCCAAGCTTAGACGCTTGAATCTTCTTAGAATATGCAGGGGTGAACCACGGGGCATCCCCAAGCTTAGAGCTTTCACTCCTCTTGATCATAGTATATCATACTCCTCTCTTGACCCTTGAAAACTTCCTTCACACCAAACTTCAAGCAAACTCATTAGAGGGTTAGTGCACAATAAAAATTTACATGTTCAGAGGTGACACAATCATTCTTTACACTTATGGACATTGCATAAAGCTACTGGACATTAATGGATCAAAGAAATTCATCCAACATAGCAAAAGAGGCAATGCGAAATAAAAGGCAGAATCTGTCAAAACAGAACAGTTCGTAAAGACGAATTTTAAAATGGCACCAGACTTGCTCAAATGGAAAAACTCAAAACTAATGAAAGTTGCGTACATATCTGAGGATCACGCTCGTAAATTGGCAGATTTTTTCGAATTTTCTACAGAGACTTGTGCCCAGATTCGTGACAGACAGCAATGCTGTTTCTGCGCAGCGATCCCAAATATAACATCAACTATAACATAGAAACTTTACTTGGCACAAAAACATGATAAGGAGAGGTTGCTACAGTAGTAAACAACTTCTAAGACTCAAATATAAAACAAAGTACTGTAGTAAAAAAACACATGGGTTATCTCCCAAGAAGTTCTTTCTTTATAGCCATTAAGATGGGCTCAGCAGTTTTAATGATGCACTCGCAAGAAATAGAAGTTGAAGCAAAAAGAGAGCATCAAGAGGCAAATTCAAAACACATTTAAGTCTAACATGCTTCCTATGCATAGGAATCTTGTAAATAAACAAGTTCATGAAGAGTATAGTGGCAAGCATAGGAAGACAAAACAAGTGTAGCTTCAAAAATTTCAGCACATAGAGAGGTGTTTTAGTAACATGAAATTTTTTACAACCATATTTTCCTCTCTCATAATAACTTTCAGTAGCAACATGAGCAAACTCAACAATATAACTATCACATAAAGCATTCTTATCATGAGTCTCATGCATAAAATTATTACTACTCCCAACATAAGCATAGTCATTCTTATTAATTGTAGTGGGAGCAAATTCAACAAAGTAGCTATCAAATATAGGAGGTATATTGTAATCATAATCAAATTTATCCTCCATAACAGGTGGTAACAAAAGACTACTATCATTATAATCATCATAAATAGGAGGCAAAGTATCATCAAAGTAAATTTTCTCCTCAATGCTTGGGGGACTAAAAATATCATGCTCATCAAAGCCAGCTTCCCCAAGCTTAGAATTTTCCATAGCATTAGCAACAATAGTGTTCAAAGCATTCATATTAATATGTTCCATGGGTTTTTTAATTTTCGCATCAAACCATCCATGTCTTAAATCAGGAAATAGAATAAGAAGCTCTTTGTTGTCCATTATGCCTAACTAGTGTAAACAAGAAACCAAATGTCGCAATTGCAGAGTCTAAAGGAAATAGCTTCGAGCACACACACAATGGCGCCGAAAAGTACTGTTACCTGGAACCGAAGTATGAGTGCCTTTTACCTTTCCTCCCCGGCAACGGCGAAAAGTGCTTGATGTCTACGGGTGCTTCTATTCTTGTAGACAGTGTTGGGCCTCCAAGAGTTTGTAGAACAAGCAAGTTTCCCTTAAGTGGATTACCCAAGGTTTATCGAACTCGGGAGGAAGAGGTCAAAGATATCCCTCTCATGCAACCCTGCAACCACAAAGCAAGAAGTCTCTTGTGTCCCCAACACACCTAATAGGTGCACTAGTTCGGCGAAGAGATAGTGAAATACAGGTGGTATAAATAAGTATGAGAAGTAGTACGGCGCCAGAAAATAGCTTACTGGCGTGCAGTTGATGGTAGTAATATTGTAGGAAGTAAACAAGCAGTAGTAACGCAGTAAATTCAGTAAACAAGCAGCGATAGCGATATTTAGGAACAAGGCCTAGGGATTAGACTTTCACTAGTGGACACTCTCAACATTGATCACATAACAGAATAGATAAATGCATACTCTACACTTTTGTTGGATGATGAACACATTGCGTAGGATTACACGAACCCTCAATGCCGGAGTTAACAAGCTCCACAATTAAATGTTCATATTTAAATAACCTTAGAGTGTAAGATAGATCAATACGACTAAACCAAGTACTAACGTAGCATGCACACTGTCACCTTCATGCTTATGTAGGAGGAATAATACACATCAATACTATCATAGCAATAGTTAACTTCGCAATCTACAAGAGATCATGATCATAGCATAAACCAAGTACTAACACGGATGCACACACTGTCACCATTACATCGTGCGGGAGGAATAAAACTACTTTAATAACATTGCTAGAGTAGCACATAGATAAATTGTGATACAAAGCACATTGCAATCATAAAGAGATATAAATAAGCACTTCACTATGCCATTCATAACAGTGAATAAGTATTCTGTGAAATATAGCCTAAGAGACCCACACGGTGCACACACTGTCACCTTTACACACGTGGGACAAGGAGTCTCCGGAGATCACATAAGTAAAACTCACTTGACTAGCACAATGACATCTAGATTACAAGCATCATCATATGAATCTCAATCATGTAAGGCAGCTCATGAGATTATTGTATTGAAGCACATAGGAGAGAGATGAACCACATAGCTACCGGTACAGCCCCGAGCCTCGATGGAGAACTACTCCCTCTTCATGGGAGCAGCAGCGGTGATGAAGATGGCGGTGGAGATGGCAGCGGTGTCGATGGAGAAGCCTTAGGGGCACTTCCCGTCCGGCAGGGTGCCGGAACAGAGACTCCTGTCCCCCAGATCTTGGCTTCGCGATGGCGGCGGCTGACAAAGGATTAACTTGTCAATGCCTACAGATTGTAGACTAGGGTTTTGCTAGAAGTAGAGGGCAAGTAGATCTCGAAGGTTTAGGCGAAAAGTACTCGGCGATTATCAAAACTAGGGTTATGTTGACAGTAGATTCGATCCTTTCTTTGTCCCTCGACTCCCCTTATATAGGAGGTGGAGCCGAGGGTTTCGTATTATACAAGTTACAGAGTCCGGGACGGTTTCTAACTCGTCCCGCCAGATTACAAAATATACTTTCTATTACAACTCTAGCTTTCCTTAATATATCTTGGGCTCCCGAATCTTCTTATTCTTCGGATAGTGGGCCTTCAGTAAATCCCGGGTACCATCTATGGCAGGCCCATTTGGGGTGCCTATGTCAGTAGCCCCGAGATTTTGCTTGAATCGCAGTCAGGGAAAATCTCTCCCGTTTATTTTTGTTCGAGAACTGTTATTTATACTCCACATAAAATTCTATGTTGTACAGGGATAATGGTATTTGGGGCTAGTTCATCTGACGGATCAGGTACTAGTTAACTGCTCTAGTGGCAATCCGCAAAAACCTACTTCAAGATCACGTCCCCGGACATGATCTCGGGATAGTGTAAACTTCGACAAGTGCCGCTTAAGGTCTTACCATTCTGTCAAGTCCCAGTCAAGTTTATCGGGTACCTAACGCGTCCGTGAGGATTTTTCTTCGTATCTGTTGATACGGAGTAGCAGAGCGCAGTCTTTGGCGATGCCACGCCCAACAGAACGGATCTGGGGTCTTACCTTCGCAAATTTGCGGCATTCAGAAATTGATCGCAACTTTGGCGTTCTGAGAATATATTGTCGAGTGCTTTTCGCCTTTGGAATAGCACATTTTATTGAGTCATATCAGATGACTTTATTTTGTCTTCCCGATGGGAGTGTATGTAGAGTTATTTGTGTAACTCGAAATATACTCACTTCTTTTTCTCTATTTCTGATCAAATTCATCGGGCACGCGAACAGCGTTCCCGATGGGAGTAGCCCGAGGCTACAGCCAAGAACTTGTGCTTGGGTGTAGGCTCCACAGATTAGCATCCTTTGCCGCTATATTTATAATCCTTCTCGATATTTATATATTTATCGGGTGCGCGACCAGCGCTCCCGATGGGAGCCCCCGAGGCTATGGACAAATTCTTGGATTTGGTCATAGGCTCTCGCCATTTCTATATTGTCATATTCGAAATTTTCTATTTTTCCAAAGTAGCCCCCGAGCATTTGGGCAAAAACTTGTATTTGATCAAAGGCTCCAAGAGTATTCGAATATTTAACCCTGTCGCCATTCTCTTTTTATTTTTCTTGTCGACATATTTTCCCTTGTCGAATTCTCTTCATCTCTGTCAATAATTGGGATTTTATTTCTGCCTTGTGGGTCCACTATTCCCACCATGTTGACACGTCGTGCAAGTGGGGGACACACGTCCTCCGCTTTTCCTGGCGCACGTTCTGTAACCTCGTCAATGTTGAAATACTAATTTGCCCTCGTTGCCACGTGGTAATCATCTCCTGCATTCTTTCTTCATCCAACGGTTCCGTCGCTTCACCGCACCTCTATATAAGATCTCCTTCTTCTTCCTCGAGCACTTCCGCTCGCGCCGTTCTCTGCTCTCCTCTGCAAAATCTTCCCTTGCGCTCCACTGCTGCCAAAGCTCTTCTCTTCGCTGCTCCTCGCCATTGCCGTTGTTGATGCCACCGCGTCGCTTAACCAGGCACAGCACTCCTGATTCTTCCATGGCCGCCGCGGATCTAGGAACTGCGGAGTGGGAGAGGTCCAAGATCACAAACCAAGACCTGAACCTCCTGAAGAAACTGGGAATCACCGCGAAGCCCAAAGCGGTTTGCTTCCCCAGTGAAGAAAGCTACCCAGCCCCTCCAATGGGGTACCGGGTAAGTTTTGTCGACCATCTCATCCGTGGTTTATCCACCCCCATCCATCCTTTCCTCCGTGGATTACTCTATGTCTACGGTCTCCAGCTTCACCACCTCACACCAAACTCAATCCTCCACATTTCTATTTTCATCACGCTTTGTGAAGCCTTCCTTGGCGTCTCACCCAATTGGGCGCTTTGGAAGCGCATTTTCTTCTGTCGCCGCAATGGCTCTCCCAATGTCGCCTATAATATAGGCGGCGTTGTTATTTCTATTCGCTCCACTGCTGATTACTTCGACGTCAAGCTCCCTGACTCCGTTCAAGGTTGGCGCAAGAGGTGGCTATACATTCGCGAAGAAAACGATGGCTGCCTCGAGGATAATATTCCTCCTTTTGACGGTGCCGAGAAAATTCTTCGTCGCCGTTCCTGGGATGCAGAGGCTACCGAGGAAGAAAGAACTTCGACTGAATCCCTGATGGCTCGCATCCATGAGTTGCAAAATACTCGCGGCAAAGAATTGTCAGGTATCCAGATTATAGTGTATTTCCTTAAGAGTAGAGTTCAGCCTCTTCAAGCTCGCAAATTCCCTCTCTGGAAATATACTGGCAACGAAGACGTGGACCGGCTGTCGGTGGATTTGGAAGTCAAGGACCTGGAGAGGCTTGTCCGAAAAATCACCTCCCTCAGCAAAAAAGATGCCATCCCTTCTTCTTGTCGCGTAAAACCATACAGCGCCACCCATGCGCTTCCTAAGGTAATCATTGTCGCGCAATTTTTTACTGCCTTTGCTTTTTTGCATTGTTTGCTCCGTTCTGATATCCTTCCCTCTTTTTGGACAGAATCATCCAAATCTTGTTTCACTTCCTCCTCTTCCTGAAGGTGGGGAAGTCGAAGAAAGGACCGTTATCTCTAATGATAACCAAGAGGCCTCCTCTTTTGTGAATGAACCCGCAGATTCTCGTAAATCTGCGGGTTCTGCTGAAAAAGATCGAAGTGTAGGATAACGTTGCATAGAAAACAAAAATTTTCCTACCGCGAACACGCAATCCAAGCCAAGATGCAATCTAGAAGACGGTAGCAACGAGGGGGTATCGAGTCTCACCCTTGAAGAGATTCCAAAGCCTACAAGAGGAGGCTCTTGTTGCTGCGGTAGACGATCACTTGCCGCTTGCAAAAGCGCGTAGAAGATCTTGATCACGATCGGTTCCGGCGCCACGAACGGGCAGCACCTCCGTACTCGGTCACACGTTCGGTTGTTGATGAAGACGACGTCCACCTCCCCGTTCCAGCGGGCAGCGGAAGTAGTAGCTCCTCTTGAATCCGACAGCACGACGGCGTGGTGTCGGTGGCGGTGTAGAAGTCCGGCGGAGCTTCGCTAAGCTATGCGGGATGTGGAGGAGCGGGCGGCTAGGGTTTGGGGAGAGGGGGCGCCGGCCACTATAGGGGTGCGACCACCTTGGTGGTGTTTGAGGTGGCCGGCCCCCTCCCCTTGGCCCTCATTATATAGGTGGAACCCCAAGAGGTGGTGTCCAAGTCTTCGAATAAGACCCGAACCAAAAACCTTCCATAGGAGGGGGGAACCTAGCCCAACTAGGACTCCCACCCAAAGGTGGGATTTCCACCTCCCATGTGGGGGGTGGCCGGCCCCTATGGTGGAGTCCACTTGGGACTCCACCCCCACTAGGGCTGGCCGGCCATGGAGGTGGAGTCCCTTGTGGACTCCACCTTCCTTGGTGGTTTCTTCCGGACTTTTCTAGAACCTTCTAGAACCTTCCATAGAACCTTCCGCGACATTTTATTCACATAAAATGACATCCTATATATGAATCTTATTCTCCGGACCATTCCGGAACTCCTCGTGATGTCCGGGATCACATCCGGGACTCCGAACAAATATTCGAACTACATTCCATAATTCAAGTACTACCATTTCAACATCCAACTTTAAGTGTGTCACCCTACGGTTCGAGAACTATGCGGACATGGTTGAGTACTCACTCCGACCAATAACCAATAGCGGGATCTGGAGATCCATAATGGCTCCCACATATTCAACGATGACTTTAGTGATCGAATGAACCATTCACATACATCACCAATTCCCTTTGTCTCGCGATATTTTACTTGTCCGAGGTTTGATCTTCGGTATCACTCTATACCTTGTTCAACCTCGTCTCCGACAAGTACTCTTTACTCGTACCGTGGTATGTGGTCTCTTATGAACTCATTCATATGCTTGCAAGACATTAGACGACATTCCACCGAGAGGGCCCAGAGTATATCTATCCGTCATCGGGATGGACAAATCCCACTGTTGATCCATATGCCTCAACTCATACTTTCCGGATACTTAATCCCACCTTTATAGCCACCCATTTACGCAGTGGTGTTTGGTGTAATCAAAGTACCTTTCCGGTATAAGTGATTTATATGATCTCATGGTCATAAGGACTAGGTAAATATGTATCGAAAGCTTATAGCAAATAACTTAATGACGAGATCTTATGCTACGCTTAATTGGGTGTGTCCATTATATCATTCACACAATGACATAACCTTGTTATTAATAACATCCAATGTTCATGATTATGAAACTAATCATCCATTAATCAACAAGCTAGTTTAAGAGGCATACTAGGGACTTCTTGTTTGTCTACATATCACACATGTAC
Source organism: Lolium multiflorum (assembly GCA_030979885.1). NCBI lineage: Eukaryota > Viridiplantae > Streptophyta > Magnoliopsida > Poales > Poaceae > Lolium > Lolium multiflorum. The sequence continues at coordinate 219,517,868 of CM061747.1, forward strand.
TAATGTTTCGGTTAATACAATTCTAGCATGATATATAAACATTTATCATAAACATAAAGATATAAATAATAACCACTTTATTGTTGCCTCTAGGGCATATCTCCTTCAGTCTCCCACTTGCACTAGAGTCAATAATCTAGTTTACATTTGTAAAGATATAACACCTTGGCCTTCCGGTGTTTTATCATGTATTGCTCACGGGAGAGGTTTTTAGTCAACGGATCTGACACGCTCAGAAACGTATGTATTTTGTAATTCATTTGCGTCTCAATGCATCACTCATTTCCAAATGAGTCGGCATTAAATATGTTTGGTCTTCTGGTGGAACCTTAATTCCGCGGTCTGAAATATGTCACTAATATTGTCATACACAATATAGCTTCAAAGTTCTGATTCCGTCGGAACTACACCATGTTCTCAAAGAACCTCTTGACTTTAACATCCTTTGTCATTGTCAAAACAATGACATACTCTGCCTTCTTTTGTAGAATCCGTCACAATATTTAGAACTCTTCTAAATCTAGCATAGACAACTTCTAGCTCATTATGCTACCTTTTAAACAACACTTAATCTAATTTGAGATTGAAATTATATTTTATATGTGACAAAACCAATATCGGTGTAACACCTTACAGCGATTTGTTTGTCATTTCTTCATACAAATATATATATATCCTTAGTTCTTCTAAAGTACTCAAGGATATTCTTACTGTCGTCCAATGATCATCATATGAATCATTCTGGTATATGCTCATAACACTTTATAGCACATGATATCTGATTGTGTACATTTTATTCGTGATCTAAAATCACTCATGTGTTTTTACTCATCGAGTGTCAGATACACTCAAGTCTTGTTAAACCTTCACATGACAAGAACATTTTCTTAATATTTCTATATTGAACTACTTCAATATCCATCATATGTACTTTGACTTAAACTTATTTATGTGTTTCAATCTATCTTCATAGATCTTGACACTAAATTTGTTTCAGTCCATATCCTTTCATTGAAGTTAATTCTCAATGAAACCTTTTAATCAAGTATATAATTACATCATTTATAACCAACTATATGTCACCTACATAAAGTATTATAAATGTGTCTTAGCGCTCCCACTTAATTTCTTGCAAATGCAAGCCTCTTCATCGTCTCTGATGAAATCAAAAACTCTTTGACTATTTCATCTGGTGAAGATTCCAACTCCGTGATACTTACTTCATCCAATTGAAGCTTGTATAGCTATCTAGTATTCCACGGACCAGCAAAACTCTTGGTTGTATCTTGTATACACCTTTAATACACACTTCTGATAAGTAATGTATTTTGCCATCCTACTAACATATCTCATAAAGGAAATATGTAGTGATTACTAGAATAATCCATATAGACTTTAAGCATTGCTACGGAAGATCTAATCTTGTCGTAGTCAACTCTTTGAACTTTGTCGTAAACAACTTTTCAACAAGTTAAGCTTCTTCAAGGATATTTCATCCAAGTCCATCAATTTTATAGATCTATTTACTTTCAAAAAGTATTCATCTATCTTGGATTTCATGGCATATAGCCATTTTAACGGAGTCAGGGCCCATCATAACTTCTTTGTTTGTAGTTGGTTTATCATTGTTCATAATCAATCCTTTGTCCACAAATCATTTATTTGATCACAAAGTAAACCATACCTACAAGGTTCAATATGTACTTCGATCTCCATGGCTAAAACACTTTGTAGTCATGGGAGCCATGATCGTCGTGGCCGCTTCCGAAACCAATTCCGATGCTGCGCTACTCTGATCATTATGCTCAGGTTCATAAACCTTATCAAATTATATTGTCCTCCCACTCAAATACTTCATTAGAAACAATTTCTCGGAAATAAGAAACATTGACAAACACTTTTGTCTTTGTCTTGTGAGAAGAATTCCCAATCAATTCTTTGGGATAACCAACAAAGACATTCATCCGATTTTGGTTGTAAACTCTTAGACCAAAATTTAAAGAAAGGACTATTAAGGTTTATACCCATGCCATAACTCGTATGGTGTCATTTCAACGGATCATGATGATGCTCTATATAGTGTAAAAGCGGTAGTCACTAAAGCATAATCCACAAAAATATAATGGCATCAATATTTTATCTCATCATTGATCCAACAAAGTTTGGATATATCTCTTGGATACTTCATCATCACTATGATACTCCAAGAAACATAAGTTGTAGAACAATTTCATAACTCTCTTAGATGTTTGCTAAAACTCGTAATTCAAATATTTTCACCATGATCCAATCATAGATATTTGACTTTTCCATTACGATGATTTCCACTTCATGCTGAAATTTATTTGAATCCTATTCAAATGTTTCAAACTTTTCCTTATTGAATATATCCACATATATACTCAATTCATTGTTTGAAGGTTTTCATGAAATAGAAGAATCTCCCGCACACAACTATGCCTAGTGAACCACATACATCATCATGTATATTTTCACAAAGTTAGTTGCCCGTTCAACTCTTGGCCTATGAACGGTATTTTAATCATTCTCTTTAGAAAAGATTTGCAAGTGCCAAATGATTCAAAAATCAAATGACTCCAAAAATCCATTTGCATGGAGTTCCTTCATGCGTTCCTTTCTAACATGACCTAAATGGCGGTTCCACAAATAAGTGGAATTCAAATCATTTGCCTTATGGCATTTTAGCGTCAGTTTTATGTATGTGTGTTTCACCATTAAGATTTATAATAACTTATCCATCGTACATGGAGTAATGTCATAATTTGAACAACTCATTGTTTTCATTTGACCAGAGCAAAATAACAATTATTAAGTTCTTTATTATAAATTCTAAGGGCTAGATAGAATGCCAACGACGAACATAATAACACTTTATTTTGTTCCAGACGTGCATTCCTATCATATTCCTTGTCAGTCACTTAGGCCATTGTATTCTTGTATTGCGTTGTTTTGTATGACACTTCATACCAACCAATATGGTACTAATACCCAAGAATTTCATTGTGTGACTTAACTAGGAATACAACCATAATATGTATATCATTTATATACACCTGAGCTAGACTTTCTAGTCTTTTCTTTTCTTTTTGCCAAAATATCTTTTGCAGTTTCTCTTTTAGCTTTCCTCATTATTCAGAAAAACACTTCAACATTAATAACTTCTAGGTTTGTTGGTCAAATACCAATAACCTTGAGGTTCTTACTTTGAAGTTGATCATCATATGACAAGTGTTCCAGATTTCACTATTAGTAACTTTGTAATATGATGAACAGTTTCACTCATAATTTTATCCATCATATCATGACGACTTTTCGAGACCATGTCTGTACATGCTAGGCTCGTAAAGTTTTAACCTTGGTATTTGCATGTGCAAATCTAGCTTGCACCCGTTGGAAGCACACGTAGAATCTATAACACCCGATCATCACGTGATGCTTCGAAACGACGAGTCTTAGTAACGGTGCATATTTAAGGATGGTCACTTCATGGATATGCGAATATCGTTAGTGCCCCAATAGTTGGAGGATTGTGACGCCTTGCGTCTTCAACCTTCGTACATTCCCATAAAACTTATGAGTTTATGTAGTCTCACCAAACTTTATTCTATCATCTTGCAATAAGGTCTTAGATATCACATATATCTCATACCTTGATTATTTCTGAAAACTAAATTTTCAGCTCCTTACTTTTCAAACAGATTTGAACTTCAAGTTTCACGGAGACAAGATAACTTTAGGTACTAATTGAAACCATAGCTCTTTGAATCAACAATGTGAGGTTTACTAAAAGTTTACAATAGGACTTAATCAATTCTTGATTCTTTAACAATACGGTACCAATCCGTAAAGTTTCTTGTCAGATTTTAACAGTATTTCTATCTCAATTACAAGACTAGCGCATGGTAAAAAACGGATAATACACAAAAATAATTCAAAATACTACTCAGACTATGTTTATGATAATTAGTTCATGTTTTAATCTAATTACTAATGAACTCCCACTTAATACAACATCCCTCATAGTTGTTAAGTGGTACACGATCCAAATTCACTACACCAAAAACCGATCATCACGTGAGATGATGTAGCTTCAATGGTGAACATCAACATGTTGATCATATCATCCATATGACTCGTGTTCAACCTTTCGGTTTCCGTTGTCCCGAGGCCATGTCTGTACATGCTAGGCTCGTCAAGCAAACCCAAGTATTCCGCGTGTGCAACATGGCTTACACCCGTTGTATGTGAATCGTTGAATCTATCACATCCGATCATCACGAGATGCTTCGAAACGACGAACTGTACAACGGTGCATACGAGGGGAGAACACTTTATTATCTTGATATTAATGTGAGGGATCATCTTATAATGCTACCGTCGCGTTCTAAGCAAAATAAGATGCATAAAAGGATTAACATCACATGCAGTTCATATGTGATATGATATGGCCCTTTTGTCTTTGCGCCTTCGATCTTCATCTCTAAAGCACGGACATGATCTCCATCATCAACGGGCATGATCTCCATCATCGTCGGCGTAGCGTCAAGGTTCATGGCGCCGGCTTCATGGTTGTTCACCTCATGTAGCAACTATTACAACTACTTTGAAATACTACTCAACATGAAAATTAAAGACAACCATAAGGCTCCTGCCGGTTGCCACAATACAATAATGATCATCTCATACATATTCATCATCACATTATGGCCATATCACATCACCAAACCCTGCAAAAACAAGTTAGACGTCTCTAATTTGGTTTGCATATTTTACGTGGTTTAGGGTTTTCGAGAGAGATCTAATCTACCTACGAACATGAACCACAACGGTGATACTAATGTTGTCAATAGAAGAGTAAATTGAATCTTCACTATAGTAGGAGAGACAGACACCCGCAAAGCCTCTTATGCAATACAAGTTGCATGTCAAACGAGGAACAAGTCTCATGAACGCGGTCATGTAAAGTTAGTCCGAGCCGCTTCATCCCACTATGCCACAAAGATGCAAAGTACTCAAACTAAAGATAACAAGAGCATCAACGCCCACAAAACCATTGTGTTCTACTCGTGCAACCATCTATGCATAGACACGGCTCTACCACTGTAGGATAACGTTGCATAGAAAACAAAAATTTTCCTACCGCGAACACGCAATCCAAGCCAAGATGCAATCTAGAAGACGGTAGCAACGAGGGGGTATCGAGTCTCACCCTTGAAGAGATTCCAAAGCCTACAAGAGGAGGCTCTTGTTGCTGCGGTAGACGATCACTTGCCGCTTGCAAAAGCGCGTAGAAGATCTTGATCACGATCGGTTCCGGCGCCACGAACGGGCAGCACCTCCGTACTCGGTCACACGTTCGGTTGTTGATGAAGACGACGTCCACCTCCCCGTTCCAGCGGGCAGCGGAAGTAGTAGCTCCTCTTGAATCCGACAGCACGACGGCGTGGTGTCGGTGGCGGTGTAGAAGTCCGGCGGAGCTTCGCTAAGCTATGCGGGATGTGGAGGAGCGGGCGGCTAGGGTTTGGGGAGAGGGGGCGCCGGCCACTATAGGGGTGCGACCACCTTGGTGGTGTTTGAGGTGGCCGGCCCCCCCCCTTGGCCCTCATTATATAGGTGGAACCCCAAGAGGTGGTGTCCAAGTCTTCGAATAAGACCCGAACCAAAAACCTTCCATAGGGGGGGAAACCTAGCCCAACTAGGACTCCCACCCAAAGGTGGGATTTCCACCTCCCATGTGGGGGGTGGCCGGCCCCTATGGTGGAGTCCACTTGGGACTCCACCCCCACTAGGGCTGGCCGGCCATGGAGGTGGAGTCCCTTGTGGACTCCACCTTCCTTGGTGGTTTCTTCCGGACTTTTCTAGAACCTTCTAGAACCTTCCATAGAACCTTCCGCGACATTTTATTCACATAAAATGACATCCTATATATGAATCTTATTCTCCGGACCATTCCGGAACTCCTCGTGATGTCCGGGATCACATCCGGGACTCCGAACAAATATTCGAACTACATTCCATAATTCAAGTACTACCATTTCAACATCCAACTTTAAGTGTGTCACCCTACGGTTCGAGAACTATGCGGACATGGTTGAGTACTCACTCCGACCAATAACCAATAGCGGGATCTGGAGATCCATAATGGCTCCCACATATTCAACGATGACTTTAGTGATCGAATGAACCATTCACATACATCACCAATTCCCTTTGTCTCGCGATATTTTACTTGTCCGAGGTTTGATCTTCGGTATCACTCTATACCTTGTTCAACCTCGTCTCCTGACAAGTACTCTTTACTCGTACCGTGGTATGTGGTCTCTTATGAACTCATTCATATGCTTGCAAGACATTAGACGACATTCCACCGAGAGGGCCCAGAGTATATCTATCCGTCATCGGGATGGACAAATCCCACTGTTGATCCATATGCCTCAACTCATACTTTCCGGATACTTAATCCCACCTTTATAGCCACCCATTTACGCAGTGGTGTTTGGTGTAATCAAAGTACCTTTCCGGTATAAGTGATTTATATGATCTCATGGTCATAAGGACTAGGTAAATATGTATCGAAAGCTTATAGCAAATAACTTAATGACGAGATCTTATGCTACGCTTAATTGGGTGTGTCCATTATATCATTCACACAATGACATAACCTTGTTATTAATAACATCCAATGTTCATGATTATGAAACTAATCATCCATTAATCAACAAGCTAGTTTAAGAGGCATACTAGGGACTTCTTGTTTGTCTACATATCACACATGTACTAATGTTTCGGTTAATACAATTCTAGCATGATATATAAACATTTATCATAAACATAAAGATATAAATAATAACCACTTTATTGTTGCCTCTAGGGCATATCTCCTTCATGAAGACACTACATCGGCCCAATCTCCTCCTGCTGATTCTCCAAAGAACAAAAGGAAGAGGGGTGATGTCGAAGATTCCGGGACTTCTAAACCCGAAGAAGCTGCTCCTTTACCGCAAAAGGCAGCTTACGACCCATATCTTGCGAGTATCATCAGTTCGTAAGTTCCCTCTTTTATTTTCCTATTCGAAGAATTTTTGCTTGCCTTGCTTTTTACACTGCCACCCTTTTGCAATAGTGATGATGACGAGGAAACGCCAGCTTTGGATGTGGCTGCTCGAACGAGTATGTCACATACCCTAGTTATTTCAGAGCCACGAGTTGAAGGAGAGGAATCCTCGCCTCCTCAACAAAACATCGGCGCTTCTACTCCTCCTTCGAGCCCCCGAGCCCCTTCACCGAAAAGGGCAAGGACGGAGATTGTCTCGGAGCCTACTCTCCAATTGAGTAGCTCTTCGAACCTTCTCATGGAAGATGTAAGTTCTTTACTTTTTTGTCAGTGTCTATGTTTTCTCTGTTTGCTTCTGTGCATCACCATATTTTTCTCATACCCCCATTTTCTCTTTGTTTTCTCTTTTTGGTTAACAGCCTGTGATCAAGGATCTTCTTCGCATCGGTGCCCAATTTGTTGGGTACCGTGAATATGCGAATAAAGCTGAAGGTAATGATCTGCTCCTTCTTTTTGCCTCTGTTCTTTTGTTCCTTCTTTGTTGTCGAGATTTGTAACTATATTTATCTTCCATTGTAGAAAAACTGGCGGAAGCCAATGATCGTGCCAATACACTTGCTCAGCAATTAGAGCAAAGTGAAAAGGCTCGCAAAAAGGCTGAGTCAGATGCTATTGATGCAGCAGATAAAGCCAAGGCTGACGCTGCTGGTGTCGAAGACCTTAGAAAGAGGCTTCACACCGCTGAAACTTCCCTGAGCGATCACATAGCCGCTCAATCTGCTCGCGAGGAGGCGATCCGTAAGCGTTTAACGACGCAGAGTCGCCGCTTCGTAGGTAAGTACCACTCATTATTCTCTTGTATTTTCTTCTCTGCACTCGTTTGTTGCTCAATTTTTCTTTCTTGACAGCTAGAACAGCTCAAGAATTTCAACTTGATGAACCCGCCAATGATTCTCTTCTTGACGCCCTTTCACTCCTTGAAGTTCATGGATCAGAGGCACGCGGAGGCATTGATCAGGCTAAAGCGGGGTTGTCGCGGCTTTTTCCTTATTTCTTCCCAAAGAAAGAGGAACCCGCAACTTTCCTTGACCTCGCCAAGTGTTTCAATCCGTCTGAAGATCTTGGGTTAAGGGTGCGCCATGAGAATATGAAGATTGCCGTGGAAAATACTGTCGCCTTGGTTGCTGATAGCCAACAATCTATCGACTGGTCGAAAGTTGGCGACACTGATCAGATAGAACAGTCAAGGTGGAGGTCTTTAATCAAGGCAGCTAAGCCCAACACGAGGAAAATCCTGGCTTATATCGGGATCAAGCCATCTTCGACTCCTAGCTCATCAAAACCGGAGGTCTAGTTGAATGCCTCTGCTTTTTCTTTTGTAGCAGTCCTCTTTCTTTTGGCTTTGTCGCCGTAGTGTTATTGGCGAGAACTATTTCAGTATCCCTCTAGAAGGTCCTTCTTTTGTAATAGACATGTATATTTTATGGAGATGAATGAAAATCTATCTTTTGCTCAGTGATTGATGTCGAAATATTTCTTTTTCCAGTTAATTTTTGACAATTATACGCCAGCTCCTGGTTCTTCCAATATTTTGCCTTCTCCCCCAAGGAGAACTCCTGCTGATGCTTCGTCTGCCGAGGATTCCTTGCCGCAAGATTTAGACGAACTTCGACACCAACTGCAGTTCGTGAAGAAGCAATCACTTGTGCTGATGGAGAAAGCTCGTAAGTCATCGAAGCCGAAGAAATTGCACTCCAACCACAAACTGCCATTGCTGAAAAGGACTCTGCTGTTCTGAAGCGGCGGCTGCATCTCAAGAAAATTCTATGCTGCAGCTGCTAACAGATGCTAGTTTGGATATGGCGGGTAAGTTTCATTGTCCTTATCTCGCTTCTTCGTTTTCCTTTGCTTGCCTCCTCATTGCCCACTGAATTGTTTTATGAAACCATAGGTGCTTTTTTGGATCCTATAACTGAAGATGAACGTGTCGAGGCTCGTTCCAATGTTCTCCTTCGGCTTGCACATGAGCACGGATCGACTTTTTGGGGTACACCTGAGCGGACCCGCCAAATCGTGAGATTTCAAGATCGTGCACTTCAGGTTCACGAATATCTTGACTTCTGTACAAGAACTTTGTCTCTGGTGTATGGTACCATGTTTCCTCGCAATAAGATGCCAGAAACCCTTCCTGCATTGATGGACAAATTTCGAGATGCTCCTCGCATCCACGGCTTTGTACGAGCCCAACTAGCTGCTGGTGCAAGGTTTGCGATGATTATGATAAAGATTTGCTACCCGAAGTTAGATGTAGGGCAAATTGTCCCAAAGTGCCTGGAGAAGATGTCGAAGAGGAAGAGGAACTTCGGCAAATATGATGACATAGTTACTCCCGTTGCTGAAGATATGATGGATGAACTTCTTCGGATGGATTCCGAATTCTTCGTGAAGGGTAGCTATGCTGAGCATAGTACTCGCGCTGTAAATAACGAGCGCTTAACCATAGATAATATATTGGGAAATCCTTGACATTTATTCCGAACTTTGTATCCTGTATAGACGAGCTATATTGTAAAGTCATTGTATTTTATTTTTATCGCCAAGCCCCCGGGCGTTTTGATTGCAATAACTTGTGTATTATAATGCGAGGTTGTCCCAAGGCAAGATAATATACATTGTGTACTATTTTGTACGGGTGTAAGCCCCCGAGCTTTTGTTTGATCACTATTTTGTCGATATCTCTTTTTATTTTGGCGAGGTATTTTTACCAAGGCCGGATGCTTCTTTTGCATTTGTCGATACTGTGTTTATATATATATTGTATCATGTAGGGGAAGACCCCTGATTTTGTCGAGAAGAAGATATATAATTCCACTATCTTTATTATATTGCAGCACCACGAGCCCGCCTCATTAAAAACCTTTCCCGGCCCCACTCGGTGCCCGAAAAAGGAAAAGAGTGCGTCGAAAACTCGTGGGCGTTTCAGTACATTGAAGCTTTACAAAGGACTATATTTTCGACACCTAGGCGTAGAAACGCCTGAGCTGTGCCACATTCCGGGATTTGGCTCGTCAATCCCTGTCTTCTTGTCTTTGATTCGTATGCTCCTCCTTCGATTACTTCTGTGACGATGTAGGGTCCAAGCCATGGTGATTCGAGTTTTTCGTGACTTTTTTGGTTGAGCCGCAGAACTAAGTCACCAACTTGAAAAGACCTTGGCCGCAATCGTCGACTGTGATAGTTTTTCAGGTCCTGCTGATATTTGGCGACTCTTGACAGGACTTCGTCTCGAGCTTCATCGAGTGCATCGACATCATCCTCCAAAGCTTTTCTCGATGTTTCTTCGTCATATTCTGTGACTCTTGGAGAATCGTGCTCTATTTCTATCGGCAGGACTGCTTCGGCGCCATGAACCAGAAAGAACGGTGTTTCCTGTGTCGCCGTATTTGGTGTTGTTCGGATACTCCACAACACACTTTGTAACTCCTCCGGCCAAGTATGCCGGGCTTTTTCCAATGGTCCTAGCAGGCGTTTCTTGATGCCATTGCAGATGATGCCATTGGCCTTCTCGACTTGTCCATTGGTCTGAGGGTGTGCAACAGACGCAAAACTTAATTTAATGCCCACTTCTGCGCAGTATGCTTTGAACTCCTTGGACGTGAAATTGCTGCCGTTATCTGTCACAATGCTGTGAGGGACTCCAAATCTGAAGACAATGCTTTTCACGAACTTAATCGCTGACGCGCCGTCCGGTGAATTTATCGGCTTTGCTTCGATCCATTTTGTAAACTTGTCGACAGCAACAAGCATATACTCATAACCTCCTGGCGAAGCTTTGTGTAATTTACCTACCATGTCGAGACCCCATTGAGCGAAAGGCCAAGACAATGGAATTGGCATAAGTTCTGCGGCAGGAGAGTGAGGTCTTGCCGCAAATCTTTGGCACGCATCGCAAGTTCGCACTATTTCCTTCGCATCCTCGATTGCTGTTAGCCAATAAAATCCTGCTCTGAAAACCTTAGCCGCGATAGCTCTGCTACTCGCGTGGTGCCCACATATTCCTTCATGCACGTCCTTTAGGATGATCCTTCCTTCTTCGGGTGTAACACACCGTTGTAGCACACCCGAAATACTGCGTTTGTACAGTTCCCCTTTTACCACAGTGAAAGCTTTTGATCGCCTAATTATTCGCCTTGCTTCGACTGGATCGTCGGGTATGACTTTCCTTAGGATGTATGATATGTAGGCCTGCATCCATGGAACTTGTACCATCATGACTAGTTCTTGCTCTTCTTCTTCTTCTTCTGTTGTGCCCTTGGTGACAGTCGATGTTTTCTCTTTCTTCTCCTTTTTTGTTTTTGCCGGCTTTGTTGATCTCTCGCTAATCTCTTCCCAGAACACACCTGGAGGGATTGCGAGGCATTGTGACCCGATGTTTGCGAGAACGTCGGCTTCATCGTTGCTCATCCTGCTGATGTGGTTTACTTCACAACCATCGAATAGCTTCTCCAGCTCATTGTACACCTCCTTGTATGCTATCATACTTTCGTTGACTGCGTCGCATTGGTTCATTACTTGCTGAGCTACCAACTGTGAGTCGCCGAAAATTTTCAATCGGGGTCCTGTGTTTTGTAGCTCCATCCACTCTGCAATGAAATCTGGTAAGACCTGCGACTTTATTGCTTTTCTTTTTTCATACGTGATGTCCCGAGGGGAAAGTTCTATTCCCCAAAGGGAGACACGACCCGTAGCCTCTGGATTGTTCAGTATATTTGATAAGGGAGCTTCATTGACCACTATTATCGGGTGAGCCGAAAAATAATGCCGCATTTTCTTGCTGTCGTGAATACTCCATATGCTAGCTTTTGATATTGCGGGTACCGCTGTTTTGACGGCGACAGTACTTCGCTGATGAAATATACTGGCCTTTGAACTCCATGAAGCTTACCTTCTTCTTCCCTTTCGACCACTAAGGCCGTGCTGACCACCTGAGGTGTAGCTGCAATGTACAAGAGGAGAGGTTCTTTCTCTTTTGGCGCCACCAATATTGGCGGTGTCGAAATTGCTCGCTTGAGATTCTCGAAAGCTCTGTCTGCTTCCTCGTTCCATTGAAATTTTTCTCCTTGCTTGATCAACGCATAAAACGGCAGCCTTTTCTCCTAGCCTGGCGACGAATCTGCTTAAAGCTGCGACTCGCCCCGTTAGCTGTTGTATTTCCTTCAACTTTGTTGGCTTTCTCATAGTGACGATGGCTTGTATTTTTTCGGGATTAGCTTCAATCCCCTTGCTGATACTAAGAACCCGAGAAGTTCTCCTGCGGGTACTCCAAAAGAGCACTTTGTCGGGTTCAGCTTGAGGCAGAACTTGTCGAGGTTGTCGAAGGTTTCCTTCAAATCTTCAATCAACGTTGACCCTTTCTTTGATGTTATTACGACATCGTCGATGTAGACTTGTACATTTTTCCCGATCTGTGTTGCTAGGCACTTCTGCATCATCCGTGTTGCTCCCGCGTTTTTCAGACCAAAGGGCATTGTTTTGTAGCAAAACACGCCATAAGGTGTGATGAACGCTGTCTTGGCTTCATCTTCTTCTTTTAATCTGATCTGGTTATAACCAGAATATGCGTCCAGGAAGGAAAGACGTTCACATCCTGCCGTGGAGTCGATGATTTGATCGATCCTTGGGAGGGGAAAGTGATCCTTGGGACAATGTTTATTGAGACACGTAAAGTCGACGCACATGCGAAGGACTATTGTGTGTTTCTTCGGCACCATCACTGGGTTAGCTACCCATGTGGCTTCTGTAGATATTTCTCTGATGAACCCGGCATCTTTGAGTCGATCTATTTCTGATAACATAGCTTTGCGGCTAGGCTCTGAAAAACGCCGCAAAGGTTGCTTTACTGGTCGTGCAAGAGGATCCAAATTGAGGTGGTGCTCGGCAAGTTCCCTGGGTACTCCTGGCATGTCGGCTGGACACCATGCGAAGATTTTCCGGTGCTCACGGAGGAACTCGAGCGCGCTTTCCTATGCGACATCCATGTTTGTAGCAATGGACGTCGTTTTCTTTGGATCTGTCGGGTGGATCTGTACCTCTTTTGAATCTTTATTCATATTGAAAGTTGGCTCCTTAGATCTTCCTACCTCTGGCAGCACATCATAATCAGTGAGCCTAGGTGCCGCATATTCTGCTTGCATCCCGAAAGTTTCTGACAGTCGATGGAAATCTTTGTCGCATTTATCGGCCTGCAAAGCTTCCTTTGATTGTGATAGGTCCCTTAGGCCAGGCAACCTCCACAACAGATATGTATAATGCGCCTGCCATGAACCTGGCGTAAGCTGGTCGTCCCAACAAAGCGTGATATTGCGACGGAAATCCACAACTTCGAACTCAGGTTCTCTATTCGTAGTTTTCTCGGGTTCCAAACTGAACGTCGAGGTTGATCTTGCCCAATGGGTAACTTGGCTTCTCTGGTGTGATCCCATGAAAGCGTGTGTTGGTTTCAAGTTTGCCGGGATATGTTCATCTTCCTCAATGTGTCTGCATACATGAGGTTTAGACTGCTGCCGCCATCTATGAAAACTCGCGACACGTCGAACCCAGCAATTACTGCGGGTAGAATAAGTGCTGATTGTCCTGGTCGAGGAACTTGCTGCGGATGATCCGCAATTGTGAAGCCTATGTCTTGCCCTGACCAATTTAGATACTCGACTGTTGGTGGAGGCATCTTTTCTGCCATAAACACTTGTCGAGATATGACCTTCTGCGCCCTGTTGGACGGCCTAGCTTCTGAATCATCAAAACTGCGCCATTGGAATTGGGATCGACATATGGGGGTGGTTGTGGTGCTGCCGCTATCGATTTTCTTCGGTTATTGCGGGAGGAGGTGGAAGGTGAATCTCGCTCCTTGGCTCCCGAGGATTTCTGTTATTTGCTTGGGCATTTGCGATTCTGCGGCTCGCAACATTGCCTGAAAATTGCGGCAGTCTTTCTGGAGATGTCCTGACTGTCTCTTTCCATTGTTGTCGAGGTAAAAGTGCATTTGACACGGACCGTTCATCATCTCCTCGGGAGACACGTAAGGTCTTTGAATCCTTGGTCCACTATTTTGTCTGTTGCCGCGAAAATCACCTCTATTGTCGCCTTGTTGCTCGTTGCTCCTTTGATAATCATCTCGACTATTTCCTCCAGGGTTTCCCCGAAAACCAGCCGATATATGGCCGGGAGCATCGTTGTTGTAGAACTGGCGAGAAAATCGCCTTCTATTTTGGTAATTTCGACTACGATCCTCTTCTGGCGACCTGTGTCGTTTGTTGTATATTGCGTCTTCTCCATCTGCCCACTTGTTAGCGATTTCCATCAACGCTGAGATTGTCTTGGGGTTAGTTCTTCCCAAGTCCTCGACGAAGTCTGCTCGTCGGATTCCTGCCACGAACGCATCTATTGCCCTCTCGTCAGATATATCTTCTGCCGAGTTTTTGATAATGTTCCACCGCTGTATATATTTTCTCATTGACTCGTCATGTTTTTGTCGACACGCTCGTAATTCTTCCAACGACGCGGGTTTTTGCAGGTGGATCGGAAGTTCTTCACGAAGATGTCCTCAAAGGTTTCCCAGCTGTCGATGGAGTTCAAGGGGAGTTTCTTTATCCAAGATCTTGCGGCACCACTCGGGTGAACTTGGATACTTTGCATAGCTGTTGCTCTGGTTCCTCCTACCAGTTTCACCATCTCGAGATAATCCACGAGCCAATCCTCGGGATCTTGCAGGCCGTCGAACTTCTTGAAATTCTCGGGTAACTTGAACCCTTTTGGGACTCGAGTTTTTCGCACTCTTCTCGTAAAGCATGGGAGCCCACACATATCTTCGTCGGCAAGTGGCGAGTACTGACGGTCCCTCCTTTCTTGTCGCGCTCTGTCCACCCTTACTTGGACTGTGTGTCTCTTGCTCCACTTGCTCGTGGTGGGTCTTGAACTGCTGCGGTGTGTCGTGGACTATTTTCTGGGATTTTCTTCGGGAGGCGTTGTTGCAAACGCTGTTCCCATAACTCCTACTCCAGCCATCGCCATATTGAACAATGGTTCTCTCGGGTCTCCAGCAGGTGGTCTGGATGCCAGGATGTATGCTTGTGTTGCCATGTAACCTGCCTCTGGCGTTTTCGGGATGATATTTCCTCTTTCGTCGATCGACATAAAGGACATGTCGAGATTTTGGATTATGTTTCCTCTTTCTGCTTCAGGTATGTTTTGCAGTCGAGACATTGCTCTCCTCCGAGCTTCTCTGTGACTATCTCCTGTATTTCCTGAAAGGCGACTTAAATCTGCCGTGCTTGATGCGAAGCTGCTTCTTTTCTCCTATTCAAGGATGTTGTCTGTTTTTCCAACTCTGCTTACTCGAGCAAGTCTATATTGATATGCTTGAAGTTCTGTGCAGTAGCGGTGTTGGTCATGGGTTGAACCATCCATGGCTTTCGCGGCCCTATCCCACGCACTTTGCGGGAGCTGTACTCTTGCGCGAGTTGTGGTTCCAGGGTATTTGGTGCCTAGACCATGTCTGAGATTAGCGGGATCGACGTATGGATTTCCCAATTCGTCGAAAGCCTCTGATGTCGGCGGGTCTGATGTGCCTGCCCCTTCTACCACATAGATCTGATGATATTTTGTGCATTGATTTTTGTCGGGATTGGTGACACCATCATATAGAGTGGTGAAGACCTTTCCGATGGCAGCAGACTTGTCGATGAAGTTGAAGCTGTCGACGCTGTCGGAGTCGCTGCTTATAAAGGAGTCCGCAGATGACTCGAAGGATGTGTTGCTGAAGATCTTGGCGAGCTTTCCGCTTGCCTTGTTGTCGACGAAGTATGTCGACGAAAACTCCTCGTCGATCGACGAAAAGTTGGAGTCGACCGCTGAAAATTCCGACGAGATCGGAACTTCGAGACGGTAGGATCCTTCCTTGTTGACGCCAAATCGGAATTCTCCGAACGTCATGACGATGGGCTCCTCCAGATAGGCACATGCATCCATACGGGAGGGCGGGTGAGGAATAAAATTGAATAGATCAGTTTTTCCCTTGTTACCTCGATCCATCGCGTTGCTTGTCGATGAAGTCGAAGATCTTGAACGTGCCATCGAGATCAGATCCTTGCAGCCTCTAGTCCCCACGGTCGGCGCCAATTGACAAAGGATTAACTTGTCAATGCCTACAGATTGTAGACTAGGGTTTTGCTAGAAGTAGAGGGCAAGTAGATCTCGAAGGTTTAGGCGAAAAGTACTCGGCGATTATCAAAACTAGGGTTATGTTGACAGTAGATTCGATCCTTTCTTTGTCCCTCGACTCCCCCTTATATAGGAGGTGGAGCCGAGGGTTTTTATTATACAGAGTCCGGACGGTTTCTAACTCGTCCCGCCAGATTACAAAATATACTTTCTATTACAACTCTAGCTTTCCTTAATATATCTTGGGCTCCGAATCTTCTTATTCTTCGGATAGTGGGCCTTCAGTAAATCCCGGGTACCATCTATGGCAGGCCCATTTGGGGTGCCTATGTCAGCGGCTCTGGAACTTTTCTCGTACCGTGGCTTCTTCTGTAAGGGTTTTCGATGCAGGGGCTTTATATAGGCGAAAGGGCAGCCTCGGAGGGGGCATGGGGCCACCACACCATGGGCGGCGGGGCCGAGCCACGCCACCCTATCATCAGGGCCCACAGGGCCCTCCTCGCGGCTCTCGGGTGTTGGATGCTTGGGCAAAATAGGAACCAGGCGTTGATTTTGTCCAATTCCGAGAATATTTCGTTACTAGGATTTACGAAACCAAAAACAGCAGAAAACAGCATCGGCATCTTGTTAATAGGTTAGTTCCAGAAAATGCACGAATATGACATAAAGTGTGCATAAAACATGTAGATATCATCAATAAAGTAGCATGGAACATAAGAAATTATCGATACGTCGGAGACGTATCACTTGTTTTAGGCCATATAAAGATTTTAGCAACTTGCACACCTTTCTTTCTTCATCTTTTACTACAAACCCATCAGGCTGATCCATATAGATTTCCTCTTCCAACTCTCCATTAAGAAAAGCTGTCTTTACGTCCATTTGATGAACGATAAGACCATAGGAGGCAGCCATGGATAGTAGTACTCGAATGGTGGTAAGTCTAGCGACAGGTGAATAGGTGTCGAAGTAATCTTCGCCTTCTCTCTGTGTGTAGCCTTTCGCTACAAGCCGCGCCTTGTACTTCTCAATAGTACCATCAGGTCTTAGCTTCTTCTTGAACACCCATTTGCAGCCCACAGGCTTGCATCCATGGGGTCGTTCTGATAGCTCCCAAGTTCCATTAGAAAGAATCGAGTCCATCTCATTATGGACAGCTTCTTTCCAGTCATCTGCATCTGGAGATGCATATGCCTCTACAATAGACGTGGGAGTATCATCCACAAGGTACACAATGAAATCATCACCAAAGGATTTTTCAATCCTTCGTCTCTTGCTCCGTTTAGGAGCTTCATTGTCATCCTTCTCAATAACAATCTCATGTGATTGTTCAAAATACTCATTAGATGTACTAGATTCAGGAACTATCTCAGTAGAAATTCTAGCAATGCTATGCATATCCTTCATAGGAAACATATTCTCAAAGAATGTTGCATCACGAGATTCCATAATAGTGTCAACATGCATATCAGGTACTTCAGATTGAACTACTAAAAATCTATAGCCTACACTCCGCGGAGCATAACCTAGAAAGATACAATCCACTGTCTTTGGTCCGAGTTTGCGCTTCTTAGTAATTGGAATATTGACTTTCGCCAAACATCCCCATGTGCGCAAATACGAAAGTGATGGTTTTCTTCCAGACCACTCCTCGTAAGGGGTTTTATCTTTATTCTTGTTAGGAACTCTATTCAGGACATGACATGTAGTCAACAAAGCCTCCCCCCACCATGCCTTTGATAAACCAGCAGTGGCTAACATGGAATTCACCAAGTCAGTCAGCGTGCGGTTTTTCCTCTCGGCAACCCCGTTTGATTGGGGCGAATAGGGAGGCGTCCTCTCATGAATAATACCATGTTCCTCACAGAATTCATCAAAGATTTTAGGAAAATATTCACCACCACGATCCGACCTAAGACGCTTGATCTTTCTCTCTAGTTGATTTTCAACTTCGGCCTTATAAATTTTAAAGTAGTCTAAGGCTTCATCTTTAGTTCGCAACAAATAAACATAGCAAAATCTAGTCGCGTCATCAATCAATGTCATGAAATATCTCTTTCCACCTTTTGTCAACACACCATTCATCTCGCATAGATCAGAATGTATGAGTTCTAGAGGTGCCAAGTTTCTCTCCTCGGCCGCCTTGTGAGGCTTCCGAGGTTGCTTTGATTGCACACAACTATGGCACTTAGAACCTTTGGCAATGGTGAACTTCGGAATTAAACTTAAACTGGATAGCCGAGACATTAAACCAAAATTAATGTGACATAAACGAGAATGCCAAACACTGGTATCATCACTAACATTGCCACAAATATGGTTCACAGACTTATTACTGAAATCAGAAAGCGAAAAGCGGAACAAGCCTCCGCACTCATAGCCTTTACCAATAAATTGTCCAAACTTGGAAACAACTACTTTATTCGACTCTAAGACAACCTTAAACCCATCTCTGCATAGAAGGGAGCCGCTAACGAGATTCTTGTTCATAGTAGGGACATGCTGCACGTTCCTCAGCTGCACGATCTTCCCCGAAGTGAGATCTACCGTGCCAACACCACGAACGAAGCATGTGACCCATTCCCCATCAAGACGGAAGAATCCCGGGCGACCTGGTAAGAAGTGAACATGGATATGTCACACACATGAACATTAGCACCCGTATCAATCCACCAACATGGAGATTGAAATACCGAAAGAACAGTAAAGAGATTACCGTACCCATCAGCATTGCTAGCGGTCACCGTGTTGACTTGCCTCGCCTTTTTCTTGCGGTCTGCCCTCTCTGGACAGTCCTTAGAAAAGTGGCCAGTCTCTCCACAGGTAAAGCTCAGATCTGCTTTGTTTATCATCCTCTTCTTCTTGAAGGTTGTAGTCTTCATAGGCTTATTGAAGGAGGGCTTGTTATTCCCTTTGTTCTTCTGTAGGGTTTCTTCTGCACCATGTTGGCGCTAGACTGACCCTCTCCTTTCTCAGTAGTATCCTTAGCCCGAGCTTTCTCCTCAACATCAAGAGACGCTATCAGGTTTTCAACTGATATCTCCTGTCTCTTGTGTTTGAGAGTTGTGGCAAAGTTCCTCCATGAAGGGGGCAACTTAGCAATAATGCATCCAGCCACAAACTTATCAGGTGAGGCACACTTAAGGAGTTCAAGCTCTTTCGCAATGCACTGTATCTCATGAGCTTGTTCGACTACAGAACGGTTGTTCACCATCCTGATGTCATGGAAGCTCTCCATGATGTACAGTTCACCTGCATCGGTTGCTCCGAATTTAGTATTCAGTGCATCCCAGAGCTCTTTACCATCTGTTATGTGCATGTACACATCACACGGACGATCAACAAGAATACTCAGAATGCATCCGACGAAGAGAGTATTGTTTTCCTTGAACTTGTTCTGATCTTGGTCAGATATAGTTCCTTCAGGTAAACCATTACTAACTTCGAACACTTTCAGATGAGTAAGCCAGAGCGTGGCCTTAACCTGCCACCTCTTAAAGTGCACACCGGTAAACTTATCCGGCCTCAGTGCATCAGCAAAACCAGCCATTGTTAACTCATGAAATTGCCTACAATTAGGTTTTTGGATTGTTGGATAATTAGGCACAATTTCCATGATTAATTCTAGAATATAAAACATGATGACAGCAACTACTAACATGTGAAACTCGAACATACTAGATGCATTAATCAACATGAGTAGCAGCATCGCAAACGGTAAAGCATCCATCGCTAAACAGATCGAGATATGTCGCACGTACCGATCTGGTGGAGGTGGCGGTGGAGGTGTAGCAGATGATGTCGCAGCAGAACGTTGTTGATGACAACGTTGTTGACGACGGGGACGACGGGTCGAAGTAGACGGCGTTGAAGACGACGGAAGGCAGCACCGCCCGACTTGGACGGAAGGCGACCCGTGATGAAGAACTTGAGCAGTCGCGCAGAGCGCTTCCCAAAAACCTAATTCTCCCTCTCCTGTGACGCGTCCGTCTAGAACTCTGTTCGTTTTCCTGAGCTGCAAAAAATAAGGAAAGTCTCGGCTCGAGGCTCAATCCACTCACCACGAGCGCGACGCGTGTCGTGTCGTGTCGTGTCGTGTCGAGCGAGGAGGAGGAGGAGCGCGCGTGTAGCACTCCTATTCTCACTCATTTACTAGTGGTGAAACAACCCACCTTATAAGGTGGTCTAACTTCCTCCCAACTTTCCATGTGGGACTAAACTTTCCACCTCTTGCCACTCACTAGTGAGCTGCCACCAACTTGGGCTCAAACTCACAAGGCTGCCATTATGTGGGCTTTGAGATTTATAGGGAAAACTGAAATCTAATTTGGGCAACTAAAAATGGGCCCAATATTTCAACACTAAGACATGACAATGAGATAGTGTTCGTGACTCATGCCCAACCTCCACACGGCTGATAATGAGAGTGACCTAACCTCGAAGTGCACATGGACCATTAGGACCCTTTGTTAATTATACAAATTAATGTCTAATAAGAGATAATTTATAATGGCAACATGATTAATAAAAATCAGCTTTTATAATGCGAGTCTGTACGATCAGCACGATCAGCGACCCCAGAAGCTGTTTTTAGAATAGAAAAAATCCTTATCCTTCAATTAAAAAATGTGGTTATTTAATTAGTGGACAAACAAGCGAAAATCATAAAACAAGGACCGAGCCCAAAAAACAAAAATATGAAGCCCACTGCAGATCCGAGAAATACGTGATCACGAGAACTCTCGTCGACGGGGTATAGGCAACCAAAGGCATTAACCACACAAACACAAAACACAAGGTGATCCGCTTCGTCAAACTAGTCTGTCTCCCATAAGGTCATCACTACCAAAGAAAAACGTTGTGACTGCTATGGAAGGAGGATATGTGGGAGGCAAGAGGCTAGAACATCCGACTGTTATTGCTTTTCGTGCATCAACGTAACTTTGATTGCAATGCCTCATGTAACAACTATTTATATGGGGAGTAAAACCTTGCCTCTGTATCAATTGATGCAAGTTTTAAGAATATCTAGTTTACATCAACTTAATTTATACACACCACACCAACCTTCCATGTCCATGGCGGGCGGCAACTCCGCTGGGAGAGCGAAGATGGGGAAGATTTTCGACTCTCAAGGGGTGGGAGGAGAAGAGATGATGTACTAGCTGATTGAGTCTCATTTTGTAAGTCACATTTTTTGAATATCTTGGCCCAGGTACTAGCTGATTGGGTCTCATTTTCTCTCTCTCATTGGTGCATGCAGCCCCTTTTTCTCCCTCCTTGGTGCATGCTTTCTCTTTCTCTTCCTCATTGGTGCATGCAACCTCTTTCTCTCCCTCATTAAATAAAATTATGCCTTAGAGGTGGGGGTTATGGGACAAATAGTTTTTGAAAATATGCCTTACACTCTAGGACGGAGGGAGTAATATATATTCTTAATAACAATGTTTTTACTGTATTAAATACTTAGCTATCAAAGACATGACAAAATAAGATGGTGTAGTGACTACTGGGCAAACTACAGCAATGTGGCTGATAATGAGAGTGGCCTAACCGCCTAAGCTTAAGTGCACATGCACCGTCAGGAGTCGGGACCCTTTGTTAATTACGAATTAATGTTTAATAAGAGCTATGATCCAAAGCTGCTTAATAAAAGCTGCTTTTATAATGCTAGTCTGTACTGTCAACAACCCTTAGGCTGGCCATAGTGCTAAGTATTATATAGTAGTATCATGCATATGATATTTATGTATGATACTATCTTTATAGTGGGTAGTATCATAGAGTAATAACATAGTTATGCTATATTTATTGCTATTTAGAATCTCAATGTAAATTGATGTATAAGATTTGTTTGGCATTAACTTTTCTCGTGATATTATTATGATACTATCCATCTAAACTCATCTCTCCTAATTATTTGCCACATCAGCATTTTTGTGGGACCAATGCGATCTAGCTAAGATACTACCACTATGGCTAGCCTTATGATCCAACCGAGTTCGCATCAGGTCGGCTGTGGTCTGACTTTAGGAACGTAGTCCGGTAGTACCTCCGTCGTGCAAAAGCGATCGTCGCTCACGCTCACAGCATCCGCACGGCGGCTGGCGGCCGGCGGCGAGCACACAGTGACACAAGGCACACGCAGCGCGGTGGCCGGTGGGCGGTGGGTGCACCTGCCCCGGCGATGGGGTGAAGAGAAAGAAATCTACTCTGTCGACTGACGGGAAGTGACCGGAACGGAAGCAAAGAAGCGGAGATCCGAAATTCCAACCCGGGCGGCGGCGACCCTCTCGCTCATGCCCACTGTTGTATCCGTTTCAGAGAAAACAAGGCGCATATTTGACTAAATCTTTACACAAAAATGACACTATTTACGAGTGAAAGAATACGATATAAAAATACATCTTATGGTGAATTTGTTGATACATACTCCTATTTGTTATTGCAGATACTATTTTCTTTTGTCTCTATACTTAGTCAAACTTAAGCAATGCTGACTTTCGCTAAATCTATATGCCTTGTTTTATGGAATAGAGGTAGTATAAGGAGATGGTCAATTCGTAAAGGCAAAAAAAAAATACATAACTCTTCTTATTAATTACCGAGTGCACCAATTATATCACATGCGTGAGAAGAGAGAGAGAAAATTGAAATGCATTGGTGGAGAGAGGACAAGAAATAAGATAGACCTTATACTAGTTCCTAACAAATTTTAAAAACTTTTTGCCCTTATAATCCCAAACGAGGGAGCACTTTCTTCTTTTGGAAAAATAAATAACCTATTTATCTAGATACGAGTATATCTAGATATTTCTTTTTGCAAAAATTTCACTGATCTATTAATAATCATCAACAACAGTACAAAGAATTCTAAAAGTAAGAAAAATACAAATAGTTAATTGGACCACCTAACGACAATTACAAACACTAGCACGGGCCAAAGGCGCGCCATGTCTTCGCCTCTCTATCACCGTAGTCGGGCAACGATTGTCGTACTAGCGCTTGTTGTATGAGACAAATAGGAAATCGTCATGCTACGACCTCAAAGGATCAACACACGAGAGAAACCATTGCCAATTCCGACAAACCTAGATTGGAAAAGACTGGTCTGAAGCCACACTAACGAACATGAAAATCGATCGAGCCCTAGGAGATCCGCCGAGCACACGGCTCCACGTGCCATCTGCCAGTGATAGGCAACGCACCACCGAAGCATCGATAGGACGATAAGGACCTTATTTTAATTTTAGGATGTCGTTGCCGCCTCCTCACCAAAGAAAACACATAAAAAACCTAAAACAGGAAACGAAAACCCTCCTACCGGTGAGAGACCAGGGTCCGCCGTAACTCCAAGGCCTGAGATGTCATGTGAAGCGGACGGACCTGCGACGGTGCTGACAGTAGGGACGAAAACCCTAGCTGCCTTGGGAATCGCATGCTTTCTCATTTTCTCTGCTATACTTATACCCTCATCTAAATAAAGTCGAGTCATATGTTGTAGGTGCCATTTCACGCGTCTGCTGGTTGTTAGGACTCTGAACATGCGTGTCACCGTCGATGGGTCGATCGTGTGATGTTTCTCTCGTCCAACGGCGGTGGGTGGCTGACAGCGGGAACGCCTTCCAGGAGACGTTAGCTAGCTACCTCTTTGTCTTGCAGCCGCAAGGCGGAATACGTGTGTTGTGTCAACCTTACGCGTGACAAGCACGTACACAGCATGGTGCCATGGCCCGTGCTGGCTGGTGGCGTGCAGATCAGTTGAGTGTGGTAGGTTAGCAGCTGGTTGTGTGCTTTGCAATCGTCCGTTGTTATCAGCTTCCGCGGGATGACTCGATCAAGTGTGTACGAGCGCTAGCTGATGAATAAGAGTGTGTTTTCCACGATGACGCAGTACACTGACGCTGACGCATTGAGCTTGGGCGTGTGTGAACTGTACGTCTGTCATAAGAAAACGAGGATTGTTGCCTTTAAGGGTGTGTTTGGTAGCCCGTGTCACTTCAGATTTACTTTCCCACTTGAGATATCTCACCCCATACAACCTGATTTGGAATTTTGTGATGTGTTTGTTAGCTTATATGAGTTGAGAGAATTCGAAGTGATACTTTGTTTGGCAACCGGATGGGTGGAGATTTGCCCAAGACCTAAGAAATAACAAAGAGGTCCAAACTCTTGCACTAAGGACCTTAAACAAAACAACTAAAAAGCAATCAGGCCCTCAGCCGTGCTGGGAGCAGATCGCCGGCCATGGCGGGCCGTGGGGCGCCAGTGGTGGTGGTCGGAGGGTCGTGGGGCGCCGGCGGTTGCGGGAGTAGGGCCGTGGGGCGGTGGCTCGTCGGCGGCGGGGCTTTCTTGCGGGAGCTGCGTCCAGGGGCGGCAGACGGCGTCCAGGACGGCGGCGCCGGGGCGGCGGCGGCGGCGTCCTGGCGGCGGGCGGCGGCCAGGGGGTGGTGGCGGGCGGCGGCCGGCGGGCGGCCAGGGCGTGGTGACGGGCGACGGCCTGGGGACGGGTACGGGAGCGAGACCACTTTCCATTCCTTTCGTTCGAGAGCAAATGACGAGGCCAGGCTGTGGTCTGGGGGTTCGCTGGTGGGGCCCCGAGGAGGTTTGCGGGATGGACTCAGCTCGGCTGGATTGTGAAGCTCGATTTGAGCTTCACAACCGGGCCAGGCTGAGGGGCATTTTCTGTATGAGGTGGGCATAGCTCATCTGTGTTCACCCGGGCTAACAAACATAGGTATGGCCAAAAATCTCTGTTGAGATGGGAAATTCTGGGTTGATACGGGCTGCCAAACACACCCTAAATGATACCAACTTCGTAAAGTAGAGCAAATGATTATAGAAAAAAAGGTATGGAAAATTTTACTTAAATACAGTATAGTATGGTGAATTACCCAGAAAATTTGAACCAAAACTGTGATCAATGTACACCGACAAAAAAATGGAAAAAGATAAAACTCGCGTGATTTTTTTGGGGGGGTTTTATCAGATTTTATCCTCCCCCTTTGGTTCTGGCAACATATATTTTAGGACATAGAAAAAGCTATAGCAATGAAATGGAATCTACACATTTAGTATAGATAGAAAATAAAATAATATAGTATGTGTTCTTACATTTGATAAATCTTATGAATTTTGCGCGGATCTCAATGTCAAATAGAGTGTAAAATAAGAAATGGAATGGGTGATTGCAGCATCGTGTACACGAGTGTTGAAGCAAACACATTATAAACATCATAAACCTAAGGCGCGAACGAGTGCGCTCGCAACACCTTTCCATCGGGTTGGATTCAAGAACCTAACATGCTTCTTCCTCTGTTCGCATGAGATGGCGAGAAGGAGCAAAGCGGCGTCTTGCGGAGCAAGCAAACATCGTGATTGAGTTGAGAGCCATACCTTGTTGTTGAGCCTAGTGCCAAAATAGAGTAACTTGTCTCCTAGACTCCAACCCCGAGCTTAGATGTATGCGGACGGTGGACCATCGGTGGATTCAGTTAGGACAACAAGGTTACAAGGGACGACGAGCCATGATGATAGCATTGCCAACCTAAGACAATGTAGGACCCATTAGTCACCGACCCTAGGTAAAAGCAGGGGCGCATTAATTCGTTGTGAGTCCACGATAGAATACGACAATCGCAAAGCTAGAGACAATGCAATGTTGAAGAAAGAGGACACATAAAGCTTTAGTTTCACTTTAGGCAAGCGTGTGCGCATTTGTCGTACATGGCCTGTCGGAAAACCCGCCAATTAAGGAGTGCAAGCGCGGGAAACAAATGCGCGATGATGGTAATTAGGGTTGCAGGCGACGGACTACGCGGAGCGGATTTGTTTTCGAATAGGGCAAATTAGGTAGATTCAGATTTGATATGTGCAATACAATTTGTACTAATTACCGGGATTTGCGGGATCCGACGGATCCCGGATCCCGCTTTTGCAGCCCTAGTGGTACTCCCTCGACTCTTTCTACGGACCGTTACTTATCACTTCAGTGATTTCACAATGCATTGCCTCTTAACTCGCTATCCTGTGTGGTGTTATCGTTGTTCGTATAGACACGTGATAAGAAGTGTACATATCTAACTATACTTTACACCAAGTGCCATAAGTCCGTGATAAAATTTTATGGATCCAATTTGCCACTAGGATAGCCGTCAATCGAGCCGCCCGGAGGCGGCACGCTGCGTACCATGAACAAAACCCAACAAATGGAGCTCCACCAATTATCATCCGGATGAGCAATTGAGCATAGAATAGGCGGCACCGGGGCGTAGTTATCGGGCCGATAGGCTTGACTGAGCGTGATTTCTTACTTGTGGGCGGCAGTTGGTTGTTGCCGGCCCCCCTGCGCAGAACAGAGGAGAAGCAGAAGGCACGACGAAGCTTCGTTTCATTTCGTTTCGTGCCGTATCGGCGAGTCAAAGCCAACTAGCCAAGCCACACTTCTCTCGTACGCACGCACTCTCTGCCCTCTCTGCCCTCGCCATCGTCTCTGCCTTTTTCTCTCTCTTCATTCATCCTCACACGCTTTGCCTTTACCCACGAAAAGACAACACCAACCCGGCCGGACCCGGAGTGGGAGAGCAGCACAAGGAAAAAAAAGAAGTCGAGAGCCGAGAGACGAGGTAGCAGTTCGTTCCCCCTTTCGCCCTGCGCCGAGATCCGCCCCCCGCCGCCGCCCCGGCCCCGAGGTGAGCGCCCCCGCCCGCCGATCCGCGCCCCGGCCCCCGCTCGCCCGGCTCGGCCGCCGGTTGCGCCTCCCTCCCTACCTATTACCTTCTCTCCTCGCGTCCGTGGTCGGGACTCGGGAGTAGTGGGCGGTTTTGGTTGGTCTCTCTGTTGTGCTGGGGGCGAATTCGGTGTTCCTCTGCGGCGTGCCGCGCGGTTCTGACCACGGCAGGGCGCCGGGCGTTTTCGGGTAGTTTCATCATGTTCATAGGGGTTTTTGGTGCCGCTCTTCGTCTGTGATTTCCAAGGGGACGGGGGTCCTCGCGCCGCGGCAATGCGATTCCGGGGTCGAATTCCGCGACCCCGTGCGCCGGAATGCGGCCGCTCGAGGTTTCTCCGGGCGGGTTTTCTCTCGGCTGCAAATTGAGATCTCGAAACCGCCGTTCCTGGTTCGCTTATTCGACGGATAAGTCTCAACGCCCTGCGTGGTTTACTTTTGATTTTATTTTTCGATTTGACTGGGTGGTTGAGGTGGGTTTATGTTCCGTGTCCGAAAATAGCAGAAACCCGGAAACCATTCTACCGACCGTTCCCCCTCCCCGCTCTGTCGTTGATGGATGGCAACTTGCGCGAACGATTCCGACTGGCGCTAATTTTCTATGGTTTTTCTCAGGTATAACAGGCATCGTTCTCCAGCATCGGGTTCCACGGAGAAGAAGGTGCCGATTTGGACATCTCATCCATCTGGAGCGGACTTGACCGTTTCAAGACTTGCTGTGCCCTGTGGGACGGCTGCTGGACTGGTCAACAAAAGGGGCTCTATCTCTCCGCGGCTCTAGAGATGGTGCCACTGTGAGCGGAGGATGGATTCCGCGAGGAGTTGGTTCCAGAAGTTCCAGCCGCGGGACAAGTCCAAGAGCCCCGCGGTGCCCGCCAGCCATGGGAAGGACCCCGGGAAGCCCCCCGTCGACGAGGCGCCTTCCAGCGCCACCAAGCAGAAGGTCGCCGCCGCCAAGCAGTACATCGAGAACCACTACAAGACGCAGATGAAGTCCCTGCAGGATAGGAAAGAGAGGTAGGCTCGCAAGACTTGAATTCTTGGCACTACTCCTTTCCCTGTTTTAGCTGCGGATTTAGGTACATGCATGGTGACTCCATTCAGCTCTATGTAAATCCTGAATTACTACCGTGCTGTCAAATAGGAAAGCTGCAAACACCCTTTTATGTTTCTATTACCGTATCAAGGAGGATGCTCCATGTTGGCAAACACCAAATTAGGTACAAGTTGCTCGGGCCTTGTCAGAGCCCAAAATAGGAAGCCTATCAGATTTAAGATTCTAACCCCAAGTTAGGCATTCCCTACGCTCACTATTATAAGATGTTTTAGATATTTCAATGTGGACTAGTTACGGACCGAGACGAGTGAACCTACATACTGGAGCGCGTCCAGATACATGCATTTTTTTTTTGTAAAACCTAAAACATCTAATAATAGTGAACGGAGGGAGTATGTAGCTTGGTGTGTTTCCTAAGCCCTAGAGTCGCACTAACGGCTTAGCAAAACATTTAACTCAGTACCAGAATATTATATTCATGCATAGGTTTTCGGAATTTACAATTAATCTGAAGAACTTTGCTCAATGAGATTGATATGCTTATTTTGAATGCCGTGGTCTTGCCATCTGATCCGGGGCTATTGATTTTGACATCATCACTGTTAATTTATGAATTCTAAAAGTATGATAATCACTGTCGAGCTGTTTGACTTGTTACTTTAGTTCCAAATTTGAACGTAGGTGCCAACCAAAGGCGATGTAGGACAATGTCGATAACAGTCACCGATCCTAGGTAAAAGCAAAGGGGTGTATTAATCATTGTTAGTCCTCGACGGAAAACGACAATCGCAAGCCGCAACCATGTAGTATTGAAGAAAGAGGACGCATAAGCTTTAATTTCACTTTAGGCAAGCGTATGTGCATTTGTCCTACATGGCTTATCGGATAACCCGCCAATTAAGTAGGGTAACGTACACTCCGTAGCATAACCTGATTTTAAAAAATACAGGAATAAATGCAGGATGATGGTACTCCCTCAACTCTTTCTATAGGCCGTTGTCTCTTAACTCGCTATCCTATCTGGTGTTATTATATATATATATACGGACAAGTGCCACAATGCATTATCGGCGAGTCAAAGCCTCTGTAGAATAGGAAAACAGCAAACACACTTTTTGTTTCTATTACCGAGCAGGATGCTCAGTAACACACAAACACACCATGTTCGGATTGGGATGGCAAACACCAAATTAGGTACAAGTTGTTGGGGCCTTGCCAGAGCCTAGAATAGGAAGCATATCGGATTAAGATTCTAACCCCAAGTTTTAGATATTTTAATGTGGACTAGCTTTGGACCCAAATGAGTGAACCTACACACTGAAGCCCGTCTAGGTACATGCATTTTTTTAAACCTAAAACATCTTATAATATAGTGAACGGAGGGAATATGTAGCTTGGTGTGCTTCCTGAGTCCTAGAGTCGCACTAGCGGCTAGCAAAACGTTTAACTCAGTACCAGAATATTATATTCATGGATAGGTTTTCGGAATTTACAATTAATCTGAAGAACTTTGCTCAATGAGATTGATATGCTTATTTTGAATGCCGTGGTCTTGCCATCTGTTCCGGGGCTATGATTTTGACACCGTCACTGTTAATTTATGAATTCTGAAAGTATGATAACCTATGTCAAGTTGTTTGGCTTGTTTCTTTAGTTCCAAATTTGAACGTTTATATGCATTACTCCCCAAGGCTTGTTTTGGCACCGATTGTAACTTATTTCAATCTACTGCATGCTTTGGTGTGTATTTCACTGATATTTGAGGCCCATTCACTGGTATAACTTCGTCATTACCCCTTTCTGATTTCCTGGTCTACTTTTAGGCGCTGGATGTTGGAGAGGAAGTTACAGGATGCTGAAGTTCCTGCAGAAGAGCAGAATAACATTCTAAAGCATTTGGAGAAAAAGGAGACTGAATATATGCGTTTGCAGAGACACAAGATGGGGGTTGAAGATTTTGAACTTTTGACAATTATTGGAAGAGGTGCATTCGGAGAGGTACCTCTCACTTTCGTCTATATGTACTTGTTTGTTTAACATCCTAATTACAAGGCCTGATTTCTTGGCCGTGTAATTCTGTCCGGTCAATGGCAGGTTCAGAAGATCAATGTTAGGGTTGACATTATTGCTCATACGAACTTTTCCATTTGACTATGATCCCGTTTGTGATGGGAAACTTGTTCTGCTCGATGCCCCCTCTTTTATATTTGCCACCGAACACAGAAAATCATGTCTATTTTGTTTCTATATATAGTCAAACCAGGATTAAATGGTCTCCCAGTGCAAGGTTTTTACCTTTCTTTCTTCGAGCTTCAGAATAATGTTCTTTTGTCAGTCCAGTTGACCTGTCTATTTTTTAGGCAACACTTGTATGCTGGGTTGGTGCTGTCTGTTCTGATATCTTAAATTTCTATAATTTTGACTTCTTCCTATTCTTCACGTCCTGTGTTGTTCTTTCCCCTGCTCCATTAAAATGGAAAATTGTATGCCCAGTTAGCGTGTTCGTGTAATAAAGCTAGGGACGAAAACAGAGTGGAAGTTTCTGACTAATTGCGGAAAAACAGAAACAGAGAGAAAATATAGAAACAGAATTTTGCGGTACAGAAACGGAAATGGAAAATTTTAAACAGAAACGGGGTGGTGTTGTCCTCTGGAACAGACATGGAAATGGGGTTTCCGTCTCCGGCAAATGCAGAGCTTTCTGTTTCAATGTGGCTACATGGTTGCGTTTGGCTCAGTCCAGCAGACCCTCGCTAATCTCGGCGAAACAGGACCAACCCAACCTATTCTACTACCTAATCCCGTAACCCTTCGCCCTTCTCCTCTAATCGAGCAGCCGCAGTCATGCAACCTAGGTTAGGAACACCAGACCGCCGCCACGGTGATGCCGTGTCGCCCACCCATCCTCAGATATATATATCCATGTCGGTACCGTATTTAGTCTGTATCTGTTTCTGTATTAGTTTCCGTGGTTTCTGTACTTGTTTCTGCTTCCGCCCAAAAAAAGTGGCAAGACTTGGTTACGTCTGTTTCTGCTCTGTTGACATCCCTAAATAAAGCAACCATCCCCAATTCCTTTTTTCTCTGAGGTTATCACTTTGTGCATCACGTTTCACGTCACTTTAAAATGTGATTATGCAGGTGCGTCTTTGTAGAGAGAAGACCTCTAAAAGTGTATATGCAATGAAAAAGCTTAAGAAATCTGAAATGCTTCGTAGGGGCCAGGTAACCATGTATGGTCTATCCGTGTTTTGTTTTGTTTTCCATTTCTGGTTTTGCTATCCTCTGAAATAGTGTTATTTATTTACACATCTCAGGTAGAACATGTCAAAGCCGAAAGAAACCTTCTTGCAGAAGTTGATAGTGCTTATATAGTCAAGCTTTATTATTCTTTTCAAGACGACGAGTTTCTGTATCTCATCATGGAGTACCTTCCTGGTGGAGACATGATGACTTTGCTTATGCGCAAGGACACATTGACAGAAGATGAAGCCAAATTTTACATTGCAGAAACTGTACTAGCAATAGAGTCCATTCACAAACACAATTACATTCACCGGTATTGTATAGCTGTTCTCTTGCTCTTTTAATATAATTCTTCGATTCCATAATCTAAGATCTATCTCTGTGTTCATTTTTTCAGGGATATCAAGCCAGATAATCTATTATTAGATCTCAGTGGTCACTTGAAACTTTCTGACTTTGGTTTGTGTAAACCTTTGGATAGTAGTAACTTTCCAAATTTGAATGACCCAGATTATACATCTGGAAAAGGTGCCAAGCCTTTACCTGATAACACCAATCGGCTAACTAACTCTTCTGCACCGAAGCGGACACAGCAGGAACAACTGTCACATTGGCAAAAGAACCGTCGAATGTTGGTAAGCGATACATTTTGGTTTAAATCAATTTATTGATGGTTGGCACACAATATAAACAATGTTATGGTCCTATGCCTATTCTGTTGAGCATGCTTGGCTTGATCCCTCATTTTGCCTCCTCAAAAAATTGGCAAGCCCATGAAATGTGACCCAGTTATTTTGGCTCCATGAGGGATGTTGGCAAGATTTCTTACAGAAATTTGGCAAGGCATTGAAGCAAACCAACCCTCATGACCAAAACATGAAATTGTTGGCATTGCTGAAAGTTTGGCTTGGCAACATGGATCATCAAATATCTCATATTCTACACGTTGAACTCATAATTGGTTGCATTACGGTAGCTGCTTTTTTTTTCGAAATAGGGGATCTCCCCGGCCTCTGCATCAATTGATGCATGCGCCGTTTTATTACCAAATTATGAAATGAGTATAATTATTACAACTCATGGATCACTCAAAGTCTCCACGTGGATAAGCCACCTAAAAATACCAAAAAAACTTCTCAGACACATCTTTATGTGAGGCGCCACTCAGACCGCCAGCCGCACCGGCTGTAGAAATCCCGTGCTACCGGTCGCCAAATGGTTGCACCCAGTATCCATGTCCAGGCGGTCCTCGGCCGGCTGGAGAAAGGACCACATATGGATCCAGTGCGTAACCAAAGGAATAACCTGCAGAAATGATGGAAAACTTCTTTGATTAAAAATGAAATCATTACGAACATTCCATACCGCCCATAGTAAAGCGCGCACGGCACACCCCCCTTTTTGGCAACCCCATTTAACCAATTCCCAAACAAGTTAGTAATATTAGCCGGAGGATGTATATTAAAAGTCATGTAAATAATTCTCCAAAGGATCCTTGCAAATGGATGTGGAAAGAAAAGGTGGTGTATAGACATTGGTTGTCCTTAGTTAGAATCACTCCCTTATGGAGGACTGATAGACATTTTGGTGTTCTTTTATCTGGGATTTTCATCTAGCTTTTAGCTTTTCCTTTCATATCTGCCTATGTATCTCTATGTTAACAAGTGAATATGCCCACGAGCATAGCTAACATCTTAGTTATACTTGTGGCATACAGGCGTATTCTACAGTGGGCACTCCCGATTACATTGCTCCAGAGGTTTTATTGAAGAAAGGATATGGAATGGAGTGTGACTGGTTAGATTTATGTCTTGTCTTAAGTTTCTGAACATTTTTTGCTCATTCCACGTTCTTTATATATTTAATAGATTCTTTCTATCACGTTTTTTTTTCTTCCTAGGTGGTCCCTTGGTGCTATCATGTATGAAATGCTAGTTGGTTATCCTCCATTTTATTCTGAGGATCCAATGTCAACCTGCAGAAAGGTGTGTGGCATAGGCTTCTTCATTGGTTACTGTGGATGTTTTTTGAAATTTGCTATCTTTTGCCTAAGTGGCGCCCTTACTAGGCTCACGCGAGGCTGTCTTAAGCCAAATTCATAACACATACAACACATTGGTGCGCCATGCCGCCATAGTAGTGTGAATTGCCTGTAATTATCCTGCGCAAGGTTGTGATGGTTGCAGCTGGGTCACTGGAGTCCCTAGTTCCCTACTATACAACTAATATGGAATTTTGATTGTTATGTTGCAAGCAGGACCACCCTGTGAAGTGATTGCTAGCAATTTTACGAAAACCTGTATTTGCTGACGATTTTGAGCTAACTTGTGTAACTTTACAATCATGAACATGTAATCTAATCCGTTTTTACACTTTTTTTTTGTTCATGAAGATTGTGAACTGGAGAAGTCACCTGAAATTTCCTGAAGAGGCAAAGCTTTCTGCTGAAACCAAAGATCTCATCAGCAAACTTCTGTGTAATGTTGAGCAGAGACTTGGAACAAAAGGAGCCCATGAAATAAAAGTGTGTTATCTCCCCCTTCTTCTACACACAGTACACCGTCATTTCTCTCAGTTACTTGCGTAACTGATGTCATCATATCGTCCACTTCAGGCACATACATGGTTTAGAGGTGTCCAATGGGAAAAATTGTATCAGATGAAAGCTGCTTTCATACCAGAAGTTACTGGGGAGTTGGATACTCAGAACTTTGAGAAATTTGAGGAGGTAATATTCTGTTGCTCCACTTATATATCTCTAGATAATATGCATTAATAATACTTCCTACTCCAGACACTCAGATGATTTTTGTGATACATGCCAGTTGATAACCAAAGTGACCTGGAGTTGTTTACCGTTTTTCTGTACTGGTCGTCTGATGTGCACTAACTGTTGGCATGGCTCACACATTATGCAGTGGCTAACATAAGGGATTCCAGAATGCTGTGCACTGTTTATTTCCAAGCATTTTGCATGGAAGCTGCTAATAATCTGTTTTATTTTGAACCTTCCTATTGTCCCAGTCCCACTTTGTGCACCTGCTACTTTATGCATGGATGCTTTTTCCTAGTCACTTTTCTTCCTGTCTTCTTCAATGGAAAGGGCTGGGAGCGTGTTTGTTCCTCTGGTGCTTTCCTAATTGATTGAATTGCACAGGAGGTACTTAACTTGCCATATTGCAGGTTAGTATCTCTTGGGGTACAAACAAATAAATCCAGTGATCTGACCGGACAATTAAATTCATTGCACTCTTAATGACACAACTAGGCAATTTGAAGAATTCTGGTGCAATTGGGCTCTTACTGGGTGCCACTTTTATTTTCATTATTTTCCATGATAAAATGCTGATGAGACTAGAGTTATGAATAGGTGACTGTACAGAACTGTTTCAAAAGCTAGAGCTGTCACGCTTGCACTTACCTTGTTCTTCCCTATTCTGCAGACTGGAGCACAAGTTCAGAGTTCATCTAAGTCGGGTCCATGGAGAAAGGTAGGCTTGAGTTCACTGTGAAATGCTATTATTTGCCCAGTTAGGAATAAAAATATATATTAGGCCATTCCTAGTTTTTGACGGTATATCTGCTGGGGTAATGTTCTCCCTCCGTCCACAAAAGGATGTCTCAACTTTATCAAAATATGCTTGTATCTAGATGTGTTTGTGTGTAGATACATGCAAATTAGACAAAGTTGAGACATCCTTTTGTGGACAGAAGGAGTATATATTTTCTTGAAGTGATGTTTGAATGGCATGGGCATGCATGGAGCATACCCAAATATCTATGTGCCTCGTTTCTTCCATTGCAGATAGGCCAAATCTGTACCTTTACCAGTGTTGAATGTGCACGCATGCATCTTAGCCATTAAAAAGTTAACAATGCAACGGGAACATTAAGTACTGCCATTTTAATTGTTTAATTGAAGAATTTTTTTCTTTTACAGATGCTTCCATCCAAGGATGCAAATTTTGTTGGATATACATACAAGAACTTTGAGATTGTGAACGATGATGAAGTTGCAGGGATTGGTTAGTTTTCTTTTGCTGCACTATTACCTGTTACTTAGGCGTTTTTATTTTATTTTCTGTAGTTTTACAATTGAATGATGCTTTATGTAACAGCCGAATTGAAGAAAAAGAGTTCCAAATCAAAACGGCCAACTATCAAGACATTGTTTGGTAACTACCATTAGCCAGTATTTTACATTGGTTCCCCACTTCACCCTTTCTCTTTTATGGTCCATTTACCTTTATTCACATATTGTAACAGAGAGCATGGATGAAGATGAACCTGTGCATGGGAGTTTCTTAAATATGTTGCCCCATAAGGAGGGGCAGCCTTCATCTCACTCAAGCGTTCCACCAGAACAATACCAACCTCGACGTAAATAGGATATGGAGGTTTTAAGAAAAGTAAACATAGAAAAGTAAAACAAGAAAAAAAAACTGCTGCCTTTTGGTCTTGGTTACCCTGTTCAACTTTTGTAAATTCTAACCGATGCTTTGTTTAGTGAAATTGTTAAAAACAAAATCTATCCTCTTCTCTCCAAATAGTATGGTGTCTGATTTTGGCAGCGGTGCTTGTTGGGTTCGCTGTATTTGGTTTGACAGTCTCGGCGATGGGTCTCAGGCCATTACTGGCTACAGCATAAGTGTATAATTGTTACCAGCTCTGACGAGCATGTGTATTACAATTAAATTCACCTCTGCTTTTGTGAACCTTTCAAAGGGATTTATAGCGGATGGTAATGCTGGCTGAAAGGGTTGTCGAGACCTTCACAGGCAACTATGGTTCGTGATGAAATATGTTCTAGTTTTGCCTTACTGGACTACTGTATTCGTGATGCCAGTTTCCTTTGACGCATCTATGTGCATTGCAAGTTTGGATTACTTGTGTTATTTGCTGGCATTATTAGCTAAAAGTTCATGTGGAATGCTTGGAACAAATAGACGATTTTGGACGAAAATAGAGCAATGATATTTCACACCGTTTCCCTAATTGCAGTTGGGGACATCGTGAGGAAAGCGGTTATGGTCTGATACCTGAATTTAGTACGAGTGAGCGTTCTCTTGCTCTGACGATTGACGGTAAAGTTGCTGAAATCCTAGTTCCCTCCGTTCATATTAATTGACTCTAATATGAATGTATCTAGACACATTTTAGTTCTAGATACATCCATATTGAAGTCAATTAATATGGATCGAAGGGAGTAGTTTTTTTTTGAACAGGGGCAGTCCTGAAGGATCGAGAGCTTCATTTAGTGAAAGCAGTGGAGTTGCATTTTGTAAAAAGGGTCCTAAGAAAATTGGAAATTACAGATTGACCCTTACAAATTGAACAAAGGACCCTAGATGAAAAACAGAAAAATCGATCGAGTCTAGCTCCTTCTCCACCGGGCTTGTTGTAGTCAACCTCCACGCTGCCAGGGACATGGAGGTGGGAGCCAACTATGCCGTCACCGTCGCTTAAGGTTGGAGGGGCCGCCCTTTGGCCATGGAAGATGATGACCAAAATGGCGCCGTACTAGTTCAAAAAAAAATGGCGTCGTGATTAACCTCTGACGAGAAATGCTGACGCTCACCTGCTGCAGGTGCAGCGGCCAACTGAAGGTACCAACTCTCCCGCTTCCTCGTCACCACGACGAGCGAGAGAGGAGGAACTGCAACTCCAAACTTGGCCACCAAATCTGCCAAAAGCAGCCTTATTCATGGAGATCTCCGCATCCCCCCGCGGTCCCAGATCCGACTCCAACCGCCGGAGCACCATGAAGCAGAGGAGGAAAACAAGGCAACGCCCGATTTAACTGTAACACTCCCGGCATGGACGCCACACATGACAATCTGCAGACCTGGATCTACTCTTATCTACTCCGATGCCTGTCGCACTCGTTAGCTAGCTAGTTTAGGCAGGCGTCTACATTTTCCAGAGAAGGGCATCGTTGATTTTGTAGCGTCTCAATTTCATTACTTACTGTGTGTAACTACCTGGAGCCAGGATTGTATACAAATTGCTGTCTCAATCGACAATATCCTTAGTTGGCTAGTTTAGCCAGACATCAACATTTTCCAAAGAAGGGCATAGCGTCTGAATTTCATTACTGTGTGTAACCACCTGGAGCCAGGAGTGTATACAAATTGCTGTCTCAATCAACAATATCTTGTTCAAAGAAAAATCAACAATATCTTCTGGCTTCGTGTGGCATACCAGACACCTATTTGTGGGAAACTATGTGTACCACACAATATAAAATTATAAATAAATCGTGAGATAGATATGCAGTGCCATTTGAACTCTGACCACTAGTTCGCTGGAAATAAAATGCTTTTACTATAACAAAAGAACGTTATTGTAACCAGCTTTCATATTGGACCATCTAAACATTTTTTTACTTTTTGCTAAATTCACATATAGACTAAAAGACCACCACATTTTAGAGTACTGCAAAGCTACAAAAAATATCTGTGCATGAGTATGTTTTCGGGGGAAATCACAAATTGTAATTTTGATCTAAAAATATGGGTGTAACTACTACCTCTGTTGTTTATTAATTGACGCCAGGCATGTACGTGTGTAGGCTACTTTCTCTGTACAACTCACGTCAATTTAATCCGAACGGAGGGAGTATTTCGCAATTGACCGAGAACTAACTTCATTCTCAGTCAGATGGTTTCATCAAATCTGAGTTATAACTCATAACTAGCACGAATCACGATGCAAATCAAATGTTGTAGAACTTGACTGAGCATGAAGTTAGAATTAGCAAAACCCTAAAAATATATCACCATTTGTGACTTCTGTAAGAGCAGGTCTAACAGGCCCCTTATAACCCGCCGACCCCGTAAAATTCCGGCGACATACGGGGCAGGCGCGGTTTGGGCCGTCTAGCAGGCCCCGTATTCGGGCCGCCCGTTTCGGCGGAATACGGGGCCCGGAAATCGGCCCTCCGCCCACTATTTGGCCGCGGTGCGAGTGAGGGGTTAACCCCTCGCCCCTAGCTCCGCCGTGCCGCCGCCTCCACCTGCTCCGGCGAGCAATTCCTCCCTCCCCGCGCCGCATTCGACCCCCGCCGAGATGGACGCCCGCGGCCGCAGCGCCTCTGCGAGCGGATCGAAGCGATCCCGCTCGCCGGACAACGTGGTTGACGCGTGGCGCTTGAAGTGCAAGCGCTCCGCCGCGGGTAGCCGTCGTGCGGCCTGCAAGTACGCCGGCGCGTACTACATGCCGGAGACGCTCCGCGACTTCGCCGCCGGTGGCCGGTGGTACCGACAGATCCGCCGCTCAAGCGCGGCGCCGACTTCGACGCGTGAGGAGCGTGACGGCGCGCGCGTGGCGCGGCAGGGCGGCAGGCGGAGGCGGGCGGAAGCGAGCGGAGAGCGGCGCGGAGCGGGAGGAGGGGAGCGCGAAGGCGGAGCGGAGGAGAGGCGGCGGGGGGCGGAGAGGGGCCGGGCGGCGAGCTTCCCCCGGAGCGGAGGAGAGACTCGCACGCCGGAGGACTCGCCGGCTTGCGTGCATCATCATCGAGTAGCTAGGATCGCTATGTATATGTATGATCCAATGTATGATCAATGAAGAAGAACTATGGTTTCATTTTCCCGGGGTTTTAATTTTTAAAAATACAGGGCCAAATACGGGGTCTGCTAGACGGAATGGTTGAGCAAGACGCACTTTTGGGATACGGGGCGAAAAAATAGCGTTATACGGGGCAGAGAAATAAGGGGCCTGTTAGACATGCTCTAAAAACCTCGA
Source organism: Lolium multiflorum (assembly GCA_030979885.1). NCBI lineage: Eukaryota > Viridiplantae > Streptophyta > Magnoliopsida > Poales > Poaceae > Lolium > Lolium multiflorum. The sequence continues at coordinate 219,556,931 of CM061747.1, forward strand.
GAGACATTAACCAGGATTTAAAAATTCGATTAAAAAATGGGCTGGACTGAAGGACTTGCCTACATACAGGCTACAGAGGTAACCGAAGCCAGCTGGCCTTGCAGGAAAAACCACCTGCACGCGAGTCATCGTCACAGTATCATTATTTTGAAACCCCAGTAATTCCATCTGAAAAAAATCGCCTCGCCGCCGCCGCCGCCGGAGAACATGGCGGAGCGGCGGTACACCGAGCAAGAGACGGCGCTCGAGATCAAATCCCTCCGCCGTATCGTCGCCGCCTACTTCAAGTACGCGAACCCCGGCCCTCATCCTCTCCCTCATCTGCCTTCAACGAACCCCCGTCCGTCCTCACCGCTCAGGGCTCTTCACCCCGCCGCCGCCGCTCCTTGCCGCGAGATTTATCGGGCGTGTTGAACCGTAGCTCCTTCATAGCGGGACTTCCGTGTGCTGCTCCGAGATGCGGTTCGATTGGGTGGACAGGATTTCGCGGTGGAGCTCTGTTCCAGCTCATGGCCCTTCCGATTTGTTGGGTTTAGGAATGGCTGCCCCCCAGTTTTTGAATACTGAGTGCTGACCGGAGTTGATCTGGTGGTCGCTGGGGAATCAACTGGTCTCGATGGCTGGGGGCTAGGATTTGCTGCGTGTTATACTGTTTGGGTGTTTGCAAATAGCACCGCCCAATGTGCTTCGGTTAGGGCCAGGGTGGTTAGAGAGACTCAGTGTGTTCATCATCGATGTATTTGAGCGCATAGTGGATTGGAGTTGCGAGGAATCATGCTAGCCTGAAGGTTATGGATGGGAGTGGCCATTTTTTTTATCATGTTGTAGAGGGGGGAAATCAGTAGATAACCACGAATAATCTGGACTTTCCAGGCAGGCACCCTCTCGTTTGATTTTTGATGATTGAAGCCGTTAGAGGGTCTGCAAGATGGTCTAGTTGTATTTTCAGTGCTCAAAACGTGGCCATATTAATCAGAGCGCCGACCTAGCAAATTGAGTAACTGATATGGATACCTGGAGATGTAGTTGGTCAATTGGAATGTACTTAAAACATCATATTGGTGACATGTATTTTTTTCCCAGGTTTTGGTTTATTTTGATGTTTCATCATTGATGTTACACAAGTACAGTACTCCCTGCTTTTAAATGATTAGTGACTTAGCACAAGATGATATCTGTACAATATAAATACATGGAAACGGTCATTCAAAATATTGCTATTTTGCTTTCCAGGTCTTAGGCCTTTTTTTCTTCGAATATAAAAATATTGATATTTTGCTTTTGTAATAGCTATCAAGATGCAGCAGAGAAAGATGTCAGGAGATATGAGCGGTCATTCAAAATGCTTTCTCCTGCCCACAAGGTTTATTTTAACCTTCTTATTGATCTAGGTTATGTAATGCTGTATGCCCCCTTATGTATTTCTCTGTGCAGGAACTTCTATTTCACCTTGGTCTGAAGTACCAAAGATTGAGATGGTAAGTACTATTATGTGGTAATGCTGAATCTATCTCTCATGCTCTATATCATCTGAAAAAGTTGCTTGTTAACTGTATTAGATGATTGATTTGATTGTTCCATATTAGTTGTAGCAGCTTCTGATGTATATATGCACAAAATGTGTCTAGATACATCCAAATCTGGGACAACTAATATGGAATGGAGGGAGTACCAATGTTGCCTGACCTAATATGGGTATCTGATATTTACTGACGATGTTCTACCTTCAAGAGTTAAGACTCTTCTTTGACTCATTATGAAGAAACTACCTATACCCAGTGGCGGAGCCAGCGACCCCGGCAGTTTCCCTGGCTCCGCTGCGGTGTATCGTTAACAAGCAGTGCATATTTTCATGTTGAAGTTAGCATTTGCTGGGCAAAACTTCAATCACGCGGACACACGCCAGCATTGCCCAGGCTCTAATTGTCGGCTAGCTCCGCCACTGCATATACCATTTTCAATTTAGTTTTCTCCATGCTTGTTAAACATTTATCCTTTTTCTGAAGTTGCAGCATTTATGCATTACAATATTTTTAAACATGTGTGCTATAAATCAGTACCAGACGTGGTAACTTTATCTAGAGGGGTTAGTTAAACGAAGAGCTCTCACATTTTTTACCATGGGGTAGCCATGGCTCCTGCACCATGTGTAGCACTATTTGTACAAAAGCCTTTGTGCGTACATTGTGCTGTTCAGTGATGACTGAAACAACTTTTTGACTACTGTATTTTGATGCATTATTACTTCACAGGTGTATATCCATGAATGCATCTTTTGTCATGAATATGCTTGAGGTATGGTCTATTTGAGAATACGTTTGTTGAAAACTGCAATGCACACGGCGGTATTCTTAAAAAAGAAAAAAAAACTGCAGGCATTTGATCCTCCTTTCGACATGAGTCAGAATGAAGATGGCGATTGCCATGATTGTGCGGAGCACATGCATGGACATAATCATGCGGATTGTGCTCATTCTAGTGAGAGGTCTGATTTCTCAAAAAGTGTTGTCACCACAAATAATTCCGCATTGCACGCCCAGCATGATTGCCCCAGGGAAGATGCGAAGAGTAATGCATGTTGTGGAGAAGCTGGGAATAAAAAGGCAAGTCCTCAGTCTCAATCCGTTTATTTCGGTAAACATACCCTATTTAGATGTAATTATGTAAAGTTTCCTTTGGAGCTATTCAGAATGCCATTGTTTCTGAAAAAACATAGGTTTTAATACTTTGATGCGTTTGGATCTAATAAATACCATACTTTATTATACTATGTTATTCCAGATACCGTGGTATTTTTTTTAAAGAAAAATGTACCCCAAACCTCCTTTTTTCTAAACATGCTGAATTGCTGGTCTCTCCTATATGTTGTGTCCTTCTTCTGAATCATGTGTATAGTAGCAGGCTATCACCCTCCATCTGTATGTGCACACACAGCTTGAAAAGCATTCTCGTCTATCTCCATGGAATGCATATACCACTAGCTTTCACGTACAGAGTAGATAGGGAAATGTTAGTTAGAGTACCTTGTCACAAGGAGGTTAGCTTTGCCGCTTTCACATAGAAGATATAAAATGCGTGTGGCTAGTTATAACTTAGTTATCAGTCAGATGATGTCATCAAATCATAGTTGCAACCCATGTTGCAACTCATGACTAGCACAAATCACGAAGCAAATCTAATGGTCGGGAGCATTTTCTTAGTTGCATACTTGCATCCCCACTTGCAACTGAAAAATGTCAGTTGCAACCCCACTTGCAACTGAAAAAACTCATATGCACGAATCACGATGCAATCGGATGGTGTAGGACTTGACTGGGCACTAACTAGCTGAGAACTAGCAAAACCGATATAAAATTGATACGTGTGTTGGTAAACAAGCTAATGACCTAACTTTTGCCTGCTTCCCCATGAGAAATAATTTCAATTATTACTCCAATGGCTAACTACCTAACAACATTCAAAATGAATACAAGATACTCCGTCTGTTCCAAAATAATCGATGTTCTGGAACATCAGTTATTTTGGGAGTACTGGAATTGCCAAACATCCCTTGTTTTTTGCCAGTACTTCAGATTACAGTATTTTTCGTAAACTGTGGTATTTCGTTCCTACAATTCTTAACATTGTACTCCCTCCATTCCGTAATATGAGATGTTATATGACGTTTTGGCAATCTAACTTAGCTTGTCAAAATGTCTTGTATTAGGGAACAGAGGAAGTAGTTGACAGGAACTGTCGTTTTTCAATACTTTGCATCCAAACATAAACACGATAATGATTGTTTTCACGTAGAACGTTAGAAGTCTGTTACTATATTTTAGATACAACAGTGGTGGTATGTCGCTGAATTATCCTCTATGTTGCATGTATAGTCTGACTGATTTATATCAAACAGGATGAGAAAGTTCACATAGTGGGTTGCTCCCAGCCAGCTGTCCCCAACTTGGGGACATCCCAGGGTGTGGATAAATCATGTCATGGTGGTGAAGACGCAAGTGCAGCTGCTAACTATCACGATACAGATTGCTTTGCATCTTCTACTGATGAAAATGTAAGCTCCCCTTGCAAGATGTAAGCTTCTGTTTTTATTCCAAATACAACAACATCAAAGCCTTTTTCCCAAGCAAGTTGGGGTAGGCACTGTTTTTATTCCAAATAATTCCCAAATACATAATTCAGAACATAGCTTTGATTTCACACATGAATTTTATTTTGACATGCCTAAACGACTAGTGCATGAACATGTCATGCTTGTTATGCTCTCATTAAAAACTTGTACTCCCTCTGGCCCAAATTAGTTAGTGCGCTAACTAATTTGGGCCAGAGGGAGTAATATATTTCAGGAGACGTCAGTCGATATATTACCACTAAGCTTTACTCAGAAAATCCCGATAGTTCTGAACTTCTGGTCATGATAATTGATAAATTTAGAACTAGTCTCTAATTTGTTTATAAAGAATCTTTTATAAAACTTGGCATGTGATGAAAATTTTCATACGCAAGCTAGGTCAGGAGGTTAGATTGCAAAAATATGCCTGGCAAAGAGTAAACCAGCTATTGTAACTGGTACTCTTTATTCCAGGTATCATTCCTCTAGGGATTTGTTGCATAGTCACCGAAAAGTGGAACCGCTTCATATGTTACAAAAAAATAGGACATTCACCTGCGTTTTTGGATTTCTACAGAAAAACACTTTATATCGTGTTTATTTACCTCTAAGGTGCTTATCCAAATTTCAAAGTTTCACTTGACAAATGGCGACCAATTTAAAGCCAAATTGGAACCTGCAGCTTAACCATGGTGATTGAGCATTGGCGCCACGCCATAGCCTCCCACTAGAATTTAAGGATTGGACATAGGCAATTGTCATAAAGTTTAGGACAGGATATCACACAACATTTCACGGCCCACTTTAAGTATATCGAGCACTGATTCCTAGTCTGGAATATAATCTTTTGGCACCTTCTACTTGTATATAATAATGTGTTTAAATAAGCGTGGATTATAACAACCCCGTTTTCGTTATTTCAGGCAACTCCAGGGCACAACATGCCTCCAGATTTTCACTTGGATGTCCCTCCAGTTGATGTTGACAAAGTAATGGTTCTTATCATTTACATTCCCCTGATAGGCTGATAGTGATAGTACAATGCTAATGCTAGGCAATAATGTATACTGGTTGACAACCCAAGAAGTTGCACCGAGGCTGATATCTTCTCTGAGATGTGATATCAGTGCTTTTCATTTATATATTTTCCATGCCTTAAATTTTAATCCATTAGTCATGCTATATTTTTGCTGAAGTCGTCTGCATGCACGTGTTCAGGTGCTGGTTCCTTTGCCTGCATTTACATTTTTTTCTTTGAATTTGTGTAATTTCTCTCAGAGATTTTCTGCATTTATTTCTTCTATCATTCAGTTTATTCTTATTTATGTAGGTAAGATGCATCATAAGAAATATTGTGAGAGACTGGGCCCAGGAGGTAATTTTCGGTGGTTATAGATTGTTTCATGATGTGCTTGAAGTAGAGTTTCTGTTTTCTTGTACTGGTCTAATTTTCATTTTTTTACCTTTTTTTTTGTTCAGGGTCAGATTGAACGTGATGAGTGCTATAAACCAATTCTTGAGGAACTTAATCGTCTTTTTCCTGACCGGAGCAGGTAAACATGCATTGTCCCTTGTTTCAGTAATTAAGAGGTACCATACATCTGCTTATCATTTGCTGTAAGCAGTAAGCTTGTAACATGTAAGATTAATAATTGATCTCGATTTTAATAGTGAAAATAACCTTTTGTCGGTCTGCATCTTGTTTTGTGTTTGTGTTCACTAGTTTACTCGCGTTGTAGTTTGTGCTGGGTTTTCTAGTGGAAACTGACTAGTCCTTTGAGATGGTATTGATCTCCCAGTAATGTTAGGAAATTGTTAGGAAACTGACTAGTCCTTGAGATGGTATTGTCAGCCATCTCACAACCCTGTGAGTTTGAGCCTTCCCTTGTTTTTCTATGTGTTCAACCAATCATTTTTATGAGTTGGGCGCAAAGAACAAATTGATAAAGTTGATGCATCGTGCTTTGTCTTCATACCCTTGAATATTTGATTACGGGCATACTGGTACTACTATTTATGGGCATATTTTCTTAAGGTTCAGCTATATTTGGCCCATCACCTGCTCTTGTAGTCGCTATGGATGGTAGATCGAAGCATTTCCGTTTACATTACAAATGAGCAGAATCTTTTTCCTGATTTATTTCTAGTTTTCCATCATTGATTGTATGTTTTGAAATTCACAGGCCTCCATCATGTTTAGTCCCTGGTGCTGGGCTTGGGAGATTGGCTCTGGAGATTTCTTCGCTGGGTACTATATAGTGATGTTCGATTGAAGATTAGCTAATGAAATATTTTTATTTAAATTCTGTATTTTTCCCTTGAACAGGTTTTGTAAGCCAGGGAAATGAGTTCTCATATTACATGATGATCTGTTCAAATTTCATTTTAAACCAGTATGTAACTCTGTTATAAATATTTATATGCGATAAAGCACCTTACTTTATCAAGTTGTGTTCATAATGCTATTATCCTACATATTTCTATCAGCACTCAAGAGGCCAATGAATGTACTATTTATCCTTGGATACACAGCAACTGCAATTCTCTCTCAGACAATGATCAACTCCGGCCTGTTTCATTTCCTGATATTCACCCCTCAAGGTATAGTACACCAAGTTTTTAACATTTTATTATCAGTGTCAGCACCTGTACAATGTAATACTTTTCCATGCTTCATTCCGTGTTCATTTGGTGCAAGCTGTGTAAATGTATTCCTGTTGGATGCATTTGGACCCTATAATATTCTCATGGGACAGAGTACAGTTATGTTGATTACATTTGTAGGTAATTTGTGTTATAGGGTTTTGTATGTAAAACAGAATCAGATTATGGAATATTAGTGCATTATAGGTCCTTAAACTATTTCTATTGTCTCATATCATCCCTGGAACTTTGAAGATTGCCTTCCGGGATCCACACGATGATTTTCAAAGTTTGAGAACCTATGTGAGACCAGGGAAACAGTTTGAGGACCTATAATGCACTTTACTCATTTCAGAATGTCAAGTACCCTATTAAAAGTTCTTGCGAAACCTACAGAACAATTGGACATTTGGATATAGTACAAAATTTACATTTGGCACTAAAATGTGCATACTTACCTTCAACTCTAATAATCTAAGCTTCGTTTTATTTTATAATCGAGTTTACTACTTGAGCTTGTTTCAGTCAGCTGGCATTATGTATACTGTAGGTAAAAGCTGAAATTTATGTCTATTGAGTGTGGACTTCACTTGAACAGGGATACACTGATTCTTATCTGCTTGTATGGTTCATGTTGGCATATTTAGCTCACATTGTCTCCTTTTTTCTATTTACAGTGCTGGGATAACCGAAGGGTTTTCTATGTGCGCTGGAGATTTTGTGGAGGTCTACAGTGAAAAAAGCCAAGAATGTAAGATCACTCACTTCTCCTACACATGGGATTTTTACTAAACAAAGCAGGAGTCAAGATGATTTAAAATTTCTAGGGCCTTTTGACTTATGATGCAAATATTTGAACCGATTGCGGTGCACATATTTGTTACCTGCACTATTGGGACTTAACTTTCTTCCATGGATCAAGAAAGCTTCTAGTTTTAAGTGCATTATTGATGAAAATTGTATCCTGATTTTCGAAACTAAAGACGTATGTGCTGTTTCAGAATCAGCTTAACTGTGTTTTCTGCTTTCTACAATCCTAGCATGTGCCCGTTGAGTAGTTTCTGTCCAGAAGTGGGTATGCAACTGCAGGAGGCTGATATTAGGTGGTTAGATTGTTAGAAGCAGTGTGGTTACCTATTTGCTGAAAGATGGACACTCGTGCATTAGGATCAGTCCATCCCCTCATCTTGTCTAAGCATATAAACATGTTAATAATTGCACAGCAGCCTCTTGCCAGAAGGAATTTATTCTTGTGGTATCCTAAAATGAGATAAAAGTTTGTGCTGATTTTGTTTGTCAGGTTGTCTGATTTTTAAATTATGGTCAGCAAAGGAAAGGATGATTTATTCTACTGGGTGAAAGAACCAAATCATAATCTGTTGTGTTCTTGTTACTAGTACATGTGAAGTATGCTTTTGTGTGAAGCATATTTAATATTGTTTTATTCTGCACCTTGTTTGGTTTGGTTTCCACTCACATAATAAATAAATTGCATTACGAGTTGTGCATAAACGGATAGAGAAATCTCAAAACAATATTTTACTAGTGAACAATGATGAGGAAATCTTTAAGCGGTAACTGCTTGGTCGGCTGGGAAGTAGAGAGTAATCGGCCGATTAACTGATTTAGTCAATCGACACTAAAAGAGTTAACTAGGACCAGACCAACTGTTAGAGTACGTCATGGGCCTGGCTATAGCCCATTAGTCTTAGGGTTAATTAGAGATAAGGGTCGGCCCTCTCGCGCCATCCCTCTAGCAGCACCATAACACCAACATATAACAAATTTGTTTTTGTGTAAATCCCTTGATCCCTGGAGACGGGCTCGAGCTCCTGGAGCAGGGGATGTCAGCAGAGAGCAGCTCTAGGTGGTGGAGCTTGTGCTCACGGAGGGTGGCTATGTGGAGAGCAAGCAATGGTGGGCGAGGACTGGGAGCTGGCGCCAAGAATCTGCACAGCGGCAGGGAACACCGGTTAATTGGGAATCTCTTGGTTTATCGGCGTGTCTGATCCGACTAATCGCCCTGGCCAACTAGCTCAATGTACAGATGTATTCGGCATGGTGACCCTACGAGCAGCGATTATCTGACCGAATAAAAGTTGTGTCGGCCGATGTTTTGAACATTGCTAGTGTAGTGGGTGTCTGGGTGGTTGCAAAACAAGCCTTACTTTGCTTTGCATTTAACCCTAGTAACTTTGATAGCACTGAAGCACATCCCTTACGAAATCATGTAGGCTATTAATGCATGCTATTACTTTACTCATGGATGAAATTAAGTCGAAGTCTTTTTTGGAGTTCAATATTCTTGCATTTCTCTGTTCTCTGTCCACTGTTTCATTTTGTAGTATATGTACTTGCGTAATGGATAAATTCTGTCTTGGCATTCTTACAATTTTATCTGTTTTTTCCAGCTGCATGGGATGCTGTTGTAACTTGCTTCTTCCTGGATACGGCACACAATATTGTTGAATACATTGAGATTATATCAAAACTTCTCAAGGATGGTGGGGTGAGGTCTCTTGTTCTAAAATTCTAATTAGTTCTTCATGAGAACAAGTACTGCCTGTGTTATCTTGTGAGCTGATTTGTAGGGAAGTTCATTATTTAGTAAAGTTGTTTCTCCAGTGCCATTATATCTGTTTCTCTATCTACTGTAAGCACTAAGTAATTGTGTCAATTTGAATCAACAGGTCTGGGTAAACATGGGTCCACTTCTGTATCACTTTGCTGATTCCTATGGACCAGATGATGTAACTACTCATTTGTTGACCCTCATTAGTTTTAGTTATACTGGCTGAAGGTGGCATTATCATTGACTTGATATAATTTGTCTCCTTGCACTCATCAGGATATGTCTATCGAACTAAGTTTGGAAGACGTGAAAAGGGTAGCTTACCATTACGGATTTGTGCTGGAGGTGAGGGCTTATGCACTATAAATGGAGTCTCACCGTTTCCACTTATTTTATTGACACGCAATTTGCAGGTGGAGAAAATGATAGATACCACTTACACAGCAAATATGGCATCAATGATGCAGGTAAACTTATATTAATCCCATTTGAATTCAGTTTATGTGTGGCAACCAATCTTATTTGTACTACGTTGAGCTGCAGAATCGATACCGCGCAGCATTTTGGACAATGAGGAAGGACGCATCTCGATCAAAAGCAAAAAAGTGCCAGTGAGGTGGAGATCCTTCAGTGTGATTCGCATCCAAGTTGTTTAAATCTAGAAGAAGACGGAGCTGTGGTCAGTCAATTGGGGATATTTATCCAGAGGCTGGAAGCCTCCTAGGTAGGACAAATAAAGATGATCGTTTCGTTCGTGCCACCATTTCTTAGCATGATACTCAAACCTTATAGCGAATGGTGAATCCTGTGATAGAATCTGTGTGCCATTACTTAGCAAACGGTGATGTACCGATGACTATACCCCGGGGCCATCTGCGTGCTATAAGAAGAAAAAGAGATGTAACTGTATTTTTTCTTTTATAGCAAGAGATGTACTGTACTGTTTGTACAATGGTGGCATAATGTCTGGACTGCGTTGTTTTTGTCCACCATCCGCATTCGACTACTCTGGCTACCATGTTTAGATGTTAACAGAGGATATGAAACTCCATTCTTGTGGTAGTTCATGAGAAGATCCAAGTCCGCTTAGCCGGCAGGAAGTCTCCTTGTCCGCCGTTGGCTTCCACCAAGCTCACAGTGGGTGTGCGCCATGGCTGGAGAAGTCAGTCTCCAGGAACGTGAGCGCCCATTGTTTCAGCACACTCTGGGACTCGTGTCAGCCAAATATGAACACATGTAATGGAGGCAAGCCTTGATTGTCCTTTTTTTTTATAGAAAAAACGTTGGGCACGACGCAGAGACAGTCACAATGTACATGCGAGCGACACGCTTGGCTATGCTCGTACAAAAGCTCACTGTCTGCTCGACCTCGTGCCGTTAATGACCGACAAAAAAAAAATGACAAAAACCGAACGCCGTTGCCGGGGATCGAACCCGGGTCACCCGCGTGACAGGCGGGAATACTTACCACTATACTACAACGACTTGGATGGAGATAAAACGAAAAGAATGTTTGTTAGCCATATCTGTGCCGTGCGCTTCGAGCATCAGCGCTCAGAGAAGAAAGGACACTTTTTTGTTACTTACTAGAATTGATGTTTTATGAGGTGAGGAAAGGGGTGATGAGTGGTTGGGCCGGAGAAATATTCTGTACTTCCTCCGATCCATGAAGCATTGAAGGTTTTGCTAAACTTAAACTAAAACCCTGACGTTTATTATAGATTGGAGGGAGTACCTTCTGCAGCTTTTATCAGAGGTGAAATTACGTTTGTTTGTAAAACCAGAAGTATAATATAAGACCGAAATTATTCTATTAGTTAGATCTAAAATTTAGGACGTATAACATATACATGCCCATATTATTTTAGACGTATAAAACTATCACGTTAGTGTACGCATGTTTATTACTTGGTAGAAAAACAGGGTTGATTTGGTGGCTTATCTCACGTTGAAAGGCAAGGACCTGAGTCCCTGTCACGCACGAGTTCTTAAAATTTCACGTGACTATATTTACGTGCACGGTGCACACACCTCCACCTTTACTTCTATAAAATAAAACTTTGATCATATTCATATCCTTATAAAAGTATAATCATGTTACTGTGTAGTGTGAGTCAAATATTCGTCGACGAGTGTGGCCGGTCACTGGACAGTGGACACCATGATCCAGGCTGAGTCGCCCACTTATTAACCAAAACTACACACATCAATTTTTTTTTTGAGAAACACAGTACAAACGCAGACGCTCACATACACACGCATACACTCACCCCTATGAACGCACACACGCACACCCTACCCCTATGAGCACCTCCGGAGCCGGCGGATTGGATCTTGAAATTAACGAAGTCACCACGGGCGCCTCGTCGACGAACGTCGCCTCCCACTGAATGAATATTCCGCCTTTATGAGATACACAGATGTCAAACTGGGATTTGAACTCTGGTGGGCTGGGTACAACCACCCTCCTAACCACCCAACCTCAAGTTGGTTCTCTACATCAATTTGATCCTCATCTCTCTCAAAAAAGTTAAGTCTCATCATTATAATTGTTTTCACCATTAGATCCAGAATTTATGGTTACAATTTAGAAAATTGACTTACTATTAATCTCTTTTAATTGGTCCAGGGCTATAGATCTAAATTGATGTGACATAGCTATCCTTTGATGCCAACTTAATCATCCTATGTTTCGGAGCATCACCATTATTGTTGCTGCTGATAGTATCATCGTGTTATACCTTCAATCCCTTCTTGGTTCTTTGAAGATGCGCTAGGACCGCTTCATCCTTTGGCGATGATGTTGCACTGCAAAGATGGCCCACTAGCTCATTCCATCGACATCCTGTCTGCTTCTTCATACGGCGAGCTTTTGTGCCACCATAGACAATAAGGGGCCACCGTGATGCAAGTACAAACAAAGTAACATGTACATATTTCTCCTTACACCACTTCATCCATTGTACAATTAAACATATATATTTGTTGATCTCTTGAGTCAGTGAGTCACTTGTAATGTTTAACTTCTTTTGATGATTGTTTCATTGTGTGATCTCGTCAACCCCTTATTGGTGCTTTGGAGATGCGCTAGGACCACTGCATGCTCGCGATGATGTTGCACCTCAAAGATGACCCGCGCTAGCTCATGCCATCAACCTCCTCTTTGCTTCATCATAATGTGAGCTTATGTGCCACCACGGAAAATATGGGGTCACTAATGATGCGTCAAAGTCTAGATAAAGTAACACGTACATATTTCAACTTGCATGACTACATCCATTGTACAATTAAAAAACATATTTGTCCATATCTTGCGTCACTTGTAATGTTTAACTTTTTTTATGGTATTATGTCCATTCGATGCTAACAAGCTATGTGAGACTTTAATAATGTTTACCATATTATTTCTAATAGTCGCACATTTTTTTTTGTTTCTTAGCGCATAGAGAGAAATATTGTGATATCCACATAACTATGTATTTATTCATCGAACACTTTCAACCAACTAAAGATGATGCCCTCGCATTTGTGAGGGCCTCCTTGTTAATTGCATTAAAATAAAAAGACCACTTATTCAATCTCTTAGGCTTGTTCCTTTCCAAAGTTTTTCGAATGATATTGAAGTCGCCACCAAAAAGAAAAGGATAAGAATTACACCCTAATACTTGAACAAACTCAGCTTGGAATTCACCTTTATCCTTATACTTAGAGGCACAATAGACATGAAGAAGATTCCATTTAAAACCAGAAATCTTATCACATAGAACTATCCCAGTAAAGAATTTACTAGCATTACAAATATGAACATCAAGTTTTTCTTCGTTGACTCCCATAGGAGTCCACCCGACGCACCTCTAGATAGTTGGCACACAAAAAAAACTTTTCTACCACTAACTCTATTTAACCATTCATCCGTAAATGAATATTTTTTAGTTTCTCGGATGCATACAAAATTTAAATCATACTCAGAGATATTCTCTTTTAGAGAATCTCCCTTTTTAGGTTCATTTAAATCTCTACCATTCCAGAAGAGACCATACATTATAAATATAAACATATTTGATTATAAGTAGAACCTACATACCTACCAATTATGCAAGCTCAATTGCAAAACTTTACTTTTTTGAAAATCATTTGTAATTCGATCGATCATGAATTTTCAATATCTCTTGCTCGATGCACAGATTGGAATTGATGATCTTTGTTGCCGAGAAATCCCTTTCAGCTGTTTCCGTCACCACCGATGGAAGCAACGTCAATTCAATAAGGTGATAATGTCATTGAAGGAAACATGACATCTCTTTTAAATATCAAGAAATCTCTATAAGATAAGCAATCTTTTTAACTTGGAAAATGAGTATATGTTTTTGGTACCTAGTTCATGTTTTTTTGAAGCCGCTTTCGCGCACTGTTCACTAAAATAGGCACAACTTTCTCATATGAAGTCCGTTTTCAACATATAAGCACTCAAAATGTTTAGAAAAAAATATACATATGAATGTATTCAGCAAAAATCAAGGTAGGACAGCCTCTGTACCTTGCCCTAGTGGGAAATTTGCCCTTGAACGGAAGTACGGGTGTGACTATTTTTTGATGGCCTGATGGACAGAGAACTAACTTCGTTCTTAGATAGTTCTTAGATGATGTTATTAAATCCCAGTTGCAATTTATGTTACAGCTGCTGACTAGCATTGATTAAAAAGCAAATCTAATGGTCAGAATAATTTTTCTCATTCACATTCCATTAGCACTGAATTTTTTTTTAACTTCACTTGCAACTGAAAAAAATCTAGTTGTAATCCAACTTAACTCATATGAACAAATCACATTAGAATTCAAAAAAGTGAGACTTAAGTGAGCATAAACTTTGTTCTCACCTAGCTGAACTAGCAAATCTCTATATATAAAGGCAATGTTCATATATATCAGTTGAAATAAATATATAAGGCATCTCTCCGGTGTTTGGGTTAGACCACGGATACAGATTTAGTTTTGTCTTCCCCTTTACGCTTGGGTCAGGAAGACCCAACGGCCAAACCTATATTTTTCTCGAAAATATTTGATATATAATAAAATGTATTTTATATTTGGCGAATAAAGCGAAGTGTGGCATTTTGGAGACCGAGCTGCACGTAGCTATTTATATTCAAACGCTAAGAATTTGCAATTCAAAGTTTCAGAAAAATTCGAAACAAAATTCTGGAGGTATCCAATGATGTCTACACAAAATTGACAAATCTGACAAATTTTAGTAGTCTTGAAATGTGCACTATTCACTATAAAATTGTCATAATTTGTTATTTTTATGTAGCCTAGAATATAAAGTAGTTTGTGCTGAGATTTTACACCACTATACTAGAATTTTGTTTCAGAATTTTTTTGTTAACTTTGAAATACAAATTCTGGGCGTTTGAATATAAGTGGCTACATGTAGCTTGGCCTCCGTTTGAAGTTTTTCGAATAAGAGGGTAAAACTTAAAGAAAAATAAAATAAACCCTACCAAACTAGGGTTTGAGCCATTGGCGCCTAATCCTCTTCTGTTGGGTCGATGATGACTGGCGGCTCCCACGACCATGGCTAGACTTGCGACGGAAGTGCAGTGGCTGGTGATGGCACTAGAGGAGGTGGTCCTAGCGCTAGCGCTTACTAGCACGCTGGGGTTACCAAAGTTGTGGTCGTCTCCCCCGCGTCAACGCGTATCCCAGTAGTTGGACGGCGAAACCCTCCCACTTGGCTAGGTCCTCCAGCTTGCTCTCCTCAAGGGCCTCCTCGTAGGTCAGCTTGGGCTGCTGGACCTCCCGCTTCACGGACGTCTCCTTTGGCTAATCGTCGTCGTCGTCGCCACCATCATTATAGCACGAGAACTAGGCGCTCCCAGATTCACGACGCACCACCGTGGGTTGAACTCCCCAGAGCCGAACGCGTTCCAGGCGTAGAGCCTAGCATAAAAGCTGAGTCAGTCCGTAGATTGGGCCGGAGAAGGGCCAGCCGGTAGCGGATCTCATCGCTTAGTGCTCGCCCTTCCCGTGGCACGCGTGGCAACCACCCTCCATGAGATGAGGTGCCAACACATGGGCGGCTTGACGTCAGGCCACGGTACGGTCGTCCCTGTCTCACACAGATGACAAGCCTCGTCGAAAGGGACGTAGCGTTGGTTCCGATTGACGCGTCGGCTGCCTTCGCACGAGGACCCGTCTCGTGGTCATTTCAGCCCTTCCTCCATGGCTAGGACTTGCCCAACAAGCGCGGTTGTCGGTTATTGCCTGTGTTGTGGGGTATGTGTTTCTTTGAGTGTGGTAATTAATGGTGCCGGCGATTGACGCTCGGGCGCATTGGGAGCCTAAATTTAAGTTGGGAATGTATCTGTCTACGAGCGTCGGTCGGACCGTTGGATGAGTTTTCCATGCCCTTGTGTTCACATGAATCAAAATTTACCATCCTGATCCATTTAGGTTGGGCTCACGGTTTCGGAGCGAATCAGATAATGACCGGTTACAGATAGGATTTTGCCTCTACCATAAGTTGGTGCATTTACCATTACGGGTCGAACTGTTTACACCAGCGGTTTGGAGGTAAAGACATGTCGAGGATTCCTTCTTATTTCCCACCTTGAAAATAGGCTGAGCAGCTGTTATCATGAAAACATAATCCTCTCTCTCGGCTTCAGTTGTTAAATGTTAAGGAACATGGTTCTATTAGCAGCATAGATGCACAGCCAGATCCGGTGTGGCACAATCTGCATGGTAGAGATGGCCCCGCGGGCACAAGGAGGACACGGAAGACGCCTTGTAGACGTGCTTCAGCACCGGCAATGCAGATGCGTAAGCAGCACCGCCAATGCCCAACAAGAAGGTATCCTCGACAAGGCGCAAGACAATGTCACCACTCACCAGAAATTGTTGGCATGCTCGGGCATCCACACGCCCGAAGCAAGACAGGGAAAATAACAGGCACGCGTGCATCACGCAACATCCACCTTCAGTGTTGCAACATCTACATCACTGTCAATTTAACCTTCCTCAAAGAGGCTGAGCAAACATAATCTTGAGCTTCAGTTGTTAACTCAACACTCCTGCCTGACCCAAACCAAAAACACAGGACCTCTTCAGATTTCTTGTTCAAAGATAACCAATTGATGTAAACCTTAATCTAGGTCAACATTTTCCCCTATGCCAATCTAAGCAACTTTGGATTTGGAATACAATCTAAGCAACTTCGGTAAAAGCACGTCTCTGAGCAAGTGAAGAACTCCTCTCTATCATGTATAAACTTTCTGCAATCAGCACATAAATGAGCAGTATATATATGACTAGATATTGTGAAACCGTTGAGTATATAAGGTATGAAATAACTTAAGTGATGCTCCACTGGAACATCAAAATAAGAACCACAAGAAGTTTCTTGTGCAAGTATAGCCAACACCGGCCATTATTCAGTGCGATTGTGCTTGTGCATGGACCACAAGTAGCTTATTTTGAACATCAGAAGAGTCTGAGATAATACATGCTTAGAAGCACTACATACACGACAGCTAATGGGCAACTTTTGCCAAAACAGGAAACAAGAAAGGCAAGAGTATCTCGCTCCATAATCGCGAAAACCAATTCTTCAACATCCACAAGCGAATGGGTCGGTAGAATCCAAATCATCGAGATGCATGGTACCTGAAACTTCATGGTGACAGCCTGTTGTAAAGCAAAGCCGAGCACCTCTAGATGCCCTCTTCTCCATCTGGAGCATCTCATGTTGTTCTGCGAAAAAGTGCTCGTTGTAATTGCAGGATTCGACCTCGAGCCTCATTGACTTAAGCACTCTGGCGTTCAGCAGGAAGAATGTGGCGAAGTTAACTTGGAAGTAGGTTTTGCAATAACATCTAAGCACTATTGTCCTCAAACGGATGTCAAGAGATGTGAGAAGATTCCAGTCTTTACAGTTTGGTGGCTTTTGTTGTCGCTTTTGTTTGCATGGCTCATTTATCTGAAAAGAGGCAAAGACAAGGGAAATCAACCACTCTAGGATAGCAAGTAAATCAAAAGAACTGCTAAAAACACTGAACACTAAATATTCTATGAACTGTCAATGAAGAATTACCTCCTTCGCATACAACTTTTCCAAGCACGGAAAGCATCTCATCAAGTCCATAACTATATCCTGATCAAAAAATGGCATATGGATGGCCAAGATCTTGACAGTGCGCACCACCGTTGTCAGGCTATCAATGCGCGACCCCTTCATCAAACATGGAACACAATATTAAAGCACGGCTAAGTAGAGTCCATATGTAACAAAAATGCAGCTTATGAGAGAAGCCTTGTGGGAAAGGCAATAAGTAGAAAAGAAAAGAGGACATAGCTACCTGGATGACTGTGGAGCCAAACACGATTTTGGATCCGCTATATTCTTCAGGAATGCAGCCCAGTGTCTCAAGTTTAGGCGCGGAGATAACCGTAGTTTGCATCGTCTCATTCATTTCAGGATAGAGCAGCCTTTCAAGCGACGGGGCATCCTCGATGATGAGTTCCTCTGAGCTAGAACAAAAGCCAATGCTTCTAAGGGTAGGGGAGTTGATCCGGTGACAACGAACGCCCGAAATGGTACTAAGCAGCAAGCACTCCAGGCCAGGGCAACCCACAGAGATAATGGTGTGCAGTGAGACCTCCGAGATTTTGACATGTACGAGTGCAAGCCTCCTGAGCTGTTTGAAGCGAAGCGTTTCCACGTCGTCATCCGTGAGATAGCAGTTGCTGATAACTGCAACGCGGAGAGTGGACGAGAACCGGAAGATGGACTCCGGCGGCGGTAGCAGCAATTTTAGTACCAGATCCGGAGCGCGATACCTTCTGCCGTAGAAGTAGAACTCGAGCTCCTGGAGGTTGTCGAGGGCGGGGGACAGGAGCCAGGCGTCCACGGCATCGGCTCGGCACTGGAGGTGGCTACCGGGGAGGCAGAGGCGGCGGCCGGAGCCCAGGTGGGCGGCAAGGATGTCGCTCACGAGGACACATCGCGACGAGGAGGCGGGGAGGCCACGGAAGTCGAGATTGAGAGGGGACGAGCGCCAGAGACGGCGCCACTTGGACGAGAGAACCTGGGTGCGGGCGCCTTCTTTGAGGGGGAGGAGGGAGATGATCTCACCGAGGATGTGGTCGGAGACGCTGCTGATGCGGTCCAGCAATTGTTCTTCATCTTTCTCCGCTCCGGGCGGCCGTTCTTGGCTCTTCTCCACGACCATGGGTTCCAGATCTGTCACTTCTGCAGTGGCCGCCGCCGGAATCGGCGGCGGTGCCTCTTCGTGGATCCCAGGTGCAGCTAGCTAGGTTCATACGCTTGGCCCTAGGACCGTCCGACCCCATCTCCATCGCCAGCCCTAGCGCCGCCGCTCTGCGCTGTGGGCAGTGGAAAGTGGAAGAGGAGTGAGGCTGCCCTGCGCTGCGCACTACTATATCTATATGGCAGAGTCTTTTTAGGGTCAGAATCAGATGGCCTCGATTGATGCGTGTCCTGTCGGCCGTCTGGGCAAAGAGGTCCACAGGATTTTGTCCTTGATTCTAGACTGAACTTTCTGCAGACACCTGGTCGGAAGCCGTCAGGTCCGGCATCCTTTTTTCATTTGGAAAAATAAAGCATCAACAATTTCTTTTTCGGTGAAAAGGCCAGGAATGGAGAAGGCTGCTAATGTGTGAGGGGTATAGTTCAGAGAATGAGAAATTCCATTGCGGGTGAAAGGATAGTCCGAGAAGTTGTGTGCAGTAATTGGTCGAGATTCTATTTTGTGTTCGTGGGATGTGAATTCGGATCCATTAATTTCTAGGATGGCAATTTTGTTTTTTGAAGTCGTTAGAGGCGACACCGGTGGGAACATTTGGAATTCTTGTCTCCCTTCTATTGCATATTTAACTTCGCTTCTCAGTTTCCAAAAGGCAACTCGTTCACGGATCACACGTCGTAGGGTTTTGATGACCAATCGACGAAGGGTGAGCTCTAGTCGAGGCACGACTATGGATTCTTCAATGTGACCAAGGAACGAAATTACGAGTTTTGCATTTGATTCATGACCGCGTTGCGCCATCTGGCCACAACGCCATGGTCGAAACACAAGGCGCTTTTGAGCGCGGCAACGGCCCCGGAGGCAGCATTTGAATTTTGTTGGGCCAAGGCCCACCCTTACTGGATTAGCGGGTCACAAGCAAGATTGAGGGCCCATGAATTTTCAAGAAACGAGAGGTGGCGGGATGGGGGATGTGAGTGGAGATCGAGATGATAAGCTAGGGGGCATTGTCGGATACAAACCGGGTTAAGGATGAGACGACCAAGTTTGGGAAGATTTGATTCCACGAGTTGTTTACGAACACACGATCGATTCTTTGCAGAGTGGATTCCTCTCAACTACTTAACCAAGTGAAAAGGGGATCGATGAGCGGTAGTTCAATAAGAGCAAGGTTTTTAATTATTTCACTAAAAGCGTTAGCCTTGTCCTATGAGAACGAGGGGTTGTTTATAGTCGAATTGTGACCTCGCTAGTTTGAAATCTGTAATATCCCTTTTTTTTGCACAACTCATGGTTTTTTTCTAGTTTAACTCCTGGTCGAATCTAAATCTTGAGAATGGGTGACGTTTTATTCAACAAAGGGAGAAATTGTAGAAAGACAATTTGTTTAGGAAAGAATAGAAAAAATGTACGTGGGTTGATTTTTCCTAAATAGTTTGAATGCGGCAACAAGCCCAGAAGCAGCGTTTGAATTTGTCAGGCCGGGACCCCAGCTTGTTGAATTAGTGGGCCACAACCAGGATTGAGTGCCCATGAATTTTCAAATCGAAAGGTGGCGGGACAGGTGATGGGAGTGGAGTCGATACTATAAGGGGATGTGATCGGATACAAATTAGGATAAATACAAGACGGGCGAGTTTGGAAAAACTTGATTCCACGAGTTGTTTCAGAATACATGGTCGATTCTTTGTAGAATGGATTCCTCTCGATTGCTTGACCATGTGAAAAGGCGATCGGTGAAGGGTAGTTCAATGAGGGCAAGGTTATTAGTTGTTTCATTAAAAAAATAGTTGTTTCACTAAAAGCGTCAGCCTCGTTCTTTCGAAATGAGCAGTTTTTTTTTGTCGAAGTGTGACCTCCTAAGCTTGAAACCTCCAGTGTCATTTTTTTTTGCCCAACTCGTGTTTTTTTCTAGTTTAATTTCTGGTTGAATCTAAATCTGAGTGGCGTTTGACTCAATGGAAGGAGAAATGGAGAATAGATCTGCACTATTGCTCGTGTAGAAAGACATATTGTTTAGAAAAGACTAATAAAAATGCACGTGCACACTTGTTCAGGTTGAATTTTCCTAAACAGTCTGACGCTGATTGATGGAAATATGTTGTTATCATGTTTGTTGCACGCACCGAGGGTGAAACATAACTTACCAAATTTGGCATCTAACTAACTATACCTTTACATCTTTTTTTAAGAGTTCGTCCTATCTAATATTATTTTCGTGCTTCGCCAATATCTGAGTTGTTTATATTTGAGGAATTTGAATTGAATATATGTAACTAAGTTGGTGGGACTTTGATAATATATTCAAAGTTCATATGTTGTAGATAAAATATACAATGGTTGTTTGGTGGCTTAAAGATTTATTTTTTGAGGACTTATTGCATATACGTTATGAACTTGGTTTCGCTTGTGATGGATCACTCGTTGGGCAAGCTTCCACGACACCTTCCATCTCTTTGTCTGTCACTGTCTTGCTATTTTTTTATTTGCTGTCATGGCTGCCCTGCTTTTCTGAATGTGCAAAGGTTCATTCCCTTGTCTATGCGTCTTTTCAGACAGTTCATATACTATTTAGTGTTCACCGATGAGCAGCTCTTTTGATTTGCTTGTAGTACTAGATTGGTTGATTTCCCTTGTCTATGCGTCTTTTCAGAAAAGTGGGCCATGGAATAGAAATGCATGTATCTTAAAAACTGGGATCTTCTCACATCTCTTGACATCCGATTGAAGAAAATAGAGCTGAGATGTTACCACGGAACCGAGAATGCTAGAGCCAATGATATTTGAGGTCGAATCCTGCGATTACAACTGGGACTTATTCGAGGAACAACATGGGATGCTCCAGATGGACAATAGGGCATCTAGGGGCCTGCTTGGTAGCTTGCGTGAGATTCCTGCACCACTCCGCCAGCGAGATGAATCTCCCTGCATGTTACGAACGGGCCATGGGCTATGAAACGCGGTACAAAGTTTTTTTTTGCCCCGTGGAGATTTGGAATCTGTCCATTTGGTAGATCGGTTTTTAGGTCTAGTAGCAGCCCAGAACAGCGCAACTTTTGTTTGGTTGCAACCCAAAATCCGCTTTTGGTTACCTCTTCCCTTCAATGGTGAGGTTACCAGTGAGCAACAACACAAGCAAAAACATAATCATAGACGACATATAACTTAACACTGACCATAGATGACACCAGTTCACGACACACCATTGTTCTGACACGATCATAGTTTAGGACACATCAGACATGATCATAGTTCAGCACACTTGACACGAACAACAACTAGACACGATATGGTACCAGGTTAGCTTCAGACATGATGCTCGGAGACGATACACCTGGTGTCATTGCCATGGTACGGGCACCTGCTCACCACCTCAGTGCAGGTGTGATCGAAGATGACCACACTATACTCGAAGGAGGACACCTTCTTGAAGTTGAGGAATTGGCCTACCTTGAGTTGGTGGGCGATGGTGAAGGCCGCCTGATGACCCACAAGTATAGGGGATCACAACAGTCTTCGAGGGAAGTAAAACCCAAATTTATTGATTCGATATAAGGGGAGCCAAAAAATATTTATAAGCTTTAACAAGTGAGTTGTCAATTCACCTTCATCTGAAAATATACTTGCTCACAAAAATTTATCAGTAGTGATAGTTTTATAGCAGTGGTAGTAGTGAAGTAATAGCAGTAGCGAAATAAAAATAGCAATAGCAATGATTGCAGTAGACATCAGAATTAAAATACTGTAGGCACAAGAATGGATGAACGTGCGTTGCATGAATGAGAGAGTCCATGTAATAGCAAGATATAGTCATTGCAAGTAATAATGATATAAGCATCCTAGCATAATATATTCATAGGCGTGTGTTTTCCTATTTAGTCGTGCGTACTCGCAATGAGAAACTTGCACGATATCTTTTGTCCCACTAGCTCGTTGCAGCGGGGTCTCTAGGGAAACTACTGGTAATTAAGATACTTCTTTTAATAGAGTACCGAAGCAAAGCATTAACACTCGATGAACACACGTGATCCTCACATCATAGCCATCCCCTCCGGTTATCCCAGTTCTTGGTCACTTTGGGGCCTCGGGTTTCGAACAACAATATGTGTATAAAACTTGCAAATATGATAAAAAACAATAATTACCCTCATGAATCAATAACATGGTCAGATCTGAGATCATGGCACTCAGACCCAAAGTGACAAGCATTAAGCATAACAAGTTGCAACAATATCAAAAATAGTAACAACGGATACTAGGCACTATGCCCATAACAATCTTATAGCTATTACATGACCAATCTCATCCAATCCCTACCATCCCCTACAGCCTACAGCGGGAATTACTCACACATGGATGGGGGAACCATGGATGTTTGACGGAGAGGCGTCGATGATGGCGATGGCGATGATCTCCTCCAAATCCCCATCACGACAGGGTGCCAGAACAGAGTTTCTGGTCGCGAATTGGGGTTTCTGGTGGCGGCGGGGCAGCGGAACTCTTTCTGGAAAAATGTCCAACCTCCCCGTGGTTTTCAGGTCAGGGGCTTCTTATAGTGCGAAGCAGAGGTCGAGGGGGTGGCCGAGGAGGCCAGACCACCCCTACGCGCGGCCAAGCCTGGCCCGCGCCTAGGGTAGGTGTGGGCCCCTCGTGCCCCCCTCCGTCTCGTCTTCTGGCTCCGAGAGTCTTCATGTAAAATATTGGGTTTTCTATATTTTCCGGGAATTTTCCCGAAAGTTGGATTTCTGCACAAAAATGAGACACCAGAGCAATTATGCTGAAAACAACGTTAGTCTGCGTTAGTTGTATTCAAAACACAAAAGATAGAGGGCAAAGAATAGAAAAATTGTTCGGGAAAGTAGATACATTTTGGATGTATCACCACCCACCCATGGTCGATGAATGCGTCCTTGCCTTCTCTCCTCATATTCATCCTCCAGTTGCATCCGGTGTTGGTGGTGACGATGATGTTGGAAGTGATTTCTCCAAACCACTTGATGAAAGCTTGAGGGATTATGAGCCGACTGAAGGTGGGCTTGAAGATGATGCAGAGGAAATGGCCCGACCCTATGTCGTGGTGGAAGTGGCCGACATTAGCCAACCTTCCACGATGCTTCTTCACTGGTCCCTCGTCGGGAACCTCACCAGGTGATCCAAGCATGATCTTCTCAGTCTTCCACACGAACACATGCCATTAGTGTCTGCTCACAAGTAGTTTAGATGAAAATGGACATTGATAACATTAGTAAGGCCTCATACATTGCCTCACACGGCAGACATAGGGAGTGGCCACAAACTAAGTGTAGTGTGCGACGACTGTGCCAGACATGACTAAGTTTGAGGCCACCACCTAGCCTTCCATTCTACCTTTGTTGAATCATTGGCCAACACAAATGAGGCCTCATAGATTTGGTCACATGGCAGACATAGGGTCTGTCCCCAAACTAAGTCTAGTGTGCAGGGAAACTTGCACACACGACTAAGTTTGAAGGCAACACCTTGCCTTTATTGTGCCATTATTCAATCATTGGCCAATGCACTAGACAAACAAAAAGAGGCCTCATATATAGGATCACACGGCAGACAAAGAGACTGTCCGCAAACTAAATCTAGTGTGCAAGTAATATGACACACATGACTAAGTTTGAGGGCAGCACGCTGCCTTCCGTTGTGCCATTGTTCAATCATTGACCAATGCACTAGACAAACCAAAAGGAGGCCTCCTATATTGGATCACACGGTAGGTAGAGGGACTGACCATAAACTAAGTCACAATCTGATAGTTCCCCCCTTTGCATGCACAGTGAAATCTGTCAGTTTCACCAAAAGACAATCCGCTCTACGTAGGATCTACCGTGATTGGAGATTAGAGTAACAGATCTAAGCAAATCGAGACCGTGAACATCAAGAACTAGACATGAACATCAAGCAATGGCGACGAACACCTTACAAACATCTATCCGAACCCTATCCTAATGGAAACCCTAGCAGATCTAATCTGCATGTCGTCGCAAATGCCCGAGCATGGCCTATTCTGACACAACGAGTAAGAAGGTGGGAAGCATAGGTCGTTACCGCCATTGTTCCGACCGAGGAAGAGGTCGAGTTCGCGGCCGAACTCGAGAAGCCGATGAAGACCGGGGTGCTGGCTGCGGGCGATGTCGCGGTGCTGCTCACCGACGTCTCCTCCTCCGGTACCGGTGCTCCTCCTTGCGGCGGTGCGGCGGATAACCGCTTAGGGGGGGTGAGAGTGCGGTTGCGAGTGAGAGGAAGGAGAGGGGAGCGGTGAGGCTAATTATGGTGTGCGTTCCTGAAGCGACGCCGCGTTTTCGTCTCCCTTCTCATGCGCTTCTGGCCACAACGGGCCTTGCTCCGGGGAAACTGCCATTCCGGACGTTGCTCCAGGACCTATCCCAAGGATGTTTTGAGAACCGGTTCATGCAAGAATGCGGGTGAGCCCAGGCAACCAAACGGAACGAAAATTGTTGGACCGATGTGAGCCAAGGAGCATGTAGGCTACCAAATGCGCCTTAGAGGTGTTCGGCTCTCTTATACAACAGGCTGTCACCGTGATGTTTCAGGTATCATGCATGTCGATGTTTTGGATTCGTCCGATCCTTTTGCAGCTTCGCTTGTTGGTGTTGAAGAATGGGTTTGGCGATTGTGGAGTGAGTTATTCTCGCCTTTGTCGTTCCTATTTGGCGAAAGTTGCCGATTAGTTCTAGTGTCTGTAAGGGTTTCTAAGTCTATTATTCCAAAATATTCTGATATTCGGTTCAAGCTATTTGTGGTCCATGCAAAATCACACTTAAATATTTTAGGAATAGATAAGAAATGGCTGGCGTTAGCTTCTAGTGGAGCATCACTCGGTTTATTTCATACATTCTGAACTCCACGCTTTCACTAGATCTAGTCAATTCCAGTGCTGATTGCACGATGTTCATACATGGAAGAGAGGAGTTCCTTCACTTGCTCTGAACAGAGACATGCTTCTCCTGAAGTTACTTGCATTGTCTTCTGAAACCGAACAACCCATTGGCATAGGGGAGACTGTTGACCTAGTTTAAGGTTTATAAACTATGGTGTCAAGCCGGACTTGTCAATATCCCGCTTCTAATTTATTTTGAAAATTACAGTTAAATTTTCACCGTTCCTAATTTTCAGCTAGATGAAAACATAATTGGCTTCAAGTCAGATCTCTGGCCGTTGATTCTATTTCTGGTGCGAATCTCGTCGCTCTCTGTCAACAGCATTACTGACAAGCAGAAGAACAGGGAGGAGGTGGGCCTGAAGGAAAGAAGCTCAAGACCTAAAAGGTTGATCCAACCAAACAGGCGTCACACTGGGCCCGACTGGACTCGGTAACAACTCCAACAGCGGCCTATAAAGTCATAGAGTCTCCTTCGGAAGCAAGCATCCTCGGGATCAGGACGAACGGCGGCGGCGAACCATTTCCTCTGTAATAGGCTAGTTTACCTTCACGGAGGATTTCTCCTGAACCAGATTTGTGATGAGATTCGAAACCAATTCGTGCTAGACTATCTGTACCTTAACATCTGGTATCAGAGCCCACTAGATCCCCAAATTCTCTCCACCACCATTAGGGAAACCAGGAGATACACCGCAGATCGCCACCGGCTTCTCACCACCATGGATCCGGCATTGAAGGAGTACCTCGACGCCATGCGCCGACGCCGCCGCGCTGGAGACACGCGTCCTCAGCGCCATGGACAACCGATTCGACGTCATCCAGGCGAAGCAGGACGATCTGGTGAGCCAGATCGAGTACCAGTCGTCGTACGTCTTCGATCTCGCCGGCTGGCGACCCGAGATGGAGAACCGCTTCGCCCAGCTCGAGGCCGCGGTCGAAGACCTCAAGCGCGCGCAGCCTCCGACGGCGGCTGCTGCAGCGAGTGGATCGGGAGCGTGCCACATCGTCTCCAACACCTCGCCCGCTTCGAGCGGGCCGATCCACGGGCAAGTCGGCCACGGCGAGAACGTCACATCCGGGGGTTTACCGGCGGCGGCCCTCGGGTCCCCGTCGGTACCTCCGGTCAAGGGTACGTTCTCCTTCCAAAATCCAATTCCAGATACAGCCGATCCACAGTTCGTCACGAGCCAAATCATGACGGGTTTGGGTGCCAACGCGCCCAGTTTCCCATTTCCTTCGTTCACGGGCGACAATCCCAACCTGTGGATCACTCTCGCGGAGCAATATTTCCAAACACTAGCTATTCATGAGTCATACTGGGTGCCTATGTCGATTCTCCATTTCTCTGGCTCAGCTGGTATCTGGTTACAGTCAGTTCGTAGGAAAATCACAGTGCTGGATTGGATTTCGTTCACTTCCTTGCTGAGCACACGTTTTGGGCGAGATAGACATCAACTCCTCATTAGACAATTTTATACCATTAAGCAAACTTCATCTCTTGCTGATTATATTGAGCGTTTTGATGTTCTTATGAACCATCTAGTTTCATATTCAGACACTACTCATCCATTTTATTTTTTGACTCGTTTCATCGAGGGTCTGAGGGCAGACATCCGTGCCGTGGTGATGGTTCAGAGACCGACTGACCTGGACACAGCTTGCTCGTTGGCTCTGCTTCAGGAAGAAGTTGCAGAAGGAGAATTGTCGTTTCCTTCGAAGCAAGAGCAGCGGTACATTGCTTTCCCTCGTAAAAGCATCGCCTCTACTTCAGCATCAGCATCACCAGCTGTAGCAGGCAGGGCAGTCGATAGTCGAGGGATTGAAGCAGCCCGCACCAACAACTCTGATAAGTACAACGCTCTACGTGCTTATCGCAAGGCCAAGGGTCTCTGTTTCAAGTGCGGTGAACGATGGGGCCACGATCACACCTGCCCGCAGACAGTGCAACTCCACGTGGTGGAAGAACTACTGTCTTTGCTTTCACAGGAGGAGCTGACAGGGATTGATAACACCGAGTCCTCAGGTGAAGAACAAGAGGTGGTTTGCTCAGTGTCTCTTCATGCTCTGACAGGATCAACAAGCGATGTTCCAGGAGTAATCCAGCTGCATGCATTCATTGAAAAGCATGAGGTTCTGATATTGGTGGACTCGGGCAGCTCGACCTCTTTCATCAATCAGCAGTTGGCGCAGGAATTATCTGGAATTCAACCCCTTCTCAAACCCTGGCGTGTTAAAGTGGCCGATGGAGCTCAGCACAGCTGCTCTGCATATATACCGCAATGCCAGTGGTCATCACAAGGACATCAATTCGCAACAGATCTGAAACTATTACCTCTGGGAGCTTTCGATATGATTTTGGGCATGGACTGGCTTGAGCAGAACAATCCACAGATTGATTGGATAGCCAAAACCTGACGATACAAGCTGCTGAGGGTAATATCTTCTTGCAAGGGCACCGTACTGAACAGATTCAGTGTTCAGCTATTTCTGCTCAAGAGTTATCGTCGGTTTGCAGGCAAGGTTCAGTAGCCCATCTGATCCATGTGTATGCTCTGGCAGACACGGTACACATTGAGGAGATCACTCCAGATGCAGTACAAACACTCATCGCACAGTTTGATGATGTATTCGCTGAGTCCACAAGTCTGCCGCCACGACGAGCGTGTGATCACACTATTCCTCTCATGCAAGGATCACAACCAGTAAATCTAAGAGCCTACCGTCACAAACCAGAGCTGAAGTCGGAAATTGAACGCCAGGTAGCAGAATTGCTTGCCTCAGGAATCATTCAGCGCAGCACAAGTCATTTCTCATCTCCAGCTATTTTGGTAAAGAAGAAGGACGGTACCTGGCGTCTGTGTGTCGATTACCGAGCTCTGAATTCTATGACAGTTATTAGCAAATTCCCTGTACCAGTGATCGATGAACTACTCGATGAATTGGCAGGTGCACGTTGGTTCTCCAAAATGGATCTTAGGGCAGGATATCACCAAATCAGACTGGCCCCCGGGGAAGAATTTAAAACAGCCTTTCAAACCCATTCAGGTCACTGGGAATACACTGTGATGCCCTTTGGTCTAGCTGGAGCACCAGCAACCTTTCTGGGAGCTATGAACAGTACTCTGCAACCTCTGCTACGCAAATGTGTCATAGTTTTCTTCGATGACATCCTTGTGTACAGCCGTACTCTTCCCGAGCATGTTCAGCACCTCCAGCAAGTTCTACAATTGCTAAGGAGGGATCACTGGCAAGTCAAGAAGTCAAAGTGCTCTTTTGGTCAGCAAAAGGTTGCCTACCTAGGTCATGTGATTGACAGCAAGGGTGTTGCCTCAGATCCTGACAAAATTCAGAAGGTAGCAAACTGGCCAACTCCAACCAACAACAAAGATGTTCGTAGCTTTCTTGGACTAGAAGGGTACTACAGGAAATTTGTTAGGCACTTTGGCATAATTGCTAGACCACTGTTTAATCTTCTCAAGAAAAATACACCGTTTATCTGGACTCAAGACACAGACACAACATTCCAAGTATTGAAACAAGGATTGGTTACTGCTCTAGTTCTGACTCTTCCAGATTTCCAGAAAACTTTCGTCATCGACACAGATGCGTGTGACACTGGTGTAGGAGCAGTTTTACAGCAAGATGGACATCCTATTGCTTACATGAGCAAGCCTCTCAGCAATAGAAACAAAGGCCTGTCGACTTACGAGAAGGAGTGTCTTGCTATCCTAATGGCGGTCGGGCAGTGGCGGCCCTATCTCCAGCACCAAGAGTTCGTGATCCGCACGGATCAGAAGAGTTTGGTTCATTTGGAAGAACAACGTTTGACGACTGTATGGCAGCAGAAGGCTTTCACTAAACTGCTCGGTCTTCAATACAGAATTTGCTATCGTAAAGGGCTGGAAAACCGAGCTGCTGACGCTCTGTCCCGACGCTCACATCCCGACACTCTGTTCGCCAACACCATCACAGTGTGTCAACCTGTGTGGCTCGAAGAAGTAAAGGACAGTTATGCCACTAATACCCAAGCTACTCAGTGGATTCAGAAACTGAAACAAACACCAGATCCTAAGGGCGCGACAACATTCTCTACTTCCGCACGCGTATCTGGCTGGGAGGTTCTGTTGACATGCAGCGCAAAATCCTGACAGCATTCCATTCTAGCGCAATGGGAGGTCACTCTGGATTCCCTGCTACGTACACTCGTATCAGGCGCTTGTTTGCATGGCCGAAGATGAAGGCACAAACCAAAG
Organism: Lolium multiflorum; assembly: GCA_030979885.1. NCBI lineage: Eukaryota > Viridiplantae > Streptophyta > Magnoliopsida > Poales > Poaceae > Lolium > Lolium multiflorum. Next base: position 219,586,704 of record CM061747.1, read on the forward strand.
AGTTTGTCCAAGCCTGTTTAATCTGTCAACAAGCAAAGCCGGAACGTGTCAAGTATCCAGGGTTGTTGGAACCACTGCCCACACCTGATGCAGCCTGGCAGATGGTTACAATGGACTTCGTGGAAGGGCTGCCAACATCTGGGTCAGCGAACAGCATTATGGTCGTCGTCGACAAGTTTACACGGTTTGCTCACTTCATCCCTTTGCATCACCCTTTTACGGCGGCCAAGGTAGAAGCTGCATATCTCGATAACGTCTTTAAGCTCCATAGCATGCCCAAAGTCATGGTTTCTGACAGAGATCCGATATTCACGAGTCGGTTTTGGAAAGATTTTTTCTCTCTCATGGGCAATGAACTACGGATGAGCACCGCGTACCATCCTCAAACAGACGGGCAGTCCGAAAGAGTTAATCAGTGCCTGAAGGTTTATTTGAGGTGCTTTACCCATGCATGTCCATCAAAGTGGAGCCAGTATTTGTCCCTTGCAGAATACTGGTACAATACCAGCCATCATTCAGCTATCAATATGTCTCCTTTTGTTGCTTTGTATGGACATGAGCCTAGACACTGGGGTCTCGATGCTACATCAACATGCTCGGCACCATCACTGGAGGCGTGGTTAGCTGAACTCAAATTGGTACAACAAGTACTGCAGCAAAATCTGGAGCACGCTAGACAATATATGAAGAATCAGGCAGACAAGAAACGTACTGAACGTACCTTCACAGTGGGCGAGGAAGTGTTCATCAAACTCCAACCGTACATTCAGCAATCCTTGGTGAAGCGATCCAATCAGAAGCTGGCGTTCCGATACTTTGGACCATATCCAGTATCCAAGTGCATCAATCATGTTGCTTATGAAGTGCAGTTACCGCCAGAGACCAAGATACACCCAGTCTTTCATGTCTCGCAGCTCCGCAAGGTCTTGAAACAAGGTATGCATGCATCCTCTTCCTTGCCAAAGCTTTCTGATGATATTCCTCGACCAGTCAATATTCTGGAGCATCGTTGGCGCCATACTCCATCGGGGCGTTGGGAGCAAGTCCAAGTTCAGTGGCCACCTGACAGTGGCAAAAATCTCACCTGGGAGGACAAGTTGCAACTCCAGCACCAATTCCCTGAAATTCTGGCTTGGGGACAAGCCACTTCTCAAGGGGAAGGGGATGTCAACAGCATTACTGACAAGCAGAAGAACAGGGAGGAGGTGGGCCTGAAGGAAAGAAGCTCAAGGCCCAAAAGGTTGATCCAACCAAACAGGCGTCACACTGGGCCCGACTGGACTCGGTAACAACTCCGACAGCGGCCTATAAAGTCATAGAGTCTCCTTCGGAAGCAAGCATCCTCGGGATCAGGACGAACGGCGGCGGCGAACCATTTCCTCTGTAATAGGCTAGTTTACCTTCACGGAGGATTTCTCCTGTACCAGATCTGTGATGAGATTCGAAACCAATTCGTGCTAGACTATCTGTACCTTAACACTCTCTCTTCAGCGCATCGCGTCGTTCTCTCGTCCGCACCGCTTGTCGCTCTCTCGTTATGGTTTTTATTTGGTCCGTTTTTTTTTTTGTTTTATCTGTTTGAATTTCATTCGCCTTTCCCCTTTTCCTCTGTCCGGTTCTCAGGGGAGGAGGAGAGATTCTGAGAGTAGGGCGTGGGTGGTGGCCTGGGAGCACGGCGGAGGGCTTGGCTCTGCCGTCGGGGAGATTAAATCGGCGAAGTTTTACCAGAGCGAGGTGCTTGGTCGAGTCCGTCCGTTCCTCATATCGCGGAAGTGTGGGTCTATGAGGTGACGGAGGACCTGGCTTGCTCCATGTGGCGGATGTTTCAGCGAGCGACCATGGTTTCGACGTCGGGGTAGGAGCCGTCGTCGCCGGCGGGACGGGTACGATTTTTCTTCCTGGCTAACCCCTTCTGTATTCTCTCCATGCGAGCCTTTCGCATCACAGCTATGCATCTATTTTTGCTCGCGGATCTGGTGTATGTGTAGTATGGAGATGCTAAATCATGGATCTGTTTTGTTATCTAGTTGATCTGTGGAGATTTTCCGCAATTTATGATTTATTTCCTAAATTTTGATGTTAGGCTTCACATTTGATTCGGTCGCTGCTCATCTGCCTGTAGTGGCGATTGTACTTTTTGCATGTTCACTTGACATAGTCGCTGAAGTTTAGTTTGAGGCTTCATTGTGATTCAGTTGTGCTCGTCTGACTGGAGTGACTATTATCCTTTTGCAATGTCTCTGTGGTATCGTGTTGGGTATCTGCCTAGAGATTCTGATGTAGCTTTTATGTCTTGACTTTTTTTTGGATGTTTTAAGTAGTACATGTGTACATGCATCTAATTTTCAGTACATTTTTTATGTAAACACTAGCATTTTATCAGGTAAGGCCTTGTTCGGCGGGCAGGTATTAGGATGTATTACCCCTAGTGTTTTGGGTGAAAACACTCATGCGCGCAAGTGTAATGGCCGGTCTGAGCTAGGAGCAGGGAAAGCATCGAGTATTCACCAGCTGGGAGGAAGTACCAACCAACGAGAGAAAGCCTCGGGCATGCGCGGAATGGACGCGTCGTGGATTTGCTGGAGCTGCATGTGCGGATAATTTGGGATCAAGCCGTCAGCCGAGCGAGCGACAAAAACGAAATCCGGGGCTGAGCCCTTCCAAACCCGGCGTGCCGAACAGTTTACCGAAGATTTGCCAGGATGTTGTGCTGTTCCGGATAATTAATACACTCCAATCCCCTAAGAAACCGTTGTGCCGAACGAGGCCTAATCTGTTATTCAGATCTGTGACGGAGCCTTTTTGAGGCAGCCCTCGATTTTTGTTGACGCTTTAGTTACGGTTATTCCATAGATAGTTATTTCTGCCCATTTTTTAGGGGTGATTTTAGTCAGGCACTGTTCTCATTTCTTATTTCTGCCTATGGTGATACCATGTAGTGGTAGGGATGCTTGCTTAGTCTGTTCATTGTCTATAGGGCTAGCATTTGATACCTGCATTTTAATTGTATATATTCCTGCTTGTTTTTCTTATCTACATTGGAGAAGTTATGTTTTCTAATTGTGCCTTTGTTCGTTCATTTATGCAAGCATCATGTTGATCCTTATTGTGGAGATGTTTCTCACTTCGGTTTTTCAAATGCTGATAGCCATTATGAAATAAGCTCAACTTCTGATGATTTAGTAGTTACTACTCTGCCTTTTCTTGCATTTTTACCTGACACGTAAATTATTTGATGAATTTAAAAATTTAGCATATGAATCTATGTTACTATTTTATTTTTAGTTTGAAACTTTACCTCGTCTATCTAGATGTTGTTAAACATGCCTACATCCCATGGATTTTCATCTTCCTCTCTGACCAATGTAGCGGTCGATTCTCTTCCCTTCATTTATTCAGAGATAGATATATCATTTATAACATTATTACATTTTTCATCTGTCTATCATTCTCATTTAATTAGATATTTTTGAATACCTGATCATGACGCTGTTGATACACTTCAGGATCGGGTATCACCAAGTAGCAGCCATGTGTAAGTGAATCCTTCCTGCAAAATCAAGCAGAGCATTGTCATTAATTGTAGAAATTTTAATTGATGTTTCACATCTGACTATGTGTGTACCTGGGTGAAAAATTCATCCTAAATACCAGGAGATGTTTCGAAACTTTGAGATTGTGTCCTTGATAGATTCTGCATCAAAAAGTTTTCTTGCTTAAACATTGGAATATATACATAGTCTATGTATATTCTGTGAACAATAAATGTTTTTGTAATAAAGTAAAGATGGTTACTCTGCAATCACAATCTAATTCTGCATGTCAAGTTTTTGGAGAAGCATAACATGTTTCATGGCATCATTCTCTTTTTAGGTTCATTCTCTCATTCTCAGTTCCTTCTTCAGATTTTTTTTTCATTCTTCAGATATTTCTCAGGCCTCTATCTCAGTTTCCTCTTCAGATATTTGTTTAGTTTTATTCCTCATTCTTCAATTTTCATTCTTTCTTCTCCTTTGTCTCTTATTTACTCATTCCGCTCAGTCTCTCCTTCTTCAGATATTTTTTTAGTTTTTAGTCATCATTCTTCAATTTTCATTTGTCTCTTATTTACTCATTATGTTCATTGCCTTGTGCTTGTAGTTCTTCATTTTTTCTTCAGTTTTTTCTCAGTAAATTCATTTTCTCTTCAGTTTTTTCTCAGTAAATTCACTTTTAGTCATCATTATTCAATTTTCATTTCTTTGTGCTCCTTTATATCTTATTTTCTCATTCTCCTCACTTCCTCAGTCCCTTGTTCAGTACCTTTTAGGGTTTAGGTTCATTTTATCATTGTATGTATTGTCTTCAGTCATTTTTCTTAGATCCGTCTCAATTTTATTTTTCAGTTTCTTCTCAGCTAATTCATCATTCTCACTCATTTTTTCTTCAGTTTTTATCATTTTTAAAATTTATGCTACACTTTCCTAGTCCTTCATCATTTATTATTTTTTGGCACTAGTATGTAGGTAAGACATATCTGCATCTTAGTTTTCTTGTTCTCATTTTCTTCATGTATCTCAGTACTATTTGTAACTATTCAGGTATACTTGTGTTTTGATGATTTTCGCCTCTGTTCCGAATGCTTATTTGTATTCAGTTATCATTCCTTCGTTGAATTGTTGTGTTGCTTGCTTATTCTTCATATTCTTTCATCCCTGGTGGGTCAGTAGGTACCTTAGTTTTTGTTTGTTGCTATGTTCGGCTGGCGACGGTTCTCTTGTGGTCATTTATATTTGTTCATTTTTCGGTAGTGTTTGAGAGCATATGTTGATGCATTATTATAGACCAGCTGCCATTGGCCAACGGATGTGCGCACAACGCATCATAAGTGTGGCAGCTTAGCTTACTCATTCCAAAAGGTAACAATTTTTGTTTGCACCACTACAGACTTGCACATGGACTTCTGGTGCAGGTTAAGGCATGTGTATTTAGCAGTCTTAGTTTAGATCATGTGCTACTGCAGCTTTTATGTACTTTATGATCCCGCGGGTAGGGCACTAGGTTGTAAGGAGCTATTCCTTTTCTCTATTTTTCTGGAGCTATTTGTTTCATAGGTTTTGTCTATTTTTTAGTCTGATCATGATCATGTGGCAAACACAACTACTGAAACATAAACATGGGGGCCTTTTTTAATTGTTCCAGCAAGTAAGTACTTCATACTAGCATACATTGTAGTTTCAGACCATGACCTCCTAGTGTTATTTATCTGATGACATAGCCTATTATTTTTGGACTTTATACTCAACCTGATGGTGTACATATATGAGAAAAAAACATTCTTGCCCTTAGGGATGCCACTATGCACAGATAGATTTGGTGGTTTTCACTACTTGCTAAGAACATTTTGCATTTTCCTTCGCAGATCAACACATTGCTTGTGGGAGAGATACATGATCCATCAAGAAACGAGGTTCTGAAAAGTTGTAAGACGAGAGAGGGGCGAAGTGATGACTTGCATGCCCTGAGAGTGTATGAGGTACGTAGGTTTGGCCAGGTTCTTCCACGTTCTCCTCGTTCCCCTCCATCTTGATTGTGGGTCTGTGTTATTCCCCTCCAGATTTTTCCCGATCTCCTTTTCCCCCTCTCTTTTTACTGATTTCGTTTGTGTTTTCCAGTCGATGGTATAGGAGAAGAGAGATGGATCACGTGCATGCAGCTGGCAGACCAGGCCAACTATGGGAGACCCTGTTACATGTTTCCTGTCAAAGTTACGGCATGCAAGGCTGATGTACACAACAGGCTTTTTATTGATCCAATCCATATGTTTTGCTAGCTAATGAATGCCGCGTATGGAAAAAACCAGAAAAAATCGGACTGAACTGATTCAATTTGGTTTGGGTTCCAGATTGACCGAAATGAAAGTTTCTGTAAAGTAGAATCGGGGGATTGGGGGGAATGAGGGGAATGAATGAATCCAGACTGACCGAATCTAGTTGTAAAAATGTGACTTGAAGCAAATTGTTTTTTCAGCTAGCTGATGTTTAGACACTCCCATTTTCTAAATTTTTGAGTTCTAGCTTGTTTACATATTCAGGACCCCTGTAGCACCGACTGTTGTGGTGACTGGCTGGAGCTGAAGATTTTGTTTTCATGAGAACGTTGCTCTCCGAAGAGGGTGAAATCTCCCATGATGTTGCAACATCGTCCACGGATGTTGGATGATGCAAGCCTGCCTGTTTGTGGCGAGGCCAGCGGCAGGTGGTGCTTTGCCACGCATGCCTGCCATGAGGGCTGCTCCGGTGCTCCCCGTAAATAAAGTTGAAGGGTCATAGTTGATTTTATTTTCTGTGTTGGATCCGCTGAAACTCATACCCAGCCCATGTATACCCTTTTGTATTGATACGGTATGTGTACGTCGGGTAAAAAAAAGGTAACGTGAGCAAGATCTTTATAGGATTTTTCAATTTTAACACATGCACGCGACCGTAGATACGTACAACAACGAGGTACAACACAATGCGGGCCATACGGGCCTATATAGGGTTGTACGGATGGTGGACCTACAGTGAAATTATAATCGTGCCCCCTCTTACGGACGGGTATAGGGAGATCTCCACCGTCGTTGCGTTTGACATGCCCAGAGTTGTTCCCGGGGAGGAGCACCGGAGCAGAAGTGGTCTGCCACACCGTCTGAACTGAGATGCTAAAACACAAAACAGACTGTATAGGAAAAGGAAAAGGAAAATGATTGCAATCAGCCGGGGGCTGCGCTGCTCACAACCTCCGGACGGGCGAGCGTTGGATGCGCTTCATCCTACGGACGTAAACGTCCCTCCCAAGCCCCACCAACCCACCGTCTATAGCTTCTTTTTCTTCCTTATCCGTTCCGGTTGCATCGGTCGCGACCTCGTGAGGCTCCGCCGCTGCTCTTGCAGATCGCCGGTGGCCCCCCCTGGCCGGCCGCTGCCGCCGCCGCTTATCTTGGCCTCGCGCCGGTAGCAACCTCGTCGCCGACCGCCTTTCTCGCTGCTCCCGCGCCTCGTCGGCGCCCAAGCCGAGCTCTATTTCCCCTGCTCGCGCCCGCCGCCTCCCCCAACCTCCTCCTCCTGTAGCCGCCGCGCCCTCGCCGGCCGTCCCCCATGGAGCGCTCCCGGCCGCCTCCTACGGTGGTGGTGCTGCAAGCCCCCGACGGTTCCACCCAATCATCGACGCCATGGAGCGCTTGGAATACGGGCGCTCCGCCCGCGACGAGACGACTCGAGATTTCGCCGGTCCAGCCGGCGGTCGTCCTCCTCAACCTTCTCAACCGCCGATGAGCTCAAGCCGCCGCCCCGCCCCAACCACCCTGTGGGCGCCTCCGCACGTAGCCATGAGGCGCGGAGGGCTCCACCTCTCCCCGTCGTTGAGATGGTGGCGACATATGGTGCTCGCCCTGCATGCTGCAGGCCAGAGATGGAGGCCAGCCCAAACCCGCGCGTCCAGATCAGTGCTAGATGGAGACGAAACAAGTGTTGTAGAATACAAAGAATATTTTTCGCCGCCGATGCTACCAGCGCCGCCTCCATCTCGCGCTCCTCTGCTTCGTTAGGAGTTTTGCTGCCTTAGGCCTGCGGCGTTGCTACCTGGCGGAAATCGGTTTTGCTATTTAAGGTGTCCGGTATTGCTACCGGCAGAGGGTGGATTTTTGCTACCATAGGCATAGGGCGTTGCTACTAGCAGCTTGTGGTGTTGCTGTCCTGGACGGACGGAGTTGCTGCAACCTCGGACGGCGTTGCTACCAGCTGCAGGCGATGTCTCCGTTGATGTCTTAGAGGATTTGCAGCATATGAATAAAAAAATTGCTACAATTTATTTGCGGTTTTGCTACATCTGCGTAATATGTTTGCTACGTGGTCTCCGGCGAGGTCTCCGGCCCAGCCTTTTATTTTCTTTTTCTGAACGAATTTCATTTGCTGCCGGGGTGATTTTTTGCTGCCGGGAGATGTTTTTTTGCTACATGCAAATCTAACCGTCAAAATGGTTGATCCGACGGCTGGGGACCCGGGGGCTGGGGAATCAGATCCCCCGGGGGACGCCCAGCAGTTTCCAAAGGAAAAGCATGCCAAAATGTTGCAACCAGTCTACCTAAGTATAAAAGTTGTACCTTCTTGGCTTCTTATATGCATGAACTCTTATGGCATGTAGTCATGTACGATGGTGGAGAAGACAGTCTTTTGGCACTTCACGATAGCGAATCCTGTGATAGAATCTGTGTGCCATTACTTGGCAAAACGGTGATGTACCTCTGCATACTATAAGAAGAAAACGAGATGCACCGTATATTTTTTTGAGCTAGAGATGTACTCTACTGTTGGTAGAACGGTATCATAATGTCTGGACTGCGTTTTCTTCTTCTTCAAAACCCGCATTCGCCTTTTCGCAAAAAAAAAAGAAAAAAGAAAAACAACCCGCATTCGCCTGCTATGGCTACCATGTCTGGATGTTAACAGCAGAGGATATGAGACTCTATTCTTGTGGTAGTCTTCTGCACTGTGAGAAGTTCCGAGGAGTGTCCCTGTCCGCCATCGCCTCCATGAAGCTCAGATAGGAATAGCGCCGTGGTGGGAGAAGCCAGTCTCGAGACGAGAAGTTCCGAGAAGTGTCCCTGTCCGCCATCGCTTCCATGAAGCTCAGACTGTTGTCGAGACCACATGGCGCCTACCACCCAGGCCAACATCAGAGCCTATTGTTCCAGAACACTCTGGGAGTCTTTTTTTCTCTAACACACGCCTAAACGAGTGTCTTTGTATATTAGAAGGAGCCGCAAAGAGGCTGAAAACTGTATAAATTGTAGCAGCGCTACAAGAGAAAGGCAGAGAAACAAAAGAAAAGATCTAAAAGACAAGAACAAAAAGAAAAAAGAAGAAGAATACATGGATTAAGCCGTCGGCCAGAGACTCAGGGAGAATCCGGAGATCGAGCATGGAGAGATAAGCGACGTAGCTCCTTGGCGCCGGCAAAAATCCATAGCCGAGCCTCATATAATGGAGTCAAGCCACGCAGAGACAGTCACCATGTGACAAGGCATCCGCTATGCTCGTCCAAACGCTCACTGTCTACTCGACCCCATGCCGTTCGTGACCGCCAAAAAAATAACAAAAATCGCTTTTGCCAGGGTCCGAACAAAGGTCACCCGCGTGACAGGCCGGAATACTTACCAATATACTACAACGATTCAGTTGAGTATTTAACGAAAGAACGATTATCGTACTGATATTTTGACCCATAGCTCTACAACAAGAATACACGCTCCAATACATGGTCCTTCGAGCATCAGCGTTCAGAGAAGAAAGAACATTTTTGCACATCTGTTTTTTTTTTCTAACTTAGACTTGATGTATTCTAAAATGAGGAAAGGAGTGAACAAGTGGTTGGATCGAGGAAAAGTATTGACACTTTTTATGAATCAGACATAGTACCTTTCACAGCTTTTATCGGAAGTGAAATCAGGCTTGTTTGTATCAAAACCCAAAGCAAAAGATAAGCTTTAGTTAGCTAGATGCTAATTTTGATAATATACGGTAATGGTTGTTGTTTTAATGGCCGCAACATCTTCTCAGTTAGGTGCAAAAATAATTGCACCTGTTAACGAGTAGTTATATTCCACCCCCGCTTCTTGCCACGAAGATGATAACAACATATTTCCATCCATCGACGAAACATAATGTTTAGGAAAAATCAACCCATCACTAGTAGAAACAAGGGCTTTTGCACCGATTCAAAAAGGCCATATGCACCGGATGGCGAACCGGTACAAACGATCTGGTGCAAAAGCCCCCCCCCCCCCTTTTTTTGCACCGGTTCAGTTACGAACCGGTGCTAAAGGGGGCACCACGTGGCCCGCTAAAGGTGTCTGCCGCGGCAGGAAAATGCCCCAAAAGGCTGCCGCGGGTAGAACCCCGCTACTGTAAAAAAATCGAGTTATTTTCAAATCCCTTTTTTTCAGAATTTCTAATATTTTAGTTATTTCACAAGTTTAGTCTCTAACTATCCATATCTCTAATCCAATTACTTACTCGTGCTCAAACTTCCTGCTTGGTCACCTATCCTCCCACTACTCTAGCACTAGCATGCTTAACTTTCAAGTTCCTTTCCGTCCCTCCCACTACTGGTGCTAAAGGTGTCTGCCGCGGCAGGAAAATGCCTCAAAACGATGCCGCGGGTAGAACCCCGCTACCGTAAAAAAATCGAATTATTTTCCACTCCCTCTTTTTTTTCCAGAATTTATAATATTTTAGTTATTTAACAAGTTTAGTCTCTAACTATCCTTATCTCTAATCCAATTACTTACTTGTGCTCAAACTTCCCGCTCGGTCACTGATGTCTACGCACGCTTCTATTCCTGTAGACAGTGTTGGGCCTCCAAGAGCAGAGGTTTGTAGAACAGCAGCAAGTTTCCCTTAAGTGAATCACCCAAGGTTTATCGAACTCAGGGAGATAGAGGTCAAAGATATCCCTCTCAAACAACCCTGCAATTAAGATACAAGAAGTCTCTTGTGTCCCCAACACACCTAATACACTTGTCAGATGTATAGGTGCACTAGTTCGGCGAAGAGACAGTGAAATGCAAGTGATATGGATGAATATGAGTGGTAATAACAATCTGAAATAAATATGGCAGCAAGTAAACATGCAGTAGAGGCAACAAGGCCTAGGGATCATACTTTCACTAGTTGACACTCTAAACAATGATCACATAAATAAATAACTTCTCTTCACTTGTGCTACTTTCAAACACTCTCTTGTTGGATAACAAACACCATTCATTGTGTAGGGCTATAAAAGCACACCTCAAGCCGGAGTAAACAAGCTCCACAACGTCCGGAGTTCATATTAAAGTAACCTCTAGAGTGCATAATAGACCGTTGCAATTTAGACCGAGTACTAACATAACATACACACTGTCACCAATAGCTATGAAAGGAGGAATAGATCACATCAATACTATCATAGTAATAGTTAACTTCATAATCTACAAGAGATTACAATCATAACCTACGCCAAGTACTACATGATGCACACACTGTCAACTTTACATCATGGAGGAGGAATAGACTACTTTAATAACATCACTAGAGTAGCACATAGATTAATAGTGATACAAATCTCATGATGACATAAAGATCACACCATGGGAGAGAGATGAACCACATAGCTACCGGTAGATCCCTCAGCCTCGGGGGAGAACTACTCCCTCCTCACCATGGGAGTCAGCAACGGCGATGAAGATGGCGGTGGTGTCGATGGAGATGACTCCGGGGGCAATTCCCCATCCCGGCGGCATGCCGGAACAGAGACTTCTGTCCCCCGAAACGGAGTTTCGCGATGGCGGCGGTGTCCCTGGAGTCTTTCTGGAGTTTCGTCAATTGGTATCGGGTTTTTAGGTTGCGAGAGATTATATAGGCAAAGAGGCGGCGCAAGGAGGTCCCTGGGGGGCCCACTCCATAGGGCGGCGCGCCCCCCCTCTTGGCCGCGCCGGCCTATGGTGTGGGGGCCCTGGGCCTCCACTCCGTCTCCCCTTCGGTGTTCTGGTCCGTCTCGGTAAATTAAGATATTTGGCTTTTGTTTCGTCGAATTCCGAGAATATTGCCCGAACAGCCTTTCTGAACCAAAAACAGCAGAAAACAGGAACTGGCACTTCGGCATCTTGTTAATAGGTTAGTTCCGGAAAATGCATAAAATCATTATAAAGTGTGAGCAAAACATGTAGGTATTGTCATAAAACTAGCATGGAACATAAGAAATTATAGATACGTTTGAGACGTATCAAGCATCCCAAGCTTAGTTCCTACTCGCCTCGAGTAGGTAAACGATAACAAGGATAATTTCTTAAGTGACATGCTACCAACATGATCTTGATCAATACTATTGTAAAGCATATGAAATGAATGAAGTGATTCAAAGCAATGGTAAAGATAATGACTAAACAACTGAATCATATAGCAGAGACTTTTCATGAATAGTACTTTCAAGACAAGTATCAATAAGTCTTGCATAAGAGTTAACTCATAAAGCAATAGATTCTTAATAGAAGGTTTTGAAGCAACACAAAGGAAGATTTAAGTTTCAGCAGTTGCTTTCAACTTTCAACATGTATATCTCATGGATAATTGTCAATATAAAGTAATATGATGAGTGCAAATAAGAAAGTATGTAAGAATCAATGCACACAATTGACACAAGTGTTTGCTTCTAAGATAGAAGGAAGTAGGTAAACTGACTCAACATAAAGTAAAAGAAAGGCCCTTCGCAGAGGGAAGCAGGGATTACTCATGTGCTAGAGCTTTTTATTTTGAAAACATGGAAACAATTTTGTCAACGGTAGTAATAATTCATATGTGTTATGCATAAAACCTCCTATAAGTTGAAAGCCTCATGCATCGAATACCAATAGTGCCCGCACCTTGTCCTAATTAGCTTGGATTTACATGGATTATCATTGCATAACATATGTTTCAACCAAGTGTCACAAAGGGTTTCCTTTGTACCTCTATGCCGCCTGTACAAAGGTCCAAGGAGATAGATCGCATTTGATTACTCGTTTTTGATAGATCTCAACTAAGGACATCCATACCGGGACAACATAGAAAACAGGTAATGGAGTCCTCTTTAATGCATAAGCATTCAATCAACAAATAATATTCTCATAAGAGATTGAGGATTAATGTCCAAACTGAAACTTCCACCATGATTCATGGCTTTAGTTAGCGGCCCAATGTTCTTCTCTAACAATATGCATACTCAAACCATTTGATCATGATAAATCACCCTTACTTCAGACAAGACGAACATGCATAGCAACTCACATGATATTCAACAAAGGTGTAATAGTTGATGGCGTCCCTAGAAACATGGTTACCGCTCAACAAGCAACTTATAAGAAATAAGATACATAAGCAACATATTCAATACCACAATAGTTTTTAAGCTACTTTCCCATGAGCTATATATTGCAAAGACAAGGAATGAAATTTTTAAAGGTAGCACGCAAGCAATTTACTTGGAATGGCAGAAAAATACCACATAGTAGGTAGGTATGGTGGACACAAATGGCATAGGTTTTGGCTCAAGGTTTTGGATGCACGAGAAGCATTCCCTCTCAGTACAAGGCTTTGGCTAGCAAGATTGTTTGAAGCAAACACAAGTATGAACCTGTACAGCAAAACTTACATAAGAACATATTGCAAGCATTATAAGACTCTACACTGTCTTGTTGTTCAAACACTTTTACCAGAAAATATCTAGACTTTAGAGAGACCAATCATGCAAACCAAATTTCAACAAGCTCTATGGTAGTTCTTCATTAATAGGTTTAAACTACATGATGCAAGAATTTAAACATGATCTACTTGAGAACTCAAAAAAATTGCCAAGTATCAAATTATTCAAGACCATATACCAATTACCACATGGAGCATTTTCTGTTTCCAACCAAATAGCAATGAACGAAGCAGTTTTCAACCTTCGCCATGAACATTAAAAGTAAAACTAAGAACACAAGTGTTCATATGAAAAAGCGGAGCGTGTCTCTCTCCCACACATGGATTGCTAGGATCCAAATTTATTCAAACAACGAAAATAAAAGCACACAGATGCTCCAAGTAAGGCACATAAGATGACGAATAAAAATATAGTTTCACTAGAGGTGACCTGATAAGTTGTCGATGAAGAAGGGGATGCCTTGGGCATCCCCAAGCTTAGATGCTTGAGTCTTCTTGAAATATGCGGGATGAACCACGGGGCATCCCCAAGCTTAGACTTTTCACTCTTCTTGATCATATTATATCATCCTCCTCTCTTGACCCTTGAAAACTTCCTCCACACCAAACTCAAAACAAACTCATTAGAGGGTTAGTGCATAATCAAAAATTCACATGTTCAGAGAGGACACAATCATTCTTAACACTTCTGGACATTCCTCAAAGCTACTGGAAGTTAATGGAACAAAGAAATCCATTCAACACAGTAAAAGAGGCAATGCGAAATAAAGGCAGAATCTGTCAAAACAGAACAGTCCGTAAAGAATTTTTTTTTGAGGCACTTAACATGCTCAGATGAAGAAGCTCAAATTGAATGAAAGTTGCGTACATATCTGAGGATCACTCATGAATTTTCGCAGATTTTTGTGAGTTTCCTACAGAGAGTTCTACTCAAATTCGTGACTAGAAATCTGTTTCTGCGAGAAATCCAAATCTAGTATCAACCTTACTATCAAAGACTTTACTTGGCACAACAATGCAATAAAATAAAGATAAGGAGAGGTTGATACAGTAGTAACAACTTCCAAGACACAACAAAACAGTAGCAAAATAAAAACATGGGTTATCTCCCAAGAAGTGCTTTCTTTATAGCCATTAAGATGGGCTCGGTAATTTTAATGATGCGCAAGAAATAAGAGTTGAAGCAAAGAGAGCATCAAAAGCAAATAAGAAACACTTTTAAGTCTAACCCACTTCCTATGAAAAGGAATCTCGTAAATAAACAAGTCATGTAAGCATAATGCAATAAGCATAGAAAGGCAACACAAGCGCAACTTCAAGATTTTCAACATAAAGAGGGGAGACTTAATATTATTAAGATGCATATAACCATGTTTCCCTCTCTCATTTCAGTAGCATCATGAACAAACTCAACAATATAACTATCACATAAAACATTCTTATCATGAGCTACATGCATAAAAGTATCATTACTCTCCACATAAGCATAATCAATTTTATTAGTAATAGTGGGAGTAAAACTATCACAACCATCATTGTAATCATCATAAATTGCAGGCATGGTATAATCATAATAAACTTTATCCTCCATAGTAGGTGGCACCAAAATACCACTATCATTATAATCATCATAAATGGGAGGCAAAGTATCATCAAAGAAAATTTTCTCCTCAAAACTTGGGGGACTAAAAATATCACAACCAGCTTCCCCAAGCTTAAATTCTTCCATAGCATTAGCAATAATAGTATTCAAAGAGTTCATGCTAATAACATTGCTACAACTATTTTGCAAACAAAGTTCCATGGGTTTTTTAATTCTCTCTTCAAACACATCATGTCCTAATTCAATATAAAGTTCATAAAGATCTCTAATTTTTGTTGTTGTTTTCCATTAACCCTAACTAGTGAAAATAAAAACAAGAAACAAAAAGATATAATTGCAGGATCTAAAGGAAATAGCTTCGAGCACTCACACACCGGCAACAGTGCTAGGAAATAGCTTAGTAGTCGGAGGATGTGAATACCTTTTACCTTACCTCCCGGCAACGCGCCGAAAATAGCTTGATGTCTGATGACCCACAAGTATAGGGGATCAGTCTTCGAGGGAAGTAAAACCCAATTTATTGATTCGACACAAGGGGAGCCAAAGAATATTTGTAAGCCTTAACAATGAGTTATCAATTCATGCACTTGGAAACAGACTTGCTAAGAGTTTATCGGTAATTTTTATAGCGAGCGATAGTGAAATATCGAGAGTAACAAAGACAGAGTGATTATAGTAAACAGCAGGATTAAAATACTATAGGCACAGGATGGATGAACGGGCGTTGCATGGATGAGATAAACTCATGTAACAATCAAGGTAGAGCATTTGCAGATAATAATAAAGCGGTATCCAAGTACTAATCAATCAATAGGCATGTGTTCCATATTTAGTTGTACGTGCAATGAGAAACTTGCACAACATCTTTTGTCCTACCAGCGGTGGCAGCGGGCCTCTAGGGAATCTACTGGAAATTAAGGTACTCCTTTTAATAGAGCACCGAAGCAAAGCATTAACACTCAGTGAACACATGTGATCCTCATATCACCGCCTTCCCCTTCGGTTGTCCCAATTTCTGTCACTTTGGGGCCTCGGGTTCCGGACAACAATACGTGTATACAACTTGCAGGTAAGATCATAAAACAATGCATATCATCATGAAACAATAACATGTTCAGATCTGAGATCATGGCACTCGGGCCCTAGTGACAAGCATTAAGCATAACAAGTTGCAACAATATCATAAAAGTACCAATTACGGACACTAGGCACTATGGCCTAACAATCTTATGCTATTACATGACCAATCTCATCCAATCCCTACCATCCCCTTCAGCCTACAACGGGGGAATTACTCACACATGGATGGGGGAAACATGGCTGGTCGATGGAGAGGCGTCGGTGGTGATGATGGCGATGATCTCCTCCAATTCCCCGTCCGGCGGAGTGCCGAACGAGTTTCGGTCCCGAGACGGAGTTTCGCGATGGCGGCGGTGTTGGATGTCTTCGGCGATTTCATCTAACCCCCGTGCGTTTTTAGGTTGAAGACGTTAAGTAGTCCGAGGAGGGCATCGGAGGCCGGCGAGGGGCCTCATATAGGCGCGCCCCTCCTAGGTCGCGCCGGCCCATGGTGTGGGCGTCCCCCTGCCCTTCGCTCCGTGAATCTTACGGAAAAATAAGCCCTTTGACATTAATTCCGGGATTTTCTGAAAGTTGATTTTCACAAAAACGAGACACCATAGCAATTCTTGAAAACAGCGTTAGTCCGTGTTAGTTGTATCCAAAATACACAAATTAGAGGCAAAACAATAGCAAAGTGTTCGGGAAAGTAGATACGTTTTGGACGTATCAACTCCCCCAAGCTTAGCTTATTGCTTGTCCTCAAGCAATTCAGTTAACAATTGAGTGCGATAAAGAACTTTCACGAACACATTTGTTCATATGATGTAAATATTCTCATGACATGGGCAAGTACTTAAGCAATTCATAATAAGATACATGGAAATAAAATCATCTAATAGCTATGTCAATCATGGAAAAGGTACCAACAAATTAATAATGAGCATCATGAATCATGTCTATCAGGATTGCAATGTTCATAAAAGGATATGATAAAGTGGTATCTCGCTTGCCCGTATTTGTACAGCAAAACATAAATGCTCGGGCACCTTTGAAGTTCAGGAAGACTGGAAGTAGAGATTACCAAAGATAAAAGCATCAAAGTTATAGCAGTTAATCACATTTTGGGACAAGCATATTATACTAAGAATGACAGTTGTGCTCTCAAGAAGGTGCTCAAAGAAAGGATGGAGACTCAATGTAAAAGTAAAAGATTGACCCTTCAGAGGGAAGCAGGGATTAACATGTGCTAGAGCTTTTCATTTGTAAAACATGAGTAAAATTATTTTGAGAGGTGTTTGTTGTTGTCAACGAATGATAGTGGGTACTCTAACTACCTCGTCACCAGACTTTCAAGAGCGGCTCCCATGAAGGAAGTTATCTCTACCAGCAAGGTAAATCATCCCTCTTCTCTTTTGTTTACACATATATTTTAGTTTCATTATGGATGACACTCCCCCAACCTTTGCTTACACAAGCTCGGGTGCCTTCCAACATTCACATACCATGGAGGAGTGTCTATTTGCAATTTAAGTTGCTTACTGATAAATCAGGGCAAAATATGTGAAGAGAATTATAAATGAAAGTTGATTAATTGGGGTTGGGAACAACGTTGCCAGCTCTTTTTGCAAAATTATTGGATAAGCGGATGTGCCACTAGTCCATTATGAAAGTCTGTCAGGAGTAAATGACAAGATTGAAAGATAAACACCACATACTTCCTCATGAGCTATAAAAAATTGACACAAATTGAGAAGTATTTTGAAGGTTTAAAGGTAGCACATGATAATTTACTTGGAATGGTTTGAAATGCCATGCATAGGTATTTATGGTGGACACTCTGGAATAACTTGGTTTTCAGGGGTTTGGAAGCACGAGCAACGTTCCCGCTCAGTACAAGTGAAGGCTAGCAATAGAGGGAAGCGACAATCAAGAGAGCAGTATGTCATAATCATGCTTGCAAAATAAATTAACGGAGGCATAAAAGTGATACAAGAACTCTAAGGTAAAGTAAATCATCGAGGCTTAATTGACTTTTGTTCAGTCATATGCACGCGTGACCATGTGCCAAGTTGATTCAAGTGAATTATTCAGAGGAGGATACCACAATGTCATACCTATCTATGAATAAAGCAATGCAGGCAAATCTTTATTACATGCTACTCATATTAATAAATTGGAGCTAAGCATGAGAGATCATGAACTACTAGACTTTCTTAAATGACATATACCTCACATGAACCAACTAAGCATGCTCACATGGATGAGTATATGTACAAAAATGAAAACAAATAGAGTTCATACCAGCCTCTCACCACAGTTGTCGTAGATCGTCATTATTGCCTTTTCACTTGTGTAGCTTGAATAATATGAAATGAAAACCAAGCTTCAGCCACCGAAGACCTCTAAACTCCATAATGAACTTTACAAAACCAAAGAAGAAGAACAAATATTTTTGGTGTTTTCGAATTGGAGACAAGAACAAAAGGAAACAAGCAAACAAAGCAAAATCTTTTTGGATTTTCTTATAGCAAACCAACGATAGAAAACAAAGAAAAATAAAAGCAAGAAACCAAAATAAACAAATGGTAAAGAGAAACAACATAAATATTTTTGGTCTTTTTGTGTTTAAGGAAAGAAACAAAGCAAAAACAAGAAAATGAAAATTAAAAGAGTCACATAAACACCAAGCAGCAGAAATTCGTCAAACTTGACAGCAGTACAGTAATCGATTTTTAAGAAATTCTTCCGCTGCCCAGCTCGAAAAGTGTTCAACTAATGAAAGTTAGATAACAACCTGGGGAACATGCACAAAATTGGCTTCGTAAAATAACGTTCTGGCTGTTTTTGAATTTTTTTGGTATCAGTCCAGAATCTGTTTTCAATCAGCACTTCCCCAAATATCATTTCCCTCTTATTAGAAAACCACTTTAAGAAGCTAAACAAGTATGTACAAGTATCCAGCAACTATAATATGTAATGAATGAGTGATGCCGGTATACCTCCCCCCAAGCTTAGGCTTTTGGCCTAAGTGGAGATCAACCCGAGGGTCGGGTTCCACGCCGGTGGATCATACATGGCGTGATCATAATAAGGTCCTGGTGCAGAAGAAAAGGGTGAAGGATCCTCATGCCCAAAATGTTGATGCAAAGAACTCGCTGCATCGGATGACAAGTCGAGGTGTTCCTCGGCCTCCTCCGTGCCATCCCCTGCATGATGGCCTTCCCCTTCTATGTATGCATTCAGCTCACCTTCAGTGACTGACCAATCCTTCCTGGAATCAAGGTTAAACAATACAGGTGCAGGTAATCCTACTAGCCTTTCAGTTTTCTTAGTTGTTCTCCAAGTTTTCTTGTAAAATGTTATTTTGTAAGACAGGTTACTCAAATTAGACAAATCAGAAACAAAGTCATGTTTAATCATGGAGACAATGTCAAGTTTCTCCATGGAGAGCTGAATATCAAGATGATGAGGTTCTACACCATGCATAGATAATAAACGAGAGGCGATGAGACCTCCACAAATTCCTCCCTTCTCACGGTTAGTAGCAAGTCTATAGGTTATCAAAGCACCTAAGTTATAAGTCCTATCGCCTTGCAATGCAGCAGCTAGGAAAGCCAAATCCTGGATAGATAACTTATTTGCATTCTTTCTAGCAAGAACGCACTTGGTGATGAAATAAGCAAAGTAGAGAATAGCTGGGAGTTGAATACTACTGATTTTACCACTATCGTCTGAGAAGCTTCTCCCTTGACAAATCATCTTGTATAGACTCAAGAGCTCCTGCGGTAGTCCCCTAACCTTCTCGCATGATCCCCATTGTGGCACTCTAATTGCTGTACAAAAATCATCTTGGATAGATAACTTACTTGCATTCTTTCTAGCAAGAACGCACTTGGTGATGAAATAAGCAAAGTAGCGAATAGCTGGGATTTGAATACTACTGATTTTACCACTATCCTGAGAAGCTTCTCCCTTGACAAATCATCTTGTATAGACTCAAGAGCTCCTGCGGTAGTCCCCTAACCTTCTCGCATGATCCCCATTCTGGCACTCTAATTGCTGTACAAAAATCATCAAAAGGCAAGTTGACAGTTTTATTATAAATTTTGTATCGAACCATGGGGTTAGTTTGGGACCAAATGAATTCAAAATCCTGCACTACGGACATGGTTAGTTTCACATATTGGCAAGGTTCACCAACAACAAAACCTTCCAACCCTGCATTAGCAATCGGATTTTGAACATCCCGCAGGATTCCTGCACTCCTCATAAAATCAACGCATGGGTAGTAAGAGGGGTATACTCCTTCTTCGCGATGAACTCTCATAACCTGTTGCACCTCCAATTCTTGTTGGTTGAGTTGGTGCCTATTCCACTCCATTTTCTGAAATTTTTCAACAAACATTATAAAATTTGATTTGGTGACATATAATTGAGGGAAACTACTATAGGAACTTGGTAGAGTACTAAACATGCATCAAAACTAGTTTTTACCACTTAGAACAAGCATGAAAGCTCACTAAACATGTTACCTACGACAGCAAAATATTCAAGATATACTCAACCAAACAAAATTCTACTTGGATAATCGGAGGAGTCACATACCGGAGAGCAAATGTGCCAAATTTCAGACAGATCTGCTGAGCAAAGAGATCGAGAAATCTTGAGCTCTTGAGCAAAAACGTGAGAGAAAATGAGTACGAGTTTTTTCGGGAGAGAGAGTGAGATGGGAGGAAGAGATGAGTAAGTGGGGCAAGGAGGGGCCCACACCACGGTGGCGTGCCCCCTCCTTGGCGCGCTGGTGGGGTGCAGCCTGTGGTGCCCACTGGTCATCCCAGTGCTCCCGGATGCCTCTTCGAAAAATAAGACCAACAATATAATTTTTGTGAATTTTTGAGAACTTTGAAAAATGCACATTTCTGGGTGTCAAAATTATTATTACAGGACAGAAAAAGATTTTCAAACCCCTAAGCAACAAAGCATCTTGCAAAATAAGTAGTGCTACAGCAAGTAAAGCAAATGGAGGAAGAAAGAAATGTTTTTTAGCTCTTCTATGCATATAAAATGTATTTGTTAACAAGGTTGATCAAGTCCTGCCACCAAATAAATTTTACATGGCATAAGAAGAAATAAACCTCAAATCAATCATGTTACCTTATATTGTATTGATATGGATCCAATCACAAGAGTTTGATATTCTTCTTTAGGTTCATATATTGGACAATCAATATCTCCCACTTTGATAGATCTCAAATTAGAAATTGTATTAACTCCATATACTTTATCAATTCTCTTGGGAAAATAAACAGTATGTTCCTTGTCATCGACATTGAAAGTGACTTTTCCTTTATTGCAATCAATAACAGCCCCTGCGGTGTTAACAAAAGGTCTCCCAAGAATAATAGACATGTTATCATCTTCGGGCATTTCCAACACAACAAAATCAGTTAATATTAAGCAATTATTAGTAACCTGAACAGGAACATCCTCACATATACCAACAGGAATAGCAGTAGATTTATCAGCCATTTGCAAAGATATATCGGTTGGTATCAACTTATCTAAATAAATTCTCTTATAAAGAGAAAAAGGCATAACACTAACACCTGCTCCCAAATCACATAGAGCTGTTCTAACATAATTATTCTTGATTGAACAAGGAATAGTCGGTATACCTGGGTCTCCCAACTTCTTTGGAACCTTGCCATTGAAAGAGTAATTAGCAAGCATAGTGGAAATCTCCTCATTAGGAATTTTCCTTTTGTTAGTGACAATATCTTTCATATACTTTGAATAAGGAGGCAATTTAATAGCATCAGTCAAAGGGATTTGCAGGAACAAAGGTTTCATCCAATCACAAAATTTATTATAGTGTTCTTATTCCTTTGATTTTAGTTTCTTAGCAGGAAAGGGCATTTGCTTTTGAACCCAAGGTTCTCTTTCATTACCATGTTTCTTAGCAATAAAATCTTCTTTAGTATACTTTTTATTTTTAGCATGCTTTTCAGGTTCTTCTTCAACCTCTTCTTTATCGAAGCATCATTCTTATCATTATCTTTATCATGTTCATTACCACTTTTTTCAGCATCAGAAATAGAAATACTATTAGGATCATTAACAGGCTCAGAGGATTCTACAACAGTTTTATGTTTCTTTTTCTTAGATGGAGCACTAGTTTCAGTTCGTTGAGAAACTTGTTCAACTCTTTTGGGATGCCCTTCAGGATATAGAGGATCCTGGGTAGAAACACCACCTCTAGTTGTTACTTCATAAGCATGTTTTTCTTTAGAATTATTTTTTAACAAGTCATTTTGCACTTTAGTGAGTTGATCAATTTGAGTTTGAACCATATGAAAATGTTTAACAAGCATCTTAACATCATTGGAGGTTCTCTCCACAATAGCATGTAGTTCACTAATAGCTCGAGACTTTTCCATTAAATGATTCTCTACTCTCATATTAAAATTATTTTGCTTAACAATATAATTATCAAACTCATCTAAGCATTGAGCAGGAGGTTTTGAATACGGAATATCTTCCCTAGTAAAGCGTTGAAGAGAGTGTACCTCAATCATGGATGAAGGGGGAGTTATCTTGCATAAATCTTTTATGGGAGGTAAATTCTTCACATCTTCGGATTTAATACCCTTCTCTTTAAGAGATTTCTTGGCTTCCCTCATATCTTCATCATTTAATTTAATCATACCCCTCTTCTTCAATATTGGTGTCGGGTTGGTTCAGGTGTAGCCCAATCATCATGATTCGGCCTATTCTACCCAATAATTCTTCAACATCGTCTGGAGTTCTTTTCAAAACACAACCAGCACAACTATCCAGGTATGCCCTAGACTCAATGGTTAGTCCACTATAAAATATATCAAGTAAATCATGCTTTTCAGATCATGTCAGGCCGAGCTCTGATAAGAGAGCAAAATCTCGCCCAAGCCTCGGGCAATTTCTCTCCATCTTCCTGGTCAAAATTATAAATTCTCTGCAAAGCAATATGTTGAGCACTAGCAGGAAAGTATTTCCGAAAGAAAAAATCAAGCAAATCACTTGGACTATCAATAGAATCAGGTGGCAAACTATTATACCAAGTTTTAGCATCATCCTTTAATGAGAAAGGAAAATTTTTAGCAACGAAATAAGTACGCTTCTTAACATCATCGTAAAACAAGCTACTCAGAGTAGACAGCTCAATCATGTGTTCTACAACACTTTCTTTTTCAGTACAAAAAGGTGTTTTCTCAACAATAGATATATGAGATAAATCAAGAGAAAAATCATAATCCTTATCCTTAATGTTTATAGGAGATGTGGCAAATTTAGGATCAGGAGAAAGTTTATATCTAACAGTATGTTGTGCAAGAAGCCTTTTAATATTACTTGTACCAGTAGTAGCATTGCATTTATCAATGAAATCATCATCAAGTTCTACATAATCTTCATCAATATCATCACTAGAGTATTCAACAGACTCATGTGAATTAACAGGTGTAGCAGCATTTTGATTAGGAGTTTCAGTATTTTCAATTTGTCTAGACCTAGCAATTGTAGCATATAGAAAAGATCCTAATGAACCATCATTATCAAGCACAGCAGAAGCATCATCAAAATTATAAGAGGAATTTTCAGATTCAGCAGAAGTACCAGCATTTGAAGCTTGTGGTGGTGAAACAAGTTTACTTATCACAGATGGTGAATCAAGAGCAGCAGAGGTACTCAGAGTTGTACCTTTTCTTGTAGTGGATGGTAATATGGCGACTTTAGTATCACGAGGTTTACCCATGATGGAGAATTTGCAGCGAACAATATCAATCCAAGTGAACTTGCAAATAAAGCTATGCTCGCAACGGCGGAAAATAGTCTTGATGACCCACAAGTATAGGGGATCGGTCTTCGAGGGAAGTAAAACCCAATTTATTGATTCGACACAAGGGAGCCAAAGAATATTTGTAAGCCTTAACATGGAGTTGTCAATTCAGCTGCACCTGGAAACACTTGCTCGCAAGAGTTTATCGATAGTAACAGTTTTATAGCAGTAGCGAAATATCAGCAAGAGTAACAAAGACAGCAGTAGTGATTATAGTAAACAACAGGACTAAAATACTGTAGGCACATGGATGGATGAACGGGCGTTGCATGGATGAGAGAAACTCATGTAACAATCAAGGTAGGGCATTTGCAGATAATAATAAAGCGGTATGCAAGTACTAATCAATCAATAGGCATGTGTTCCATATTTAGTCGTACGTGCTCGCAATGAGAAACTTGCACAACATCTTTTGTCCTACCAGCCGGTGACAGCCGGGCCTCTAGGGAATCTACTGGAAATTAAGGTACTCCTTTTAATAGAGCACCGGAGCAAAGCATTAACACTCCGTGAACACATGTGATCCTCATATCACCGCCTTCCCCTTCGGTTGTCCCAATTTCTGTCACTTTGGGGCCTCGGGTTCCGGACAACAATACGTGTATACAACTTGCAGGTAAGATCATAAAACAATGCATATCATCATGAAACAATAACATGTTCAGATCTGAGATCATGGCACTCGGGCCCTAGTGACAAGCATTAAGCATAACAAGTTGCAACAATATCATAAAAGTACCAATTACGGACACTAGGCACTATGGCCTAACAATCTTATGCTATTACATGATAATCTCATCCAATCCCTACCATCCCCTTCAGCCTACAGCGGGGGAATTACTCACACATGGATGGGGGAAACATGGATGGTCGATGGAGAGGCGTCGGTGGTGATGATGGCGATGATCTCCTCCAATTCCCCGTCCGCGGAGTGCCGAACGGAGTTTCGGTCCCGACGGAGTTTCGCGATGGCGGCGGTGTTCTGGATGTCTTCTGGCGATTTCGTCTAACCCCCCATGCGTTTTTAGGTCGAAGACGTTAAGTAGTCCAGAGGGGGGCGTCGGAGGCCGGCCGAGGGGGCCCCACCATAGGGCGGCGCGCCCCCCTCCTAGGTCGCGCCGGCCCATGGTGTGGGGGCCGTGGGCCCCGGCCTGCCCTTCGGCTCCGTGATTCTTCGGAAAAATAAGCCCTTTGACATTAATTCGGGGATTTTCTTGAAATTTGATTTTCTGCACAAAAACGAGACACGAGCAATTCTGCTGAAAACAGCGTTAGTCCGTGTTAGTTGTATCCAAAATACACAAATTAGAGGCAAAACAATAGCAAAAGTGTTCGGGAAAGTAGATACGTTTTGGACGTATCAACTACACGCTTTTATTCCTATAGACAGTGTTGGGCCTCCAAGAGCAGAGGTTTGTAGAACAGCAGCAAGTTTCCCTTAAGTGAATCACCCAAGGTTTATCGAACTCAGGGAGGTAGAGGTCAAAGATATCCCTCTCAAGCAACCCTGCATTTAAGATACAAGAAGTCTCTTGTGTCCCCAACACACCTAATACAATTGTCGATGTATAGGTGCACTAGTTCGGCGAAGAGATAGTGAAATGCAAGTGATATGGATGAATATGACTGGTAATAACAATCTGAAATAAATATGGCAGCAAGTAAACATGCATTAGAACAGTAAATAAACGGTGATTCGATATTTGGAAACAAGGCTTAGGGATCATACTTTCACTAGTGGACACTCTCAACAATGATCACATAAATAAATAACTTCTCTTCACTTGTGCTACTTTCAAACACTCTCTTGTTGGATAACAAACACCATTTATTGTGTAGGGCTATAAAAGCACACCTCAAGCCGGAGTAAACAAGCTCCACAACGTCCGGAGTTCATATTAAAGTAACCTCTAGAGTGCATAATAGACCGTTGCAATTTAGACCGAGTACTAACATAGCATACACACTGTCACCAATAGCTATGAAAGGGGGAATAGATCGCATCAATACTATCATATTCATAGTAATAGTTAACTTCATAATCTACAAGAGATTACAATCATAACCTACGCCAAGTACTACATGATGCACACACTGTCAACTTCACATCATGGAGGAGGAATAGACTACTATAATAACATCACTAGAGTAGCACATAGATTAATAGTGATACAAAGCTCATGATCACATAAAGATCACACCATGGGAGAGAGAGATGAACCACATAGCAACCGGTAGAGCCCTCAGCCTCGGGGGAGAACTACTCCTCCTCATCATGGGAGTCGCAACGGCGATGAAGATGGCGGTGGTGTCGATGGAGATGACTGGCAATTCCCCGTCCGGCGGCGTGCGAACGAGACCTGTCCCCCAAAACGGAGTTTCGCGATGGCGGCGGCGTCCCTGGAGTCTTTCTGGAGTTTCGTCAATTGGTATCAGGTTTTTAGGTCGCGAGAGATTATATAGGCGAAGATGCGGTGCAAGGAGGTGCCTGGGGGCCCACCCCATAGGGCGGCGCCCCCCCTTTTGGCCGCGCCGGCCTATGGTGTGGGGGCCCTGGGCCTCCACTCCGTCTCCCCTTCGGTGTTCTGGTCCGTCTCGGTAAATTAAGATATTTGGCTTTTGTTTCACCGAATTCCGAGAATATTGCCCGAACAGCCTTTCTGGAACCAAAAATAGCAGAAAACAGGAACTGACACTTCGGCATCTTGTTAATATGTTAGTTCCGGAAAATGCATAAAATCATTATAAAGTGTGAGCAAAACATGTAGGTATTGTCATAAAACTAGCATGGAACATAAGAAATTATAGATACGTTTGAGACGTATCCCATCCTCACAGCTCTAGCACTAACTTCCAAGTTCCTTTCCGTCCCTCATCCAAGTGCTTCGCGCACATGTATGTGATACTAGTATCATAACAATCGTATTAACATGTCGGTCAATGTCATATTTCTTTATTGTTCGAATTTCAAATAATTGTTTTTATAAACAAAAGTAATGATGTAATAATAATCTTGAATAAATAAACATTAACTTTATAATTTGTATTATTTGTAATTGTTTTCAATTTTGTAATTTTTTTTATTTTTTTGCCAAACCTAAAACCTGAAAAATTGAAAATCTTATAATTTGCTAAAAATAATAGTAATCTTTATGCAGGATACAATTATTACTTTTAATTTTTTAAAATAAAAAATATATAAAATCCTAAATTTCCAGCAAAAAACTAAAATTTTCCTGCTTTCATATTTTAATTTGGAATTTTGAGAATCTAAAAATTGAATTCGGATGTAACTTTTCCGACGATGATTTTGATATATTATACTTCTTTTTTGATGTCGTATGCAAAAGTTAATGCGGTTTTACCATTTTTCAAACCTTTTTTGCAAAAAAAGTGAAAATTCAAATTTATTAATTTTCCCTAATAGTAGGTTGCATAACATACAAGAATCTGAAAACATTTTATTTTTTGAATTTTTTATCATTTTCTTTTCTATTTTACAGTGTTAAAAAAAAGACAAACAGGTGCTAATGACCCCTTTAGCACCGGTTCGTGCCAAATCCGGTGCAAAAGCTCTTTGGGGCAAAAAAACCAAAGCCCTTGTTTCTACTAGTGCATACAGGCACCATACTATAGGACATGCACATTTTTGCTTTCTTTTTTCCTAAATAAATTGTCTTTCTACAATTTCTCCTTCCGTTGAGTTGAACTGAACGCCACCCATTCTTAAGATTTAAATTTGACCAAGAATTATAATAGAAAAAGAACATGAGCTATAAAAAAAAGGGATATTGCAGATTTTGACCTGACGAGGTCACACTTCGACGATAAACAATTCGTCCCTATAGGGCGAGGCTGGTGCTTTTAATGAAATAATTTATAACCTTGCCCATATTGAACTACCCCTCACCGATCTCCTTTTCACATGGTCAAGCATTCAAGAGGAACCCACTCTACAAAGAATCGACCATGTGTCCGTAAACAACTCATGCAGTCAAATCTTCCCAAACTCATCTGTCTCGTTCTCAACCCGGTATGCATCCCATCACGCCCCCCTTATCATCTCGATATCCACTCACATCCCCCGTCCCGCCACCTTTCGATTCAAAAATTCATGGGCCCTCAATCATGTCTGTGGGCCTCGGCCCGAAAAATTCAAACACCACTTCCGAGCTCGTTGCCGCGCTCAAATGCTCATGCCTTTCGCTTCGACCATGGTGTTTTGGCCAGCTGGCGCAACACGATCGCGAATCAAATGCAAAACTCGTAATTTCCTTGCTTGATCACATTGAATAATCCATAGTCCTAGCTCGACTAGAACTCACCCTTCATCGACTAGCCGTAAAAGCCCTACGACATGTGATTCGTGAACGAGTTGCTTTTTGGAAAGAGAGAAGCAAAATTAAATATGCAATAGTTGTAGACGAGAATTCCAAATATTTTCACATTGTCGCCTCTAACTACTTCAAAAAAAAGTGCCATCCTAGAAATTCATGGATCTGAATTCACATCTCATTAACATAAAACGGAAATTTGGACCAATTGCTACAAACATCTTCTCGGACTATCCATTCACAGGCAATGGGATTTCTCATTCTCTGAACTATAGCCCTCACACACTAGCGGGCCTATCCTCCATTGCTGATCCTTTCCCTCTCTGGATCTGAGCTGACAGCTTCCGACCAGGTGTTCTACTCCTGCCCAGACGGCCGACACGACAAGCATCAACCGAGCCCACTTAACACCGATCCCCAAAAAGCACCGCTATATAGAGTAGTACGCAGCGCAGGGCAGCCTCACTCCATCCCTCCTCTTCCACTTTCAGACACTGCCCACAGCGCAGAGCGGCGGCGCTAGGGCTGGCCATGGAGATGGGGTCGGACGGCCCTAGGGCCAAGCGTATGCACCTAGCTGGACCGAGAATCCACGAAGAGGCACCGCTGTCGCCGGCGGCGACTGCAGAAGCGACAGATCTGGAACCCATGGTCGTGGAGAAGAGCAAAGAACCACCGCCCGGAGCCAAGAAAGATGAAGAACAATTGCTGGACCGCATCAGCAGCGTCTCCGACCATATCCTCGGTGAGATCATCTCCCTCCTCCCTCTCAAGGAAGGCGCCCGTACCCAGGTTCTCTCGTCCAAGTGGCGCCACCTCTGGCGCTCATCCCCTCTCAATCTCGACTTCCGTGGCCTCCCCGCCTCCGACAACGTGTTGTCGACGTCGAGATGTGTCCTCGTGAGCGACATCCTCGCCGCCCACCTGGGCTCCGGCCGCCGCCTCTGCCTCCCCGGTAGCCACATCCAGTGCCGAGCCGATGCGCTGGACGCCTGGCTCCGCTCCCCCGCCCTCGACAACCTCCAGGAGCTCGAGTTCTACTTCTACAGAAGAAGATACTGCGCTCCGGATCTGGTGGTAAACCTGCTGCTACCGCCGCCGGCGTCCATCTTCCGGTTCTCGTCCACTCTCCGCGTTGCAATTATCAGCAACTGCTATCTCACAGACGACGCCGTCGAAACGCTTCGCTTCAAACAGCTCAGGAGGCTCGCGCTCGTACATGTCAAGATCTCAGAGGTCTCACTGCACAAGATTATCTCTGTGGGCTGTCCTGGCCTCCAGTGCTTGCTGCTTAGTACCATTTCGGGCGTCCGCTGTCACCGGATCAACTCCCCTACCCTTAGAAGCATTGGCATTTGTTCTAGCTCAGATGAACTCATCATCGAGGACGCCCCGTCGCTTGAAAGGCTGCTCTATCCTGAAATGAATAAGCGGATGAAAACTACGGTTATCTCCGCGCCTAAACTTGAGACTCTGGGCTGCATTCCTGAAAAATATACCAAATCCAGAATCGTGTTTGGCTCCACAGTTATCCAGGTAGCTATGCTTTTTTTCTTTTGCCTTTTCCACAAGGCTTCTCATAAGCTGCATTTTTGTTACATATGGACTGTACTTAGTCATGGTTTATTACTGTGTTCCATGTTTGATGAAGGTGGGGTTGCGCATTGATAACCTGGCAACGGTGGTGCGCACTGTCAAGATCTTGGCCATCCATATGAAATTTTCTGACCAGGATATGGTTATTGACTTGATGAGATGCTTTCCATGCTTGGAAAAGTTGTATGCCAAGGAGGTGATTCTTCATTGACAGTTCATAGTATTTAGTGTTCAGTGTTTTGAGCTTCCCTTTTGATTTACTTGCTGTCGTAGAGTGGTTGATTTCCCTTGTCTATGCCTCTTTTCAGACGAATGCGTCATGCGAACAAAAGAGACGGAACCGTAAAAGCTGGAATCTTCTCACATCTCTCGATATCCGTTTGAGGACAATAGTGCTGAGATGTTACCACAGAACCCACTTCCAAGTTAATTTCGCCGCATTCTTCATGCTGAACGCGAGAATCCTACAGTCAATGAGACTCGAGGTCGAATCATGCAATTTCAACGAGCATTTTTTCGCAGAACAACATGAGGTGCTCCAGATGGAGAAGAGGGCATCAAGAGGTGCTCGGCTTAGCTTTACAACTGGCTGTCACCATGAAGTTTCAGGTACCATGCATCTCGATGATTTGGACTCTACCGACCCCTTCGCTTGTGGATGTTGAAGAATTGGTTTTCGCGATTGTGGAGTGAGATACTCCTGCCTTTCTTGTTTCCTGTTTTGGCGAAAGTTGCCCATTAGCTGTCGTGTGTGTAGTGTTTCTAAGCATGTATTATCTCAGACTCTTCTGATGTTCAAAATAAGCTACTTGTGGTCCGTGCACAATCGCACTGAATATTTCAGGAATAAACAGACAATGGCCGGTGTTGGCTGTACTTGCACAAGAAACTTCTTGTGGTTCTTATTTTGATGTTCCAGCAGAGCATCACTCAAGTTATTTCATACCTTATAGACTCGACGGTTTAAGTCATATCTGCTCATTTCGGTGCTGCTTGCAGAAAGTTTATACATGGAAGAGAGGAGTTCTTCTCTTGCTCTCAACAGAGACGTGCTTTTACCGAAGTTGCTTAGATTGTATTCCGAAACCCGATCGACTGATTGGCATAGGGGAAAATGTTGACCTAGTGTAAGGTTTATATTAGTTGGTTTGGGGTTACTAACGTAACCCAGGAGGCCGGGAGACATGTTGTGCATTTATGCTGTTGAAAGAACCATGTCCCTGAATCTGTGAACACGAAATCGGAATAGATCCTGTGATTTCTGCACTGGGTTAGGCTGAAGCTGTAGGACTGTTGAGTTAACAACTGAAGCTTCAGATTATGTTTGTGTGATAACCGCTGCTTAGCCTATTTGATGAAGGTTAAATTGACAATGATGTAGATGTTGCAACATTGAGCGTGGATGTTGGATGATGCAGATCGACGTACCTGTTCTTTTCTTCCCATGAAAGGACCATCACGCCCCCAATTTCATTTCCATGAAATCTGGTAGACCACCATCCACTACGGGAAAAATTGTCGTTGCCGTGCAGGCAATCATTGCCGTGAGCCTCTGCACGGCAAAGCAATCTTTGCTGTGCGCAGCAAACATCACGCACGGCAAACACAAAAGGCACGGAAAAGATTTAGAGCAGCGCACGGCAATGAAAAACAGCACGGCATAGTCAGCAGTGGCGCACGGCAAAGAATATGCGCACGGCAAAGTCTGAGCAGAACGCACGGCAAAGAAACACATCACGGAAAAGACCCTGCAGGCCGCACGGCAACGAAATGCAGCACGGCAAAGGGTCTGGACGTTGCCGTGGCGCTCCCTTTGCCGTGCGGCCAACCAATATGCACGGCAAAGGCTCCTTTGCCGTCCGAATCTTACTTTGCCGTGCGCCACCATTCATTTTATTTTTTTCTTTCAATTTTATTTCA
This sequence comes from Lolium multiflorum, assembly GCA_030979885.1. NCBI lineage: Eukaryota > Viridiplantae > Streptophyta > Magnoliopsida > Poales > Poaceae > Lolium > Lolium multiflorum. Next base: position 219,618,330 of record CM061747.1, read on the forward strand.
TCTAACATTCATATTTATTTTTTAATTAGTTTTACTTTTTGATGACTATTTATTAGTGTTACTTAAGACAATGTGCAATACAAAATTACTCTCCATGTTCATCCCCCACATATATCAGGGGTGCTCCGGTCGTCCCCCTCCTTCCCGCAAAAATAGCGGGACGGCGGGTCTACCCCCGTAGATTTCTCCGCGCGAGGGTGCACAATGTACTTTTCATTCTTTTAGGTTTGTTAGGGTTAGGTTTTAGGTCCAGTTGCAAGTTTAGGTGGCATTCCGGTGCTCCGGGGTCATTCCCCCTAAAAACGGCTGTCTGTGAGCCTCGGATGGTCTACCCCCTAGATTTCTCCGCGCGAGGTTCTACCAATATACCTTTTCATAGGTTTAGGTTTGTTTAGTCCATGGACATATGGAAAACCATGTGTGGCACCCTTTGGCACAGTCTAGCCCCCGATATACAAGCGGCGGGACACTTCACCGTACACGTCTAGGAATCTGTTAAGTGTTATCGCCCGAAGTTGAGGAATGTCAGACCGGGGATCCATGCCATGCACCATTTGGTGAATCACACATTGCACCACACTTTGACACATAGCATATATAGGCCCACATGCAAGATTTGGTGGGGTTCCGGTGCTCGGTCGTTCTCCCTCCTCCCCAAAACAGGAACGTGTGCCCCGGGTCTACCCCCTAGATTTCTCGCAGGGTGCACCAATGTACATTTTCATTCTTTTAGGTTTGTTTAGGACATATACACATGGAGAACCAAGATTGGGACCATTTGGCACATACATACCCGCAGCTCGAGCCATTATCACATGATCGAGGGTGTGCCTGATCTACTAGTTAGGGTTAGGTGTAGGGTTAGGGCTAGGGTCTAGGGTTTAGGGGAGCTACTTTTGCACCATTAGACCTTTCACCACACTTTGACACATATCATAGGTCCACATGCAAGATTTGGTGGGGTTCCGGTGCTCCGGCGGTCGTTCTCCCCCTCCTTCCCCCAAAAGAGCGGAACGTGTGCCCCGGCGGGTCTACCCCCTAGATTTCTCCGCGCGGGTGCACCAATGTAACTTTTCATTCTTTTAGGTTTGTTTAAGACATATACACATGGAGAACCAAGATTGGGACCCTTTGGCACATATACCCGTAGCTAGAGCCATTATCACACGATCGAGGGTGTGCCTGATCTACTGTTAGGGTTTGGTGTAGGGTTAGGGCTAGGGTTTAGGGGGTAGGGATAGGGTTTAGGTTAAAGGTAAGTATTTATGGTTAGGCATAGGGTTAGGGTTTAGGGTTAGGGTTAGGGTTTATGATGCATGGTTCTGCAGCTCCGGTGTCGTGGTTTAGGGTTTTAGAGGGGTTTAGTGCTCGAAGCCTCCCTTTAGGGTTTAGGGTTTAGGGGAGATACTTTTGCACCATTAGACCTTGCACCACACTTTGACACATATCATAGGCCCACATGCAAGATTTGGTGGGGTTCCGGTGCTCGGTCGTTCTCCCCTCCCCCAAAACAGCGGAACATGTGCCCCGGCGGGTCTACCCCCCTAGATTATTGGTTCGCCGAGCCTGATGACGATGACGAGACACGCGGTCCAATCACGGACGGCGACACAGGCTACTGATCTATGTAGTAGTAATTGTGAGGCTAGCTAGGTTATTTGTAATAACTCCGTGTAATAGAGATTGTCTAGCTAGGTTATTTGTAAGAACTCCGTGCTATGTTTGAGAGAACTCTATGCTTGCTATTTGTTGCTTCCACTAATTAATGTTCATCCTTTTGCATTATTGTTGCTTTCATTAATGTTCATCTACTTATATTTCTGTTGCTTTCACTAATATTTATCTCTTTACAATATTGCGTACTAATAAACCACTCTCTTCATTTGTGTTTGCAGGTGATTGAAGCATGCCGCCAAAAAAAAAGGGTGGCAGTCTTAAAAAGAAGCTCAAGGACTTGGTAGGTGTTGGGACTTCGAGGCGGGGCCGAGCTAGTACCCCCCTCCTGTCGCTACCACAGCGCGGCCGCGTAGGAAGAATGCGACGCGTGTACTCACTCCTAGTCCTAGCCCCCCTCCCGCAGCCGATGATGATGACGAGAGGAGGACCAGGAGCACCACGGGGGTGGGGAGGACCGGGAGGAGGAGGGGGGGGTGGGGAGGACCAGGGGGGGAGGGGGGGGGAGGACCGAGGAGGAGGGGGACGAGGAGGACCTCTCGGAGGAGGGGTTGGGGAACTTAGTGTTCGATCCTGATGAAAGCCTAGATTGGGTAGAGCCGGCGGATTACCAGTACGTTCCAGCTGTGGAGAGGCTGAGGCCACGTGATAGGAAGCCATATCGGCGTGGGATAACACAGCTCCCCGCGCTGAAGGACTGGCGCTACAGGCACGTTGTTCTAGTGCCCTGTGGAAGGAGGTACATGTTAATTTTTGGCATTTCGTTATCGCAATTTTGTCATTATCAAAATTATTATCACATACATATTGATGTTGTCGTTTCATGGTGCAGCTCGTTCAAGTATGAAGACCCGTCGCAGAGACCGCCACGTGGGTACTCAAACATCCTTGGGGGCCTACTTAGATGGTATTTCCCTGGGATAGTCAATTTCCCTACTGGTGGCTGCGACATAGCTTGGAGGTGGGCGCACTACAGCCTCGCGGTAGATCCTATGGGCCGCGGCACCGCGGCGGATTTGGTTGTTGCCAAATTCTGGGTACGTGACTTTTGACTTCTTACCATTCATACACTCTCCTTGGTTCACAATAATTGCACTAATGCCCCTTGTTTTACCTATGTGCATGGTTGCAGAAATACTTCAAGAGGGCCGAGGGCAAGGAGAATGCGTGCGATGATGTCCTACACCAGCTTGCAAGGAAGAGGGTGACTGGCATGCACTACGAGGCATGTGTTCAATGCGTCCGCGACTGGCACGCCGACCGCTTCGTCCACATGACTAAGGAGGACGCTCGCGACACGCTCATGCAGCCGTGGCAGTACATGCAGGTATTTGCATTTATGTGTTATTGATTTGCTTTGTCGCCATGTAGTTTATTTTACCATAATGAGTTTATCTTGTGCATGTAGAACCCTCCTCAGTACGTCGGCAACGACGAGAGGTGCTTTCTTGCGATGGTCATATGGTGGACATGCCCCCAGTACCTCAAGAAGCACGAGGAGGGCAAGAAGAAGCAGGCAGAGATGCGAGGTGGATCGCATATCCAAGGCAGCATCCCCTCTCTCTTCACCTGCAGAACGAGGTGAGCAAATTAATGGTTCCTTCATTATTTGAATTCATGTTATATATTTGTTAACTCCGCAAGGGTGTGCCACTTCACTTGATTACATGTTCTCTTTTGCAGGAAGTCAGGACAGGAGCGAAGCCTAACGTCTTTGCCGTGCTAAAGAAGATGAAGCAAAGGAAGACGCCTGATCCTGAGACGAGGTCCGTGTGGGTTAACCCGCAATGCGAGACCCAGTGCACGTCGTATGTCTCCAAGTTCAAGAAGAAGTACGGCGAGGACGCCAACCCAGAGGCCGAGGACTTTGACCCTGAGGTCGCGGTGCTTGCGGGAGAAGGCTTGAAGCATGGCCGCCTATGGTTTGGTGACGGGTGCGTCGACCCAGCGAAGGTTCCCTCTCTCCGCCAGATCCGTCGTGGTCGTAAGAGCGGCCAGCCTGAGGTAGAGCCCCGGCCACGGGCGGATCTAGCTGTCGAGCGGTTACGGGTATGTTCTTCCTCGAGCCTCTACATTTCCTTTACATGCTTTCCATTGAAATGTTAATGACATCGCGGCAACACAACGTAGGAGGAGATGGCAGAAGGAAGGCGGCCCAGGAGCAAAGGCGCACATGGAGCGGCAGATGGAGTACCGGCGGCATACACAGATGATGCGGCGGATGCAACAGCGGCAGATGATGCAGCAGCAGCAGGAGATGAGCTGGCTGATGAGCCAGACTTGTCTACTCCACCGGGGAGTATTGCTGCTCCTCCACCTTACTCCATGCCGTGGATGCCGCCACCGCCCACTCAGACCCCGGGGACACCTGTCACCGTCAACAACATGAACATCATCCGGAGCATGAACCGCGGTGAGTCCTCTTGTGCCCAACCCGCTACTTGTGCTTGTTCAAGTGATCAATATGCAAATGCAAATGTAAATGTTCATTCCATCAACCTTATAGATTATATGTCACAAGGAAATGACGATGAGGCCGGCGGAAGCGGAGGACAAGGTTGATGGCATGGTCTTCGTGCACTTTGTCGGATTGTATGCTTGTAATGGATTGTAATATTGGACATTGCACTATGGACTCTATGTAACTTGTGTGGATAGACTATGGACTCTATGTAATGCATTGTATGCATGAATATGTGTGTTTGATGTATTTGTGGTGATCCCGTAGTGTTTGGTGATGTTATGTTGAAGATTATATGTGTATATGCTTTATTGTCAATTGCTATATTTGAAATGCAGGGAATAAGCAAAAAACAGCAAAAAATGAAAAAAACAGGGCCCTTTGCCGTGCGTGTGCACACGGCAAAGGACTTTTGGTCACTTTGCCGTGCGCACACGCACGGCAAAGGAGCCACGTGGCGGCAGCCTGTAGACCTGGGAGCTCCTGGGGCTTGCCTGTAGGGGGCTTTGCCGTGCGCTGTAGAGCTAGCCCGCACGGCAAAGGCTCGCACGGCAGAGAAGGTTGGCGCACGGCAACGACGGTCGCACGGCAAAGAAGGGCAGCGCACGGCAAAGTCTTCGGGCACGGCAGCACCCCTGCCGCACGGCAAAGAAGTGCCGCACGGCAGCGTTTGCAGCGCACGGCAGAGATGGAAGCGCACGGCAAAGAGCTTTGCCGTGCAATCCTTGCATGCGCACGGCAAAGGTGCCTTTGCCGTCGATGGAGTTGCCGTGCAAGCTTTGCCGTGAGGGCACGCACGGCAAAGCCGTTGTCGTGCGTATAGGCCTCTTTGCCGTGCAAAGTGGAGCACGACAAAGGCTGTCTTTCCCGTAGTGATCTAGGCTTCGGCGTGTGGATAGATGTTCCTGCACGCCAACAACTTCTGGTGACATTCTCTGGCGCCTCGCCAGGGATTTCTTCTTGTTGCGCGTTGGCGGTGCTGCTTAGGCATCTGCATTTCCGGTGCTGAAGCACGTCGGAGTTGGTGGCTTCGACATCTCTGCACCATCTAAGGCTGGACACGAGCCAGCTCGGGCTGGGCTCGGTCCGAGCCTGCGTTTAGCTCGCTCCAAATGGGCTCGGCTCGGGCTGGCTCGTTTGTGCAACGAGCTGGAAAAATGGGCTCGGCTCGAGCTCGACTAAAACTCGAGCTGGCTCGGGCTGGCTCGCGAGCCAAGAGCGACTAGTCACTGCCAGGTGGGCCCATGCTAGCAGCTCACCACCGGAATTTGCTTCTCACGGCCTGCAGCGCGACCGGCAGCGGCGATGTGGGCAGGGAGCCGACGAGGCGGAGGGGGGTGCCGCTTCAGAGACGCGATGCTCGGATTGTCCTCCATGTCGCTGCCCTGGGCGCGGGCGCTGGCCTTCTTCTTCAGCGCCGGGCCATACAGCGAGGACAACGGTTTCTGCTTCCGTCCGTCCATGTCGATGTCGACGGTGGGGTGAGAGGCGGAGAGGCGAGGGACGGTGGGGCACGAGGGAGGAGGGGCGCGAGGGGGAGGGCTAGGTGGCCGGCGGAGGAGACATCATGGGCGGCGGCGGCGGCGCGGCGTCTGTGCTGTGCGTGGAGGAAACGAGAACGAAGGCGACCAGAGTTGTTCGTGCTGTTCGTGTGTGACTGCCTTATGCGTGACCTGATCCATCCATCCACGTTTTGGGCCAAAAAAACAGCCCAGATCACGTCCCCCTGTTAAATTCGAAGAAAAAAATTCACGGGCTAACGGGCTGGCTCGGGCCGAGCCGGGCGAGCTTTCAGCCCGCTACGGGCCAGAAAATTAGGCTCGACTCGGGCTGTGTCTCACGCGGGCCGAGCCCAAACCGAGCCGAGACAGCAAAAGCTCGGGCCGAGCCCAAAAGCTCGGCCCGAACGTCCAGCCTTAGCACCATCTACAAGGCATCTTCCTTGTCCTCCTTATGCCCCAGGGGCCATCTCCGCCATGCAGACTGTGCCACACCGGACCTGGCTGTGCATCTATGTTGTTAATATAACCATGTTCCTGAATCTGTAAACTACTGCTGTGTTTTGAAGCTGATGATTCTGTTTTCGTGAGAACCGCTGCCCAGCGCTATATATTTCAAGGTGGGAAATAAGAAGGAATCCTAGACATGTCTTTACCTCGAAACCACTGGTGTAAACGGTCCGATCCGTTATGGTAAAGGCACCGACGGCATCCGCCGAGGCTGGGATGAGTTCTCCCTGTCCTTGTGTCCGCGTGAATCAAAATGTACCATCTCGGTCCGCTGTGCACGGATGTGGCGCCGGCCGCTAGAGACCTGGCGTCTCTATTCGCTGATCGATGGAGGAGGAGACGAGTGGAGACTGCGGGCGGGGTTGTGGGATCGAGCCAAGCAGTTGGACTCGATCGCTAGTGCCTATCTCGGCCCTAATTTTCTCTCGATAAAACGATCTTGATTGCCTGATTAGCTAGGTTCTAAAAAAATTCTGCTAATCAGGTTCAGTATGGCGATACTGCTATGGAGGTCATGGGCACCGTTGAAGTGCAAAATTTTCGGATGATTAGCTCTGCAGTACAGGCTCTGGACGTCTGATCGGAGACATAGACACGGTCTACAAGATAATACTGATCCATGCGCAGTATGATTGCAGGGCGAATACAATGTAGATCATGTGCTTGTCAGATGTACTTACGCACGGCAAGTCTGGTTCCGAGGGCTGACAAGAGCTGGGCTGCAGCTCCAGGAGCCGGGGCTAGAGAGTACCCTGGAATCATGGTGGTCGGAGGCCAGAGTAAGGGTGGCGAGAAAGGATAGGAGGGGCTTTGATTCGTTGGTCATCGCCACGGCCTGGCTAATCTGGAAGCAGCGTAACGCTAGGGTCTTAGGCAACGTCCGGGGTCAATGCGATGTTTCACAGCTGGTTGATAGGATTCATTACGAGTTCAAGCTATGGATGAGTGTGAGGGAGGGAGTGGAAGAAACCCTAGGGTGAGAGTGAGGCCTAGGTGCTTAGGTGTGGAGTTTTTTGGTGGGTTATGCTAATTGTTTGCAATCGGTTGTAATTTCTTGTAAACTTGCTTTTTTATCTTTTATAAAAATATGGCACGCAATTTGCGTGCTCTCGAAAAAAATTTCTGCTACGCATGGCTGGGCTGTAGGGTATGCCATGGTATAGCCTGTACGTACGTCCGCCACTGCCAGCGTCCCGTTGAAAACGGACCGAACGCTCACTGTCTGCTTGACGCCATGCCAATAGAAATACTTACCACTATACAACGACTCGGATGGCTGTTTAACGAAAGGACAGTACGTCCTTCGAGCATCAGCGCCCCAAGAAGAAAGAAAATTTGTGCTTCTTCTGTTTTTTTCTTTCTAACTTAGACTTGATGTGTTCTGAAATGAGGAAAGGGGTGATCCAGTGGTTGGGTTGACGAAAACTCTTAGACACTTATTATGGATCCGCAACTTTTATCAGAAGTGATATCACATTTGTTTGTATCAAAACCCAAAGCAAAAGATAAGCTTTACTTAGCTAGATGCTAATTTTGATAATATACGATAATGGTTGTTGTTTTAATGGGCGCAAAGTCTTCTCAGTTAAGTGAAAAAAATAGTTACACGTGTTAACGAGTAGTTATATTTCACCCTCGCTTCTCGCGACGAAGATGGTAACAACATATTTCCATCCATCGGCGAAACACAATGTTTAGGAAAAATCAACCCATACTAGCTCCGTACTAGAGCGCATGCACATTTTTTGCTTCTTTTTTTTCCTAAGCAAATTGTCTTCTACACTTTTTTCCTTCTGTTGAGTCAAACGCCACCCATTCTCAAGATTTAAATTTGACCAAGACTTAAACTAGGAAAACAAGACGAGTTAATGAAACAATTGATAACCTTGCCTTTATTGAACTACCCCTCACCGATCCCCTTTTCACATGGTCAAGCAATCCAGAGGAACCCACTCTACAAATAATCGACCATATGTTCGTAAACGACTCATGCAATCAAATCTTCCCAAACCCATCCTCTCTCGTCCTCAACCTGGTTTGTATCTGATCACACCCCCTTATTGTCTCGGTCTCCACTCACATCCCCCCGTCCCGCCACCTTTCGATTCAAAAATTCATGGGCCCTCAATCCTGCTTGGGCCTCAGCCCGACAAATTCAAACGTCGCTTCTGGGCTCGTTGCCGCGCTTAAATGCTCATGCCTGCCGCTTTGACCATGGCGTTGTGGTCAGCTGGCGCAACACGACCACAGATCAAATGAAAAACTCATAATTTCCTTCCTTGATCACATTGAATGATCCATAGTCCAAGCACGACCAGGACTCACCCTTCATCGACTGGTCGTCAAAGCCCTACGACGCGTGATCCAGGAAAGAGTTGCTTTTTGGGAAAATAGAAGCAAAATTAAATATGCAATAGATGGAGGACAAGAATTCCAAATATTTCCATGTTGTCGCCTCTAACTACTTCAATATTTTTTTTCCATCCTAGAAATTAATGGATCCGAATTCACATCTTTTGAACATAAAACGAAAATCTTGACCAATTACTACCAACAACTTCTCGGCCTATCCTTTCACCCTCAATGGAATTTCTCACTCTCTGAACTACACCCCTCACACATTAGCAGCCTATCCTCCATTGCTGATCCTTTCACCGAAATAGAAATCGTTGATGCTTTATTTTTCCGACCAGGTGTATATAGAAAGTTCTTTGGCTAGACGGCCCACACGACAAGCGTCAATCGAGCCCACCTAATTATAATCCCCCAAAAGACTCTGCCAGTTTCTCAAAAAAAAAAGAGACTCTGCCAGGATATACTAGTGCGCAGCGCAGGGCAAGCCTCACTCCGTCAGTCCTCTTCCACTTTTCACTGCCCACAGCGCAGAGCGGCGGCGCTAGGGCTGGCAATGGAGATGGGTCGGACCTCGGGCGGTCCTAATGCCAAGCGTATGAACCTAGCTGCACCGGGGATCCACGAAGTGGCACCGCCGATGCCGGCAACGCCGACTCCAGAAGCGATAGATCTGGAAGCCATGGTCGTGGAGAAGAGCTCAGAACCGCCGCCCGGAGCGGAGAAAGATGAAGAACAGTTGCTGGACCACATCAGCTGCGTCTCCGACCACATCCTCGGTGAGATCATCTCCCTCCTCCCACTCAAGGAAGGCGCCCGCACCCAGGTCCTCTCGTCCCGGTGGCGCCGTCTCTGGCGCCACTCCCCTCTCAATCTCGACTTCCGTGGCCTCCCCACCTCCGACAACATGCTGTCGTCGCGATGTGTCCTCGTGAGCGACATCCTCGCCGCCCACAAGGGCTCCGGCCGCCGCCTCTGCCTCCCCGGTAACCACATCCAGTGCCGAGCCGATGCGCTGGACGCCTGGCTCCGGTCCCCCGCCCTCAACAACCTCCAGGAGCTCGAGTTCTACTTCTACGGCAAAAGATACTGCGCTCCGGATCTAGTATTGCTGCTACCGCCGCCGGCGTCCATCTTCCGGTTCTCGTCCACTCTCCGGGTTGCAATTATCAGCAACTGCTATCTCACGGACGACGCCGTCGAAATGCTTCGCTTCAAACAGCTCAGGAGGCTCGCGCTCGTACATGTCAAGATCTCGGAGGTCTCACTGCACAAGATTATCTCTACGGGCTGTCCTGGCCTGGAGTGCTTGCTGCTTAGTACCATTTCGGGCGTCCGCTGTCACCGGATCAACTCCCCTACCCTTAGAAGCATTGGCATTCGTTCTAGCTTTGTCGAACTCATCATCGAGGATGCCCCGTCGCTTGAAAGGCTGCTCTATCCTGAAATGAATAAGGGGATGAAAACTACGGTTATCTCCGCGCCTAAACTTGAGATACTGGGCTGCATTCCTGAAAAATATAGAGATTCCAGAATCGTGTTTGGCTCCACAGTTATCCAGGTATCTATGTTTTTTTTGTACTTATGCCTTTTCCACAAGTCTTTGCATTAGCTGCATTTTTGTTACATATGGACTGTACTTAGTCGTGCTATAATATTGTGTTCCATGTTTCATGAAGGCGGGGTTGCGCATTGATAACCTGGCAACGGTGGTGCGCACTGTCAAGATCTTGGCCATCCATATGCCATTTTTTGATCAGGATTCGGTTATTGACTTGATGAGATGCTTTCCGTGCATGGAAAAGTTGTATGCGAAGGAGGTGATTCTTCATTGACAGTTCATAGAGTATTTAGTGTTCAGTGTTTTGAACTGCTCTTTTGATTTACTTGATGTCCTAGAGTGTTTGATTTCCCTTGTCTATGCCTCTTTTCAGGCAAATCAGCCATGTGAACAAAATAGATGGAACCGTAAAAACTGGAACCTTCTCACATCTCTTGACTTCCGTTTGAGGACAATAGTGCTGAGATGTTATTGCAAGACCTACTTCCAAGTTAACTTCGCCACATTCTTCATGCTGAACTCAAGAATGCTAGAGACAATGAGGCTCGAGGTCGCATCCTGCAATTACAACGAGCACTTCTTTGCAGAACAACATGAGATGCTCCAGATGGAGAAGAGGGCATCTAGAGGTGCTCGGCTTTGCTTTACAACTGGCTGTCACCATGAAGTTTCAGGTACCATGCATCTCGATGATTTGGATTCTATCAACCCCTTCGATTGTGGATGTTGAAGAATTGGTTTGGCGACTGTGGAGCGAGATACTCTTGCCTTTCATGTCTCCTGTTTCATCGGAAGTTGTCCATTAGTTGTCGTGTTTCTAAGCATGTATTATCTCAGACTCTTCTGATGTTCAAAATAAGCTACTTGTGGTCCATGCACAAGCACAATGGCCGGTGTTGGCTATATTTGCACAAGAAACTTCTTGTGGTTCTTTTTTGATGTTCCAGTGGAGCATCACTCAAGTTATTTCATACCTTATAAACTCAACGATTTTTCACAATATCAAGTCATATATATACTGCTTATTTTTGTGCTGATTGCAGAAAGTTTATACATGGAAGAGATTTCTTCTCTTGCTCTGAACAGAGACGTGCTTTTACCTAGGTTGCTTAGATTGTAATCCAAAACCAATCAACTGATTGGCATAGCGGAAAATTTTGACCTACTTTTTAAGGTTTAAATCAGTTGATTTGCGGTTACTAACTGCCCCAGGAGACATTTTGGTTATTTATGCTGTTGACAGAACCATGTCCCCTGAGTCTGTAAACAAGAAACCTGAAGAGGTCCTGTAATTTCTGGACTGGATCAGGCTGAAGTTGTAGGATTGTTTGAGTTAACCACTGAAGCTCAAGATTATATATGTTTCTGTGAGAACCCCTGCCCAGCCTATTTGAAGAAGGTGATGTAAGTGTTGCACGATACAGCGTGCCTGTTCTTTTCTTCCGATGAAAGGAGCATCACGCCCCCAATTTCATTTCCATGAAATTTGGTAGGCACCGTCTTGGCTTCGGCCTTCGGCGTGTGGATGTTTCTGCCCGCCAACTACTTCTGTGACATTGTCTTGCGCCTTGCTACGGATTCCTTCTTGTTGCCCCTTTGTGGTGTTGCTTTAGAGCATCTCCACCGGTGGCCCCGATTAGCGGGCCCGATAGTGTTTTGGGGGCCGGGAGCGAAAATAGGCTCACACCGGTGCGCCCCAAACGGCACTGGCGGTTTTTCAAGCCCAATAGAAGCGCCGGCAACCCCGTGCCGGTCCCTTGGCCAAGGGTGCGAATCGGGCGCGCCGGCGCCTCGCGGAACGACGGTTTTCGCGGGTGGGGGCGTCTTGTCAGCGAGAGGACGCGGCGGTTGGTCATTGGCGTTAATGGCCTCCCGCGCGGAAACCCAAACGGCCAGGGCGGCGACTGGCCACGCGACGTCCACCTACCTTACCCACGCGCCTTCAATGCGTGTCCGCCACCTCCCTTAAAACCCCAGCGGCGCGCTCTTCTCTCTGTTCCCTGCCGTCCAACCCTAGCCGCCGCCATCCAACCGCCGCGCAAACCTCCCACGCACCCCGCCGACGATGGCGCACAACGACCAGGCCGGCGACAGCGGCGGCGGCGTGCTCCGCTCGCTGCAGCTTAGCCTCGACGAGACCGACGTACTGTACTGGCACCGCATCCCTGTGCCAGTACAATACAAATTGTCGCACGACTGACACGTCTCCAACGGCGGCTTCGTCGTGCCGCCGCCGCCACCGCCAGGAGCACAGATGCGGGCCCTCGCTAGGGAACGGCGGAGCCTGATGACACCGGAGGAGAGGAGCTTGCCGGACAACGCTCTCGACAGCCCGGCCTGGGCACGGTGGCTAGACTTGCGAAGGAGGTGATGCGGCCCGGCGCTGGCACTAGAGGAGGTGGTCATAGCGTTGGCGCCTACTTGCGCGGCAAGGTTACCAGAGGTGTCGTCGGTCTCCCCTGCACCAAAGCGGATTCCAGCAGTTGGATGGCGAGACCCTCCCACTTGGCGAGGTTCTAGAGCTCGCTCTGCGCGATGGCCAACTCGAGGCCTCCTCGTAGCTCGGCTCGCGCGACAGGACGGGATGCTTGACCTCCCGCTTCACGGATGTCTCTTTCGACTAACCGTCATCATCGTCGCCGCCTTTATTGTGCTCTCTCAGATACATGACGCAACGCTATGGGTTGAACTCCCCCGACCCAAACGTGTCCTAGGAGGCATAGGAGCCTAGCACGAAAATAGAGTCAATCCGTAGATTGGGCGGTAGGAGGGTCTGCCGGCAGCGGATCTCATCGCTCAGTGGTACCCCTTCCAGTGGCACGGGTGGCAACCACCCTCCATGAGTTCAGGTGCCAACTCGTGGCTGGCTCGACGTCGGGCCACGGTACGGTCGTCCCCATCTCACACAGATGATGAGCCCGACCCGAAGAGGATTAGACGTCAATGGGGCAAACCCTAGTTAGTTAGGACTTACTATATTTTTATTAAAGTTTTTATCATTTTATTGGCCTACGTAAAATATGTTTTATTATATATCAAATATTTTGAAGGAAAATTTACTTTTGACCGTGGCACTATGTTGCAGTTTTGTTTTCTTAGACCATGCACTATGTTGCAGCAAAGCGAACTCTAGTGGCTTTGGATTCGGTTCCATACATAGCACAACATCACATTGTATGCTTTGACAGAAAAAGCAGATCAACAATTTGGTTCGGTTCATATCAAAATAGTCTGTTCACAAGGGACATGCAACAAGTAAAATATATTCTTTTATTTTTGTTGGGTGCCACTTGCATAGGATGATGCAGTTCTACACATACTTCCTCCTGCCCATTTTATGTTGTGCATAATTTTTCATGCAAGTTAAACTGTGCAAACTTTAATCAAAAATATAGATAATAATACAAAAATCTACCATGGCAAATGTATATAATATAAAAATATTTCATAAAAAATCTAAGAGCGAACCTCAACTCCCCTCGCGTCGCCCTCCTCTGGCGGCCGAGGGGTGATGTCTATGGGTGCTTCTATTCTTGTCGACAGTGTTGGGCCTCCAAGAGCAGAGGTTTGTAGAACAAGCAAGTTTTCCTTAAGTGGATCACCCAAGGTTTATCGGACTCGGGGAGGAAGAGGTCAAAGATATCCCTCTCAAGCAACCCTGCAATCACGATACAGGAAGTCTCTTGTGTCCCCAACACACCTAATACACTTGTCGATGTATAGGTGCACTAGTTCGCGAAGAGATAGTGAAATACATGTGGTATGAATGTATATGAGCAGTAGTAACGGCACCAGAAAATAGCTTGATGCTACAACGGCGTGTGGTTGATGGTGGTAATATTGCGGCAGTACAGATGCAGTAAAACAAACAAGCAGCGATTTCAGTATTTAGGAACAAGGCCTAGGGATTATACTTTCACTAGTGGACACTCTCAACATTGATCACATAACAGAATAAATAGATAAATGCTATACTCTACACTCTCTTGTTGGATGATGAACACCACTAATTGTGTAGGATTACACGAAACCTCAATGCCGGAGTTAACAAGCTCCACAATATTCGATATTCATGTTTAAATAACCTTAGAGTGCACGATAGATCAACACAACTAAACCAAGTACTAACATAGCATGCACACTGTCACCATCACACTATGAAGGAGGCATAAATCACATCAATACTATCATAGCAATAGTTAACTTCATAATCTACGACAAGAACCACACGATGCACACACTGTCACCATTACACCGTGCAGGAGGAATAGAGTACTTTAATAACATCACTAGAGTAGCACATAGATGAATAGTGATACAAAACACATTGCAATCATAAAGGGATATAAATAAGCACTTCAATATGCTATTCATAACAGTGAATAAGTATTCTGTGAAATATAGCCTAAGAGACCCACACGGTGCACACACTGTCACCTTTACACACGTTGGACAAGGAGTCTCCGGAGATCACATAAGTAAAATCCACTTGACTAGCATAATGACATCTAGATTACAAGCATCATCATATGAATCTCAATCATGTAAGGCAGCTCATGAGATTATTGTATTGAAGTACATAGAGAGAGATTAACCACATAGCTACCGGTACACCCTTAGCCTCGATGGAGAACTACTCCTCCTCATGGAAGATAGCAGCAGTGATGAATATGGCGGTGGAGTCGATGGAAGCCTTCCGGGGGCACTTCCCCGTCCCGGCGGCGTGCGGAACAGAGACTCCTGTCCCCCAGATCTTGGCTTCGCGATGGCGGCGGCTATGGAACTTTTCTCGTACCGTGGCTTATTCGTATCGATGTTTTAGGTCGGGGCTTCTTATAGGCGAAGAGGCGGTCGGAAGGTCTACGGGGGCCACACAACAGCCGGCACGCCTCTGGCCGCGCCGCTTAGTGTGTGGGGCCACGGGCCTCTGGTGGCTCTCGGGTGTTCGGAAGCCGTGGAATTCTAAGATGTTGGGCGTTGATTTCGTCCGATTCCGAGAATATTTCCTTACTAGGATTTCTGAAACCAAAAACAGAAAACAGGAACTGGCACTTCGGCATCTCGTCAATAGGTTAGTTCCGGAAAATGCATCAAAACGATATAAAGTGTGAACAAAACATGTAGGTATTGTCATAAAACAAGCATGGAACATCGAAATTATAGATACGTTGGAGACGTATCGCATCCCCAAGCTTAGTTCCTACTGGCCTCGAGTAGGTAAACGATAACACAAATAATTTCTGAAGTGACATGCTACCATCATAATCTTGATCAACATTATTGTAAAGCATATGACATGAATGGAGTGATTCAAAGCAATAATCTATAGTTTGACAAATAGATGACATATAGCAAAACTTTTCATGAATAGTACTTTCAAGACAAGCATCAAAAAGTCTTGCATAAGAGTTAACTCATAAAGCAATAAATTCAAAGTAAAGGCATCAGCAACACACGGAAGATATAAGTTTCAGTTGCTTTCAACTTTCAACATGCATATCTCATGGATAATTGTCAACACAGAGTAATATGATGAATGCAAATAAGCAAGTATGTAAGAATCAATGCAGTTGACACAAGTGTTTGCTTCTAAGATGGAAGGAAATTGGTAAACCGACTCAACATAAAGTAAAAGAAAGGCCCTTCGCAGAGAGGAGGGATTAAATCATGTGCTAGAGCTTTTCAAGTTTTGAAATCATATAGAGAGCATAAAAGTAAAATTTTGAGAGGTGTTTGTTGTTGTCAACGAATGGTAATGGGTACTCTAATTGCCTTATCAACCAGACTTTCAAGAGCGGCTCCCATGAAGGACGTTATCTCTACCAGCAAGGTAGATCATCCCTCTTCTCTTTTGTTTACACATGTACTTTAGTTTTATTTATTAGATGACACTCCCTCCAACCTTTGCTTACACAAGCCATGGCTAACCGAATCCTCGGGTGCCTTCCAACATTCACATACCATGGATGAGTGTCTATTTGCAAATTTAAGTTGCTTACTGATAGATCAGAACAAAACATGTGAAGAGAATTATTAATGCAAGTTAATTAATTGGGGCTGGGAACCCCATTGCCAGCTCTTTTTGCAAAATTATTGGATAAGCGGATGAGCCACTAGTCCATTGTGAAAGTCTGTCAAAGTAAATGACAAGATCGAAAGATAAAACACCACATACTTCCTCATGAGCTATAAAACATTGACACAAATAGAGATAATAACTTTTGAATTGTTTAAAGGTAGCACATGAAGTATTTACTTGGAATGGCAGGAAATACCACATAGTAGGTAGATATGGTGGACACAAATGGCATAGGTTTTGGCTCAAGATTTTGGATGCACGAGAAGTATTCCCTCTCAGTACAAGGCTTTGGCTAGCAAGGTTGTTTGAAGCGAACACAAGTATGAACCGGTACAGCAAAACTTACATAAGAACATATTGCAAGCATTATAAGACTCTACACTGTTCCTTGTTGCTCAAACACTTTTACAGAAAATATCTAGACTTAGAGAGACCAATCATGCAAACCAAATTTTAACAAGCTCTCCGTAGTTCTCCACTACTAGATTAAACTACATGATGCAAGAGCATAAACATGATCTATGAGAGCTCAAAACAATTGCCAAGTATCAAATTATTCAAGACCATATGAAGCATTTTCTGATTCCAACAAAATAACAACAAGTGAAGCGATCAACTTTCGCCCTTGAACATTAAAAGCAAAAATGAAGAACACTAGTGTTCATATGAAAAAGCGGAGCGTGTCTCTCTCCCACATGAGCATGAATTTATTCAGAGAATGTAAATAACAAAAAGAAAATAAAAGCACACAGACGCTCCAAGTAAAGTACATAAGATGTGATGGAATAAAAATATAGTTTCACTAGAAGTGACCTGATAATGTTGTCGATGAAGAAGGGGATGCCTTGGGCATCCCCAAGCTTAGATGCTTGAGTCTTCTTAAAATATGCAGGGATGAACCAGGGCATCCCCAAGCTTAGACCTTTCACTCTTCTTGATCATAGTATATCATCCTCTTCTCTTGACCCTTGAAAACTTCCTTCACACAAACTTCAAGCCAACTCATTAGAGGGTTAGTGTATAACCAAAATTCACATATTCAGAGGTGACACAATCATTATTAACACTTCTGGACATTTCACAAAGCTTCTGAAAATTAATGAAACAAAGAAACTCATTCAACATAGCAAAAGCGGCAATGCGAAATAAAAGACAGAATCTGTCAAAAACAGAACAGTCCGTAAAGACGAATTTGACAGTGGCACTTAACTTGCTCAAATGGAAAAACTCAAAACTAATGAAAGTTGCGCACATATCTGAGGATCACACACGTAAATTTGCAGATTTTTCTGAGTTACCTACAGAGACTTCTGCTCAAATTCGTGATAGACAGCAAATCTGTTTCTGCGCAGTAATCCAAATCTAGTATCAACTTTACCATAGAGACTTTACTTGGAACCAAAAACATGATAATGAGAGGTTGATACAGTAGTAAACAACTTCCAAGACTCAAATATAAAACAAAAGTGCTGTAGTAAAATAAACACATGGGTTATCTCCCAAGAAGTTCTTTCTTTATAGCCATTAAGATGGGCTCAGTAATTTTAATGATACTCTCGCAAGAAAGAAGAGTTAAAGCAAAAGAGAACATCAAAAAGCAAGTATGAAACAAATTTAAGCCTAACCCACTTCCTATGAAAAGGAATCTTGTACACAAATAAATTCATGAAGAACAAAGTGACAAGCATAGGAAGGCAACACAAGCGCAATTTCAAGATTCTCAACATAAAGAGGGGAAACTTAATATTATTAAGATGCATATAACCATGTTTCCCTCTCTCATAATAACTTTTAGTAGCATCATGAACAAACTCAACAATATAAGTATCACATGAAACATTCTTGTCATGAGCCATATGCATAAAATTATTACTCTCCACATAAGCATAATCAATTTTATTAGTTGTAGTGGGAGCAAATTCAACAAAGTAGCTATCATTATTATTCTCATCAAGTGTAGGAGGCATAGTATAATCATAATAAAATTTGCTCATCATAGTAGGCGGCACCAAAAGACCACTATCATTATAATCATCATAAATAGGAGGCAAAGTATCATCAAAGAAAATTTTCTCCTCAATGCTTGGGGGACTAAAAATATCATGCTCATCAAAACCAGCTTCCCCATGCTTAAAATTTTCCATATCATTAACAACAATGATGTTCAAAGCGTTCATACTAATATCATTGCTACTAGCATGCAAATAAGATTCCATAGGTTTTTTAATTTTCGCACAAACAATCCATGTCTTAACTCAGGAAATAGAATAAGAAGCTCATTGTTACTTTCCATTATGCCTAACTAGTGTAAACAAGAAACCAAAAGATGCAATTGCGGGATCTAAAGAAAATAGCTTCGAGCACTCACAACGGCAACAGAAAATAACTTAGTTACCGGGACCGGAGTATGAGTGCCTTTTACCTTTCCTCCCAACGGCGCCAGAAAATAGCTTGATGTCTACGAGTGCTTCTATTCTTGTAGCAGTGTTGGCCTCCAAGAGCAGAGGTTTGTAGAACAGCGAAGTTTTCCCTTAAGTGGATCACCCAAGGTTTATCGAACTCGGGGAGGAAGAGGTCAAAGATATCCCTCTCAAGCAACCCTGCAATCACGATACGAAGTCTCTTGTGTCCCCAACACACCTAATACACTTGTCGGATGTATAGGTGCACTAGTTGACGAAGAGATAGTGAAATACATGTGGTATGAATGTATATGAGCAGTAGCAACGGAAAATAGCTTGATGCTAACTGGCGTGTGGTTGATGGTGGTAATATTTGCAGTAAGTAAAACAGTAAACAAGCAGCGATTTCAGTATTTAGGAACAAGGCCTAGGGATTATACTTTCACTAGTGGACACTCTCAACATTGATCACATAACAGAATAAATAGATAAATGCTATACTCTACACTCTCTTGTTGGATGATGAACACCACTAATTGTGTAGGATTACACGAACCCTCAATGCCGTAGTTAACAATCTCCACAATATTCGATATTCATGTTTAAATAACCTTAAAGTGCACGATAGATCAACACAACTAAACCAAGTACTAACATAGCATGCACACTGTCACCATCACACTATGAAGGAGGCATAAATCACATCAATACTATCATAGCAATAGTTAACTTCATAATCTACGACAAGAACCACACGATGCACACACTGTCACCATTATACCGTGCAGGAGGAATAGAGTACTTTAATAACATCACTAGAGTAGCACATAGATGAATAGTGATACAAAACACATTGCAATCATAAAGGAATATAAATAAGCACTTTGATACGTCTCCAACGTATCGATAATTTCTTATGTTCCATGCTACTTTATTGATGATACCTACATGTTTTATGCACATTATATGTCATATTTATGCATTTTCTGGAACTAACCTATTAACAAGATGCCGAAGAGCCAGTTGCTGTTTTCTGCTGTTTTGGTTTCAGAAATCCTAGTAAAGAAATATTCTCGGAATTGGACGAAACTTTCGCCCAGGGTCCTATTTTTGCGAAGCTTCAAGACCGAAGACCTAACGAAGTGGGGCCACGAGGCAGCCGGGGGTGGCGGCGCGGCCCAAGCCGCGCCGACCTATCCCCTGGGCCCCTCGTGTGGCCCCTCGCGTTGACCTTCCGCCTACTTAAAGCTCCCGTCGCGAAACCCCGACGAGAGCCACGATACGGAAAACCTTACGGAGCCGCCGCCGCCGTCCCATCTCGGGGGATTCGGAGATCGCCTCCGGCAGCGGGGAGGGATTCATCTCCCGGAGGACTCTTCATCGCCATGATCGCCTCCGGAGTGATGAGTGAGTAGTTCACCCCTGGACCATGGGTCCATAGCGTAGCTAGATGGTCGTCTTCTCCTTGTTGTGCTTCATTGTTAGATCTTGTGAGCTGCCTAACATGATCAAGATCATCTATATGTAATTCTATATGTTGTGTTTGTCGGGATCCGATGGATAGAGAGTACTATGATTATGGTGATTATCAATCTATTGTTCATGTGTTGTTTATGATCTTGCATGCTCTCCGTTATTAGTAGAGGCTCTGGCCAAGTTTTTACTCTTAACTCCAAGAGGGAGTAATTATGCTCGATAGTGGGTTCATGCCTTCATTGATACCTGGGACAGTGACAGAAAGTTCTAAGGTTGTGATGTGCTGTTGCCACTAGGGATAAAACATTGATGCTATGTCTAAGGATGTAGTTATTGATTACATTACGCACAATACTTAATGCAATTGTCTGTTGCTTTGCAACTTAATACTGGAGGTTCGGACGATAACCTGAAGGTGGACTTTTTAGGCATAGATGCGGTTGGATGGCGGTCTATGTACTTTGTCGTAATGCCCAATTAAATCTCACTATATTTACCATGTCATGTATATGCATTATTATGCCTTTCTCTATTTGTCAATTGCCCGACTGTAATTTGTTCACCCAACATGCTTTTATCTTATGGGAGAGACACCTCTAGTGAACTGTGGACCCCGGTCCTATTCTTTACATAGCATACAATCTCTGCAATACTTGTGTTTCTGTTTTCTTTGCAAACATCTTCCACTCGATACGTATAATCCTTTGTTACAGCAAGCCGGTGAGATTGACAACCTCACTTCGTTGGGGCAAAGTACTTTGGTTGTGTTGTGCAGGTTCCTAGTTGGCACCGGAATCCCTGGTGTTGCGCGCATCACATTTCGCGACCATCAACCTTCAACGTGCTTCTTGGCTCCCTACGGTTCGATTAAACCTTGGTTTCATACGAGGAAAACTTGCCCTGTGCGCATCATACCTTCCTCTTGGGGTTCCCAACGGACGTGTACATCTACGCATCAAGCACTTTTAGGCGCCGTTGCCGGGGAACGAAGAAAAGCTACACCACATAGAATTGCCTCCACGGCAACAGCACTTTTCTGGCGCCGTTCGGAGATCAAGACACTGCTGGGAGTCTCCACTTCTCAATCTCTTTACTTTGTTTTTGTCTTGCTTTATTTTATTTACTACTTTGTTTGCTGCACCTAAACAAAACACAAAAAAATTAGTTGCTAGTTTTACTTTATTTCTTGTCTTGCTCTCTATATCAAAAACACAAAAAAATTAGTTACTTGCATTTACTTTATCTAGTTTGCTTTATTTACTGTTGCTAAAATGGCCAACCCTGAAAATACTAAGTTGTGTGACTTCACACATGCAAATAATAATGATTTCCTATGCACACCTATTGCTCCACCTGCTACTACAGCAGAATTCTTTGAAATTAAACCTGCTTTACTAAATCTAGTCATGAGAGAACAATTTTCTGGTGCTAGTTCTGATGATGCTGCTGCCCATCTCAATAATTTTGTTGAACTTTGTGAAATGCAAAAGTATAAAGATGTAGATGGTGATATTATTAAACTGAAAGTGTTTCCTTTCTCATTAAGAGGAGAGCTAAAGATTGGTTGCTATCTTTGCCTAAGAATAGTATTGATTCATGGACTAAATGCAAGGATGCTTTTATTGGTAGATATTATCCTCCCGCTAAAATTATTTCTTTGAGAAGTAGCATAATGAATTTTAAACAATTAGATACTGAACATGTTGCTCAAGCTTGGGAGAGAATGAAAACTTTGGTAAAGAATTGCCCAACCCATGGATGACTACTTGGATGATCATCCAAACCTTCTATGCAGGACTAAATTTTTCTTCGGAATTTATTGGATTCAGCTGCTGGAGGTACTTTTATGTCCATCACATTGGCGGCTACAAAACTTCTTGATGATATGATGATAAATTACTCTGAATGGCACACGGAAAGAGCTCCACAAGGTAAGAAGGTAAATTCTGTTGAAGAAACCTCTTCCTTGAGTGATAAGATTGATGTGATTATGTCTATGCTTGTGAATGGTAGATCTAATGTTGATCCAAATAATGTTCCTTTAGCTTCATTGGTTGCTCAAGAAGAAAATGTTGATGTGAATTTCATTAAAAATAATAATTTCAACAACAATGCTTATAGGAACAACTCTGGTAATAACTATAGGCCATATCCTTCTGCTAATGGTAATGGTTATGGTAATTCTTATGGGAATTCTTACAACAATAATAGAAGTGTACCCTCTGGTCTTGAAGCCATGCTTAAAGAATTTATTAGTACACAAACTGCTTTTAACAAATCTGTTGAGGAAAAGCTTGATAAAATTGATACTATCGCTTCTAGAGTTGATAGGCTTGCCTCTGATGTTAATCTTTTAAAGTTGAAAATTATGCCTAATAATGATCTTGATAATAAGATTACTACTACAGCAAATGCCATCCAAGTTAGAATTAATGAGAATATAAGATTAATGGCTGAGTTGCGTGCTAGGTGGGATAGAGAAGAAAATGAAAAACTAGCTAAAGAGAATAATGTAGCTAAAGTTTGGACTATTACCACCACTAGTAATGCTAATTCTTCACATGTTGCTGCACCTCCTACTATCAATGGTAAAATAATTGGTGTTGGCAATGTTTCTACTCCTAGTGCAAAGCGTACAAAAGTGCCTGAAATTGCTAAAAACTGCTTGTGATAAAACTGCTGAAATTTTTTCCAACCTTGGGAATAATGATCCCATTGCTGTGGCTCATAATGATTTAGATTTTGATGATTGCCACATCTCTGAAGTTATAAAGTTCTTACAAAAACTTGCTAAAAGTCCTAATGCTAGTGCTATAAATTTAGCCTTTACAAAACATATTACAAATGCTCTCATAAAAGCTAGAGAAGAGAAACTAAAACTTGAAACTTCTATTCCTAGAAAGTTAGAAGATGGTTGGGAGCCCATCATTAAAATGAAATTCAATGACTTTGAATGTAATGCCTTATGTGATCTTGGTGCAAGTATTTCTGTTATGCCTAAAAAGATTTATGATATGCTTGACTTGCCACCATTAAAGAATTGTTATTTGGATGTTAATCTCGCCGATAATGTTAAAAAGAAACCTTTGGGGAGGATTGATAATGTGCATATTATGGTTAACAATAACCTTGTCCCCATTGATTTTGTTGTCTTGGATATCGAATGCAATGCATCTTGTCCAATTGTGTTGGGAAGACCTTTTCTTCGAACTGTTGGTGCTGTTATTGATATGAGGGAAGGTAATATTAAATATCAATTTCCTCTCAAGAAAGGTATGGAACACTTCCCTAGAAAGAGAATGAAGTTGCCTTTTGATTCTATTATTAGAACAAGCTATGATGTTGATGCTTCTACTCTCGATGTTACTTGATTTGCACTTCTGCGCCTAGGCGTTAAAGAAAAGCGCTTATGGGAGACAACCCATGTTTTTACCTACAGCAATTTTTTGTTTTATTGAGTCTTGGAAGTTGTTTACTACTGTAGCAACCTCTCCTTATCATGTTTTTGTGCCAAGTAAAGTTTCTATGTCAAAGTTGATGTTATATTTGGGATCGCTGCGCAGAAACAGCATTGCTGTCTGTCACGAATCTGGGCATAATTCTCTGTAGGAAATTCGAAAAAATCTGCCAATTTACGAGCGTGATCCTCAGATATATACGCAACTTTCATTAGTTTTGAGTTTTTCCATTTGAGCAAGTCTGGTGCCATTTATAAATTCGTCTTTACGGACTGTTCTGTTTTTGACAGATTCTGCCTTTTATTTCGCATTGCCTCTTTTGCTATGTTGGATTTATTTCTTTGATCCATTAATGTCCAGTAGCATTATGCAATGTCCAGAAGTGAAAAGAATGATTGTGTCACCTCTGAATGTGTGAATTATTAATGATGCACTAACCCTCTAATGAGTTTGCTTGAAGTTTGGTGTGAAGGAAGTTTTCAAGGGTCAAGAGAGGAGAATGATATACTAAGATCAAGAGGAGTGAAAGCTCTAAGCTTGGGGATGCCCCGTGGTTCATCCCTGCATATTTTAAGAAGACTCAAGCGTCTAAGCTTGGGGATGCCCAAGGCATCCCTTCTTCATCGACAACATCATCAGGTTCCTCCCCTGAAACTATATTTTTATTCAGTCACATCGGTGTTCTTTACTTGGAGCGTCGGTTTGTTTTCGTTTTGTTTTTGTTTGAATAAGATGGATCCTAGCATTCACTTTGTGGGAGAGAGACACGCTCCGCTGTTGCATATGGACACATGTGTCCTTAGGCTTTACTCATAATGTTCAAGGCGAAGTTTCTTCTTCGTTAATTTGTTATATGGTTGGAATTGGAAAATGCTACATGTAGTAATTCTAAAAATGTCTTGGATAATGTGATACTTGGCAATTGTTGTGCTCATGTTTAAGCTCTTGCATCATATGCTTTGCACCCATTAATGAAGAAATACATAGAGCTTGCTAAAATTTGATTTGCATATTTGGTTTCTCTAAGGTCTAGATAATATCTAGTATTGAGTTTTGAACAACAAGGAAGAGGGTGTAGAGTCTTATAATGTTTACAATATGTCTTTTATGTGAGTCTTGCTGCACTTGTTCATCCTTGAGTTTGCTTCAAATAACCTTGCTAGCCTAAACCTTGTATCGAGAGGAATACTTCTCATGCATCCAAAATCCTTGAGCCAACTACTATGCCATTTGTGTCCACCATACCTACCTACTACATGGTATTTACCCGCCATTCCAAAGTAAATTGCTTGAGTGCTACCTTTAAAATTCCATCATTCACCTTTGCAATATATAGCTCATGGGACAAAATAGCCTTAAAAACTATCGTAGTATTGAATATGTACTTATGCACTTTATATTTTATTAAGTTGCTGTTGTGCGATAACCATGTTTCTGGGGAACGCCATCAACTATTGTTGAATATCATGTGAGTTGCTATGCATGTCCGTCTTGTCTGAAGGTCTATCATTTTAGTGGTTGGAGCATGCAAAATTGTTAGAGAAGAACATTGGGCCGCTAACTAAAGCCATGAACCATGGTGGAAGTTTCAGTTTTGGACATATAACCTCAATCTCATATGAGAATAATAACTTTGCTACATGCTTATGCATTTAAGAGGAGTCCATTATCTGTTGTCCATGTTGTCCGGTATGGATGTCTAAGTTGAGAATAATCAAAAGCGAGAAATCCGAAATGCGAGCATTCTCCTTAGACCTTTGTACGGCATGGAGGTACCCCTTTGTGACACTTGGTTGAAACATGGCATGCGAAGACCGGTAGTCCAAGTTAAGTAGGACGAGTGCGGGCACTATTAGTACACTATGCGTGAGGCTTGCAACTTGTAAGATATAATTTTCATAACTCATATGCTTTATTACTACCGTTGACAAAATTGTTTCATGTTTTCAAAATAAAAGCTCTAGCACAAATACAGCAATCGATGCTTTCCTCTGCGAAGGACCATTCTTTTACTTTTATTGTTGAGTCAGTTTACCTATCTCCTTCCACCTTAAGAAGCAAACACTTGTGTGTGTGCATTGATTCCTACATACTTGCATATTGCACTTGTTATATTACTTTATGTTGACAATATCCATGAGATATACATGTTACAAGTTGAAAGCAACCGCTGAAACTTAATCTTCTTATGTGTTGCTTCAACACCTTTACTTTGATTTATTGCTTTACGAGTTAACTCTTATGCAAGACTTATTGATGCTTGTCTTGAAGTACTATTCATGAAAAGTCTTTGCTATATGATTCAGTTGTTTACTCATGTCATTACCTTTGCTTTGATCGCTGCATTCATTACATATGTTTACAAATAGTATGATCAAGATTATGATGGCATGTCACTTCAGAAATTATCTTTGTTATCGTTTTACCTGCTCGGGACGAGCAGAACTAACTTGGGGATGCTGATACGTCTCCAACGTATCGATAATTTCTTATGTTCCATGCTACTTTATTGATGATACCTACATGTTTTATGCACATTATATGTCATATTTATGCATTTTCTGGAACTAACCTATTAACAAGATGCCGAAGAGCCATTCTTTGTTTCTGCTGTTTTTGGTTTCGAAATCCTAGTAAAGAAATATTCTCGGAATTGGACGAAACTTTGCCCGGGGTCCTATTTTTGCACGAAGCTTCGAAGACCGAAGACCCTAACGAAGTGGGGCCACGAGCAGCCCGGGGGTGGCCGGCGCGGCCCAAGCCCGGCCGCGCCGACCTATCCCCTGGGCCCTCGTGTGGCCCCTCGCGTTGACCTTCCGCCTACTTAAAGCTCCCGTCGCGAAACCCCCCCGAGAGCCACGATACGGAAAACCTTACAGACGCCGCCGCCGCGAATCCCATCTCGGGGGATTCTGGAGATCGCCTCCGGCACCCGCCGGAGAGGGGATTCATCTCCGGAGGACTCTTCATCGCCATGATCGCCTCCGGAGTGATGAGTGAGTAGTTCACCCCCTGGACCATGGGTCCATAGGTAGCTAGATGGTCGTCTTCTCCTTGTTGTGCTTCATTGTTAGATCTTGTGAGCTGCCTAACATGATCAAGATCATCTATATGTAATTCTATATGTTGTGTTTGTCGGGATCCGATGGATAGAGAGTACTATGATTATGGTGATTATCAATCTATTGTTCATGTGTTGTTTATGATCTTGCATGCTCTCCGTTATTAGTAGAGGCTCTGGCCAAGTTTTTACTCTTAACTCCAAGAGGGAGTAATTATGCTCGATAGTGGGTTCATGCCTTCATTGATACCTGGGACAGTGACAGAAAGTTCTAAGGTTGTGATGTGCTGTTGCCACTAGGGATAAAACATTGATGCTATGTCTAAGGATGTAGTTATTGATTACATTACGCACAATACTTAATGCAATTGTCTGTTGCTTTGCAACTTAATACTGGAGGGGGTTCGGACGATAACCTGAAGGTGGACTTTTTAGGCATAGATGCAGTTGGATGGCGGTCTATGTACTTTGTCGTAATGCCCAATTAAATCTCACTATATTTACCATGTCATGTATATGCATTATTATGCCTTTCTCTATTTGTCAATTGCCCGACTGTAATTTGTTCACCCAACATGCTTTTATCTTATGGGAGAGACACCTCTAGTGGAACTGTGGACCCCGGTCCTATTCTTTACATAGCATACAATCTACTGCAATACTTGTGTTTTACTGTTTTCTTTGCAAACATCTTCCACTCGATACGTTTAATCCTTTGTTACGTTAAGCCGGTGAGATTGACAACCTCACTGCTTCGTTGGGGCAAAGTACTTTGGTTGTGTTGTGCAGGTTCCTAGTTGGCACCGGAATCCCTGGTGTTGCGCCGCATCACATTTCGCGACCATCAACCTTCAACGTGCTTCTTGGCTCCTACGGTTCGATTAAACCTTGGTTTCATACGAGGAAAACTTGCACTGTGCGCATCATACCTTCCTCTTGGGGTTCCCAACGGACGTGTACATCTACGCGCATCACACTTCAATATGCTATTCATAACAATGAATAAGTATTCTGTGAAATATAGCCTAAGAGACCCACACGGTGCACACACTGTCACCTTTACACACGGACAAAGTCTCCGGAGATCACATAAGTAAAATCCACTTGACTAGCATAATGACATCTAGATTACAAGCATCATCATATGAATCTCAATCATGTAAGGCAGCTCATGAGATTATTGTATTGAAGTACATAGAGAGAGATTAACCACATAGCTACCGGTACAGCCCTTAGCCTCGATGGAGAACTACTCCCTCCTCATGGGAGATAGCGGTGATGAATATGGCGGTGGAGTCGATGGAGAAGCCTTCGGGGCACTTCCCCGTCCCGGCGGCGTGCAAACGGACTCCTGTCGAGATCTTGGCCGCGATGGCGCGGCTCCGGAACTTTTCTCGTCCGTGGCTTATTCGTATCGATGTTTTAGGTCGGGGGCTTCTTATAGGCGAAGAGGCGGAGTCGGAAGGTCTACGGGGCCCACACAGGGGCGCCCCCCCTGGCGCGCCGCCTTAGTGTGTGGGGCCTGGGCCTCCCCTCTGGTGGCTCTCGGTGTCTGGAAGCTTCGTGGAATTCTAAGATGCGGCGTTGATTTCGTCCGATTCCGAGAATATTTCCTTACTAGGATTTATGAAACCAAAAACAAAGAAAACAGGAACTGGCACTTCGGCATCTCGTCAATAGGTTAGTTCGGAAAATGCATCAAAACGATATAAAGTGTGAACAAAACATGTAGGTATTGTCATAAAACAAGCATGGAACATCAGAAATTATAGATACGTTGGAGACGTATCAAGGGGCAAACCCTAGCCGCCGCCACTCACCCCCCACCTCCTCCCTTCCCCGCCTCGCCGCCGCTGGAGGGGGGCCGGCAAAGCCACGCGCTCCCCAAGGATGGTGGCGGCGGGCGTCCCTCCCGCGTCCTGGCGAGAGGAGCTCGCCGGCGCGGCTCGGGGCGGGGGCGCGCGGCGGGCGGTGGAGCTCGCCGGTGTGCGGGCTGGGGCGGCGCCCGGCGGCGCGGCGGCGGGCGTGGCGCTGGGCGCGTGGCTCTTCTTGCCGGCGGCGGCGCGTGGAGCTCCGGCGGTCGTGGGCGGCGGGCCGATCGGGCCGAGCTGGCATGGCGGCGCGGCGGTTGGCGGCCGAGCCCCAGGCGTGGAGGTGCAGATTGCTGCAGCAACGGCGGCCACGACGAGGGCCCTGCGCCGGGAGGGCTACGTGGCGGCGGCTTCGGTGTTGGCCACAAGGTTGCTGTGGGAGGTCTGCGTGGTGGTTGGTGTGGCGTCGCCGGCGTGTGGAGGCCAGGGCGGGCGCGGCATGTTCCTGGGAGGAGGATCTCGGTGAGGGGCGCGATGGGACGGCAGCCTCGGTTTCCTCGGCGGTGTGGCGGCTGTGGTGGCCAAGTGGGCGGCGTGGCGGTCGGATCTGGGAGTTCTTGTCTACGGTCTTCGGTGTTCGTCTTCGGGCCCCGTGTTGGTGTTGGTCGGCGTCCCCTATTTGTGGCGTTCCGGCGGCGCCCACGGTGTTCTTCGGCGATGCTTCGTTGGCTACAGGCGCGTTGCTCCGGGGTTAGAGTTCCGGCGGTTGCAGGTGGTGGTCTGTGCCGGTCCTCTTTTGGGCGGGCGCGAGTTTTCTTGGGACTCTTCGCTGGGCAAAAGCTTTGTCTTAGCGGCCGGCCAGGACCGACGACGGTGACGCCCGTGGCGCCGCTTCCTTCTTGAAGGCGTCGTCGAAGTGGGTGTCTCTTGATCTCCGCCGGGCTCTCCGAGGGAAACCCTAGATCCCTCACGGGATCGGGCGTGGGCGGCGCTCTTGTGTCGCTTTGCCTCTTGGGGCCTCGCTTTGGAAGTCCGCTGGTCAGAGGGGTTTGTGGAGTGTTTCGGCGGTTTCAGTTGAGGCGGGTTCGTCTTCGGCCAGGTGGGTCGCGGCCTCGGGGTCGGTGTGGTAGTTGGAGCGGTGGCTCCGGTCTTTTCGCCTCCGCCTGTTGCGTTGAGGTGTGGTGTCGACCTGGTTGGTTGTCGACCCGTGTGGAGCGCGCCTCGGGGGGCGTGTGGTGTCGTGTTGTACGGTTTTCGCCCAGTTTTCCTCATAAACGGGCCAACTCTTTTCTCCTATATCAATGAAAGGCAAAGCTTTTGCCTCGTTTCAAAAAAAAAAATCTAAAATATTATCATTTTGTTGTCTATGTTTATATTTTTATTAATATAGATGATTACTTTACGAAGTTTCATTTTAACTAAATTTTATATGCAACATATTTTGGACACGAGGAAGTAGTAGGAAATCAACAACAAACCGTTGTCTGACACACTTTTTTTTTTTTGAAACGAACCAACATTGTCTAACACACTTTTTGGTTGGTTGGGCACCACGTAGCTAGCACATGGCCTTAGGGGAGGTTACCGGTTGGTGAAGCAAAGTCAGCCTTTGTGTCGTTGACTGTAGAGAAGGAGCTGGCTCCAGCAGCGTCACTCCATGTTCTATTGCCCACAGCGCAGAGCGGAGCGGTAGCAATGGAGATGGAATCGGCCGGTCCTAGTGCCAAGAGGGAGCAGCTAGCTGCACCGGCCATCCACGGAAATCCGCTGCTTCCGGTGGTGGCGACTGGACAAGCGAAAAATCTGGAACCCGCGGTCGCGGAGAGGAGCCAAGAGCCGCCGCCCGGAGCGGAGGAAGATGAAGAAGAATCGCTGGACCACATCAGCCGCCTCCCCGACCACGTCCTCGGTGAGATCATCTCTCTCCTCACCATTATGGAAGGCACCCGCACGCAAGTCCTGGCGTCGCGGTGGCGCCACCTCTGGCGCGCCGCCCCTCTCAATCTCGATTTCTCTGGCCTCCCCGCCTCCAACAGCATGTTGCCGTCGCGATGTGCCGTCGTCAACGCCATCCTCGCCGCCCACCAGGGCTCCGGCCGCCGCCTCTGCCTCCCCGCGCGCCACCTCCAGTGCGGAGCCGATGCCGTGGACGTGGACGTGGACGCCTGGCTCCGGTCCACCGCCCTCGACAACCTCCAGGAGCTCGAGTTCTACTTCTGCTGCGCGAAACATTGCGATCCGGAGCTGGTTATAGAGGCGCTGCTACCGCCGCCGGCGTCCATCTTCCGGTTCTCGTCCACTCTCCGCGCTGCAACCATCGGCAACTGCTGCCTCGTGGACGACACGGTCGAAACGCTTCGCTTTCCCCACCTCCGGAAGCTTGCTCTCATGTGCGTCAAAATCTCGGAGGTCTCGCTGCACAAGATCATCTCGAGTTGTCCTGGCCTGGAGTGCTTGCTGCTTAGTACGGTTATCTATCTCCGTTCGCGCGGCGCGCCTAGACTTGAGACACTGAGTTGCGTTAATTAATTCCTGAAAAAATATAGTACTAGCGAATCAAGAATCGTGTTACCGGCCGGGGATCGAACCCGCGCTGTCAAGTCCGGTACAGGAGGGCGTGGAGGCGGGCCCTTCCCTTGGCGAAAACAAGTCCCGTACGGGAGTTGACCAGCGCGCGCCCCGACTTGAGCATCGCGCCTGCACGTCTCCCTTCTTTCCACTTGCAGCGGCCGCGCGCGCCTGCACGTCTCCCGGCCTCTTCACGCCTGCGCGCCCTCAATTTCCGCCTCCTTTATTTTTTTCCTTTGACAGCACCCATGGGTCGATCCGTACCTCCGCTCCGCTCCGGCCGCTTTCCTCTCCACGCATCGCGCTCCAAACCCAAACGTTTCCTTTCCTTTCATTTCCTCCTGCCTGCCTGCCAGGCTGTCTCCCTTGCCTGCTTCTCATCAGACGAAAACAAAACAAACATTTTCTACGCTACGTACGGCCGGCGACGACTTGCACCAAATCCATCCACTCCATCCGCTCGCTCTGTTAATTATTAACTCATCACTGCTTGGACTGGGATCCAATCCATGGGTTTAATTCCTCTTTTAGTTACTTTTTTTCCTTTCCTACCTCGCACGAGCTAGCCATAGCATGCATCGGCAAGGAACAACAAATTCATCTTTCATTCGCTCGCGTACCTACCTACCTACGTATACTACATGCATGATGAATTGCATCACTAACTAAATAATGACCAACGCTACTTTATTAATTACTGCTGCCGATCGATTCATCAAAGCCGGCCTAAACGCAAGAATTAAACCAAAGCTAGCCTGCTCCCCCGCCACAAAACATCGATCACCACGCAAACCATCAATTAGTTGGCTCATCCGTCTCTCAGACACCCAGCTACCTAGCAGACATGTATATACACTCCATCGTCTATTCTAGGCATCCATGGATCCCTATGTCGGATAATTCATATGCTCTATTTTCTTTCTTTTTCTAACATCCAAAAAAAAAGACATCCATTGACCACCCAACAAGAAATACTACCTCCGTCCCATGAAACTTGTCCGAGATTTGTCAAATTTTAGATGTATCTAGATGCTATTTAGTACTCCCTCCGTTTCTTTCTATAGTGCCTATAGATTTTTCACATTTGTTTCAAAATATAAGAGTATAGGCTGTGTTTTTTGCGTTTTAGTCCTTCCACCGATCAGGTGAGTTCCGCATATACGGAAACCAATCTGTTAGGTTCCTTAAAATCTGCAAACAAACGTACGCATCTTGGACACCCACGCACGCCTCCTCCTAAAACCCACGTATGACTCTCTCTGTCTCACATCTCCGCGATTAGATTTCCTCTCTCGTTGCTTTTTCTCTCTCACGTATTCTCTCTCTCCCATGGACTCCTACGCTGCACGGCTCATGTATTCTCTCTCACGTATTTTTGGCCGCCCTTGGGAGCTGATCTGCCTGCGCGCGCGCCGGAGAGACATGAAAAGAATCGGGGATGAAAGAATACCGGGAGATAAGGAGTACATCACGCGAGCTGCGGTTATGGAAACCCACGTACATCACGCGATCTGTTTTATGTTTGTACCGATCTGTTTTCTATTTCCTATTCTCTCTCAGATCGCCAGGGGGTTTTGTGTTAAAAAAGATTGCTTGCACTAATTTCCGTGCCAAAAAACAATAGGCATTATAGAAAGGAACGGAGGGAGTATCTAGATACATCCAAATTCAGATAAATCTCAGACATGTTTCATGGACGGAGGGAGTACTAGTTACGCAATAAGCTCTATCTCCACGACTTAATTAACGCGTCTCTAGCTAATTACCGCACCTGCCGCACGCAACCTGTAGCCTGTCACCCACACACCCTGCCGTAAGCCAGCTAGGATTTGAATGTTCAATCAGGGAGACAGTGAACTGATCGCGCTACATGTTCCATGAACGTCATGACTTTGTCGGGGCATCACGCCCGGACCTCACCACCACAAATTTAATCATCAAAATACTAGAGACCGCACCAAAACGCCAAACAACGAGCCCGGTGAACAAACCAGTCCACATCAAACCCCGAAGCTCCAGAACTACAGAAGACAACACTCCAACACTGTTAACACGAGGTATTCCTCATCCTCACCACCATGGTAGAAGCATCCGCGAGCAACCAGTGTGGCGTTGAAGAAGCCATCTTCTTGATCTGCACTGCACCAACTGAGGTCCCTCCTTCCCCTCGCCATGGAGCATCACCTTGTTGGACATGGAGATCCACAAAATGGAAGCACTCCACTTACTGAACATGCATGCCCCCGTCCACCACGCTCTCAGAAGCAAACTCCCACCGGAGGAGCTCGCCGGAGAACAGCTAGCTACATAGTACTACTACTAGGAACTAGGAAGGGAGCAATAGTACTACTCCACTTGATAGGCTAAAGCTAATAAGCAAAACGGCAAGGAATCCAAACAAATAGCGAAGAAATATGCACGCCGCTAGTTAATAAGAAGTTGCGATCACATCGTTAGGTCCATTTTTGTTTTCAAGATGGAGACACCATGCATACCTGTTTAAATTAAAATTATAGTAGTACCACCTCGTCACCCCTGTTCATAAAATGATGTCTCCAGTTTGTTTAAAATTCAATGTATCTACGTGCGAAAACGGGTCTAAACATACCGAAATTTAGACAAAGTTGAGATTCTCTTTTATGTACGGAGGACGCACTGTACATATATACACGGCTAGATCTATCAAGAGCTGGACCACTACGCATCACAAGATTTGTCCAAAATTTCGAATTCTTTATATTTTGCCGGAATTCACTAGTAGATGGAAATATCAACCTAAATCACAAAAGAGCGTTGAGAAATTTGCATGTGCACTGTGTCCGATCTCTCTTCTTTTTTTGAGGGATTCTCACATGAAAACAAGATACTTGACGAGACCGAGATGCACATACGGCGATGTCAACGAAATCCAACCACGACGAGATGCATGGGGTTTCCCTTTGACTTCCTACCTTGATCGCGCACGGACTTCCAATTTGCTCTTTCATTGGAATTAATGGGCTTCCGATCCAAGGAAAATAGAAACTGCAACTTCTTTTAAACTAGTACTACAAGCTAGCGTCAGGTGCAGCCAGGCTCCACATGCATGCACGCACGCGAGAGACCCTTCCATCGATTCTGCAGCGACAAAAAGATCACCAGACAACACAAAACCTTCCATCAATTATTTTGCTCACATGAAACCATCGTGTTTATACTTATTGTCTGGTGTTGGTGACACACATCCGTCGATGATGGATCCCTAAATTAATGTGTACGCATGCGCCGCCGGAAAATCAGTCTCCGGCGATGGGAACAACCAACTCCATTTACATTTCCAAAAAGGACGTCCAATACTCCAATCCCGCTCAAAAAGTACGTGGCCAAGGAATGTTACACTAATATTTTAACTAATACCAGCTCTATCTCCGTAACTTAATTAGCGCGTCTCTGGTTAATTAGCGCATCTGCCAAGGGCACTGTAGCCGGCCACCGCCGTCGCCATATGGACCTCCGGCCTGCAGCTCCTCTGTAAGCCAGCTAGGGTTTGCGTTGGGACGTGCAATTTGAAGGTTCCACCGGGTGGAAATAGAGAGAGGGGGAGGAGGAGGTCGGTCCGGTAGGTGGTCGCCGAAGTTGGCTAGGATCTATGCAGGCACCGGAGGTGGATAAAAGGGGACGGGAGGCTTGGGCTGAAGTTGGTTTGGTTTGTTGGATGACTTAGGGCGACTTCTTTTCAGCTTCTATAGCTGCTTCTAGGTGCCAAACCTCTCAAGCCCAAAAGAAGTGTGCAATTTTAGAATCGCTTATTTCTACAGAGAAGCTGGAGTGTAGTGTAATCTCAGAAACTGGGCATGACCAGTTTCCCGAGCTTCTGGGCAAGAAACCGAAGCGGTACATGAAACTGCCCCTCGAGATACTCACAATTTACCGCTCATGCCACTCCACCGACGGAGGCCAAACAAAACCGAACCAAAAATAAAAAATAAAGAACTTACCTGTTCGTCGCATCGGCGCATCGCCCTCCCGCGTCTCTCTTCTCTGCCCGCTAGGCGCTAGGATTCCTGAGGGCCGCCGCCCCGCGCTCGCCGTCCCTCGCTGCCGCCCCGCCGCTCGCAGCTGCCCCGCGCACGCCATCGCTCGCCGTCGCTCGCAGCCACCTTCCCCAACCCTCGTCTCTCCAGCCGCTGCACGGCCGGCCGCTGCGGAGTCGCCTGCTTCTTCGATCTGACGCTGGCGGTTGAAACTCGGCCGATCGATGAAGACCCCGCAGCCCACGGTAACTGCTGTTTGCTTCATAGATGATATCAAATCGTTCCTGGATATCAAATCGTCCCACTGTAGCCCGCGGCCGCTCGATGAAGACCCCGATGCCTAAATTTTATCTGCCCTCATTTGAGATGTGAATGTCTATGCTAGTTTCAATTTTATTTTGTTGATATCAAATCGTTCCTGGATATATGATGCATTTCTTGTACACTATGATATAGTTCTAGGCAAATCTGTGCTTGTACATTACATATATGATATAGTTCTCGGCTGCAAGTTTGGTTGCGTGGAGTTTTTGTATTGTATTTATGAAAACATTAAGACATTTCTTCTATTTTGGAATGTACTGAATTATATTATGCCACCATATTTTAATCATTATTAGACTTTCCATAATTTTTTATTTAATTATAGTTGATTCTTCACTAAAAACTACCATATGTATGGTATTATAACTTATTTAGGATCCATATCCAATTTAGGGACATTATGGACTTTTCACAACTCAACACATCAAACAAGTCAAATTCCTAGAAGCCCAAAAGAATAGGAGGACCTTGCTTCTGGGAGCTTCTTTCCACCACAGTTTCTCCCCACCATTTGCTATAAGCTGGCTTATGCATAAGCAGAAGCTCAAAAGAAGTCGCCCTTATTGTTTCAAGTGGGCTAGCTGGTTTCGACGGGAAAGCTAGTGTGTAATACCATTAGAGCTATCTGGTCAGTACACAGCTACCCACAAAAATAGTTACCGACGGACCAAGTCCCAGCAGCGCTATGGATCAAACACAAATTTGTCTCCCATGTAGTATCCAGATTAGCTCGACGTGTACTGGTAGTAACAGTACTCACCTGTTTCAAAAAGGATGTCACAAATTGTCTAAATTTAGATATACCTATACACTATTTAGTCTTTTATATATCTGAATTTTGAGACATATGTTATTTTTAAGAATATAGGAGTACTAGATTGGATCAACTAGCTAGCTAGTAGCCAAGACCCATGGAAAAGAGCATGCATATCACCAGGAGGCAGGCGGTACATCGTTTTGGTCAAAGCATACAAAAATCTCAATTCACGTACGTAGACACGTTGTTTAACTAACTACCAGCAACTCATTTATTTCCGAGTCAAAGAAATGACTAACTAAGTAGCATATACTACGAGCGGAGTAGAGATGCAAGTGGGTTAGGATTAAGGTGCCCCTATCCTCTTTTCACAAACCAGTGAACTAAGGTTTCGAGAATGATGACGTCATTGAAAAATTAATTCATTTTGGTTGGACTAAAAAGGAAAAACAGTACCGTTTTAGTGACCCACTTGGCCACTTGTATCTGTAGAGGGGAGGGACGTTGATGAAAAGTGTGTGCGCAACCATGGTTTCTGACGACCACCACAATCGCTCTCCTGCCGCCACACCATCACATACAGTTTTATCATCGACTGGGGCTGACAGCGCAACCCAACGGAAGTGGCCATGGTGCCGGCGCCACCAGCAGTAGCACATCCACGTGGTTCAATGAGGTCGCTTTCATATGAGTGAGCAGTTATCTCTAAATAAAATCTAAAAATCTACTTAATTAATATTCACCTATACTTCAAAGTTTGTGAAATCAGAGATTTTAAACCAATTTGAACATATATAGTCAGCTCCATGTTTTCATAAACCGATATATATAACACCCGTGCTTGCCTTCTCCGTCTTCCTTCCATATACTACCTCCGTCCCAAGGAATAAGGCGCACGCGTATTCCAAGACGAACCTTAATCATAAAAATTGAGCAACACAATCTTGATTATATTATATGTAATTAGTATCATTGGATTCGTATTGAAAAGCACTTTCTAATGATACTAATTTCATACAAACAATCTTTATATATTTAAAGTAATTTTTGATCAAACAAAAAGCACGTAAAACGAGGACGCCTTATTTCTTGAAACGAAGGTAGTATGTCTGTGTCAGAGGACCATCGTCTCGATGGATTATAGTAGTATCAGTCAACTCATCTAAATGGTTATATGTACAAATACCTAGCTAGTACTAGTTCGTAATTGACTTGCATGCTCCGTCATTGGACGAGCTAATAAACTACTAGTACTAACTAAGAGACTACGTACTATTTTTTTTTGCTAGAGTAGACCACGCGTTCTTTCATTTATAAAGGCACACACGTACAACACGTATACACGCGGTTACATACTAGAAAGATCCAGATGTAAAGGGTCTAAAAAAATGCGCAAAGCAACCAGAAATATATTACAATGAATTCCTTCCGGGTCCCTGTGCACACCATCACCATCGGCCGCCGATCCCGATCTCCGCCGTCGCCGAAGCGCCGTCGGAGAGGGCGAAAACGACAGTTGCCAAACGCCCAGCCCCGAGAAGCCCAATCGCAGCACCTTTGCTTTAAGAGCCTCAAAAGTGGCCCGCCGCCGGCGGGACTTGCCACTAGGACACGTCGGCAGGGGGACACCCTGGAGCTCCTCAGAACCCAGCTCCCGTGCCTTCCATCGACGTTGTCGAGGAAGCGCAGAAGAGCTTCCTGCCGCCGTCAGCTGAATCCCGCTCCAAACCAGCCATCCATCTGCCAAAGCCGCCGTCGTTGTCCTCGAAGAATATGACCCCGGACGACATACTCCTATACAGACCTCCAGGACTACTGGCCGGCGTAGGAGCACGCAACGCCGTGATGTAGGCGAGTCCCCCACTCCCCCTCAACGTCGCCTCCACCACCACCACGGCGCCCCTGGGAAAGCTACTCCTATTCCTATCTACAGGCCCCAAGCGAAGCCGAGGGGCTACCCTGTCCTCCCGTTGCCGGAGCGACGGACGGAGAAGAGGAGAGCCCCGTGGCTCGCCGACCGTTGATGGCGGAAAATCTGTCGCATCCCTCTTCGCTTTTCCGGAGAAACATATTAGGGGAACGAAGACTCGTCTCCTCAACTCTTGGGTACGCTACGAGACTACTATTTGAGCTAGCTACTGCTACACTGAATTCGATTAGGGTTCAGGTTCCAGCTAGTACATATGACCGGCACCAGTGTAGGCAGTCCTTTTCCCGCTTTTATCTAGCTACGAGCTGAGCAAAGCCAGCAGGCCACGTGTACGTGTGTCAGCCTGTGCATGGTTTGGTCCCAAACCAAACCGCTATAAGACTACTCATAGTGGGAGTAACTTAGCTAGTAACATCACACATTCCAATGCATTTTGGTGACATGGCATGATAATAAATGAAGAAAGAGATTGAGGTGGTAACTAGCTATGTTACCATAACATCACACACCCCAATGCAAGATGAGTCTACAACACACTAATGACACAATGCATGACACCACATGTAAGTTACTATCCACTATGAAGGTAGTAACTTAGACTAGTAACATGGCATATGTTACTAGTCTAAGTTACTCCCCACTATGACCAGCCTAACATTTTGTGGTGAGGCTGGGTCGGAGATGGGACCGTGCAAACCATGTATGGCATGTAAAAACCGGCCACAAGTTACCGGAGAGGCAAAGCATGTATGTCATGTAAAAACCGGCCAGATGAGCTGAAACACATTATTGTTGGGACTCAATTAAGGAATCGGATTTCGTGATTTAACATTTAACACAACACTGAATGGGGAGCGATGGTTGTCCCGTTTTAATCCCTAAATAGTCAGCCTAGATATATAGGAGTAGTTGATTCTCTTGTTGTGTCTTGGTCTTGTTAAATTGGCCCTCCGGCGAATTAATTTGTCTTGAGTCGGACGGTAATAATTAATTGTGTATCATATTCATATATGGCACTCACGCATGCATTGTCGAGACTAGCTAGGTTCACCTCTAGTGGAGCAATTTACATAAAAACTAGCACGGTAATAAGTTAGTACCTATTTTGCTAATTTTTGTAAAAAGAAGAACTAACGGTTCTGAGGCGTGGTGTTACAAATCACACGGATCTATTATATACTAAAAGCACAATATGGGGTCTAAAATAGAGACACCACGTTAATCCACATCATCATGAATATTTTTAACTGTTAGATATGTAATTTATGGTTAGGATTTAACGAGAAATTACGTTACGTACATTTTCTATTTACCCAGACCGACTTCTATACGTGTCAAATAAATAAATAGAAACATGTAAACATGCTACTGTACAACAAAAGAGTCCACGCATGGATCGTGCACCTGGCTAGAGATATGCCAAAAAAAAAAAAACACATACTCACGCCACTCCATGCAAAGGGGCTGCACGTATGGTAAAATATATTGCGATCAGGCTAATCAATAATATTGGTTGCTATTTATATTTGCCTACAGACAAGAATATATTATTGCAACTTTTTACTGAAAACATCAATGTTGTGTCAACATAAACCTATTTCAAAGAGTAATAACAGCAGGCAAATATCATTGCCGTGCATAAAAATAATTAAGCAATAACGACGCGATCTACATTGATTACATCATTCTATACAGAGAAAAAGAAAAATACATCCGACCGTCGATTTGGAAGATACTTAAAAAAACAAAATATTACATTAACCGGTAGACTTTTATAATTTTGTTGAAAAAGTGTTATCAGACCTTTGACCGGTTTAACCTATTTAGGTCTATCGCATGCCTTTTACCATTGTGCGCATCCGATCTGGCCTAGCCTTAGCACATTGTATTGTGATTGCTGCCGTGTGAAAAATCAACCGGGCAACTATTCAACGTTATTTCTCCCGCTGGCATGGGAAAATCACACGGCCACCAGGCAGAAAATCAGCAAAGAACATCAACTAGGCAAAGATCCATTAGTATTCCTCCCACTATCTTGGGCAAATAAACCAAAAAAAAATACCACATGAGCGACGGATCAATCTATCGTACCAGCCAAGCCAAAGAGTAATAGCAGTGGACAAAAATCGTTGCCGTGCGTAAAAATAATTAAGCAATAACAACGCGATCTACATTGATTACATAATTCTATAAAGAGAAAAAGAAAAAACATCAGACCGTCAATTTGGAAGATACTTTTTAAAAAATAAAATATTACATGTAACTGGTAGACTTTTATAATTTTATTGAAAAAGTGTTATTAGACCTTTGACCGGTTTAACATATTTATGCCTATCGCGTGCCTTTTAGCATTGTGCGCGCATCCGATCTAGCCTAGCCTTAGCACATTGTATTGCGATTGCCGCCGTGTGAAAAATCAGTCGGGCAACTATCCAACGTTATTGCTCCCGCTGGCATGGGCAAATCACACCGCCACGAGGCAGAAAATCAGCAAAGAACATCAACTAGGCAAAGATCCATTAGTATTTCTCCCACTATCTTGGGAAAATACACCAAACAAAGCACAATACGGGGTCTAAAATAGAGACACCACGTTAATCCACATCATCATGAATATTTTTAACTGTTAGATATGTAATTTATGGTTAGGATTTAACAAGAAATTACGTTACGTACATTTTCTATTTACCCAGACTGACTTATATACGTCTCAAATAAATAAATAGAAACATGTAAACATGCTACTGTACAACAAAAAGTCCACGCATGGATCGTGCACCTGGCTAGAGATATGCCAAAAAAAAAACATACTCACGCCACTCCATGCAAAGGGGCTGCACGTATGGTAAAATATATTGCGATCAGGCTAATCAACAATATTGGTTGCTATTTATATTTGCCTACAGACAAGAATATATTATTGCAACTTTTTACTGAAAACATCAATGTTGTGTCAACATAAACCTATTTCAAAGAGTAATAACAGCAGGCAAATATCATTGCCGTGCATAAAAATAATTAAACAATAACGACGCGATCTACGTTGATCACATCATTCTATACAGAGAAAAAGAAAAATACATCCGACCGTCGATTTGGAAGATACTTAAAAAAAACAAAATATTACATTAACCGGTAGACTTTTATAATTTTGTTGAAAATGTGTTATCAGACCTTTGACCGGTTTAACCTATTTAGGCCTATCGCATGCCTTTTAGCATTGTGCGCATCCGATCTGGCCTAGCCTTAGCACATTGTATTGTGATTGCTGCCGTGTGAAAAATCAGCCGGGCAACTATTCAACGTTATTTCTCCCGCTGGCATGGGAAAATCACACGGCCACCAGGCAGAAAATCAGCAAAGAACATCAACTAGGCAAAGATCCATTAGTATTCCTCCCACTATCTTGGGCAAATAAACCAAACAAAAAATACCGCATGAGCGACGGATCAATCTATCGTACCAGCCAAGCCAAAGAGTAATAGCAGTGGAAAAAAATCGTTGGCGTGCGTAAAAATAATTAAGCAATAACAACGCGATCTACGTTGATTACATAATTCTATAAAGAGAAAAAGAAAAAACATCCGACCGCCGATTTGGAAGATACTTTTTAAAAAATAAAATATTACATGTAACTGGTAGACTTTTATAATTTTATTGAAAAAGTGTTATTAGACCTTTGACCGGTTTAACCTATTTATGCCTATCGCGTGCCTTTTAGCCTTGTGCGCGCATCCGATCTAGCCTAGCCTTAGCACATTGTATTGCGATTGCCGCCGTGTGAAAAATCAGTCGGGTAAATATCCAACGTTATTGCTCCCGCTGGCATGGGCAAATCACACCGCCACGAGGCAGAAAATCAGCAAAGAACATCAACTAGGCAAAGATCCATTAGTATTCCTCCCACTATCTTGGGAAAATAAACCAAACAAAGTACCACATGAGCGACGGATCAATCTATCGTATCAGCCAAGCGTGCTTTGACCTTCAACTCGGTGACATAAGTTCGGTGGTTTTTGTCAACGATACTAATCATAAGGAAATAGTGCCATTGACTCAACTACCAATGAAATTGAAAGGCGGTGACTTGATTAAGCTATGGGTGGATGAATCACTAATCATAGTACTGAAATGGCTGGCAAAGCAATCAACACTTTGATAGGGTTCTGCTGGAAAATCTTTTCACCCTATATGCAAAGTTGATGCCTCCACACATTACATGCCACACATTATATGGTTATAAACAGCCAAAGTTCATCACATCTTGGAATTATAAATTATGGAGAGAAAATAGAGGTACATGTCTGGCTGGACCATTACATTTGAAGGGCTGGAGTTTGTGCGTACATGAGATATAAGTTTTCATTATATATTCAGGTATATGGTTGAAAATAGATACACCCTGCTGATTTAGTTTTGAAGTTTACGTATCCGAAGCATGGATGCAATAAATAGAAATACCAAGTTAATTAAATTTTCATGTTCATGTATTTTAAGCCACATTTTTCTGACCAGATGTAAAAAAAATACTTTTATTTCATATCAATACAAAATCTTGATTCCAAGATTCAGGACTTTAGTCCCTCAAAGTAACGGAGACCTTGGTGTTGGGTAATATCTCAGTTAGCTATATGCCTCAATGATTCTTTGATCATACTTTAAATTTTGTTTGTGTTGGCTTCCTCTTATTATCTTTTGGTTATATCATTTATAGATAATTCAGTTCTAAAATTATGATAAATATTTAGTTAAGCACTCCTCAATTTCTTTGGTCGTGAGTATGAAATAATGTGATTGGATATTGAATATAGCTCTAGATACATAGAAACTATGATTTTTTTTTGTTTTAGTTATGTTCCAAAATGTATCCCCCAAAGTTTATGTCAAACCTATATATTCGGTTGCTAATTCAAATATATCTCATTCTTCAATAAGAAGTATGCATTAGGTCCATCACAAAAAATAATTTTACAAAAAGTCACAATTATTTTCATATGCATGGTTGCAATTGATCAATATCTAAATGTCATCTACTTTTGAATGGCGAAGTACTTTCATTAAGAATTTTGCCATTGGAAAAATCAAAGTAACGATGGCAAGATCATGAGGTCACTTACCTCTAAAATGACATTGAGAGTATCAAAACAATGAGACTTAATGGTATAATTATATACACAATTGTCAACAGTTTATCTTCGAAATATCTCAATATCAATTATATCATTTATTTTGTATATGGAAGGTAATAGGAGGATAAAATCAACATTTAGAAATAAATAATAAATATGATACCCTCACGTTTGCGAGGGCCG
Source organism: Lolium multiflorum (assembly GCA_030979885.1). NCBI lineage: Eukaryota > Viridiplantae > Streptophyta > Magnoliopsida > Poales > Poaceae > Lolium > Lolium multiflorum. The sequence continues at coordinate 219,661,578 of CM061747.1, forward strand.
CCTTACTAGTTCACATCTAATAGTAGTTTGACAACAACCCAGACCGGTAGGGCCCATCTGTAAGGGATTAGTTGGCAACACATGTGGAGGAAGAGCTGAGGTGGACATGGGACTCACATGTCAGTCCAAGATCTTCTTTCCCAATCTCTTCTCTTCCTCCTTCCTTTCTCTCTCCGTTGTCTTGGTGGTAGTAGTGGCACTGCAGTTTGAGGGGTTGGCGTTGCATTCAGCGTGGTTGGTGGTGGCAATGTGTTTCGTTAGATCCTTAGCGCGGGCCACCTCCACGTCCTAGTCAGTGCCGGCTAGTGCGCGGCATCCACACTGCGCAGGATGCCTGTGCCGCCAGGAGGCCAAGCAGATGCCGACGAAGCCAAGGCCGGCGCCAAACGCTAGCACCAACCCCAGCGACACGGCAACGAGGTAGAAGTCGGCGAGGTTAATGTGAGCGCCCTTGGCTGGGAGCGCGCTCTCGCGGAGCACCCCACAACTTGGCGATGGGGAGTGGCACCGCGGTGAGCCGGAGGATGCTGGAGTTCGAGGTCAACATGCGGCCCCAGTGGTTGCATACGGACACCATGAAGGTGGAAGCCACGACGTCGATGAAGAGGCCGATGGAGAGTGCGTTGCTAGCGGCGCGCCCCCGTCGGCCGGCCCGCGCCTAGCTGGTGCCTGACACGCGTTGACACGCCTAGCTGGTGGTGGAGGAGTAAGGAGCTGGCCGGTCAGATCTCGTTGGAGAGAGAGAGAGAGAGAGAGAAAAGAGAAGGTAAAGAAAATTGGAGGCTCATAGGTGGGCCCCACGTCCATCTTCGATCCCCTCCACGTGTAGTGCCAACTCATCCTTGCGAACGGGCTCACCGCTGTAAAACAGCTTCTAAACGGGTATCAGTTGAATTTGTAACAATATGCCTCAGATCCGGTAGTTTTTTTGCAAAAAAAATAGCAAAATAAGTACTAACTTTTATCCTCGCCCAAATTTATTTAACCCAACTGATCACTTTTGTTCACTACCAGTAACGAGGATGTGCTGCACGAGCATATACCGGAAGGAACTTCTAGTGCGAGCGTAGAAGCAAATTAACCATATTCCAGCCATGTGGTCCTCCTATTGCACATGTCCGTGTGTTTGAATGATAATCTGAGCAGGAAGCTACCCGAACAAAAATCTGGGCATTCAATATTAGAAACTGAAAATTTGTGTGGGAAAACTGCTTAAACTAAAATCTAGGTAGAAAACCAATGAAACTGGAATCTAGTTTGGGAATCCGAAATATGGGCGGAACACCACGGATACTGAAATATGGGTGGAAGACCACGGAAACTGAAATATGGGCGGTATAATTTCAAAAAGTGAAAGCTTGTCATGAAAATTGAAATATAAGCGGGAAACTGCCAAAACTGAAATCTAGGCAGGAGAAATGCAAAATTGAAACATGGGCGGAAATTGCTGAAACCAAAAACTATACCTCTACTTTAAATGTCAGCACCTCTACGTTTTTTCTAATAAAATCTAGGTGTTCGAATGTTAGCACCTCTACCTTTTGCCTGGGGGTGCGAATCCAACCCAGTGCAAATAAAACCTCTCAACATTTTGAACAGTGGAAATCCTGATAATCGCTAGTACGGGAATGGGGCGAAATCGTACCTTTTTATGCTGATTACAACTGGTGGTGACAAACCCATATTGGAGCTAGTATGCAATAGATACAACCTCGCCAAAAATGCCAATGACACATGAAATGTTGGACCACAAAGTAGGGCGCAAAGACCCAATGCATACACATGTACCCAAATTTGGGGGGAGGGGGGGGGGAGCGAGGACCCTGATTTTTAGCGGGAAAAACATCCTTGTTGCTGTAGCCTCCCAAATTTTGGGTGCCAAGACCGAGGAATCTTTGGAGAACCCGTATAACCCAACTAGCTTGCCCCCGCGGCACTGAGGCTGTTCTTGGAACTTCGTGCATGAGGTAGTAGCGCTCCAACGACTAGAAAAAGGCATGCATAATCACATTGGGTAGCCATATTTGTGGTTTAGAAAATGATGTGCGTCGAGCGTGAAATTATAGGTGCCCGCCTTACCAATGCACTACATAAGGTCCCCGAGGAAGCATGGTGGCGAGGAGGTGTCTGCTTCACGCCGCAAATTTGTGAAGTTGATAACATCGGTGGCAACGTGAGAGGCACATGAAATCATAGGTGACACGTAAATGATGGGACGGGAGGGCGCATGGAACAACGCGATGGGCCCGAAATCTTTTTCAGAGAGTCCGGTAGTTGGAAGTATTACTAGTGCTAGTAAAGTCCCGCACTGTGTTAATTAGCGGAAATCTCAAAAATCGTAAGTCCGGGTATTTTGCGTTGATTCCAACGGCTAGTCACACGCCCAAATTGGAGCTCGCATGCAACATCTACTCGCCTTCCCAAATTGCAATCGAGAGTGAAATGGTATAGCCAAAACGTGGAGTTGGGACTCCTAACGGGTACAGAAGTGCATAATTTTTGGTAGGAAAGCTATTCTCATTTGGGCGGGAAAAGCCCCCAAAACCTTGCTTCGCTGTAGCCTACCCAATTTTGGTCGGGAAGAGCGTGGAATGCTCGTGGGACAACCCGCAACTCTGGCACGTATGCCACACCGGCACCGAGGTGATGCGTGGAACTCCACGCATGAGGCAGTAGCCTGCTGCGACTTGAAAGAGGCGCACATAATCACGGAGTGTAGCCACCTTCATGCATTTTCTAATGAAATCTAAGTGTTCAAATGTCAGCACATCTACTTTTTTTGACCGGCGGTGCGAATCCAACCCATTGCAAATGAAACCTATCAACGTGTTAAACTGCGCAAATTCTAAAATCTCTAGCACGGGGATCAGGCAAATTCTAACTTTTTTGCGCTGATTCCGACGGCTGGTGAAACACCCAAAATCGAAGCTCGATGACCTAGCTAAAAATGCAAGTGAAAATGAATTGTTGGACCACAAATTAAGGAACGAAGACCCAGTGCGTATATACATGAGCCAAAATTTCGGCGGGAAAAGGCCAAGACACTAATTTTTTTGGCGGGAAAAGCCTATGTATCAGCCTCCCAAATTTGGGTTGCCAAGAATGCAGAACCTTCGCAGAACCCGTATAGCCCAAGTAGCTTGGCCCCGCGACACCGAGGTTATGCTTGGAACTTTGTGCATGACGTAGTAGCGCTCCAACGATTAGAAAAATGCACACACAATCACATCGGGTAGCCACCTTTGTGGTCTAGCCAAGGATGTGCATCGAGGGGAAGGCGCGGAAAATAATAGGCACCTGTTACCAATGCAGTACATAAGGTCCTAGAGGAAGGTGGCGAGGAGGTGCGTGCGTCACGCCGCCAATTCGTGAAGTTGATAACATCAGTGGCAACGTGAGAGGCACATGAAATCATAGGTGACGAGTAGAATGATGAGATAGGAGGGTGTGGTGGAACGACGTGATGGGCCCGAAAAGTTTTTCAGGCACTCCAGGGTCGGAAGTATAACTAGTGGTAATAAACTCACGTTATGTGTTTATTAGCAGAAATTTAAAAAATCGTAAGTCCAAGGATTCAGTGAAATCCTAACTTTTCGTGCTGATTCCAACGGCTAGTCATGCACACGCCCTAATGGGAGCTCGTATGCAACATATGCTCGTCTTCCCAAAATGCAATCGACGCGGGAAATGATATACCCAAAAGTTGGTGTTGGGACTCCTAGCTAGCTGGTACGCAAGTGCATAAATTTTGGAGGGGAAGCTATCGGGGCCCTCATTTTGGCAGGAAAAGCCCCCAAAACCCTCGCGTCGCTGTAGGTTGTGACCTATATATAAATTGAACCCTATTAAGCCTCGAGATTCCGATCGAAAAAATCCGAACACTTGTTGGTCGATTCAAACTCGCGGGGCGGTTTCCGAGGGTCCGAAGTATGACTAATGCTAATAAATTCCCGCGACGTGTTATATCGTGAAAATCTCGAAAATCGCTAGTCCGGTGATCGCGCAAAATCCAAATGTTTTGCGCTGATTCCAAAGTCTTGTCACACGCCCAAATCGGACCTTTTAAGCAAAATATACGGCCTCGCCAAAAAAGCAAGTGGCACATGAAATGTTAGACCACAAAATATAGCGTGAAGCCCAACGAGTACGCATGTGCCAAATTTTGGGAGGGAAGCCAGCGGAACCTTAAGAAAAAGCGTATAGCCCCACTAGCATGCCCCCGCGTCACCGTCCCAGCGCATGGAATTTCGTGCATGTGGTAGTAGCGCTCTAGCGACTCGAATAAGGCACGCAAAATCATGTCGGGTAACCACCTTAGCGCACCAGCAGACGACGCGCGCCGTGAGGAAGGCGCCTGAAATGATAGGTACTCGCCTTCCCCATGCAGTAAATAAGATCCCCAAGGAGGCAGCGCGGTGGCGAGGCGCGTGCTGTCATGCCGCCAATTCGTGAAGTTGGTAACGTCGGTGGCAACGTGAGAAGACATGAAATCATAAGTGATGCGTAGAATGATTGCGTGTGGAAGGACGTGATGCAACATACTCATGAGGATCTAAATTGGCTTGAAAACCAGGAGAGAGAAATTCAGCCACTTTTTCTGCAGTTTTGAACTTGCGGGTCAATTTCGAAGGTCGAGACAACTTATTTTGGGCCCGGAAGGTTTTCCATGAGCCCGGGGGTGTGAATCCAAGCCAGTGAAAATGAAATGTCTCGACGTGTTAAACGGCGGAATCCCGAAAGGGTGCGTGCTAGCTCCGAGGAAGGTGCATCAATGATAGCAAGTACAATAAGATACAGTCAGCTGGCTATAAGAAATAAAATATTATATCTTGGCTTAGTTGGAGGAGTGAGAATAGGAGAGAGAAGGTAAGTGGGCTCTAATGCAAGAGCCAGCTCTAGCACGTGCTCCTAGGCATTTTGTGAGAGTGAAAGGTGGGCCATGATTTTGATAAAGGAGTGCATTTTAGAGTTAACTATTGTAAATGGTGGCTATAAGCTAGCTATAGATGACATGGCAAACCACTATAGCCAGCTGTTGGCTACACTATTATTTTTACTCTGAAGAGCATAGGATAACGACGCGAGGCACATTGGAAGGTGCATCAAATCCTCACTTTTTGCACCGATTCCAATGGCTGGTCACACATGTAATACACGTTCATTTCATTAGGCTGGTGCCAACGCAGGCTATAGCGCGGGCGATACCACCCGCAGCAAGGCGGTAGCGGGGCGGTAGGCGGGCTAGACGGTAGCGGCGGGCGGTGGTTCCACCGCCCGGCGGTAGGGGCGGTACCGCCCGCCTATAGCCCGCGTTGGAGACGAGAGCGGGGCAAGAGGGAGGCGATAGCGGTGCTAGTGGGGGCGGTAGGGAGGCGGTAGGGAGGAGAGAGAAGTGAGAGCTGGCACTATAGCCCGTGCACTGGCACCGTAGGGTGAGAGTGGGGTGAGAGTGAGGGTAAAAGCTGACCTGGCGAGGCTATAGGGCCTGATGCATTGGCACCAGCCTTAGTTGAGTGTAGGGTTTTCTGTGAGCTTGAACGGATGTGAAAAACGCATCGTTTCATGGAAAATGCTTCATATATTTTTTGAAATAAGGTACTAACCCAGTAGATGCATACGGCCTTTCTTTATCAATTTATTCAAAAGAGGCTACAAGAAGCCTTACGGACGGTCATACAAACTGAAGCTGCCATACTACGTGTCAAAGCACCACCAAATCAACACAACGAAGGAGAAAAACAAACGGAGCCTTGTGTCACGGCCTCAGCCATCGCCGGCTCCATGTGGCCCACTCAGAGATAGCGCCTTGTGCACACGCTCTGGTAGTCGACACCGCCATCTTTCGCCAAGCCACCTCCAGAGTGAAGATCGAAGCGACGATCATCGCCACACATGTCGTCGACACACCACCATGTCGCCAGACAGCTCCACCGCCCCACGCCGGTCCTGCGATCGTCTTCACACATCTGCCACTAGGATCCCGTTGCACCATGATGCCGGGACTTACGTCGTCGACGCGAAAGATGAAACACCAATAGACCTCTTGCTTCCTCCATCTAGCACCTGCTCCCAAAACGATGCCGTAAGAGGGTTAACAACACTGAAAGTGTCGCCATCGTTTGATCCAGGGGATCCAGATCTAGGGTCCCCCCCCCCCGGAGCAGTATGAGTGGGTAGACATGGGCTACAATGGCGATGTCTTCAACAAGGTAACGACGCGTGAACGCTGCGATCGCCCGCCTTCACCAACCAGCCGACCACCTCCGGCGGAGGAGGTTTCCACCACCACTATGCTCAAGGCAGCCTGGAGTCCTCGCATCAAAAGAATAGCCCAAGATTTCCTTCGCGAACCGTTGTCCCCCGCGGAGCAGAGCCATGCACCAGGCCCGCACAGGCTCGTCTGGGCCCAGATTGGGGACCAGACCACAACACCGTCCGTTGACGTCTATGCCAAGGTCATCGAAGTCCTCCGGCCGCCACCATGCCACAACGCACCGTCGACCTGGACGGTACGGTCGCCGCCGCCAATGCAATTAAGTGCGCCCCGAAGCGAGTCGCGGACGAAGAATTCCGCCGCCGCCACACCACTGGGGCTTTGCCCGGTAGCGCCTCCGGTGGGGACGGCACGGAGAGGAGGCGCACGGGGGGAGGCGAGGGGAAGGGCCGTCGGAGCGTCCAGGCATGGCGCCGGCGCGTCGTGGCAAGGGTTAGAGGCGGGTTTATCAATGCTATCATGCATTACACTAGCATCGTCACTTTCTGTACTGAATCAAGTGGACATATACATACTAGGAGTACTAAGTGACAATTTCACATTTTTTCAAAATTTTATCTCACAGAAACCATGGAATGGAGTCAAAACCGGGAGTGCTGAGCATGACACCCCACGTGCATAACATAGCATTATCCATACATCAGTATTTCTTATCTGGGTACAAATATATTGCTAGCTAACGGTAGTGTAGTTCGTGTCATCGTCCCGACAGTGCCGTCGTCCCGCCGGGACATGTCTATGTAGTTTAACTGTATTGTTGGACCGAGTTCTCAAAAAGCAAATGGAGCAGAAGGAGGATCCTAACAACAGCGTTGTCGACAGCACCACGTCAGTTCAGCCGTTCACAGTTTGGTCTTAAACCGATCAAAACCATGGAACCAACCCGGTCAAAACCGTGTGGCCGTTTCGGCAGCGCCCAGGGCCACGGCGAGCATGGCGGCTTAAATTAGGTAGCTCCTTTACTCTCTTCTCCGACGATGCCGCGCGCAGCAGACTCTCTACTAAATGGACGGCAGCCTCTACATCAGCCGCCTCATCAGCTGTTCTCGTCTCTGCTCCGCGGCAGGATCTTCTGCGCCCGCCGGCGGCCGACCGGCGCAGTCCGCCGCATAGCCATTGGCGTCCAGTTCTCAAACACACGTGGGGTGCACGGGCGCGCATCATCTGAGATCCTCGTCAGTCGTCCCCGACACCAGCAACATTGCACGAGACGGCGCCATGTCTGCTAATTGGCTCGCGAGCTTCGACACGAACAGTGTGAATTTCAGGACGTTATCTTGCGTGTATAGGGACGTGAACCTGTGCGTGTAATTGGAAGATCGACGGGCGCGGAATAGGGGCCAACTCGCTCTTCGGTTCTTGTACCAGGGCGGCCAAACCGACATCGCCGCCATCTCTAGGTCGCGCAAGCGGTTATTGGCGGCAACAGCGACCCCTTCCCGTCGTTACCGGCGTCGGCTTGGCGCTACATCGTCCTGCGCGGAGGTCGGTCCTCGAAGATCTCGCGCTGGGCGCCCCATGCGCCTGTCGACCCTCTAATATGTAGCGCGCACATCCCTGATGGTTTAGGCCGCCTAATCCGTCAAAACCAAACTGCCCAATACAGCTGACGTTTATCTGGGTCCGAGAAACTGTTCGAAACCACCTAAACCGGGGATGTCCAGGGTTACACGTCAGTTTCATCGAAAGAGGCCTGGTAGCGGTCTCAAACTAGCCTCCCACTGAAAACGTTTTGTCCCTGGGAGACCTCTCTCCTAGGCGGCGGCGGCCAGATCTCATCTCCACCGGCGTGAGCTCTGGGCCCCTCTCCCTCCGCTTGCCGCTTCGGCGGCAGGAGGGGAGGGGACCTCGTTCCTCCTCCGTTTTGTAGTTTGGGCTTGCTGCTGTGGTGCGTCGTTGGGGTGGTGGGAGCGGCGCCGAGCAAATAAATCTGCCTCAACTCCACTCCCACACCGGCGGCGACCTTCACGGCGGCGTCTCGGAGTTGTTGGCAACGTGTGCTTCTCGATCTTTCAGGTCGGCAGCTTGGTCTTCTCGCCGTTCTTCAGATCTGGCGAGATCTGTTTCTCGACGTGTCACGGCGTTTGTCGTTGTCCACGACGGCGCTGGGGGCCGGGCGAGGTGGTTCTTCTGGAGCGAATATGTTGGTCCGGAGGTGGTGGATATGCCGTTCTTCTCCGACTTCGTCGATGGGAGGCGGCGTATCTTGGTCCAAGACAGCACGGGGACGTCCCCCGGTCGACGTGCCACAGCGACATGTGCCTCGCTGCTTACAGCAGGCCTGTTCATCGACTCACAAAGCCTCGTTGGCGATGGTGCTCTTTTGGATCTTGCAATGGTGGAGGCTCGGCGTCTCTTCTTGCGTTCGTCTCGGCGGCGTTGGAATTGGACGGCGGCCGCTGGCTACGGTGGTTGCAGGAAACCCTAGGGATCGTTTTGTATTTCTCGATCTTTTAGGATTTTATCTGCAAATTCAGGATAATCATTTTATCCCGGTTTGTCTGTTAGTTTTCACATGTGTTGCTTCATGTAACTTGATTTTCGATTAATGAAATATGTGGTTGCTCTCAAAAAAAAAAAAACTAGCCTCCCACTAGACGGACCGAAAAACCGTGCCAAACTATGGCCTCATACTAGGCAAACCGGGCTAAATCGGCCTAATTCGTGCCTATTTGGGCTGAACCGGAAAAACCAAAAGAATCTGCTAAGACACGACGAAAATGGGACGAAAATGAGGCCTTTTCTACCTAAACTTGGGTAATTTTCTGTTTTTTTTTCAGATGTGCCTACTTCTGGCCCAAGCAGCGCCCGTGCCTGCCTTCTTTGCCTTGCGGGCCTCCGTATGCGTTTTGCTGGGCTGGGCTGGGCTGGGCTGGCCTCATTCTTCACTGTGATTCACATCCAAGAAGGCGATGTTTATCTAGAGGCTGGATGCCCAGGTAGGACAAATAAAGAGGATCGTTTCGTGCCACAATTTCTCATCATGATACTCAAGCCTCATAGCGAATTGTGCTGCGAATCCTGTGTGCCATGGAAGTGTGACAGCCCATGGCATGCAAGTGCCACGCCGCCAAGTTTCGACAGCGGCAGCTCCGAATTCAAATCCCTCAACCACCACCTCCACCGCTCTCCCGCCCTCACCTCCATCCTATAAAGACATGCTTCTCCGTCCAGCAACTCAACATGCTCAGCGCATGTCTTCCACACGTCTACACCTCAATCAACCCATCAACCTCCATCGGCGGTGCTTCCATTGCCTAGACTACAACCACAAGGCTTTCACTTGCCTCTGCCTCCCCGGTAACCACATCCAGTGCCGAGCCGATGCGCTGGACGCCTGGCTCCGGTCCCCCACCCTCACCAACCTCCAGGAGCTCGAGTTAAATATGCAGTAGATGGAGACAAGAATTCCAAATATTTCCATGTTGTCGCCTCGGGATCCTGCAGGCCGTCGAATTTCTTGAAATTTTCGGGCAACTTAAACCCTTTCGGGACGCGAGTCTTTTGAACTCGTCTCGTAAAGCACGGGAGCCCACACATATCTTCGTCGGCAACTTCTGGTGAATGCTACGTTCTCTTCTTTCTTGTCGCGCTCTCTCCACCCTTACTTGAGCTGCTGTGTCTCTTGCTCCACTTGTTCTTGGTGGGTCTTGAACCGCTGTGGTGGGTCGTGGACTGTTTTGACTAGGATTTTCTTCGGGAGGCGGCGAACGCTGTTCCCATAACTCCAACTCCAGCCATTACCATATTGAACAATGCTTCTCTCGGGTCCCCAGGGGGTGGTCTGGACGCGAGGATGTAAGCTTGCGTTGCCATGTATCCCTTCTGGCGTTTCGGGATGATATTTCCCCTTGTATCAATTGACATGAAGGACATGTCGAGATTTTGAATTATGTTTCCTCTTTCTTCTTCGGGTATGTTTTGCAGCCGAGATCTTGCTCTCCTCCGAGCGTCTCTGTGACTGCCGAAGTTCCTGGTTGTCGATTGAGCTCGCTCGACGCCTGCTTTGTAGGCTGCCTCTTTTCTTCTATTCAGGGATGCTGTCTCTTTTTCCAACTCCCTACTCACACGAGCAAGTCTATATTGATAGGCGTGTAATTCTTGTACAGTAGCGGTTGTGTTCATTGGTTCTGTTCCATCCATGGCCCTTGCGGCTCTATCCCACGCTTCTTGCGGGAGTTGAACTCTTTCGCTAGGTGAGGTCCCGACATATTTAGTGCCTAGGCCTCTTCTGAGATCAGCGGGATCGACGTATGGATTTCCCAAATCATCGAAAGCCTCGACGTCTCGGTTCTGCTCGGCCCGCCTCTTCAATTGCACAGATTTGATGGTATTTTGAATATTGATTTTTGTCGGGATTGGTGACACCATCATATAGATTGGTGAAGACCTTTCCGATGGCAGCATTTGTCGATGAAGTTGAAGCTGTCGACGCTGTCGAATCGCTTATAAAGGAGTCCGCAGACGACTCGAAAGATGTATCGCTGAAGATCTTGGCGAGCTTTCCGCTTGCCTTGGTGTCGATGAAGCGTGGCGACGAAAACTCCTCGTCACCTTTAGAGCATAATAGATCTTTGCAATTTAGACCGAGTACTAACATAGCATACACACTGTCACCATTACACTATGAAAGGGGGAATAGATCACATCAATACTATCATAGTAATAATTAACTCCATAACCTACAAGAGATTATGATCATAACCTACGCCAAGTACTTCACGACACACACTGTCACCATTACATCATGAAGGAGGAATAGACTACTTTAATAACATCACAAGAGTAGCACATAGACTAGTAGTGATACAAAGCTCATCATATGGATCTCAATCATGCAAGGCAATTCATGAGATCATTGTATTGGAGTACAGAGAGAGAGATTAACCCTAGTTAGTTAGGACTTATTATATTTTTATTAAAGTTTTTATCATTTTATTGGCCTACACTGTGGCACTATGTTGCAGTTTTGTTTTGTTAGACCATGCACTATGTTGCAGCAAAGCGAACTCTAGTGGCTTTGGATTCGGTTCCATACATAGCACAACATCACATTGTAAGCTTTGACAGAAAAAAGCAGATCAACAATTTGGTTCGGTTCATATCGAAATAGTTTGTTCACCTGGTCTACGAGAAAAAACAGAAGGAGCTCCCCTGGTCGTCCCCCGCGGCGGCCGAAGGGGAGAAACCCTAGCCCCGCCTTCCCGCTCCCCCCTCTCCCCTCCCTCCCCTGCCGCCGCCAGCGTGTGCCGCCGGGCAAAGCCCGCGCGGTGCCGGCGGCGGCGGGCTCTCCCCTACCCGGCGCGTGGAGGGCCGTGCGGGGCGGCTCCGATCCATGGCGGCGGTGCATCTAGGCGGAGGTCGGCGAGGCCTGGCGGCGCCGCGTCAGGGGCGTCCTCTCGCACATGGAGGCGGTGGTGGTCGCTGCAGCCGCGCATGGTGGTGCTTGGCGGCCGGGCTCGATCTGGGCCTGTGCGGGCCGAAGTGGGCCGCAGCTTCGGGTCGTGGTGGCGGCGCGTGGAGCTCTGTCTCCGGCGTGCTGCATGGGCGCGGCTGCAGCGGTGGTTGGCCGGCAAGGGTGGCCTCCTCCCTCGGGCTCTTGCTGGCCACAGGTGACGCCGGTGGTGGCCGGCACTCCTCTTCGGCGACGGTGAGGCCGGTGTGGCTTCTTGCCTTTCTGGTGGTGGACCAAGCCGGCGGTTGCATCTCCGTCCAGCGTCTCCAAGTTTGCCGCTGGCGACATCGGGGGTACGGTGAAGGAACAGGGTGAAAGCCCTGCCCCGGTGCATCCGGTGCGGATCACGGCGACGCCTGAGGGCGCCGCTTCCTTCCTGAAGGCGTGATCTTTGGTCCCAACCGTGCCTTCCCTCTCCTCTTGGTGCCAGGGGAAACCCTTTGTCCCGTCATTCGGGCAAGGCGGCGGCGGCGCCACGGCGTCGTTCTCTTCTTGAAGACGTTGTCGAGGCTTCATGGGGAGAGGCCGATGTGTATTTGGAGGCGGGGCATTGTGATGCGCTGCGGGTGTTGGCTGCTGGCCAGGGCTGGGGGCGTCGAGGCGCTATGTACGACATGGTGGACGCAACCAACTCTGCTGCTTCTCCAACTCCGAAGGATCCTGCCTTCTCCTCGCCGACTCTTCTAGGCTCATGAGGGGAGGTACGTTGGTCCGGGCTGCCTTGGAGTCGCGAGCGTGCTATGGTGGCGTCTCGCTTGGTTCGTGACGCGGTTCGGTGGCTCCATGCTCCATCTCCTCACCTCTTTTGGTAGGATGTTGGGGGCGGGTAGCTCTCATCGGGTCGTTTGTAGCGGGGTGTTGTAAGCCACTTGGCTATGTATCGTCTTGGGTGTGTGTGGAGTTGTATCGGCCATCGGCCTCTTTTCTATGTGATTGGTACGTCTTCCAGGACGTATTCTCGAAAAAAAAAGTTTGTTCACAAGGGACATGCAACAAGTAAATTATATTCTTTTATTTTTGTTGGGTGCCACTTGCATAGGATAATGCGGTTCTACACATACTCCCTCCTGTCCATTTTATGTTGGGATTTCTATTTTCGTGCCCTCAGGTCCTTAGTTGTACTCAGTTTTCCCCAGCTCCTTAGTTTTTTTTTTTTTTTCCCCAAGCCCTTGTTTGAAACCCGCAGAAGCAGCTCAGACGGCAGGATTCCCGTTTAGTTGACCGTTCTGTCACGTGTGGGGCCGCGTCTTGTGGGGCCGCATCGTGTGGGCCCGCGTCGCGTGGGGCTGGTAGAAAGGGACCGCGTGGGACAGGACGAGAAGCGTTTGGTTGCACGTGAGCAGGAGCTGGGTTCTGTCTCTCTCGGCCCCAAATTGGCATTATTAAGTGCACCTTTTCCCCTCTTTCTCTCTGTCCTTTTCACCAAATTAGTATAAAATCTAGAGAATCTTGCATTTCTGACTTTCTTCAATTATTTGTGCCTTTTCCTGTGTTTCCCAATATGGCAGCAAATCTAGTACTCCCTCTGGTCCATATGTATGTAGTTAAATCTAGAAGCAAATCTCCAGGATAATGTACGATAAATTCACAGTCATAGTAAATCAAGAAAACTAAGTACGGCCAACAAAATATAGTAGACTAGGGATAGATAATCCCTAGATAATATGGATAGATAATAGGCTGCATACACAGCAGCCAACATAGTAACAGGTTCTTCACAGCACCATCATACTAACATAACAACAAGGGATCCCTAGCTAACAACAAAGGGATCCCAACAACAAACTAGGAGGCAGCAGCAGCAGCACGTCCAGGACTCCGCCTACCCCATCTGGCTCTGCCTCCACTTGTTGCTCTTGCTCCCCTTGGGAGCATTGGGCTTGAGCGGAGGCATGCGCCCGCCGAGATCTACACCCGCTGCAAGCTGCGGAGGTGCATGCCGAGCGCCCGTGCTTGGCGCGGAAGGAGTGGACGTTCACCGTCGTGCCGACGTTGGGGAAGGTGTTGCTGATGTTCTCAGCATGCGTGACGAGGCAGTTGAAGTCCGTGGCGCCGAGTCTCCTGGTGCAGAAGGGGCACTGTACACCTCCTTGGCGAAGTAGGAGATGTCTGGCCGACCTGCAGCCTCCGCAGGACTGGCGAGTCTTGACGTCCTCCTCCTCTTCGTCGCTGCGACATCTGATCCATATCAAACAGAAACTAGTGAATGAGTTGCAATGATGACTAACGTACATGATAACAAAGTTAAGAAAAACAGAGTCAGCCTCAGTTAGAGTGGACATGATTATATATCTACAGGGAAGGTGTTAGCGAACTAAAAGCACAACAGATTTGTACACAGCAATGGTTCGCTGAACCCTCCCTGTAAAAATTTGTGCCCAACCATTCATCATAGGCAAAGAAACAGATTCTAGATCTGAACTAGATCTAAACTTGAACACATTCGAGATTATTTGCAAAATTAAACGGTTGATATCTTTTGATTAGTGCATAAAATAACTGATTGAGATCCCATGATTACTTGCATAAATTAACTGATTGAGATCCAATATTACTTGCATAAATTAACCGAACAGCCGAACCCCAAATCTTAAACGAAATCAAGAAGTGATCAAAACAAAATGGAATAAAATCGGCGCAAATATTAGCCCAATACTCATCCATCTACAGATCCATCTACACCAGCAAAAATAGGGTTCAAAAAGGAATGGGGAACAAAAAAGGAAGCAAACCGTAGTTACCTCGTTCCATGGGTCCTCCAGGGAGGTGTCGTAGGGGTTCGGGGCGGGATGTACGGCACGGGGTCGTAGGGGTCCAATCCCGCCGGGATCTGACGCCACCGGCGGCAGCAGCCTCCGATGCACCGGCGGCGGCGACGTCCGTAGAGGGGACGGCGCCGAAGATGGAGGCGTCGCGCTTCGAGCCTACCTCGACGATGGGATTGGCATTCTCCTTGTCCATCTCTCCGGCGGAGGAAGAGGGAGAGGGAGAGGGAGAGGGAGAGGGTTTTTTGCTTTGGGGAAGATGATGGGACGTGAGAGAGTTGGCGATGCGTGAGCGAGTGAGAGTGACAGAGAGAGTGCGAGGAGGCGTCTATAAAGGCGAGGGTGGTTAATGCGACCCGCGTCCTACGCGTGCAGGTGCACGTCCACGTCTTGGACTTCGCAACGCGACACGCGTCCACGATTGCACGTCTCGACTTCTCCACCGCGACCCGCGTCTACGCGTCAACAATTGCACGTGTCCTCGAGTCTAACCCTGGAAATTTAGATATACTCAGGTATACCCTCGAGTCTTATACTAGCTTTTTTGTGTGCTCAATTTTCCCCTCGAGTGCTAATCTGGCTAGTGCAATATACTCAGTTTTACCCTCTACTGGCTGGTCAACAGAGAGTCAACAAATGGGATTAACTAGTTAAATGAGTCATTTAATGTGCAAAAAAATCTGAAAATAGTGGCACTTACTCATGGAGTCTTTACCACAAATTGCCACTTCTCAAATCATAGATAAATCATAGATAAATCAAGTTTTACCACAAATTGCCACTTCTCAAATCACCTAGTAGCTATGAAGGTGCATGGTTTTCCACAATAAGCCCTTCCCAAAACAGCTTCCCCCAAATCATACTTTGTCTAAATGAGGCCACAATTCTCACACTGATGTATATTGGTATTGCAAATAGTTTGTGGTAGGCCAAGATGGGTTTCATTGTACAAAACAAGCATTTTCCATTTTTTAAATCTCATATTTGAATCCCTTAGTCTATTTACTACTCAGGTGCCCTTGGTTTCTTGATAGTACTCAGTTTTGCCTCTCTCTTCACAAATTCTCGCAGACGTGCATCATCGCCCTGATTGGTCTAGCCCATGTCACGCGGATCGTGCCGCCGACCGTTGATCGTATGATATAGAACGGGCAGGATAACCCCTCTCTGTCTCTCTGTTGGCTTTTTCAAAAAATGATAAACCATCACCGATTTGTTGTTACCATTACTTTTCACGCAAAAAATGATAAACCATCACCGATTTGTTGTTGCCATTACTTTTCACGCAAAAAAATGATAAACCATCAACAATTTGATGTAGCCATTACTTTTCACGCAAAAAAATGATAAACCATCAACAATTTGTTGTAGCCATTACTTTTGCAAAAAAATGATACATAAACCATCACCGATTTGTTGTTGCCATTACTTTTCACGCAAAAAATGATAAACCATCACCGATTTGTTGTTGCCATTACTTTTCACGCAAAAAATGATAAACCATCAACAATTTGTTGTAGCCATTACTTTTCACGCAAAAAATGATAAACCATCAACAATTTGTTGTTGCCATTACTTTTCACGCAAAAAATATGATAAACCATGCATCACCGATTTGTTGTTGCCATTACTTTTCACGCAAAAAAATGATAAACCATCAACAATTTGTTGTAGCCATTACTTTTCACGCAAAAAATGATAAACCATCTATCTTTGTATAGAATGATAAACCTATCACGTATGATTTTTGAGGTCATTTAGAGAAGGCAGAAAAACCTAATTTGTTACAAAAGCTGGTTTCAGTGAGACCTAACCAAGTTTGGCATACATGATGGCATACCTATAACAACAAGGAATATCTAAAAGGGAAAGTTTCAGAAAATTTGAAATTTAGGGTGAAAATGATGCCATACATGATGCTATTTTTCGAGGTTTTGACCTGAAAATCAATTGGGTATTATAAAGGAAAATAAAATGTTCGAAAAATGTAAAAACGAAGCAATCTATCTATCTATGTATAGAAGATCAGCTGTATGAAATTTGAGGTTATTTAGAGAAGGTAGAAAAAATCACCTTGTTAGAAAAGCTGGTTTCAGCGAGACGAAACGGCATGCGCTTAAGCAAAGTGATTTTTTCGAACATCTCCAAATGACCCCAAATTTTCCATACATGATGCCATACGTGTAACAACAAGGAACCCTATCTAAAAAGTGTCAAAAAAATTTGCCCAACCGTATAGCTCTATCAAAAAGAACCTCACCATGGCGCTAGTATAATTTTGGGATAGTTACAAACTTTCGTTACCTAACCTTCAACATGAAACTTGTTTCAAATTCATTTTGGCCTACAAGAAACAAATCCCAACTTGATTCGAGCACCACAGCCTCCAAACGATGCCGATGCCGATATCGGCATGGTCGAACGGCTATGCTCGCCGCCACTGCTAGGTCAACGTCGGGATGCACCCTCAATCCCGTCCCCTCATTCGATCACCGACACACCAGAGATACCACCGAGGCCAATGCCGAACGTACATGCTGATGCCAACCGAACATGCATGCACGCGCGTGGGCACGGCCATGCCGACCCGCTATGCTGGACGCCACAGACCGCCGCGAGGTCTTTCCCTTTGCCACCACACTCTCCTAGCACCCACCTATACACGCGAAAGGAGAGACACTAGTTTTCTCTACATTGCTCGCGTTCGTGTCCGACACGGTGTCAAAGTTTTGAGGTGGTCGTCGTCGTCGACCATTTCTTCTCTTCTTTGCATGGTTAAACGCGTCTACTTCATATCTATCTAATGCGTTGGTCTCGCCTCATGCAGTTCTTTGTGGACGTCGATCTCATCTCGGCACCCCGCATGCCACCTCCTCCGTGCCATCGCTGTAGAGCTCCGTTTAAAAATCTAATCCTACCCGTGTATTGCCCCTTGTATCAGCATCATGGCCCCACTTGTCATTTGATATACCGAAGCCCCACTCGTTCGCGTTTTGGTCAGGGATACAGCGATGCTTACGGTCAAACAAAGATGCATGGTCTGACGTGTCTTTGCAGGCTCTACATGGCCCCACTAGTCAGAAGATAACGGTCAACCGTCGGGCAACCGGCCGTTACATCACGTGTGATGGTTTCAGACAAACGTTTGGGTTAAACTGAGGAAAAACTAAGGAGCTGGGGAAAACTGAGCACAACTAAGGACCCGAGGGCACGAAAATAGAAATCCCTTTTATGTTGTTCATAATTTTTCATGCAAGTTAAACTATGCAAACTTTAACTAAAAATATAGATAATAATACAAAGATCTACCATGTCAAATGTATATAATATAAAATATATTTCATAAAAATCTAAAATATTATCATTTTGTTGTCTATGTTTATATATTTATCAATATAGATGATTACTTTAAGAAATTTGATTTTAACTAAATTTTATATGCAACATATTTTGGTGTAGTAGGAATTCAACAACAAACCGTTGTCTGACACACTTTTTGGTTGGTTGGGCACATGGCCTTGGGGGAGGTTACCGGTTGGTGAAGCAAAGTCAGCCTTTCTCTCGTTGACTTTAAAGAAGGAGCTGGCTCCAGCAGCGTCACTCCATCTTCTATTGCCCACAGCGCAGAGCGGCATGGTAGCAATGGAGATGGAATCGGCCGGTCCTAGTGCCAAGAGGGAGCAGCTAGCTGCACCGGCCATCCACGGAAATGTGCCGCTTCCGGTGGTGCCAACAGCAGAAGCGAGACATATGGAACCCGCGGTCGCGGAGAGGAGCCAAGAGCCGCCGCCCGGAGCGGAGGAAGATGAAGAAGAATCGCTGGACCACATCAGCCGCCTCCCCGACCACGTCCTCGGTGAGATCATCTCTCTCCTCACCATTATGGAAGGCACCCGCACGCAAGTCCTGGCGTCGCGGTGGCGCCACCTCTGGCGCGCCGCCCCTCTCAATCTCGATTTCTCTAGCCTCCCCGGCTCCAACAGCATGTTGCCGTCGCGATGTGCCGTCGTCAACGCCATCCTCGCCGCCCACCAGGGCTCCGGCCGCCGCCTCTGCCTCCCCGCGCGCCACCTCCAGTGCCGAGACGATGACGTGGACGTGGACGCCTGGCTCCGGTCCACCGCCCTCGACAACCTCCAGGAGCTCGAGTTCTACTTCTGCTGCGCGAAACATTACGATCCGGAGCTGGTTATAGAGGCGCTGCTACCGCCGCCGGCGTCCATCTTCCGGTTTTCGTCCACTCTCCGCGCTGCAACCATCAGCAACTGCTACCTCGTGGACGACACCGTCGAAACGCTTCGCTTTCCCCACCTCCGGAAGCTTGCTCTCATGTGCGTCAAAATCTCGGAGGTCTCACTACACAAGATCATCTCGGGTTGTCCTGGCCTGGAGTGCTTGCTGCTTAGTACTATTTCGAGCATCCGTTGTCACCGGATTAACTCTACTACCCTTAGAACCATTGGCATTCGTTCTAGCTCAGAGCAACTCATCATCGAGGATGCTGTTAGACTTTGTTATCATATGTATACCGTACAAACTCTTGTGTACGGATACGTATACCCCTGTACTTCTCTATCCTATATAAACACGCAACCCGTACCAGATCCACGTACGGTTCTACCCTAGAATTCACATGGTATCAGAGCCTCCTTCTCCCCTAGCTGTCGACGCCGCCGTCGCCAGAACAACCCGCCCGCCGATCTCCGGCTGGTGAAGGACCTCAAGAAAACCACACCTACGATCCCTCCGGCCGCCTCACGCCGTCGGAGCACAATCAAACCAAAACCCAAAAACACCCAAGAATCAATCCGATCTACAAACAAAACAAAAACCCTAGAACCCGACGATCTACAACCAAAACCCGACAATCTACAACCAAGTTGCCCGGCCGCCGTCTTGCCGCCGTGAAAGCATCTGCCCGGCCGCTGTTTCCTTGCCGCCGAGAGCCTCAATCATCATCATGTCTTCGTCCGCGTCTGCCATTGCTGCTGCTGGTGCCGCCGCCGCCAGTCTCACGGCGGCCCTTGGCGCCCCGCCGACGGAAAAACTGTCCAGGCACAATCACCTGTTCTGGAAGATGCAAGTCCTGCCCGCCCTTCGTGGAGCCCAGGTTATGGGGCTGTTAGATGGAACTGATGCTGCTCCCGCAAAAACAGTGGAGATCGATGATCGTGATGGCAAGAAAGTTGCAATACCCAATTCGGAATATGCAGTTTGGCTAGCTCGTGACCAAACCCTGATGAGCTACTTGGTCAAGGGACTCGACATGGATCTTCTCTCTCAAGTTGTTGGATCTGAACATGCAAGTGATCTGTGGTCGACAATTGAGGGGCTCTTCACCTCTCAGTCTCGATCTCGTGTGAACATGCTGCGCGGAGCCCTTGTCAACACGAAGAAGAACGAGCTGACGGTACCCCAGTTTCTCTCCAAGATGCGTGGCTTCGCGTCGGAGTTAGCTGCTGCCGGCAAAGTGGTTGATGACGATGAGCTGAAAGGATACATTCTGGGAGGCCTCCAGGGTCCGTATACACCTTTTGTGGCGTCGATGAATGCCACTCCTAATACCTCCCTCACTGATATGTGTGCCCAGCTACAAGCCTTTGATGATCGTGAAGTTCTTCTGGCCGAATCAACGCAAGCTGTTCCTGTGTTTCAGTCCTCGGCCAATGCTGCTGCTCGGGGTGGCTCTGTTCCGCCTCGTCCCACTGAACCACGCCGTGGTGATGGCGGGTATGGTGGATACCGTGAGGGCGGAGGCGGCTACCGTGATCGTCGCGATGACTACCGTCGTGATGATTACCGCCGCGACGACCGTGGTGACTATCGTGACCGCCGTGATGATCGTGGAGGCTACAGACGTGATGACCGTGGAGGTGGTCAGTATAGGCGTGATGATATGCAGCGCCGAGATGGTGGAGGTGGCCGTGGCCGTGATGATCGTGGTGCACCAAAGGGAGGTCGCGGCCGTGGTAGAACTCCCACCCGGTTTGTTGATACCACCTGCCAGATTTGCAAGAAATATGGCCATCCTGCAAGCGAGTGTTGGTGGCGCTACGCTGACCGTGATGATGATGATGATGATCGTCGCAATGATCGCAATGAGAAAGGTGCCTATGGGGTGGACACAAACTGGTACATGGACACTGGTGCTACAGATCATATAACTGGGCAGTTGGACAAGCTTCATACTCGGGATGACTACAGAGGTCGTGATCAAGTCCATGATGCTAGTGGCACAGGTATGACAATTATGCATATTGGTCAATCAACATTACATACCCCTCATAGCTCACTTCAGTTATCTAACATCTTGCATGTTCCTAGTGCCACCAAAAGTCTTTTATCTGCTCATAAGCTTACCCTAGACAACAATGCTTTTATTGAAATTCACCCATTTTTCTTCTTGATTAAGGACCAGGCCACCAAGCAAATTCTGTTTAGAGGTCCCTGTCATGGCGGCTTATATCCTCTTGTGCCTGCTACTCATGGGTCCAACAAGCATGCCTTCATCACTATCAAGCCGTCTTCATCCACCTGGCATCGTCGTCTAGGGCATCCCTCTTCATTTATCGTTCAGCAAGTTCTTAGGAAGAATAAACTACCTTATTCGCCAGAAATAAATCCATATGTGTGTGATCCCTGTCAACAAGCCAAGAGCCATCAGTTGCCATATCCCACTTCTACTAGTGTATCCACTGTTCCTTTGGAACAAGTTTTTTCTGATGTATGGGGGCCTGCCCCCGCCTCTGTTGGCAAACACACATACTATGTAAGCTTTATCGATGATTTTAGCAAATTTACTTGGATCTATTTGATTAAAAAGAAGAGTGATGTTTTTCAAGTCTTCCTTAATTTTCAGCAACTTGTTGAGCGCAAATTTGGTTGCAAAATTATCACCATGCAAACTGATTGGGGTGGTGAATATGAGAAACTCCATGGCTTCTTTCAAAAAATTGGCATCACTCATCATGTATCTTGTCCTCATGCTCATCAGCAGAATGGCTCTGCTGAAAGAAAACATAGACACATTGTCGAGGTTGGTCTTGCACTTCTTGCCAACGCACATATGCCACTAAAATTCTGGGATGAAGCCTTCCTTACTGCCACATTTCTTATCAACCTTCTTCCCACTAAAGTCCTCAATTTAGTGTCTCCCGTTGAGAAGCTTCTTAATATTACACCTAATTATGATGCCCTTCGCACCTTTGGTTGTGCCTGTTGGCCCAACCTTAGACCCTATAATCAGCGCAAGCTCTCTTTCCGGTCAAAACGGTGCGTCTTTCTTGGGTATAGCCCCTTGCATAAAGGTGTGAAATGTCTTGATGTGTCTACCGGTCGCATCTACATTTCTCGTGATGTTGTGTTTGATGAAACAGTCTATCCTTTTCAGTCTCTACATCCCAATGCGGGTGCTCAACTTCGCAAAGAAATATTGTTACTACCTGACTATCAAACCACATCCACACCTCATGAGGGTATTAATGTTGATAATCATATGCATATTGTTCCTGTTACTAATGCCTCACATTCTTTTGCTGAGAGTTCCCCAGATACCTCTACTAATTCTGCAGCTACTGGTGAAGATTTGGGATCAAATGGTGCTGAAATGAGCTCAAACCAGTACACACAGCATTTTTCTCCTGGCGCGGAACACGAAACTGATTCTGCTGAAGCTGAAGGTTCGCCTGTGCAGCGCGCTGCTGCCTCGCGGGCCGCGCCGTCCCCCGACCGCTCGCTGGGCGCCACGCCACCCAGCTCCTCCCCTGCTGCCGATAGCGCTGGGGCCCGCCACCACCCTGGCCATGCACAAGACGACAGGGCGCCGCACACGCCAGCAACACACACGCCGCCCGATGCCGCCCCGGGCGGGAACTCGCCTGACCCGTCCCCTGCTAGCTCGCCAAGTGGCGACCTTGGACAGGCTGATTCTGATTCTGTCTCGGATCTGGAGCCGGATCCTGCTGACCATGACAGTCCTCATGGATCTTCTGTGGCTGCACCTTCTGCGGTCTCTCCAACACCTGCACTTCGCACTATTCGTACTCGACTTCAGCAGGGTATACGCAAACCGCGCCAGTATACTGACGGCACTATTCGCTATGGTCTTCTCACTGTTGCAGGTGAACCCACTGATCTGCGTGAAGCTCTTCAGGATGTTCAGTGGAAAAAGGCTATGGATGATGAGTACACGGCTTTGATGGACAACAAAACTTGGCACCTTGTCCCGCCTAGCTCCAACAAAAATCTCATTGACTGCAAATGGGTGTATAGAGTCAAGAAACGGGCTGATGGCACAGTTGAAAGATACAAAGCGCGGTTGGTTGCTAAGGGATTCAAACAAAGGTATGGAATTGATTATGAGGATACGTTTAGTCCTGTTGTTAAAGCTGCCACTGTTCGTCTTGTTCTTTCTGTTGCGGTGTCACAAGGGTGGAGTCTTCGACAGCTAGATGTCAAGAACGCGTTCCTTCATGGCGTTCTGGAGGAGGAAGTCTATATGAAACAACCTCCAGGCTTTGTTGATCCTCGCTTTCCGCACCATATTTGCAAATTGGACAAGTCTCTATATGGTCTTAAACAGGCGCCCCGTGCTTGGTATGCCAGGCTAAGTGCAAAGCTGCAGGATTTGGGTTTTCTTCCCTCCAAGGCCGACACCTCTCTGTTCCTATATCACAGGAAAGGTATCACTATGTTTATGTTGATATATGTTGATGATATTATTGTTGTCAGTTCATGTGATAGAGCAACCTCCGTCTTGCTTCATGATTTGGGTGTTCACTTTGCACTCAAGGATCTGGGAGAGTTACATTTCTTTTTGGGAATTGAAGTCAGAAAGTGCTCTAATGGAATTGTGTTGACACAAGAAAAATATGCAAAGGACTTGTTGAAGAAAGTTGGCATGTCACAGTGTACCATATGTCCAACACCGTTGTCCACGTCAGAAACTCTCTCTCTCACAGATGGGACACCTCTTGGCTCAGAGGATTGTTCAAACTACAGAAGTGTTGTAGGAGCCCTGCAATATCTGACGTTAACAAGGCCAGATTTATCCTTTTCAGTAAATAAAGTGTGCCAATATCTTCATGCTCCTACTACAGTTCATTGGACAGCTGTCAAACGAATTCTGAGATATGTCCAAGGTACTATTCAGCTTGGCCTTACTTTTCAGAGATCTCCATCCACTCTTCTTAGTGCTTTCTCAGATGCAGACTGGGCAGGAGATATTGATGATAGGCGTTCCACTGGTGGATTTGCTGTATTCTTTGGTCCAAATCTGATATCCTGGAGTGCAAGAAAGCAAGTCACAGTGTCTAGATCCAGCACTGAAGCTGAATACAAGTCCTTGGCAAATGCAACAACTGAGTTAATCTGGGTGGAGAAACTTGTCAGAGAATTGGGAGTACCTCTGCGGCAGCGTCCCTGCATTTGGTGTGATAATCTGGGAGCCACATATTTATCTGCCAATCCAGTGTTTCATGCAAGGACCAAACATATAGAGATTGATTTCCACTTTGTTAGAGAGCGTGTGGCTGAAAAACGTCTTGATGTTCGATTTATTTCTACAAAGGATCAAGTTGCCGATGGTTTTACCAAGCCCCTAGGAGTTAAGGATTTAGCAAAGTTCAAGTGTAATCTCAACCTCTCCCGAGGTTTAGATTAAGGGAGGGTGTTAGACTTTGTTATCATATGTATACCGTACAAACTCTTGTGTACGGATACGTATACCCCTGTACTTCTCTATCCTATATAAACACGCAACCCGTACCAGATCCACGTACGGTTCTACCCTAGAATTCACAGATGCTCCGATGCTTGAAAGGCTTCTCTATCTTGAAATGAATATGCAAATGCAAATCTTGGTTATCTCCGCGCCTAAACTCGAGACATTGGGCTGTATTCCTGAAAAGTGTACGGACTCCAGAATCGTGTTTGGTTCCACGGTTATCCAGGTAGATATGTTTGCTGTGCTTATTGCCTTTTTCACAAAGCATCTCATAAGCTGCATTTTTTTGTGCTGAGAGTTTCATATTTGTACTTGCTTTTGTTTTAATATTGGGTTCCATGTTTTGATGAAGGGATTGCGTATCGATAGCTTGGCAACGGTGGTGCGTACCGTGAAGATCTTATCAATCCATATGCTATTTTTTGATCAAGATATGGTTATTGACTTGATGAGATGCTTTCCATGCTTGGAAAAGTTGTATGCGGAGGAGGTGATGATTCATTGACAGTTCATAGAGTATTTAGTGTTCACTGATGAGCAGCTCTTTTGATTTGCTTGTAGTCCTAGATTGGTTGATTTTCCTTGTCTATGCCTCTTTTCAGAAAAGTATGCCATGGGATGGAAATCCATGGCATCGTAAAAATTGGGATCTTCTCACATCTCTTGACTTCCGTTTGAAGACAATAGTGCTGAGATGTTACCATGGAACCCGGTTACAAGCTCACTTTGCGACATTCTTCGTGCAGAACGCGAGAATGCTAGAGTCAATGATACTTGAGGTCGAATCCTGCGATTACAACGGGGACTTTTTTGAGAAACAACATGAGATGCTCCAGATGGAAAATAGGGCATCTAGAGGTGCTCGGCTCTCCTTTACAACAGGCTATCACCATGATGTTTCAGGTATCATGCATGTCGATGATTTGGATTTCGCCGATCCCTTCGCTTGTAGGTGTTGAAGAATGGGTTTGGCGATTGTGGAGCGAGTTATTCTCGCCTTTCTTGTTTCCTATTTTGGCGAAAGTTGTCGATTTGTTCTAGTGTCTGTAAGGGTTTCTAAGTTTATTATTCCAAACTCTTCTGATATTCAGTTCAAGCTATTTGTGGTCCATGCAAAATCACACTTAATATTTTAGGAATAGATAGGAAATGGCCGGCGTTAGCTATATTAAAGAATAAAGAAGATAGCTTCTCGAGGTTCTTGTTTTGATGTTCCAGTGTAGCATCACTCAGTTATTTCATACATTCTGAACTCCACGTTCTCGCTATATCTAGTCAAATATACACTACTCAATTCCAGTGCCTTTATCGAAAAAAACTCAATTCCAGTGCTGATTGCACAATGTTCATACATGGAAGAGAGGAGTTCCTTCACTTGCTCTGAATAGAGACATTCTTCTGCTGAAGTTAGTTGCATTGTCTTCTGAAACCGAACAACCCATTGGCATATGGGAGAGTGTTGACCTAGTTTAAGGTTTATAAAGTGTGTCAAGCCGGACCTGCCAATATCCCGCTTCTAATTTATTTTAAAAATTACAGTTCAATTTTTGAGTTCTAGCTTGTTTACATATTCAAGGACATGTTTATATGAACACCATAAATGTGCTACATATATCCTTGGGTATGTTAGTAAGGGTCCCTGAATATGCAAACAAGCTAGAACTTTGAAGAGGTCCTGTGAATTTCTGGACCGAATCAGGCTGAAGCTGTGGCACCGACTGTTGTGGTGACGACTGAAGCTGAAGATTTTGTTTTCATGAGAAACGTTGATCTTCGAAGAGGGTTAAATCGCCAATGATGTTGCAACATCGACCATGGATGTTGGATGATGCAAGCCTGCCTGTTTGTGGCGAGGCCAGCGGCAGGTGGTGCTTTGCCCCGCACGCCTGCCACGCCATCTGAACTGAGATGCTAAAACAAACTGTATCATGTTGTACGTGGTGCATAGGCTACACCCATCGTTTGACGAACAGACTATTTTTCCACAATGCCCAATTCCAAATCGGAGAAGAGAAGGAAAACGTGCCAAAATGTTGCAACCAGTCTCCACCTAAGTATAAAAGTTGTACCTTCTTATATGCATGAACTCTTATGGCATGTAGTCATGTACGATGACAGCCTGATATGCAAAAAAATGTATTGTAACTATCTTTGACATTAGTACAATACTCCAATCGTGTACAATGTTTTCTATGTAATGTGTATTGACCATTCAACCGGGAGAAAGTGAGCATGGTGGGCAATACTGAAGGCTACAAATAAATTAAGAAAAAAAGTATCATGTAATTTGTACACCAAGGGAAGAGCAGCTATTTGGTGAAGGTGAGGGTAACTGGTGTTTGAGTGATTCAACTGTGTAAGTTTCTATTGATTTTCTCAGTCAATTAGTTCAATTTTCTTGGTGGATAGCAGAATTCTATATCCTGATACATATATCGTAGCCCAGCAATTTCTTGATGAAGGGATTGCGCATCGATAACCTAGCAACACTGGTTGGTACTTGTCGAGATATTAGTTTCTATGGAAGAAAATGCCATATTAACCGCACCTTATTCTGAGGAAGAGGTACAAAAGGCAATTTTCCAAATGGAATGCAACAAAACACCGGGTCCGAATGGTTTTCCAGCATAGTTCTATCAAACTTTCTGGGATATTATTAAACCGGATCTTCTAGATTTGTTCAGTGCTCTGCATATAGGACAACTAGAATTATTTCGTCTAAATTTTGGTGAAGTAATTTTGTTAACGAAAGTTAATGAGGTAGAAAGGATTCAACAATATAGACCTATTTGCCTCTTAAACGTAAGTTTCAAGATTTTCACGAAAGTGGCCACCATTAGACTTAATACGGTTGCGGATCATGTCGTTCAGCCATCTCAGACCGCTTTCATGCAAGGAAAAAATATCCTTGATGAAGTGGCGGTTTTACATGAGACGGTACATGAGATGCATACTAAGAAATTAAATGGGGTTATTTTAAAATTAGACTTTGAAAAGGCTTATGACAAGGTCAAGTGGTCTTTCTTACAGCAGACGCTCAGGATGAAAGGTTTTTCTCCTGAATGACGCGCTTTAATAAATGATTTCGTGTATGGAGGTAGTGTGACGATCCGGGTTAATGATGACACCGGCCATTATTTCCAAACACGAAAAGGGTTACGCCAAGGGGATCCATTATCACCAATGTTGTTCAATATTGTAGCGGATATGCTGGCTATACTCATAGAGCGGGCCAATTAAGTCTGATGGTCAGATTGAGCGTGTGATTCCACATCTGGTTGATGGTAGTTTATCTATCCTTCAATATGCCGATGATACAATTCTGTTTATGGATCACGATATCGAAAAAGCTCGCAACCTGAAATTAATTTTGGCGGCTTTCGAGCAGTTGTCGGGATTAAAAATCAACTTCCATAAAAGTGAATTGTTCTGTTTCGGTGATGCCCAAGATGATACAACTCTGTATACAGAGTTGTTTGGTTGTGGGCAAGACCAATTTCCTATTCGCTATTTGGGTGTTCCGATTCATTATCGGAGACTTACAATTGCTGAACGGAAAATAGTGGAAGAAAGATTACAAAATTGCCTTAGTAGTTGGAAAGGTAAATTGTTGTCCCTAGGGGGAAGATTGATACTAATTAATTCGATACTAACAAATATGGTATTGTATATGTTATCTTTCTTCCTATTGCCGAAAGAAATTCTGCATAAACTCGATTGTTATTGATCCAGATTCTTTTGGCAAGGGGACAGCGAGAAAAAGAAATATCGACTGGTTAAATGGAGTATAGTTTGTAGTCCCAAAGATCAAGGCGGGCTTGGAGTTCATGATCTAAAGGTCAAGAATTCAGCTCTGTTGGGTAAATGGCTTTTTAAGCTTGTTATCGAGGATGGGATTTGGCAAACTATTATTAGGAGAAAATATATCGGCTCGAAGAAGTTATCTCAAGTGGTTTTGAAACATATGGATTCACACTTCTGGGCTGGTCTCATGGCGAAAAAAAATGTCTTTTTTCATCATGGTACTTTCTCGATCAAGAATGGAGCACAGATACGGTTTTGGGAAGATGTTTGCTTACACAATACACCCTTAAGTGAACAGTATCCTGCGTTGTATAGTATTGTTCGTCGCAAAGGTGATACCATTGCCACAGTAATGGCTACCTCGCCACCGAATGTGACGTCCAGACGAGTTTTGTTAGGACAAAGGCTATTGGCATGTAATGCACTAATTCAACGGCTGTGGGATATTAACCTATCACCTGAACCGGACGAATTTAGATGGAATTTACATGTAGATGGCTCTTTCTCAGTCAAATCTTTATACAGCGCCATACTTAATTCTGATATACCAGTTGATAATAATAAGAAAATTTGGAAGATGAAGATACCATTAATTTTTTTTTTGAATGGTATCTTCGTCGAGGAGTTATTCTCACCAAACACAATCTTGTTAAGTGGAATTGGCACGGAAGTACTCGGTGTGTTTTTTGTCATCATGATGAAACCATTAAACACCTTTTCTTCTAGTGCCAATTTGCGAGATCTATTTGGTCTGTCATCCAAGTAGCGTCTACCCTATATCCTCCGACTAGTGTGGCCAATATCTTTGGCAATTGGCTTCACGGTATAGATTCAGGGTTCAAGTTGCTTCTTAGGGTGGGGGCGCTAGCAGTTATCTGGGCGCTTTGGATGAGTAGAAATGATAAGATTTTTAACGATAAAAATTGATCTTTGTTGCAGGTCATCTACAAATGTACAGGTATTTTCCGTTTGTGGTTACCTCTTCAGCGAATGGAGAACCGTGACCTATTTACGGAGGTCTGTACACGGTTGGAGGCTACGGCGAGGGATACTTTTTCTCTACATAGGTGGCAGCATAGTCTACGGATTTAAGCCCCACCCACCCCTTAGGCGTTATATAATCCATCATTGCGATATGTATTTCGCCTAGTTTTTTTGACATCTTTTGGACTTAAGACTCTTAAACGGCTGTGTGCATCCTGGTTATGCAGAGGCTAGATGTAATTGCTTTTCAAAAATAATAAAGCATTCTTTATCGAAAAAAAGCTATCCATATGTTATATTTTAGTCTGGATATGGTTATTCGCTTGATGAGATGCTTTCCATGCTTGGAGAAGTTGTATATGAAGGTGATCCTTCTTCATTCATACTTGATAGTGTGTTAGTGTTCGTTGTTCAGCTGCTTTTTTGATCTTTTTGGAGTTCTGATGTGGTTATTTTTTCTTGTACATGTCTATTTTCAGAGAAGTCAATCAGGGGGGGAAAATCTCGGGGCGTCGTAAGCACCTGAATTTTCTCAGATCACATGAAATTCGTTTGAAGACAATAGTGATGAGATAATGTCGGGGAATCTGGGCGCAAGTCAAGTTTGCTTCATTCTTTGTGCTGAATGCGAGAGTGCTAGAGTGAGAATGGACTTTTAGAGCAGGTGCTTGGTGCGCACTCGTATCTAGACCGTCTATACTGCATCAAGATCTGTGCCAGCTCTTTTTTTTTCTCTCTCAAACAATTTCTTATTTTTATATCTCTCACACCAAACAGTTTTTAAACTCAAAATTTTGCAGATCACTTAGACATAACAACTAGAATATGGGAAAAATATTTTGGATTTTTTATGTCATAATGTATATAAATATATCAGAAATTTATTAAGAATTTTAAATAATTTAAATTTTAAATTTGCACCAAAAAAATTCAAACTATTTTTCCCCCATTCTATTTGTTATTTTTTAGTGTCTTGCAAAAAAATCTAAACAAAATATTACGTAATTTGAAAGATATGAAAAAAGAAAAAGTTAAAAAAAGGGTGGGTGCGTGGAGCGCACCTGCTCCACCACACTTTCCCCTAGAGTCAATCAGAGTTGAGGTTGCTCCCTGCAATTACGATGAGGGATTTTTTGAGGAACAACATAGGATGCTTCAGATGGAGAAGAGGGCTTATAGAGGTAAAAAAAATTGTTGAAGGTGTCCATGATGTCAGTGATTTGGATTTGGCAGATCCTTTCGCTTGTGGATGTTGAAAACTGGATCAGCAGTGGGCTAGTTTTTCTTTGCCTTCCTCATTTTCTGTTTTGGCCAAAGTTGATCAGTTCTCGTGTGTTTCGAAGCCTGTGTTTGCTCAAACCCTTATGATAAATCAATGTATTTGTGGGGCATGGACAATCGCACTGAAAGATTCAAGACTGCACTGGCTGATTTGTCGGCAAGTTTTGCTCCTAAGAAACTATTTAATGATTAATCTAAGATAGTGGATTATGGACTTACACGCATGGGTGTGGGTGTGTCAAACCCTGGCCCACGGTAGCCTCTCCTGGCATGCGCGTATTTATGCTCTCTTATTTTGAACAGGAAAAGGCCGAGGGCTCCGGAAGCTTCATTCTAATTCCTAAGAAATAGGAAAATTAAGGACGCTTTTACAAGAAAGACCTGGGGAGAAACACAATCAGGGCCTTTGGTCTTCTCCACCACGAAAGCTGCAAGACCTCGAGGCATGGGAGTCTGCACCGCCATTGGGGAACATGCCACTTGGGGCGACGCCGGCTGCGGGTCCCTTGCCAAGATCGATGAAGATCCTTCGCATCGACACTTTGTCCTGGAGGAAGAAGAAACTCGGGCCGCCTCCGCACCCGAGCTCGGAGTGGCTCGATCTGCCATAGATAGCAGCAGCGCATTGCAACTGCCGCTTGGGAACTCTGGGAAAAAGCAACTTCCAGCGCCGACAACACCGCCTGCACGCCGACACCTCGAAGAGCTTCAGCTCGACCACCACGCTCACCGTCATCTCCCTCACCACGATGGTCCCCCGAGAGGAGAAGCAGAGCGTTGAAGCAGAAGGATGCACTAGATCTGGCCCAAGAAATCTAGTGCCCTACTCCAAACTACTAGGCAAACAGCCAAAAGACCTAAACCTATCACTATCTACTACTCCGGCGCTTTCCCTTTGCCATCCTCGGCCGGCGCCGCCACCGGGGAGGGCTTTGGGTCGGCCCGGTCTCTCTTGGGGGACTCTCAATGGGACAGGAGTAATTTGATTTTTTTGAATAAATTTGTTATTTCTATTTGAAGAATTTTCAAATTTGAATATTTTTAAAATTGGATATTATTTAACTTGATTTTTTTGAATTTGACCAATTTTGAATTCAAATGTTTGTTAATTTGGAACTATTTTTAAATTTAAACATTTTTTAATTTGAATATTTTCAAACTTGAATATTTTTAAAATTTTAGTATTTTGAATCTAAAAATAAAAATAAACAAAAATAGAAACAGAAACATAAAAGAAAATAGAAACCGAAAAAGAAAGGTAAAAAAGAAAACAGTAAATAGTCAACAGAAAAGAAAACAGAAAAAGGGAAAATACCTACCTGGGCCAGGCCCACACCCGCGTATAGATTTAGCCAGCCGCACGGGAACAACGGGAGCATATGCTGTGAACTAGCCCCAACAGGTGTACTAGTGGACTAGGCAACCTGCTGATCGTCCGATTCTGTACCAAGGGTCTTGATTGAATCGGAAGTATCAACCCTGTCAAATTTGCGAAAACACCCCCGCTTGTTACCCTGTTTCTGAAATAATCATGCAACTTTTCTGAAAACCACACATCTTTGTCTTCCTATCCCCCGATCCTTCAAAAAGGAACCCTGACTTATTCCTGTCATTGGCGTTGTCCACAATCCATGTTAATCTTGATTCTAAAATTCTGATGGGTGCTCCATGCGGCTGGACAAAAGTACAAACGTACACATGAGATTATGTACCAGGTCATGTTCCGGATGAATTCGTGTGCAACTCAATGAAATATATGTGAGAATTTTGTGAACCTCAATTAAAACCCAACAAAGATTCCTCAAACACCAAACCAGAACATAAAGAATTCTGGGCCACACATGTATCAACACGCTGCAACATCATCTTACTTCACATTACATGCCTTGCAGTTGCAGATTACAAGAACATATAGACAAGCACACAATAATATGCTACATAAAAGTCCTGAAGGATGTAACAGTCACCGACACATACACGTTTATGTTTTTTTGGGACATTTCCGTGCGTCATGGAACCCCACTTCTTTGCATAGGCCACACTGGCGTGGGACTTTCAGGTTGGGATATTTTTTCTTCTTTTTCCCTCCTCCGCTTTTTGCATCATCTCTATGTCCCCTTATTCTCGAGCATGTGCCTCTTGAACAGGTATCACTTGCTGTCAAGACGGCAACTTGAGTTGGAATGCTTGCCCAATAAAAGTCTCTTGTTCTTCATGGCGAGTTGGTGGTACAGTTTGAAATTTCTGTAATAGAGATGACTGAAGGTTGCTCAAACTAGTGTTAATAAAGTCAACTACTTCTTCAGATGCTCTAGCATCCCTTATGATTTCTTCCAGTATGTTTCGGGCGATTGATATCTTCTTCCTTATCGCTCTTTCAGCAGAGCCAGTGGCATTTTCTTCGAGTAGGTTTCCTTCTCCATCATACACAGCGTCTCTATGAAAAAAATAAGAAGAAAATGAGATACAAGACTAAGAAATAATACCAGGTGTATGGAAAAAATACCTTTTGCACTTTTTCTCCCATCTTCTTAGAACATAAATGCTTGGCAACTCATTAATCTTTGAAGCCCTGAAGACACGTATAATATGCCGACAAAGAATTCCTTTAGACTCAAAAAGCTTACAGGAACATTTGGCAATCATGGTTGTGCTGCCAAAACGGACTTCCCTAACTCCCCAAGCATCGCTAACCTCGAATACTTTTGTCCCATCCATAATTGTTGTGGTCTGGATATCACAATCCTCTCTAGCTGCATTCACCTGTTTCTGAAATAAAGCGAATACCTCATGCGTGAAAATCTCACTACCTTGCCTTTCTATTTCCCATGTTGTGAGCAGAGTAGGTGTTGTGTGTATACTTGAGTTGTCGGCTATCAACTCTTCCTGCCTTTGACATTGCAAAGCCGTGTCAAACCGCAGCCAAAACTCAACGTAAGCCAACTTGCGGCCGACAAAACTCTTGAAAAAGGCATTTTCGCTCTCTGACCTCGAAGTGGTTCGAAGAATACCTGCCAAAGGAATATCCATGAAATACGCTGGTATCCACGACTTTCGGAGATCAAACCGTTTAGCTAACCAAACATTGCCCTCTAACTTGAAATCAGATATGAGAGCATGCCACCTCTCCTCAAATTTGCTAGGTGACACTAGTTCATGGTTGTGCTGCTCAATAAATGAGACTATCTTATATTTTCCATCAGAAT
This sequence comes from Lolium multiflorum, assembly GCA_030979885.1. Lineage (NCBI taxonomy): Eukaryota > Viridiplantae > Streptophyta > Magnoliopsida > Poales > Poaceae > Lolium > Lolium multiflorum. The sequence goes on from CM061747.1 coordinate 219,695,071, forward strand.
CTCGTTTGACGTACATCTGAGCATCACATCCACACCTAGTCAATTTGATGACCTTACGTTTTTTGTTGTGAGGGCTAGCAGTAACCGTACCTTTGCTTGACCGGTAACCTTCCCTTGCGCATTTGAAGCGCTTCCACTGAAGTACTTCCTTCACTATCAATTGTTGCGCACGGCGGACAGAAAATCCAACATGGTGAGCATATTGCTTGTAAAACTTCTCCGCGGACGAAATCTCTTCAAACAACATTCCTATTTTTGGCTTCATTTCCTCAGTACATTGAGGGATAAACAAAAAACCCTGCAGGAAACCCAAAACCATCATAGTTAGTATCCAGACCTCCCAACATCAATACTCGAATTTGAAATTTCAATAAAAACTGAAAATGAATGTTGTGAAAATCATAGAACTATTTATGAAGAACAAAGAACAATTTGCGCCAAGTGATTGTTGCTTTGTGAAGAAGAGAGAAGCTTTGCAGTATACTCTTTAGGAAAAAAAACTATCAAAGAAAGGAATACTCACATCTCGAGAGAAGGTTTTCCTCTTTTTGGGTGTGCTAGAAGTGTCAATATTCAGCATTGGGGAGTTGATCTCAGCAACAGAGTTTGCATCGCTCAAATAATCTGGCATTACCAAACTATTAACTGATTCCATTGCTACAAGAAAAATTTGAAGAAGCTCAATCACTAATACATTCAAAAAAAACATGACAGTAAATTAAATCGCAAAGGTAACAAGTAAACTGTAGAAAACAAGTGCACTATCTAATTATCCGCATCAGGAAAAATGCAAGTGCAGTAGCTGCAGTTTCCAACACGTATCTGATATTTTAGCTCTGCTAATTTGCACCTAATCTCTTACCTGGTAAAGCTGGTACGTTTGGTTTACTCGTAGGAACAGAGGCAGCAGCTGACGGTGGTGGGCAGCTACTGCCTTCCATTCACTGGTCCTCGAATGTCGCCGGGATGAGAGCACATCAAGTGATTCCCCCGAGCTGTACTTTCACGACCGCGCCACCGTGCCACCGAGGACGGCTTGGCCACGATCTGCACCTTCCACGAGCGCCACGGTCAGCTAGCAGCAGACAATCGAGGGCACGAAGGCGACCACCTGCAGCCCTCGGAAGGGCGCCACTGATGACAGCTCGGCCTTGATCTGTAGGGATATGGGTTGGGATGTTCGGCGGTGGCGGCGGCGGCGGCGACGCGGCCGCCGTTGGGGACTTGAGCGGTGGAGGTTATTAGGATTAGGGCTGCCGCCTCCTAGAAGGGACAGGAGATTGGGATCGAGTGCGTGCGTGACCTGTTGCAGTTTTCCAGGAATTTACAAGGGCCTTCGTCTAAAATTTACATGTGGGTAGCACTTGCCGATCAGGAGACTGTATATTTTACATCCGATGGTCCAGGTTGCTTAGTCCACTAGTACACCTGTTGGGCCTAGTTCACAGCATATGCCCCCCGGGAACAACACTGATCGGTATACAGGAGCTCCCCTATAACACATGACATCGTATGATTTTTGTAGACGATAATATCCAAACCCAGAGATCAGAGTCCATGCGCTGCTTTTTTATTTTGAGAATTCTCCACCCTTTATTAATTTAACTCACGAGATTACAAACACCATCAGGTGGATTTAGGAGCCAAACATGCCGACCCATACTAGAGTGGATACAACCTCTAGCTAGATAGTGGGCATCTAAATTCGCCGACTAGAACAATTTTGCAGTCTCCATTATTTCATGAACAACCTGTCCATACCATACTAGCTCCGAACCTGCCTTGATTGCACGCACCACATTTGCACAGTCGCTTGCCAATCGCAAATGTTCCCAGGTTTAGATCGATGGCAAGTCTAAGGACCTCCCGACACGCGATAGCCTCCATCGTCTCCGGGTCCGTGATGCCACGCCCCTAGAAACTTGCCAGCTGCATCACGTGCCACAGTCGCCGCTGGCGCAATGCACCCATTCTTCGACAGTGCAGCGTTGACATTCACCTTCGTGACACCAGCCGGTGGTACCAGCCAATGAGGAACCACTCCCACATCATGCTTAGGTTTCGGAGGTGTCACAAGCACATCCAGGTCCAAAATGAACCTGTCAATGAAACAAAGCGTCGACAATGGGCTCTAGAATATATCCTCGTGCATGGCCTTGCGGCGTGCATGCCATATCGGCATATCGCCCAAAGAGTGACAACGACTATGGTCAGTTCTTGATGAGAAACCGCGTCGATCACCGTGGCCAGCCACCATTTTGCATCTGGTTCTTGGATGTTGATGATGAGCTCGATCAGATCCTCAGGTAACAACGTTCAAACACATCTAGCCATGTTGCAATCAACCAGAGAGTGTCTCCATGAGTCATTTGCACCGCACAAAGCACACGAGCTTTGCGTAGCCATATTCCTATGGTGTAGCACATCCGCCGTGGGAGAGAATGCCTCGCCAACCGCCATAGAAACCCGGATTTTAGAGGGGGCCTTAATGTTCCATAGAGATGACCACTCCTCTTCTGGGGGATCTTTAGAAGTTATCTATCCACCAAACACGATACAGTAGAAGCACAGTGAAGATTAAGAGGTAGAGGTAGAGGATATGAGGGAGTAAGAATTAATGAGCCAGGTTTGCGTTTTGAGCTAACTTGATGTATTCTGGACACGAGAACGACGAACGAACATGATGACAACCGCGCCCACATGCGAATCGTTGCTCCTATGTAACAAACATGGGTTTATCCGTTTGTGTACGGCATGCTGGAAAAAAAAATAATGAGCGAGCCGCTACTATTGACGCATGCTCCTCCAGTCTGATCAATGACACATTTAATACTAGGTTTAGTTGCATAATCAAAATATCTGAGAGACTATTAATATTTTTTCAATTTAAATTACTATCTAAAAGTTATGAAGGTTTGAAAAAGTTTATACTTGAAATATTCAAACATTTTTAGCACTTTTCATATTCAAAGTTTTTTCCATTTGAATTAGTATTTAAAACTTATGAAGATTTGAAAAAAGTTAATGTTTTAATTATTCAAACATTTCTAAGCACTTTTCATATTAATACTTTTTCATTTGAATTAGTATTTAAAAGTTATGAAGATTTGAAAATAGTTACTATTTAAAATATTCATGCATTTCTAAGCACTTTTCGTATTAATAATTTTTCCATTTGAATCATTAATTAAAAGTTATGAAGGTTTTTAAATATATATATATATATTAAATATTCAAAAATATCTAACACTTTTCATATTAAAAGTTTTTCCATTTCCATTAGTATTTAAAAGTTATGAAGGTTTGAAAAAAAATTATATTTGAAATATTCAAACATTTATGAATGTTTGAAAAATAAATAGCAGGTTTTCTAAATATTGCAGTGTTCGAGAGACCTGTGCGTAATTTGCGTTCAAAATTTGAGGACCTACGTGCAAAACGACAAACAATGCACTGTCTAGCACTGCCACGTTAGCCTAGATAGTGGGTCCCACTGTCAGTTTGGCCATCAATTTGTGTCAATTGGTGATCAGAGGCGGTTTAGTGTTTCTTGAGAAAACCGACGAAAAATCCGATTGTTTTTTCTCCCGAAACATAAAGTGGTACCAAAATGAAGATTTAGCTGTAAATGTGGTGATTTTATGCTAACAACTCGTTTGAAGACATTAGTGCTGGGACGTTACCAGGGCATCCAACCGCAAGTTAACTTGGCCACATTTATTGTGTTGAACGCGATAATGCTAGAGTCGATCAGACTAGAGGTTGAACCCTGCAACTATAATAAGCTCTTTTTCACAGAACAACATAGGAGGCTTCAGATGGAGAAGAGGGCTTGTAGAGATGCCCGGCTTTCTTTCACAAGGAATTGCCCCCATGATGCTTTGATAGTCGTTCCTCTCCGTGGTTGCGTGTGGATGTTGAAACATGGTGGCGTGGTGTTGGCCTCTTTGTGGAGTTATAATGACATGTCTGGCTTGTACTATCCCCAAAATCATGTGAGCCAAAACAGGTCGCTTTGATGTTACACCGGATCTATCACGAGAACTCGGAGAGGTGACGTAATTTCTTGACTTTTGTTCCATCAACCTACTGCAACTTCGGCTGCTGAATCTGTAGGAGAGTTCAGGTATTGAACAAGTGGAACTGGAGATTCAGGTTCTATTTTTGTGAGAACCGTTTCTCTGCCTAGTTTGAAGCCAATGTTGTAAAAGAAAAGCCACGTAAAATGGAGAAATTTGATGTAATGCATCTTTGGGCTCAACCGAGGTTTAGAACAGGAGTAGGGGGTACAGCCATGAACACACAGCCTGTGATACTATCCCCCAAAATCATGTGAGCCAAAACAGGTCGCTTTGATGTTACACCGGATCTATCACGAGAACTCGGAGAGGTGACGTAATTTCTTGACTTTGTTCCATCAACCTACTGCAACTTCGGCTGCTGAATCTGTAGGAGAGTTCAGGTATTGAACAAGTGGAACTGGAGATTCAGGTTCTATTTTTGTGAGAACCGTTTCTCTGCCTAGTTTGAAGTCAATGTTGTAAAAGAAAAGCCACGTAAAATGGAGAAATTTGATGTAATGCATCTTTGGGCTCAACCGAGGTTCAGAACAGGAGTAGGGGTACAGCCATGAACACACAGCCTGTGATGATACTGAGGAGCCTGTGATGATACTGAGGAGGAAGAAAAGAGATAAAAACAAAAAGTTACGCCGTTGCCGGGGATCGAACCCGGGTCACCCGCGTGACAGGCGGGAATACTTACCACTATACTACAACGACTTGGTTGAGTTATTTCGTACAAACATTTTATTAATTGTACTATCAAACCTTGCAGTCCTCTCTTTTACTCTGCATGCTGTATTGCTGACTGGCTACATGATGTCCAATTTTGTGAAGTTTGTCTGCCCAACGGACGGAGCGGAGAGACAAAGAACCACACTGCTATTGGGTTTACTATCTTTTGCAAGGGAAATTGGATAGGAAACAAAGAAGAATGACCGATAGGAGAATGGAAGGATTATGCCTACTTATAAGTTTCCGAAAGCACAAACGATGTGCCTTGAGTTGTAGTGTGTGTTTGTATGGTCTTTCCGTCCGGTTATTCTTATTAACTGGACCAATTTTCCTCTTCTATAATGCACCGTGGGAGCTCCCCGCCCTCTGCCAAGGTTCCGTCAAAAAATAAGTTTCAGAAAGCGTTTTCTGGCGAGTAAGTTTCAGAAAACTTTGTACACTAAAAACTTGTTTAGAACTAATAATAGCAAGGGATATTCAAATGGGCATCCTTAGTTGGAAACAAGCCTCAGCTATATGTTACATGTAAGACAGTTTATCTTGGAGAAAATTCCTTATATGACACTCCCTTAAAATGGGGTTCCTTATTTGACACTGGCCAAAATTTTCTTCTCTATATGACACTTTGTGTAATTCTTTTGCCTTATATGACACTCAAGTGCATTTTACTCACCAATGGTGTTAAAGAGAGACATGAAAAGACCACTTTACCCCCTAGTGCATAGTGTGACCTGATATATACGCGGTCCTGTTATCCAAGTATGTTCACTAGTCTGTTGAATTTAGTGTTCATCTGTGTCAGCAAGATACCCAGTCAGGTAAATAAAATGATGCATTATCAGGAAATTAGGACACCTTGCCCACGTTGCTTCTCCAGCTCTCATGACCTGCACCGCCTTGCCGTACTTGTTCGACATGAACGGTTCAGCATTCTCAGAATGAACGGTTGCAACCTTGCATCCATCCATGCCCTGATGCCCAATCTTGCAGTCCTGACTTGGACGCCCTCTGTCGTGCCATACTGCCATGGCCTCCCTCCGCCACCCTCCAGCTGCCGCCCTTTGCTGCCATGCCTTCGACGCCCTCCGTCCTGCCTGGGTCACCGTCCAGAGCCCCGCCTTGGTCGCCGTCCACTGCGGGGATTGGTCCGCCAGCCGCAGCCACGCCATGGCTGCCCTCCGCCGCGCCGCCTGGTCTGCCACCCTCCTCCGCGGGGCCACATCCGCCGCTGCCAGGGTTCAAATCGGGTATGGAAACTGGAAAGAAAAGGGAAGTACGGGACATGGGGCGATGTATTTTCTTGTTGATACACAACGTGAGCCGCAGAGGGGTACGTTTGTCCATCCGCGTAAAAACTGACGGAAAATCGTGACGGAACCAACGGCAGTGTTATATAAGGCAAAAAATTTACACAGAGTGTCATATAGGGAAGAAATTTTAGGCCAGTGTCAAATAAGGAACCGCATTTTAAGGGAGTGTCATATAAGGAATTTTCTCTTTATCTTGCTAATGACAGAAATATGAATGTCGTGGGTAAGAGCAAATGGACTAGTATACGATATTAAACTGGACACATCAACTTTTTTTAGTGCTCTTAACATAGAGATGGTAGTCTTGCTTGTTGAATGTGCGAAGTTGCTAATATTTTGTAGTCCAACTCTCAAGATATCATTTCTCATGTAGCGTTGGAACCCACAAATGATATGTTGAATTTAAAAGGACGCTACATGAGAAATGTTTTTTAGCAAGAAAACTTTATCGAATCTTGTCAACATTTGAACCCGTGAAGTCCAGACATGTTCAAGAACTAAAACCTCATTGTACTGCCAAACCTAATAGAGAAATCTGCGATTAGTTTTGCCCAATTCTAAGCAAAAGAGGCTAAAAAGGTAAAAATATCTACTCCGTATGTTATTTAGGTTCATTGCCCCCCTGGGGATCTTATCAAGATTATAGGACCATAAATGTTTAATAATGGAATATTTAGGGTTTTCACAAATAGGTGACTGTAACAGGGGGATACTATTAGCTCATAGAAAAACTCAAAGGCACACAATGACACAAGTGAATATATACAAACTAAATGTTTGAGCGGACAATAAGTGGACACAACCCAAACTAAATATATATACAAATCGTGTACATTAAGCTAGAATATAACAGCCAATCTGAAATTGCCAGTATGAGCTGCGGTAGTGATTACTACTCAGAAGCTATAGTAGATGTAGGTACATGTACAGATGAGAGGACGGTGGGGTGCATCAAGTCATGAACACACTTCACTACTCAATGCCTCTTGGCCATTGTCTTCTTGAGGCCTCTTAAGATCTTAGAAAACCAGAGCAGATTCATCACAAATATTATGCTGGGCGCAATAAGTACCAGGAAATAACCAAAGGTGTCCATCTGCTTAATCTGCCAACAAACAAGTATGCATCAGAATTATGTGTGTAGTAGCTGTGATCTGTATGCTGAATTCAAATAAACCATAATGTACCTGATCATAGTGCACAAACATGTGATAAAACAAGTACATGAACAGAATTATCCTCGCAACCTGCATGAAGGCATTTTTTCTCAAGATTAGAGACCAAAATCTACAGAAAAACAAAAACAATCATATTGTTTTTTAAACCATATCCATCATAATACTGATTAAGAAAAACTATTCCAGTAAACCAGTATTTGCATTAGTTAGTCATATAACTGTAAATTTGGTAATTTTAAGGCTCATTGGGTTCGGGAAGGATCCATTTCTCCCTACAGTAATCCAACACTTCAAAATAACCTGTCGAAATTCATGTGATAGATAGATGCTACCAAATCAAAACTTATGCACTTGGGTCCTGTGTTTACCAGCCAAGTAACAACCATTGCAGCTCCGTTCACAAGGTAAGCTTTGGAGTTTTTCATTCCAGCAGCATCAAGGAACCTTGAGGAGACCAGGGGAGAGAACAGCGGCTTAGATGGATTGAGAAACAAAAATATATGAATAACAATTGTGTAACTTCTTCACATGTCCAGTTACCATCTTAGGTTGATTCCTGGTGTGGTAGTCTCAGTGATGAGACCCATGTATATGTATACATGTGCTTCCCCAGAAAGCATAGCATACACTGTAGACATAAGTGACAGCATGTGGTGGACAACCTAAAAGTAAGCAACACAGACAGAAAATGCAGTTTAGAAGAGTCAGATGAGAGTTGCAGGTCAAGGTTATATATTTATTTCACTTACATATTCCATTCCACCGAGGGAAGGATAATACCAATATATCATGGCAATGTCTGTGATGAAGTAACCAATAGAGACCTGACAAACATGAGATTCAGGTCACAACGAGTCTCAAAGAACAAAAGAAACATATGTCAAACATGAAGCTTTTTGTGCATTGTTACAACATAGCAACATGGAGTAACAGCTTACACATACCCCTAATGTAAAGCTGGAGAGGCTTGAACTTCTAGATGTTACTGGTCCATCCAGGTTATCAGAGAATAAACCCGAGAAGAAGACAAGGTATACTGACATAACAGTAATGAATATCGCATGGACAGTGGACATGCCCCTATAATAGAAAAAGGTCATAAACAACTTACATGTAACTGAGAAGGTAGTAGGAAATTAATTAAGTTACAAAATATATCTCACCTGTTGTTCCATTCAACTTTTTGCATTTTTGTCAGAGAAGCATAACCTTTGTAGTGAAATGAACTGATAAAGCGCGTGAAATCATAGGCCTGAGCTAGCAAAAGAAAATGATAGTCAATACAACGTTACGATGATCAGAGTCCCGGAACGAGAGATGCATCTACAAAATGGCGGTGAAGAGCTTAAGGTTCAGAGAGCAAACGTAATGCTAGAAGTTATGTTCATTACTAGCATCAGACTGTTCTATTGTGGTGTGCTATTTAAGATACCTGTATATCGAGTTCGCTTGATCAAAATTTATTTGAATTATCTCAACCATTACATGGTGGCGCTCTAGGCAGTATAGCATTTTCTAAGCAAACATGTACTTCAAAGAAATTTACCTATGTTTAAGGATTTGTTCCATAATATGAAAAGTAACCACTAGTGCCTAAACTACACTTGTCGGTGTTATCATTGCAAGCATGGTTTGAAAGGGAAAATACAGCCAGTACAAGTCGATACAAGATAGGGAAAAAAGGCTCAAATCCATTCAGAACATTCTATAATAAATATGTCCTCTGTCTCAAAAAGGATGTCACATATTTGTCTAAATTTGGATGTATCTAGATGAATCCAAATTTAGACAAATCTATGACCATCCTTTTCGAGACGGAGGGAGTAGCATTTTCCAATTCATATGTTGAAGTTAAGGCCCACAGAAAGCTCAGTATGTCCAAACTACATGAACAGATCAAACAAGTATAGCACATTTTTTGCCGCCATCAATGTGCGATACTAAAAAAAACATGCTCGAAAGGTAGAGTAGTAGAGTGATCGTAAGGCTTAACATAGGAAGTGGGAAAGTGCGAATGACAGTACCAACTTGCACATGAGTATTCCCACAAGCACAGCAGCGTACGGAACATACGAATCGGCTAGCAGATAGTCCTTGACAAGCAGCTCTGCCTTGTACTTATAGGCCATGACTGGATCCACAGGCACATCCATAGTGAGAGCTCGATAGCCTAACAAAGAAACGAAATAGAGATATATAAGTAGCAACAATAACAAACAGAAGATGCTGAGCAGTTATAGGATTAATTAGCATGCCATGGTATCTAGGGTCATAGCGGTCGCAATTATCTTCCACGAGGTACAATAAACAGCTGCTCACCACATTTGTGCAGTTTACTAATCACACCGACTTTACAGGCCAAATAAATCACTATCAATTGCAAGAGTTGGCCGAGACAGAAGAGAAAACATGTGACTACATTAGAAGTACAGGCAGCTAAAGTGGAAGAGTTTCAGAGAAACAACATGATGCACTGGTGTTTCCTTCTGAACATCAGCGTTTAGCTTTCCTTCGTCCAACAAAAGGTGAAAGTACAAAAAATTCCAGTGACTGGACTACTGCAATTAGGGGAAAACTAACCTAATTCGATCGAACGCGATAAGAGTCACCAAACACCCTACCCAATTGGGAGCCAACGCGTACATCAGTTTCCTCTCTAAAAAAAAGGTAAAAGTAAAATCCCAGTGACCTGACCACTCCAATTGGGGGGAAACTGACCTTTATATAAACTAGAAATAGAAAAGCAGGTGCAATATTCCACTCAACGCGACAACAGTCAACAGACAAACAGACCCATTGGTCATAGATTGGGAGCTAATAACACGTACTAGAAAACCAGAACTATAACTGGATGAAACCCCAAAACATCGCTCCCGCAGCATAAAGGCTCCAAATCCGCCCCTGAAAATTAGCCACAGGACGCCAAGATCGGGCCTTTCGTCACCTAATCAGACTACCTCGACAGATTACGCGAAACCGGAGCCTCCAATCTTCCGGGAACACGAGCCATAAAACAAGCGGAGAAGTGTTCTTTACCTGCGCGCGGCGAGGTCGCGGGGAGCGGACGGGAGGTCGTGTGGCTGCTGCTGCTGCCGCGAGGGTTGGACTGGAGCGGAAGCGAGCGCACTGGATTGGATGGAGGCCGCAGATTCTTTCTCTTGGCTGTTACTTCTGTCCAAGTTCTTGGCTTGCTGCTATTGGAGAAGAGGCCCGTGCCGTGGGACGGAGGAGAAAGCGCTAGAAGGAAGGAAGGAAGGAAAGCAGGCCGGCGAGGAAAAATCGGAAAAGAAGATTTTCTAAGATGGAAGGGAATAATTGCGACCCGGCCGGAGGAATAAATAACGCAAGCTGTAGCTGTACTACCCCGGCGATCGGAACAGGTCAGGAAACCTCGCTCGTACGCGCCTCTCGGACTGCGACGCGTGGATTCTCTCTGATTTTTTTGCCAATCGGATAATGTGTGTACAACTTCATCTTCACGTATAGTATACGTATCTTTTGGCAAAACAATGCGTGTTTGTGGGGCAGGTGCGAACTACGATTTCAGAAAAAAAATCATATGTTCATAATAACTTCATATGGAAGAATCAAAACAAAGGTTGTACGTATGGACACTCATTAAACATGTTTTAACTTCATCTAACATTTAGAATGGAGGGAGTATAATCTAAAGGTATAATAGAGGCATCTCCATGGGGCACTTAGGTAAATTAGATTTAACTGGCCATTGATTTTACCTCAAACCAATCTTAGCCGTCCGTTTTTCTTACCGCGGTGGTATAAAAGTTGCATCGCACCGAGTAAAACCCTAGATGCTAGCCGCCAATCCCAACGCGAGCTTCGTCCTCACCAATCGCCTCTCGCGCTCCTGCCCCTCCCTTCCCCGCACATTTTCCTCCTCTCTCTCCCACCGCATCCGGCACAGCACCATGCCTCGCGCCTTCGCCTCGCTCATCCCTTCTGCTCTCTGTTGCGCCTGGGTGGCCCGCGAGGATCCCCTCCTCCATCACCCCCTTTTATCCCTAGGCAGGAGCAGAAGGGGGCGGCGCCGCCGTCTTCAGCGCAGGGCTCACTCGAACTCTCAGCCGAGACAAAGAAGAGAAGCTAAGATGAGGGAGATAACTCGGCGGCTCTACCACTGGAAGGGGTGAAGTGCACGGGATAGACCAAGGGAGGCGCTCCTCCAGATCCGCTCGGAAAGAAGTCAAGAGGGCGGGCCAGGTTCTCCTCCAAGAACTCGTCATCGTCCGTCGCTGCCGGTAACCTCCCGGATCCCTCCCCATTGATGTCTTATTTTTCCGCGATTAGGCTGCCTGCGAGGCCCCGTCGTGCGGGAGCGCTCCGTTTCCTCTCTTGGGAGATTCGATGTGGTGCCTTGCCTCTGGAAGATCCAATCACGAATTGTGTCATGTATTGGGAGCGTATGAGGCACCACTCCTTGATTGCAGGTATCAAATATTTGGATTGCTTATTACGAGATGGTAAAGGTTGGGGGCAACTACACCAGTTTTTTTCTTTCTGGGTTGTGAACGGCAGCTTAGATACAAACAACAGCTGCCCTCTTTCTTACTACTCTTTTCCCTGGAGGGAATAATTAATTCAGATGTATTTCTGAATTTGTATACTCAAGCCTGGCTTGCTTTGTTAATTGTTCACGAGCAATAGCAAATAGTAGTTTGTACAAACCTACCTGTTGCTGGTCTTCGTGCAAAGATTTCACATGTTTGTCTGGGCTGGCATCTATTCGTGGAAGATTGGATATCTCCGGCCTTCTTTTCCAAACTTAAACATAATTCCCTTTTGTGTGAAATGGTTTAGCAATTTAGCGTAATGGAAATAGAAGGTGTTGAATCTTGGATTGGTGCAGAACTGGGTGTCTATTTGCTTGCAGATTTACATTAGTAGTGTAAGTATATAGCCATTGTCAGGTTTTAATTATTCGCTGACCTGTGCCAATAATGTTTGTAAGCATAGCCAGAGAGCGGCTATTTATTAATACATGTTCTACTCTTGTGGTTCAGTCGTCTATCGATCGGACAGCGGAAGGGATGGAAATGTGGAATTTAATCGCGCTGAACGGATTTTGTTTCCACCTTTGGTGCAGAGCGGTGGAGACACTTTTAAGGACGGTATTTAACCGTTGTAGGATGGATCAGTTGGGGCTTCTCCTTGAGTTGTGGAGCGCACTGCAAGTGGAGCAGCAGCCCAGCGCTACAGCCCTACTCAAGCCGCCACCGTCCTCCACCTCGCCCTTCTCCCTGAGCTCAATATGAGGTTTGTGTGACGCTGCTGCCCTCCTCCACTTCATCCTGCTCGGTGCTCAAGGACACCAACAAGTACTAGGAAGGAACACAAATTTAATCTAATGTTGTTCAAGGTAAATAACCTCAAAAGCTTTTCTAGACGTTACATGATACTAATTCATGAGATTTAAGATCCCCCATTAATCTGCTGACATGGCCCAGACGCAATGGTGTGTGTGTCATAATATAAGTTTGAATCTTCTTTTGAAGATAAAATTCATGTCGATCTGATTTTACTCTGTGTCTATTTTGTTCAGATGTATTTGGAGCAAAAATATGAATAAATCATTGTTTGGTATCTAATGTAGTTGGGGCCAGGTGCGCCTCTCTACCGCTACTTCTCCCTGACATGTTGTCCTCCTCGACTGCAGAGACAAATAGTACGTCTCTCTCACCATTCCCCTCATCTCAGATTATTTTTGGTCCAGATTTACCTGGTTGTTACCTATATATGAATTATTGCTTGCCAAAATCATTGATTGGTTGCGCTTTAGATTATACATACATGTGGCTCTATCAAGTGGATAATCCTGAACTTGATGGATCTTCCGTTCCTCTATTCGTTCTAGGCGATTTTATTATTCTCTGAAACCGAAAGTATGATCCTTATTCTTATTATAGTCTTCCTTTTCATGGTTTGCTGCCACACACTTCAGACTCCATTGTCTCAACAAAGGTGGCTCCAGTTTTCCAATACATGTAAATGGATGCACGGTTGCCTGAGTCCATGTTTCCGATCATTTTTCATTGTCTTGCGCACAAAACATGTGTAATGAATTGCAGGCTAAAGAAAATCAATTTCGCATCTTGCAGGATTTTTTGCAGGTGATGAAAGAGGAGATATAAAAATCAGCAACTATTGTTGCATCTCTTCTTTTGTAGGTTTTCTCCACTCTTGCCTCTTGCGTTGTATCTGATGATGGTTTTGATTTATGCATGCTTGAATAGTTTGCATATATTTCCAACGTTAAGATCAACCTTGAATAGTCTGAGGAGCTGCAATAAAATAGCAATATGATCCCTAATGGGTTTCTGTAATAAAATAGCAATATGATCCCTAACATGCTAAAACTAAGAGACCAATACACATAACGAATAATTTACAACCCTGTAGTGAGCTGGTTGGTACTTTTTTGTATTATTTATACATATATTCTAAGAATAAAGTGTTTGTGGAAATGAATATTATTTTTGGTTTACCTATGGATCTTCCTCTAGCCCTAGGATAGAAGATTCAGTTTCTTACTCCACCTGAAAACTAAGAAGTTAATAAAAATAAGGCTCACATTTGGATTTACACTGCCAGTAAATTAGGAAATTGATTGTTTGTAATTTCTGTTGGCACTTTGGCCTATGTCTGTCTTTGTGTTTATCAATACAAGTTTTAGTAATGTTTCAGTTTGGGCATAGCATTACAAATATGTTTAGTGTCGCGATGTTGAAGCTCTGTTTTGGTGATGTCTTGATTTGATCATAGCTGCACAAATTTGCTAAGACTTTAGTTAATTAAAGGTAATCTGGCTGTTTGTTATCTATAGCTTTTGATAACTGAATCAGACTAGGTGGCAAATATCATTGAATTTATAGCACATGACTGAACTTGTGTGATTCATGGCAGATAGGCCAACCAAGGATATTTAGTGTGTTACTCATGGCACAGATTGCTTGCATGCTGATGCCCCAATAGGAGAATGTAGATGTAGTTAAGTATGGCTGGACCTTGGAAACCACAACTTGCAGCTGTTTTTATGTATTTCAAGTTCATGTGCACCATGCGTACCGTGCCTCGCCTCCTCATCTCGGAATGCAGTTACGGTATTGGTGTGCTGCTTAAGCATTCTTTTACAATGGATAATTTTTTTTGTACTCCGCTGTTATGATGTTTTTTTCTGTTTATATCTGTTAGGGCTTGTATTATTGAAGCTAGCAGGGTTAATTATGGTCTTCATCACGAACTGCTAGGATAGAGCGGCTTAATGATCGTGTACCTCAGAAAAGCACAACCGTCATTCTGGAGCTGGACTGCGCAGTGGCGGTCTCTTCTATTCGGTCTTTCGATCTAGACATATCAAAACATTGGGCAACTTACAACAACGCGAAGACAATCCTAAAATACCTGGATGATCACCGTGTAATTCACTCAAGAAGAGAGCAACAGGGTGGCTGATACGTCCAAAACGTATCTACTTTCCCGAACACTTTTGCTATTGTTTTGCCTCTAATTTGTGTATTTTGGATACAACTAACACGGACTAACGTGTTTTCAGCAGACTTCTGGTGTCTCGTTTTGTGCAGAAATCCAACTTTCGGGAAAATCCTCGGAATTTCTTCAGATGGCCCTATTTTACCAAAATATTGACGGAGCCAGAAGGGCAAAGGAGGGAGGCCCGGGGCCCCACACCACATGGCGGCGCGGCCCGGGGGGGCCGCGCGGCCATGTGGTCTGGCCCCTCGGCCGGCCTCCGACGCCCCCTTTGGACTACTTATCGGGTTCGACCTAAAACGCACGGAAAAGTCGACATCGCAGAAACCCTCAGAGAGCCGCCACATCGCGAAACTCCGTCGCGGGAGCCAGAAGTCTCCGTTCGGCACTCCGCCGGACGGGGAATTGGAGGAGATCTTCATCACCGCCAACGCCTCTCCATCAACCAACAATGTTTCCCCCATCCATGTGTGAGTAATTCCCCCTGTAGGCTGAAGGGGATGGTAGGGATTGGATGAGATTGGTCATGTAATAGTCATAAGATTGTTAGGGCATAGTGCCTAGTATCCGTAGATGTCACTTTTATGATATTGTTGCAACTTGTTATGCTTAATGCTTGTCACTAGGGCCCGAGTGCCATGATCTCAGATCTGAACATGTTATTTATTCATGAAGATATTCGTTGTTTATGATCTTACTGCAAGTTGTATACACATGTCGTGTCCGGAACCAATGGCCCCGAAGTGACAATCGGGACAACCGGAGGGGATGGTAGTGATGTGAGGATCACATGTGTTCACGGGTGTTAATGCTTTGCTCCGGTACTCTATTAAAAGGAGTACCTTAATTTCCAGTAGTTTCCCTAGAGGCCCGGCTGCAGTGGTAGGACAAAAGATGTTGTGCAAGTTTCTCATTGCGAGCACGTACGACTAAATATGGAACACATGCCTATTGATTGATTAGTACTTGGATACCGTTTTATTATTATCTGCAAATGCCCATGCTTTGATTGTTACATGAGTTTCTCTCATCCATGCAACGCCCGTTAAATCCGTCCTGTGCCTACAGTATTTTAATCCTGCTATTTACTATAATCACTACTGCTGTCTTTATTTATTTTTTGTTATTTCGCTATTTCCACTTGCCATAAACTGTTACTATTGATAAACTCTTGCGAGCAAGTCTGTTTCCAGGTGCACTGAATTGACAACTCAGTTGTTAAGGCTTATAAGTATTCTTTACCTCCCCTTGTGTCGAATCAATAAATTTGGGTTTTACTTCCCTCGAAGACTGTTGCGATCCCCTATACTTGTGGGTCATCAAGACTATTTTAAGGCGCCGTTGCCGGGAGCATAGCTTTATTTGGAAGTTCACTTGGATTGATATTGTTTGCTGCAAATTCTCCATCATGGGTAAAACTCGCGATACTAAGATCGCCATATTACCATCCACTACAAGAAAAGGTACAACTCGAGTACCTCTGCTGCTCTTGATTCACCATCTGTGATTGATAAACTTGTTTCACCGCCACATGCTTCGCGTGCTGGTACTTCTGCTGAATCTGAAAATTCTCATAATATTGATAATGTTTCTGCTGTGCTTGATGATAGTGGTTCATTGGGATCTTTTCTAGATGCTACGATTGCTAGGTCTAGACAAATTGAAAATACTGAAACTCCTAATGAAAATGCTGCTACACCTGTTAATTCACCTGAGTCTGTTGAATATTCTAGTGATGATCTTGATGAAGATTATGTAGAGCTTGATAATGATTTTATTGAAAAATGCAAGGCTACTACTGATGCAAGAAAAATTAAAAAGTTGCTTGCAGAACATGCTGTTAGATATAAACCATCTCCTGATCCTAAATTTGCCACATCTCCTATAAACATTAGAGATAAAGATTATGATTTTCTCTCGATCTATCTCATATAGCTATTGTTGAGAAAACACCCTTTTGTGGTACTGAAAAAGAAAGTGCTGTTGAACACATGACTGAGTTATCTACTCTTAGTGGCGTGTTTTCTGATGATGTCAAGATGCGTACTTATTTTGTCGCTAAAATTTTCCGTTCTCATTAAAGGATGATGCTAAAACTTGGTATAATAATTTGCCTCCTGGTTCTATTAAAAGTCCAACTGACTTGCGTGATGTTTTCTTTCGAAAATACTTTCCTGCTAGTGCTCAACATGCTGCTTTGGAGAGAATTTATAATTTTGACCAGAAGATGGAGAGAAATTGCCTGAGGCTTGGGCGAGATTTTGCTCTCTTATTAGAGCTCAGGCTGACCATGATTTGGAAAAGCATGATTTACTTGATATATTTTATAGTGGACTAACTATTGAGTCTAGGGCATACCTGGATAGTTGTGCTGGTTGTGTTTTCAGGAAAAGAACTCCAGACGAAGCTGAAGAATTATTGGCTAAAATAGGCCGGAATCATGATGATTGGTCTACACCTGAACCAACCCCGACACCGATAGTGAAGAAGAGGGGTATGATTAAATTGAATGATGAAGATATGAGGGAAGCCAAGAAGTCTCTTAAGGAGAAGGGTATTAAACCTGAAGATGTGAAGAATTTACCTCCTATAGAAGATATATGTGAGACAATTCCCCCTTCATCCATGATTGAGGTACACTCGCTTCAACACTTTACTAGGGAAGATATTCCGTATTCAAAATCTCCTGCTCAATGCTTAGATGAATTTGATAATTATATTGTTAAACAAGAAAACTTTAATATGAGAGTAGAGAATCATTTAATGGAAAATTCTCGAGCTATTAGTGAATTGCATGGTATTGTGGAGAGAACCTCCAATGATGTTAAGATACTTGTTAAACATTTTCAAATGGTTCAAACTCAAATTGATCAACTTACTAAAGTGCAAAATGACTTGTTGGGAAATAATTCTAAAGAAAAACATGCTTGTGAGGTAACAACTAGAGGTGGTGCTTCTACCCAGGATCCTCTATATCCTGAAGGGCATCCCAAAAGAGTTGAACAAGATTCTCAACTAATTAAAACTAGTGCTCCATCTAAGAAAAGAAAAAGAAACATAAGAATGTTGTAGAATCCTCTGAACCTGTTAGTGATCCTAATAGTATTTCTATTTCTGATGCTGAAACTGAAAGTGGTAATGAACATGATGAAGATAATGATAAGAATGATACTCCTGATAAAGAAGAAATTGAAAAAGAACCTGAAAAGCATGCTAAAAATAAAAAGTATACTAAAGAAGATTTTATTACAAAGAAACATGGTAATGAAAGAGAACCTTGGGTTCAAAAGCAAATGCCTTTTCCTGCTAAGAAACTAAAATCAAAGGAGGAGGAACATTATAATAAATTTTGTGATTGGATGAAACCTTTATTATGCAAATCCCTTTGACTGATGCTATTAAATTGCCTCCTTATTCAAAGTATATGAAAGATATTGTTACTAAAAGGGAAGTCCCCAATGAGGAGATTTCTACTATGCTCGCTAATTACTCCTTCAATGGTAAGATTCCAAAGAAGTTGGGCGACCCAGGTATACCGACTATTCCTTGTTCCATCAAGAATAATTATGTTAGAACTGCTCTATGTGATTTGGGAGCAGGTGTGAGTGTAATGCCTTTTTCTCTTTATAAGAGACTTGATTTAGATAAATTGATACAACTGATATATCTTTGCAAATGGCTGATAAATCTACTGCTATTCATGTTGGTTTATGTGAAAATGTTCCTGTGCAAGTTACTCAGCATTGCTTGATATTAACTGATTTCGTTGTGTTGGAAATGCTGAAGATGATAATATGTCCATTATTCTTGGAAGACCCTTTCTTAATCTGCAGGGGCTGTTATTGATTGCAATAAAGGCATGGTTACTTTCAATGTTGATGATAAGGAACACACTGTCTATTTTCCCAAGAGGATTGATAAAGTGTGTGGAGTCAATACAATTTTTAATGTGAAAACTATCAAAGTGGGATCCATTGATTGTCCTATATATGAGCCTAAAGAAGAATATCAAACTCTTGTGATTGGATCCATATCAATTCAATATAAGGTAACATGATTGATTTGAGGTTTATTTCTTCTTATGTCATATAAAATTTATTTGGTAGCAAGACTTGATCAACCTTGTTAACAAGTATATTTTATTGCATAAAAGAGCTAAACAACACTTCTTTCTTTCTCTCTCCCTTCACCTATTTTACTTGCTGTAGCACTTTTGTTTTGCAATATGCTTTAGTCATTTAAGATTTTAGAAATCATTTTCCTGCGCAGTAATCATTAATTTAATACCCAGAAATGTGCATTTTTTAAAGTTCTCTAAAAATTACAAAAATTACACCGTTGGTCCTATTTTTCGACGAGGCACCTGGGAGCACCAGAGGATGACCTGTGGGGCACCAGGGGGTGCCACACCATAGGCTGGCGCGGCCAGCAAGGGCGCGCCACCATGTGGTGTGGGCCACCCCTTGCCCCACTACACCATCTCTTCCTCCCAGCACCTTCTCTCTCCCGAAAAACTCGTACCAAGTTTCTCTCACTCGTGTTTCTGCTCAAGAACTCGCGATTTTTCGATCTCCTTGCTCAGCCCAGATTCTGTCTGAAATTTGGCACATTTACTCCTTGGTATGTGACTCCTTTGATTGTCCAATTAGAATTTCATTTGGTTGAGTACATCTTGAATATTTTGCTGCTGTAGATAACATGTTTAGTGAGCTTGCATGCTTGTTCTAAGTGGTAGAAATTAGTTTTGATGCATGTGTAGTACTCTAGCAAGTTCCTATAGTAGTTCCCTTCAATTACACACCTTGAAATCAAAATTTTATAATGATTGTTGAAAATTTCAGAAAATGGAAGGAGGTGTGCCCCAATTGAACCAAGAAGAATTGGAAGTCCAGCAAGTTACGAGAGTCAATCGTGAGGAGGGAGTATACCCCTCTTACTACCCATGCGTGGACTTTATGAGAAGTGCGGGGATTTTACAAGATGTGCAAACTCTAATCTCTCGTGCAGGGCTGAGTGGTTTTGTTGAAGGAGAGCCAAGACAATATGCAAAATTAACTATGTCTTTTGTGCAGGACTTCAAGTTCAATTGGTCGCGATCTGACCCCATGGTCCAGTATAAAATTTACAATAAAGCTGTCAACTTGTCATTTAGTGTTTTTTGTGCAGCAATTGGAGTACCGCAATGGGGATCCTGCGAGAAGATCAGGGGAACACCGCAGGAGCTCTCAGATCTTTATACAAGGATTTGTAATGGGAGGAGCCTCTCCAATGATGGTAAGATTAGTAGCATTCAACATCCAGCCATCCGCTACTTTGCCTATTTCATTACTAAGTGCGTCCTTGCAAGAAGGACTGGAGGTAAATTATCTGTCCCAGACTTGGCTTTCTTAGCTGCTGCTTTGCAACAGGATAGGACTTATAATTTGGGTGCTTTAATAGCTTGTAGACTTGCTACTAACCGTGAGAAAGGAGGAATTTGTGGAGGTCTTATCGCCTCTCGCTTATTAGCTATGCATGGTGTAGAACCTCACCATTTAGATATTCCGCTTTCTATAGAGAAGCTTGATGTGGTTTCCATGATTAGACATGAGTTTATTTCAGATGCATCTAGTTTGAACAACCTGCATTATAGGATAACTTTGTATAAGAAAAGTTGGAGTATAACTAAGAAAATTGAAAAACTAGTACGATTGCCTGCACCTGCTTTGTTTAACCTTGATGCCAGGAACGGGTGGTCGATCACAGAAAATGAGCTAAATGCGTACATAGAAAGAGAAAGCCGTCGTGCGAGGGAAAATGTGGAGGAGGCCGAGGAGCACCCCGACTCTTCATCCGATGCAGAGCTCCTCATATCAACATCATGGTCATGTGGAGCCTCCACGATATTCTTCTGCACAGGGGCCCTATTACCACTCCATGTATGATCCACCGGCGTGGAACTCCGACCCTCGTTGGGAATGAACTCCACTTAGGCCAAAAGCCTAAGCTTGGGGGAGGTATACCGGCATCACTCATTCCTTGCATATTATGATTGCTGGATACTTGTACATACTTGTTTAGTCTCTAGAGTGGTTTTCTAATGAGAGGGAGATGACATTTGGGGAAGTGCTGTCCAAAAACAGATTCTGTGCTGTTACCAAAAAAATTCGTACGCACAGCCAGAACGTTATTTTGAGTTGCCAATTTTTGAGCATGTTCCCCAGGTTGTTATCTAACTTTCATTAGTTGAACACTTTTTGGTCTGAGCAATGGAAGATTTTTGTTAAATTCGATTTCTGTACTGCTGTCAGGATTTGGCAGATTTCTGTCATCCTGCTTTTCTGTGTTTCTGTTAGTTTGCATTCTTTTGTTTTCGCTTTGTTTCTTTCCTAAAACACAAAAAGACCAAAAATATTTCTGTTGTTTCTCTTCACCATTTGTTTATTTGGTACCTTGCTCTTAGTTTGCTTTATTTGCTATCGTTAGTTTGCTATAAGAAAACCCAAAAAGATTTTGCTTTGTTTGCTTGTTTTCTTTCGTTCTTGTTTCTAATTCGAAAACACCAAAAATATTTGCTGTTCTTCTTTGGTTTGTAAAGTTCATTATGAGTTCAATGGTCTTCGGTGGCTGGAGCGTGGTTTTCATTTCATATTATCCAAGCTACACAAGTGAAAAGGGCAATAATGACGATCTACGACAATCTGATTGTGGTGAGAGGCTGGTATGAACTCTATTTGCTTTCATTTTTGTACATATACTCATCCATATGAGCATTCTTAGTTGGTTCATGTGAGGTATATGTTATTTGAGAAAGTCTAGTAGCTCATGATCTCTCATGTTTAGTTTCAATTTATTAATATGAGTAGCATGTCATGGATGTTTGCTTGCATTGTTTTATTCATAAGTAAGTATGGCATTGTGGTATCCTCCTCTGAATAATTCATTTATATCGACTTGGCACATGCTCACGCATGCATATGACTGAACAAAAAGTCAATTAAGCCTCGATGATTTATATTGCTTCAGAGTTCTTGTATCACTTTTATGCTTCCGTTAATTTATTTTGCCGCAAGCATGATTATGACAGTTATTGCTCTCTTGATTTGTCGCTCCCTAGTCTTTTGCTAGCCTTCACTTGTACTGAGCGGTGACGCCGCTCGTGCTTCCAAACACCTGAAAACCAAGTTGTTCCAAAAGTGTCCACCATAAATACCTATGCATGGCATTTCAAACCATTCCAAGTAAATTCTCATGCGCTACCTTTAAAACCTTCAAAATGCTTCTCAATTTGTGTTAATGTTTCATAGCTCATGAGGAAGTATGTGGTGTTTAGCTTTCGACCTTGTCATTTACTTTTGACGGACTCTCATATGGACTAGTGGCACATCCGCTTATCCAATAATTTTGCAAAAAGAGCTGGCTGGGATTCCCAGTCCCAAATTAATTAACTTAAATAGACACTCCTCCATGGTTTGTGATTGTTGGACGGCACCGAAGATTCGGTTAGCCATGGCTTGTGTAAGCAAGGTTGGGGGAGTGTCATCATCATAATAAAACTTAAATAAAAAGGCACTCCTTCATGGTATGTGATTGTTGGCGGGCACCCGAGGATTCGGTTAGCCATGGTTTGTGAAAGAAAGGTTGGAAGGAGTGCCAACCAAAAATAAATAAATGGGAGCCGCTCTTGTGAGTCCGGTTGATGAGGTAGTTAGTGTACCCATTACCATTCGTTGACAACAACAAACACTTCTCAAAATAATTTTACTCCTGCTTTACAAATGAAAAGCTCTAGCGCATGTTAATCCTGCTTCCCTCTGCGAAGGTCAATCTTTTACTTTTTATGTTGTGTCTCCATTCTTTCTTTGAGCACTATCTTGAGAGCACGACTGTCATTCTTAGTATAATATGCTTGTCTCAAAATATGATTAATTGTGGTATAACTTTGATGCTTTTATCTTTGACAATCACTAATTCTAGTCTTTCTATGAACTCAAGAGGTGCCTCGGCATTTATGTTTTGCCGATCAAATACAGGCAAGCGAGATACCACTTTATCATATTCTCTTATGAACATTGCAATCCTGCTTATATACATGATTCATGGTGCTTATTATTAATTGTTGGTACCTCTCCATGATTGACATAGCTGTTGGATGATCTTATTTGCATGTATCTCATTATGAACTGCTTAAGTATTAGCCATAGCATGAGAATATATACATCATATGAGCAAATGTGTTCGTGAAAGTTCTTTTATCGCTCAGTTGTTAACTGAATTGCTTGAGGACAAGCAATAAGCTAAGCTTGGGGGGAGTTGATACGTCCAAAACGTATCTACTTTCCCGAACACTTTTGCTATTGTTTTGCCTCTAATTTGTGTATTTTGGATACAACTAACACGGACTAACGCTGTTTTCAGCAGAACTGCTCTGGTGTCTCGTTTTTGTGCAGAAATCCAACTTTCGGGAAAATCCTCGGAATTTCTTCAGATGGCCCTATTTTACCAAAATATTGACGGAGCCGAAGGGCAAAGGAGGTGGAGGCCCGAGGGCCCCACACCACATGGCGGCGCGGCCCGGGGGGGCCGCGCGGCCATGTGGTGCCCCTCGGCCGGCCTCCGACGCCCCCTTTGGACTACTTATCGGGTTCGACCTAAAAACGCACGGAAAAAGTCGACATCGCAGAAACCCTCCGAGAGCCGCCACATCGCGAAACTCCGTCGCGGGAGCCGAAGTCTCCGTTCGGCACTCCGCCGGGACGGGAATTGGAGGAGATCTTCACCGCCATCACCACCAACGCCTCTCCATCAACCAGCAATGTTTCCCCCATCCATGTGTGAGTAATTCCCCCGCTGTAGGCTGAAGGGGATGGTAGGGATTGGATGAGATTGGTCATGTAATAGTCATAAGATTGTTAGGGCATAGTGCCTAGTATCCGTAGATGTCACTTTTATGATATTGTTGCAACTTGTTATGCTTAATGCTTGTCACTAGGGCCCGAGTGCCATGATCTCAGATCTGAACATGTTATTTATTCATGAAGATATTCGTTGTTTATGATCTTACCTGCAAGTTGTATACATGTCATTGTCCGGAACCAATGGCCCCGAAGTGACAGAAATCGGGACAACCGGAGGGGATGGTAGTGATGTGAGGATCACATGTGTTCACGGGTGTTAATGCTTTGCTCCGGTACTCTATTAAAAGGAGTACCTTAATTTCCAGTAGTTTCCCTAGAGGCCGGCTGCCACCGGCTGGTAGGACAAAAGATGTTGTGCAAGTTTCTCATTGCGAGCACGTACGACTAAATATGGAACACATGCCTATTGATTGATTAGTACTTGGATACCGTTTTATTATTATCTGCAAATGTCCATGCTTTGATTGTTACATGAGTTTCTCTCATCCATGCACGCCCGTTAAATCCGTCCTGTGCCTACAGTATTTTAATCCTGCTATTTACTATAATCACTACTGCTGTCTTTATTTCGCTGCTGTTATTTCGCTATTTCCACTGCCATAAAACTGTTACTATTGATAAACTCTTGCGAGCAAGTCTGTTTCCAGGTGAATTGACAACTCAGTTGTTAAGGCTTATAAGTATTCTTTACCTCCCCTTGTGTCGAATCAATAAATTTGGGTTTTACTTCCCTCGAAGACTGTTGCGATCCCCTATACTTGTGGGTCATCAGTGGCTGATGCACTTGCTAAGATGGCCAGAACTTGTAAGCTGTATTTGGCTGAATCAATTACCCGACATTATCTGCGATCTTGTAACACAGGACCAAAACTCGACTGTTTATCCAATAATATAATGCTCTCTTACACTCAAAAGAAAAGAATCATAGTGAAGTTACTCATTTTAGGTGAGTGCAAGCATTATGCACCATATTTAAATTTGTTAGATGTGTTTTAGCTTCTCTAACTGCACAATATTTCTCCGACCTTTTCAGCATTTGCATTCTTCTAGATATCTGATGGCACCGGTGGCAGACAAGACTTCATGCACTTCCAACTTCTTGTGAATACATTTTATGCATGGAGTGAATATACCTGAAATTTTATTTAAGTTGTTCTTCCATCAGTTTATTTCTATGTATATTTGGTTTTATAGAGGATAGGTATCAGAATGCCTGATGCACTTCCAACTTGTGAATACGTATTATTCATGGAACTTTTGCTAGAGGGTGGAGTATATATAAAAGAAATTTATTTAAATTGTTTTGGCATTAGTTTGTAATCTTGTTCTATAGAGGAAAGGTGTCAGAATGTGGTTAGTTTTGCGTATGTCAAGCTTGCTGCTGTTATGTATAATTGAAATTTATTTTAATCGTTTCTTTCTCAGGTTCTTACTGGCAGAAACATTTTTGTTCTAAATTTTTACATGTGTTGCTGATGCCACCGCTTATTTTTACCTTTATAGCTGAATGATTAGTGAGACTGTTTATATCCATGTGAGAGAAACAGGATGCTGACATCATCCTTCGATAACAGGTGTGGCATGGGACATGGTTGGTACCCGATGGTGCTTCATGAACATTGGAAGGAAGGAGGTGCTCGACTGTTATTTTTTGGTGATGGCCGAGGTGCCCTTCTTTGAGTGAAGCATGACCCTAAGTGCAACGACAACATCGCCATCACCATAGTAGGCCACAAGCACGACACATGTACTTCTCAGCTCCTTATTGGGCGATTATCATCCCAATTTGTTACATTCATTTGTTATCTTATTTAATCTTGGGAATTGTTGTGTGTGTTCTGCTCTAGGTTGGGCAGGACAATTAGTTGATTGGTTTGTTTGTAATGATATGTCGTGTTTTGCTTTGCATATAGCTATAAGAAATAGTAACTTTTTAACAGAGTAGTCATTCCTTTATCGAACTATTCTTGGCATTATTGATATAGGTATTCAAATTAGAACCCCTCGTGAATAGTTCCAATGTAAATTTAGCATACAATTTGATTTTTATATTGCTATGCATGCGCTGATGAGCCATGCATTTGTTTTTCAATGAAATATGGTCTCCTTATTACTTTAGTAAATGTCTGAGTAGTGAGTACCATGTATCAGATTGGGTTATTGTGGTTTAACTATTTTGCATATATGTTTTAAAACTAAGGGCCCTTAATATTCATTTTTCTTCTTTGCAGCCGCTATTTCAGTAAAATGTTTGATGTGTTACAAGAATAATGTGAAGTGAAGTCAAATATCCTCTGGAATAAAATAGGTGTACCTGTCTTTCATTGTTTTTTCAGTACCATTTCGCTTCAGTTAGCTGAAAGACAATACAACTAGCAATCTTCTACCATTTGATTATGTGCCTTTTCATGTCAATGAGATGACCGAATCAACACACTCAGGTTCTTAGTACTTTGTTATTTACTCAATTTCTTAATCTAACCATGTTCTCACGTGTCATAAATCCTTTTGAATCCGTTTTCCGCAAGGGATGTATGTACCTCCATCGGCTATGCACATTAGGTTTTCTCTTGGGATAACATTCAATCACTAATGATTTGGCCAAAATTTTCGATGTGAAAGCATATGTTTATTTTTACCTGTAACTAAACACTGCCTCCTGTAGATTTTTGTGTGCGTAATTTATGGGAATTTTTGTTATCATCAACTATGCTATTGGTGTGTATACTTTCATGGTTTGATCAGCATGAAGAATACCAGCCAAGGAAACAATATGATCCAGAGATCCAAGCCTTTTGATCCCGGACACACTACTACCCATTAGAGAAGCAACAAATTAAGAAGCAGTGAACCAGATGCTAAATATTGTAGCCTGTAAGATCTTTGGAAAATTATTGTTAGCTTGAAAGGAACAATGAAGAAGACATTATCGTATTGCGTCACTGTGAGTATGATAAACTCTTTTTAAATGCAGCATGTGAGTTCTTTCGGATATACCACTGCATCTGAGAACATGGTCTGCTGATATCCTTGATCAGATTATCCTCAGAAATGAAGGATCATTGCAGTTTCTATTATGCAGTCTACTTGGAGTAGCCGTAGTAGCTACACCCATGGTGAATTGCAGTACCAGATGATTTCTAATTTCTTCCTAAAGGCGACCTGAACTGTCGTGGGTCAATATCTATTTGGATGCCACTTCATGTACATACTGTGTGGTTGCCGGATCTGGTATAGTGGAAAGGGGTAATTAACTGGTGGCAAGCTGCAGGCAGTATTCAAGTGTCACAAGGTCCACTGCAGCTGAAACTCTTATATAGAGATGCAGTTTTGCTAGCTATAAAGGAACTATCAATGACTCATTATTAAAACGGACTATCAGACTGTTTTCTTATCCAATGGCAGTCTGGACAGTGATGGAAGTCCGGAGGAGACCATATCTTGCGTGAGATGGAAATACTCGTCTCGAACTTTCAGGATTTTCTTTATCTTCTGTATATGAAGGCAGAAGGAAACACTATTGTTTGAAAAGATTTGCAACCATAAGTATTAAAGACTTTGCTGGATTGATGGTTTACTATATGCCTTAACTTTATTTAGTTATTTAGGAGCACTTACAATATTACGTATATATAGCCCACCCGTTCTACTTCCGTGCCAGAGGAAATGGGATTCGAACCCATGATACAATCTTCTTGTATGTAAATTTAGCAAACCAATGCCTTAAGCCACTCAGCTATACCTCCAAGTTGTTGATCGAAATTGGATGTGCCGGGTTGGTTGCCCAGAAGCTCCACTCATCCCTCCGCTAGCCCAACCTAAGTTTCTATCGGTGCAAGATTAGCATTGAATTGTGAACTTCGAGTATAAATTGGAGGGAGAGCTCATGAGACTTTGGTTGAAGATCTACTAAACCGACCCCATTCATTATCGTAGGAACTTTGGTGGATTTTTCCGTGCTTTTGTGCTTTCTATATTATCCTGTTATTTACCTTTTGTTGTTTATATTATACTTCTAGATTGATTATGGCTCTAACCTGGCTTCTCTTGATTCGTGATGAAGTTAAAAGTATTAGCTCTCATGCTTTAAGATACGAGGTTTTGGAATGTTTTATGCATTTCACTTGTTTTCCGGCTATTTACAGATTATTTGGCAAGTTTGTTGTAAAGCGGAAACCTGTTGCATAAGACCCCGCTAGGTTTTGACTTCTACTTAGCGAGCATGATTTAGAAAAAAAAAAGGTTGAACATCTTGCCCTACCTCTTGCCCCCTTTCCTCATCGACCCTGTTGGTTGCTGATTGAAAATGACGATGGGTTGTTTATAGGCAATTCGACTAAGCTATTTTATGGCTTTTGACACGGATTTATATAAAATGCTCACCAGTGTGAAAGAACATGGACTGCCAAGGTCCACCTGCGTGTTTTAGTAGCGTGTTTTAGTAGCATTGTACAAAATATAAACAGATGCGAGAGCCAATAGATTGTGCACCAAGGCAAACGCCTAAATCTCCTATGAAATTTAAGTCTTGACGATACAATGATCCATTTGGTA
Source organism: Lolium multiflorum (assembly GCA_030979885.1). Classification (NCBI taxonomy): domain Eukaryota; kingdom Viridiplantae; phylum Streptophyta; class Magnoliopsida; order Poales; family Poaceae; genus Lolium; species Lolium multiflorum. The sequence goes on from CM061747.1 coordinate 219,723,312, forward strand.
AAAATTAAAAAATATTATTATTATTCGCTCATTTATAATCGTTAAATGGATTCAAAATCAACGGGATCGTGCGCCAAGGCGCACAACTAAATCTAGTATATAAGTATGGGACTTAGCCTACAGAGGCTCACGGGCTCTCCTCTCCTGACCTAGCCGCCGCCTCCTCCTCTCCCGCCCTCCTCTTGGGCGGCTGCGGAGGATCTGCCCGCCCCGCTCCGAGCAGCCGCCCCCGGACCGCCGCACCTCAGCCACCGCTGCTGCCGGCCTCGGCCCCGGCTCCGGCCCCGGCCACGGCGGCGGTGGCGGCGCCCCTTCGTCGAACGACGAGGGGGAGGAGAGGGTTTCCACGGTGGCGTTCCATGGGAGGTGATGAAGCGCCGGTGGAGGAAGCCGGGCGGCACGGCTACTTGGCCGGGGCCTGATGCTCTCCGTCGGTAGCCATGGAGGATTCGGTGGAGCGGTGGCGGCCTCCGCCTCCGGTGACGGTTCAGCGGTGGTACTCATGATCCGCGCCGCCGTCCACTTCCTTGGTGATCTGGCAGGAGGGACTAACGGCGTGGGGGCTGCTGGTCTTGCTTTGTTTTTGGTGGCGGTTCTCGGGTTTCTCGTAAGCGAAGATGAAGATCTACCGAAGGTCAGTTTGCCTTGATCTGGCTGGAGAGATGAGTTCTAAAGCTCCGCCGGCGAATGGACAGTGCATCTTTTGCCTGGAGTTTGCTGGATCGGGTGGTATTCGGTCGCGCGCACCCATGTTTTTATTCCGACCGTTTGGTTCCGGAGGAAGCGGCGTGAAGCTCTAATCTGTGTTGACATCAGGTGACTTTTTGGTCCATGGTGAATTTAGAAGAAGGAATATCATGAAGGCCGGATTGGTGGACTGGCTAAAGGAGGTTCGAGTCTCCGTGATGCTGAGGGATTTGCTTGGCGTTTCGGGCTCCGCAGCAGTGGTATGCATGTGGGGGCGGCAGCACATGTGAAGTTCAGAGTCTTACATCTCAGGGTGAAAATCCAAGGTCTGGCCTTAACTGGTTGTGTCTGGCAATGACCTTGTTGGAGGCATTGTTTTGAGAGTGGGGACTATCTTCAGGGTGAAAACCTAAGACCTTTGGTCGGACGACGACGGTGATAGTGCACTGTTTCCTTCTTGTAGGCGTCGCTTTTGGAGAGTCTGTATTTCAGGTGTTGTCACGGTGGTGGTTGTATTGCTGTTGCTAGGTCTGGAATGTTGTAGCGGGACTTTTATTTCTTAGTTTTCTTTACTCTTTTTTGGTTGTGTGCATCCGTACTGCCAGTAGGGTGGGGCGTTGTTGCAGGGGCTGGGTCTAATTGGTATATTTTGATAGTAATATATTCCCTTTATCTAAAAAAAATATGAGTATATACGGATATTTTGTTACAAAAATCACCGAAACTGGTTTCCAAGCTGAACCAAACGATTGGTTCCACCGTAAGTCAGTAGAAAATTTGTGTACGCGAATATTTCGTAAGTTGAAGCTAAAGGCAACGGCGAAGGAAACCCTAGGCTCCTCGCGTCGCGCCCGCGTGACCGAGGGCCTCCCCTGGCGGCGCCCCTCCTAGTCCACCTCCCCTCCCCTCCCCTCTCCTCGCTGCCGCTAGAGGCCGTCGCCGGGCAAAGCCCTCGCGGCCGCGACGGGGCCCTTCTTCTCCCTCGCACGGAAGTGGCGGCGCAGGGGGGGCGTCGGCGCGGCGTGGGCGCGACGGCGGCCCCTGCGGTGGCGGCGCGGAGACACCGTCGGCTAGGCGCGCTCGCGACGGGCGGCAGTTCCCCGGAGCGGCCATGGTGGCGGGCGGCGCGAGCTCCGGCCTAGGCGGGCGGAGGAAGACGAGGGCAGCGCGGGTAGATGCCTGGCGCGGCGTGCGGCGGCGCGGCGCCCGTCCGGCCTGACGCGGGGGAGCTCCGGCGTGGTGGCGTGCCCGTCCATCATCACCTCGACGCTGCCGGCGGCGCGGTTGGAGCGCGCCCCGCGAGCAGCTACAGGTCTTGGCGGATCCGGCGCCACCAGCACCAGCGATGGGTACTGGCGCTCCGGCACGGTGCCGAAGTAGATGCGGTGCGAGCCGAACTCGAAGATGCGGCCGTTCTTGGGGAAGCGTCCGCCGTTGGCGAAGCACCCCGCGTTGTCGCTGACGAAGTCCAGCGAGCCGAGGCGCTGGACGAGGCCAGAAACCACACGCTCGCCGGAAACGGTGAGGAGGCCCGCCCGAATATGAACTCCAGCAAGCGCAGCTGCTAGCCCCACGGTGGGCGCCAACTGTCGTCGTGGTGGAACGGCAGATGCCATATGATGGCTTAAGTTGGGGCCGAATGTGCGCTAGAGGATTCGGGGGAGGGTTTTGTTAACAGGGAAAGAGAGAAAAGATTCCGGTATGTATTGCTTAACTTGGCTGAAAGCCAGAGGTTGAAGAACGTACCATACAGGACCTGTTCTACGATACAGAAAGGATCTCTCTTCTATCAGCTATCGTCCGTCCCGCGTAGGGGTGTGCCTCCTCTCCTTATATAGGGGGAGAGGTGGCTTACAAGGAAAGAAACCCTAATGGAATCTTTGATGAGCTAAGCTACTTTATAAAGCTTCTTTGGCCTTGCTGGCGCCGGTTCTGTCTTTAATCAGGGACTGATGACCTCGTCCGGTATCTTTTACATCACCTTCTGCTTTGGCGTCAGGGCTTCGATTAAAGCTAAAGTGCTTCGCTCATCTCTGTTGTTTAGTCCTTGGTGGAATCTTTGACTAGAATGCCGACATGCTACAGTTGAGCCTATGTCGGTTCTCCGGTATCTTTACCTTAGATCTCTGGCATCTTTGCCTTGTATCTCAATCTCACATGTTTACTGTATCCTGGTATACCCCCCTGGGATACCGGTTTGCACCTACTTAGCACAATTCTCACTTAATTGTGAGCATCTAGATTAACCTTTTTCTGGTACACAAAGGCTTAATCATGGTATATTTGCCATGGTCTTGGCCTACCGGGGGCCATCCCCCCGACACTCCGGCAAAGCTGACTGCGTTGAAGTAGTCATCAATCTAGGTATCGGGCCTCTCACTGCCATCATAATGCTTCAGATTTCCGGGTAGCTTGAGGTTCAAGCCTTTTGGCTTTGGCTCCTCTTGGATCATCCTGCCAAAGCACTATGGGCCGACGTATTCATATCTGTACTCGTTGAGACGTCCCCGTGCGTCGCGTGAAGGGTTGCGGGAGATTTTGAGCGGGAACGGGATCTACGGCCTCCACCTCCGCCTACTTGGTCTCCGCTTCCTTCTTGCAGCTGACCCCGGCTTCGGTGGCTGCCTTCTCCATGATGGCGGTCGCCTCCCTCGTTCCGGCTTCTGCGAGGCTCAGGCTCGCGTCTTCGTTCCGGCTCCTACGGGGCTCAGGTTTGCGCTCCTTGTTCCGATTCCTCCGAGGGACCATGTTTGTCGCGGATGTTAATTCCACGAGGCCCATAGGGTCTGGTGTTTCCGGTGGGACTACGTCGGCGAGGTGGCGGAGGAGGACGCGGGTTCCGGGACGGAGGTGACGGGTTCTGGTACTTGTCCCTGCCAGTGTACATCGGATCATTTCCCTTGTTTGGATCCGTCGAAGGTGTTTTCCAGGGTACGGGGATCGGATTTGGATGTTCTCTGGTTCTTCTTCTGCGCTCCGTAGATCCGGTGCGCGATTCTTCGTCACGATGCTCCCTTCCTGAGGCGTCCTTCTGCACTGTGGATACACATAGATCCGGGTTGGATTCCATCCTGCGCGAAGTATCTTCCTTACTCTGTTGCTTCATTGCAGAAGCGACGAGTGTGCGGAGGTGGTTGATGTTGATTTCCTCATCGTTTTTTTGCCAAAAGCTCCACAGCCTTCATCATGTTATCCTTCGGAGTTGCGAGCGGCTGATGATTGGCGGGGCTGTCAAAGTTGATCTTGCGGGGGCAAATGGCTTCCTGTCGGATCCTTTCTGCTTCCCTGCTAGCATTGCCTATGATCGATTCCCACCGCTCCTTGAGTGCTTTGGCCTTCTACAAGTATTCTACGGTTGTGCGCTCTTTCTCCTCGACCCGTTCCAGCAACTCCTCCGCGTCTTGCCTTTCCTCCAGCATTACTACTACGGTATTGGCAAAACCTTTCAGCGGCAGCCAGCAGTTCCTTCCTTTTGGCTTCTAAAGCTTCCGGGTCTGCGGCTTCTTCCGGAGTTATTGGCTTGGTTAGGACTTCCGTGTTCGAGGACACGTCCTTCTCCAGGTTCGAGGACACGTCCTTCTCCAGGATCCGGCACGATGCGATAGCGCACTCGTTGCAGGGTCTCCGGATATGACGGGCCTGGAATTCCAGCGTTGGGCGGAGTCGTTTCTGCGTCAGTTCCTTGCTCCAGCCCAGTTAAGGTCACGAGGACCTCCTTTGGCGGGGCGGATTCTGCCTCAGCTTTCTCCTCATCCTCCAACTCCTTATAGCACGGTTGTATTCCTCTGTGTCCATGGAGGACACATCGCTAGATACTGGGCTTAGGTTTTCGAGTATTGACTCTTCTTTGTCTCCGGCATCCTCTTGCTGATCCGGAGCATTGTTGTATGCGGCAACCTCTTGCTGATCCGGAGTATCGCTATCTCCGGCAGCCTCAACCTGCATGGGTCCAGCTCCATCCCGAGGAGGAGCGGTTCCCGCGGTATGTGCGAGGAAGTGCACGAAGTGGCACCTTTGCTTCTCTAACACTGGGAGACCCAGGCGGATCCGCATTGGTCTTCCACCGTAATTTGCTCCGGGGCGGATTGTGTGGGTTTTGAAATTTCTAGATCTAAGGCGGAATCTTCCTTAGGAAGTTCCTGCGACTCAGATCGGATCTTCGCGACTGCGTCCTGCTCAGCGGCGGTCACGTCAGTGTTACTTACTAGAGCGTTTCCATCGGAATCGAAGGTCTCATCGATGAAGATGTGAATGCGCCGATTGGGACGATGGAGAGCTTGATGGGGTCGGTCTTAGCCGGAATCCAGCACTCATCCTGAGGGACGATCGAAAAATTCCCGGCGTAAAGAACACGCCCCACAACGATGGAGTCGTTGAAGCTTCCCATGGTGGAACCCTCCCGGTTCCGGCCTCCAAACGCCACTGGCCCCATGGTGGGCGCCCACTATCGTTGCCTATTAGACGGTACCTCGGAGGAGGGATCCTCACGAGAGGGAGAAGAAGTAGGGGCCATCGGGCGGAGAGTCCTCGGGACGGTGGTACACGATTTACCCAGCATTGGAACACCTGCACGATGACAGGGCCTACTGCTGCTTGTCTGGAATTATCTGGGCGCATTCGCGTTGTTACAATGAGTTGTGGTTGTGCCTCTAGGGCTCCCAAGATGTGGCTTATAAAGGCGCCAGGATCTAGGGTTTACACGGAGAGTCCTAGCCAGAATACAAGTCGCCTAACTACAGAATATTACATTGCCGTGCACATCAAGGATCTGCCTTCCCTTATACGCCGTACTGGATCCGGCTACCCCCGATGGGCGAGGCCGGATCCGACTTCGAGTTAGTCGGTGGATCCGGCTCCTCGTTCTGGGCTGGACTTCATCCATCTTGATCTACAACAACTGGGCCGTCCGATGGGCCATACGCCACCATCACCGTCTATGGGCCACCCGGGCTTGCCGGATCTAGGCACTGTCGGTGGTACACCCATGAAGTATACTGATGCGCGTAAATGTACACGTCCGTTGGGAACCCCAAGAGGAAGGTATGATGCGCACATCAGTAAGTTTCCCTCAGTATGAAACCAAGGTTATCGAACCAGTAGGAGCCAAGAAGCACGTGAAAGTTGTTGGCGAAGGAGTGTAGTGCGGCGCAACACCAGTGAAACCGGCGCCAACGTGAAACCTGCACAACACAATCAAAGTACTTTGCCCCAACAGTGAGGTTGTCAATCTCACCGGCTTGCTGAAAACAAAGGATTAAGCGTATCGAGTGGAAGATGGTGGTTGTTTGCAAAGAACAGTAAAAGCAGTAGAATGTATTCAGATGTAAAGAATGGACCGGGTCCACAGTTCACTAGTGGTGTCTCTCCAATAAGATAACTAGCATGCTGGGTGAACAAATTACAGGTGAGCAATTGACAAATAAAGATTCAATACATATCAACGATGATTACTATGTGATTTAATCGGGGCATTACGACAAAGTACATAGACCGCTATCCAGCATGCATCTATGCCTAAATAATCCACCTTCAGGTTATCATCCGAACCCCTTCCAGTATTAAGTTGCGAACAACAGATAATTGCATTAAGTATGGTGCGTAATGTAATCAACACAAATATCCTTAGACAAAGCATCAATGTTTTATCCCTAGTAGCAACACACATCCACAACCTTAGAACCCTGTCACAATCCCAGATTTAATGGAGGCATGAACCCACTATCGAGCATAATTACTCCCTCTTGGAGTTACAAGTATCAACTTGGCCGAGCCTCTACTAGCAACGGAGAGCATGCAAGAACATAAACAACACATATATGATAGATTGATAATCAACTTAACATAGTATTCTCTATTCATCGGATCTCACCAAACACAACATGTAGCATTACAAATAGATGATCTTGATCATGTTAGGCAGCTCACAAGATCTAATACAATGAAAGCACAAGCGGAGAAGACAACCATCTAGCTATGCTATGGACCCATAGTCCAAGGATGAACTACTCACGCATCAATCCGGAGGCGGGCATGATGATGTAGAGCCCCCTCCGGTGATAATTCCCCTCTCCGGCAGGGTGCCGCAGGCGATCTCCTGAATCCCCCGAGATGGGATTCGGCGGCGGCATCTCGCAATGTTTTCCGTATCGTGGCTCTCGGTACTGGGGGTTTCGCGACGGAGGCTTTAAGTAGGCGGAAGGGTAGGTCAAGGGGCGGCACGAGGGCCCACACACTAGGGCGGCGCGACCAGGGCTTGGGCCGCGCCGCCTTGGTGTGTCCCCACCTCGTGGCCCCACTTCGTCTCCTCTTCGGTCTTCTGGAAGCTTCGTGCAAAAATAGGACCCTGGCGTTGATTTCGTCCAATTCGAGAATATTTCCTTACTAGGATTTCTGGAACCAAAAACAGAAACAGGAACCGGCACTTCGGCATCTTGTTAATAGGTTAGTGCGGAAAATGCATAAATACGACATATAATGTGTATAAAACATGTAGATATCATCAATAATGTAGCATGGAACATAAGAAATTATCGATACGTCGGAGACGTATCAGCATCCCCAAGCTTAGTCTCGTCCCGAGAGGTAAACGATAACAAAGATAATTTCTGGAGTGACATGCCATCATAACCTTGATCATACTATTGTAAGCATATGTAATGAATGCAGCGATCAAAACAATGGTAATGACATGAGTAAACTAATGAATCATAAAGCAAAGACTTTTCATGAATAGTACTTCAAGACAAGCATCAATAAGTCTTGCATAAGAGTTAACTCATAAAGCAATAAATCAAAGTAAAGGTATTGAAGCAACACAAAGGAAGATTAAGTTTCAGCGGTTGCTTTCAACTTATAACATGTATATCTCATGGATAGTGTCAATGTAAAGTAATATAACAAGTGCAATATGTAAGTATGTAGGAATCAATGCACAATTCACACAAGTGTTTGCTTCTTGAGGTGGAGAGAGATAGGTAAACTGACTCAACATAAAAGTAAAAGAAAGGTCCTTTAAAGAGGAAAGCATCGATTGCTATATTTGTGCTAGAGCTTTTATTTTGAAAACATGAAACAATTTTGTCAACGGTAGTAATAAAGCATATGAGTTATGTAAATTATATCTTACAAGTTGCAAGCCTCATGCATAGTGTACCAATAGTGCCCGCACCTTGTCCTAATTAGCTTGGGTTAACACTGATCATCATTGCATAACATATGTTTCAACCAAGTGTCACAAAGGGGTACCTCTATGCCGCTTGTACAAGGGTCTAAGGAGAAAGTTCGCATTGGATTTCTCGCTTGATCATTCTTCAACTTAGACACCCATCCGGGACAACATAGAAAGCAGATAATGGACTCCTCTTTTAATGCTTAAGCATTCAACAACAGTTCATATTCTCATAAGAGATTGAGGTTTTATGTCCAAACTGAAACTTCCACCATGATTCATGGCTTTAGTTAGCGGCCCAATGTTCTTCTCTAACGATGCATACTCAAACCATTTGTTTGTGAAAACCGCCCTTACTTCGACAAGACGAACATGCATAGCAACTCACATGATATTCAACAAAGGTAAAAGAGTTGATGGCGTCCCCAGAAACATGGTTACCGCACAACCAGCAACTTAATAAGAGAGAAAGTGCATAAGTACATATTCAATACCACAATAGTTTTTAAGCTATTTGTCCCATGAGCTATATATTGCAAAGGCGAATGATGGAATTTTAAAGGTAGCACTCAAGCAATTTACTTTGGAATGGCGGAGAAATACCATGTAGTAGGTAGGTATGGTGGACACAAATGGCATGAATATTGGCTCAAGTATTTGGATGCATGAGAAGTATTCCTCTCGATACAAGGTTTAGGCTAGCAAGGTTATTTGAAGCAAACTCAAGGATGAACCGTGCAGCAAAACTCACATAAAAGACATATTGTAAACATTATAAGACTCTACACCGTCTTCCTTGTTGTTCAAAACTCAATACTAGAAATTATCTAGACCTTAGAGAGACCAAATATGCAAACCAAATTTTAGCAAGCTCTATGTATTTCTTCATTAATGGGTGCAAAGTATATGATGCAAGAGCTTAAACATGAGCACAACAATTGCCAAGTATCACATTATCCAAGACATTTTAGAATTACTACATGTAGCATTTCCGATTCCAACCATATAACAATTTAACGAAGAAGATTCAACCTTCGCCTTGAATATTATGAGTAAAGCCTAAGGACATATTTGTCCATATGCAACAGCGGAGCGTGTCTCTCTCCCACACGGTGAATGCTAGGATCCATTTTATTCAAATAAAAACAAAAACAAAACAAACCGACGCTCCAAGCAAAGTACATAAGATGTGACTGAATAAAAATATAGTTTCGAGGGAGGAACCGATGATGTTGTCGATGAAGAAGGGGATGCCTTGGGCATCCCCAAGCTAGAGCTTGAGTCTTCTTAAAATATGCAGGGATGAACCACGGGGCATCCCAAGCTTAGAGCTTTCACTCCTCTTGATCATAGTATATCATACTCCTCTCTTGACCCTTGAAAACTTCGTTCACACCAAACTTCAAGCAAACTCATTAGAGGGTTAGTGCACAATCAAAAATTCACATATTCAGAGGTGACACAATCATTCTTAACACTTCTGGACATTGCACAAAGCTACTGGACATTAATGGATCAAAGAAATTCATCCAACATAGCAAAGCGGCAATGCGAAATAAAAGACAGAATCTGTCAAAAACAGAACAGTCCGTAAAGACGAACCTGAAAGGGGCACTAGACTTGCTCAAACGTAAAAACGCAAAACTAATGAAAGTTGCGTACATATCTGAGGATCACACACGTAAATTTGCAGATTTTTTTGATTTTTTTACAGAGACTTCTGCGCGAATTCGTGACAGACAGCAATGCTGTTTCTGCGCAGCAATCCAAATCTAGCATCAACTTTACCATAGCGACTTTACTTGGCACAAAAACATGATAATGAGAGGTTGCTACAGTAGTAAACAACTTCCAAGACTCAAATATAAAACAAATTACTGTAGTAAAAACAATGGGTTGTCTCCCAAGAAGTTCTTTCTTTATAGCCATTAAGATGGGCTCAGCAATTTTAATGATGCTCGCGCAAGAAATAAGAGTTGAAGCAAAAGAGAGCATAAAGAAGCAAATTCAAAACACATTTAAGTCTAACATGCTTCCTATGCATAAGAATCTTGTAAATAAACAAGTTCATGAAGAGCAAAGTAACAAGCATAGGAAGATAAAACAGTGTAACTTCAAAAATTTCAGCATATAGAGAGGTGTTTTAGTAACATGAAAATTTCTACAACCATATTTTCCTCTCTCATAATAATTTTCAGAGGAATCATGAACAAACTCAGCAATATAAGTATCACATAAAGCATTCTTATTCACATGCATAAAAGTATCATTACTCTCCACATAAGCATAATCAATTTTATTAGATGTAGTGGGAGCAAATTCAACAAAGTAGCTATCATTATTATTCTCATCATCAAATATAGGAGGCATAGTATAATCAAAGTAAATTTTCTCCTCAATGCTTGGGGGACTAAAAATATCATGCTCATCAAAGCCAGCTTCCCCAAGCTTAGAATTTTCCATATCATTAGCAACAATGGTGTTCAAAGCGTTCATACTAATATCATTGCTACTAGCATGCAAATAAGATTCCATAGGTTTTTTAATTTTCGCATTAAACCATTCATGTCTTGACTCAGGAAATAGAATAAAAAGCTCATAGATGTTTTCCATTATGCCTTACTAGTGTAGCCACACAACTTAGTGTTTTCAGGAGTATTCATTTTAGCAGCAGTAAATAAAGCAAACTAGATAAAGTAAATGCAAGTAACTAATTTTTTTGTGTTTTTGATATAGAGAGCAAGACAGTAAATAAAGTAAAACTAGCAACTAATTTTTTGTGTGTTTTGTTTAAGTGCAGCAAACAAAGTAGTAAATAAAATAAAGCAAGACAAAAACAAAGTAAAGAGATTGGATTGTGGAGACTCCCCTTGCAGCGTGTCTTGGTCTCCCCGGCAACGGCGCCAAAAATTTATGCTTGATGCGCGTAAATGTACACGTCCGTTGGGAACCCCAAGAGGAAGGTATGATGCGCACAGCAGTAAGTTTCCCTCGGTATGAAACCAAGGTTATCGAACCCGGTAGGAGCCAAGAAGCACGTGAAGGTTGTTGGCGAAGGAGTGTAGTGCGCGCAACACCGGTGAAACCGGCGCCAACGTGGAACCTGCACAACACAATCAAAGTACTTTGCCCCAACGTAACGGTGAGGTTGTCAATCTCACCGGCTTGTGAACAAAGGATTAAGCGTATCGAGTGGAAGATGGTGGTTGTTTGCAAAAAACAGTAAAGTAGAATGTATTCAGATGTAAAGAATGGACCGGGGTCCACGTTCACTAGTGGTGTCTCTCCAATAAGATAACTAGCATGCTGGGTGAACAAATTACAGGTGAGCAATTGACAAATAAAGATTCAATACATATCAACGATGATTACTATGTGATTTAATCGGGCATTACGACAAAGTACATAGACCGCTATCCAGCATGCATCTATGCCTAAATAATCCACCTTCAGGTTATCATCCGAACCCCTTCCGGTATTAAGTTGCGAACAAAGAGATATTGCATTAAGTATGGTGCGTAATGTAATCAACACAAATATCCTTAGACAAAGCATCAATGTTTTATCCCTAGTAGCAACAACACATCCACAACCTTAGAACCTGTCACGTCCCAGATTTAATGGAGGCATGAACCCACTATCGAGCATAATTACTCCCTCTTGGAGTTACAAGTATCAACTTGCCAGAGCCTCTACTAGCAACGGAGAGCATGCAAGAACATAAACAACACATATATGATAGATTGATAATCAACTTAACATAGTATTCTCTATTCATTGGATCTCGCCAAACACAACATGTAGCATTACAAATAGATGATCTTGATCATGTTAGGCAGCTCACAAGATCTAATACAATGAAAGCACAAGCGGAGAAGACCACCTAGCTACGCTATGGACCCATAGTCCAAGGATGAACTACTCACGCATCAATCCGGAGGCGGGCATGATGATGTAGAGCCCTCTCGGTGATGATTCCCCTCTCGGCCGGGTGCGGGACGATCTCTGAATCCCCGAGATGGGATTCGCGGCGGCGGCCTCTCGTAATGTTTTCCGTATCGTGGCTCTCGGTACGGGGTTTCGCGACGGAGGCTTTAAGTAGGCGGAAGGTAGGTCAAAGAGGCGTCACGGGGCCCACACACTGGGCGCCGCGTGGGCTTGGGCCGCGCCGCCTTGGTGTGTCCCCACCTCGTGGCCCGCTTCGTCTCCTCTTCGGTCTTACGGAAGCTTCGTGCAAAAATAGGACCCTGGCGTTGATTTCGTCCAATTCCGAGAATATTTCCTTACTAGGATTTGAAACCAAAAACAAAACAGACAGGCACTTCGGCATCTTGTTAATATGTTAGTGCCGGAAAATGCATAAATACGACATATAATGTGTATAAAACATGTAGATATCATCAATAATGTAGCATGGAACATAAGAAATTATCGATACGTCGGAGACGTATCATATACCCACAACAGGTTTGGTTCGTCCTTGCCCGATTTCTTGTCCTTCAGTCGATAGGCTCCTCCCGGAATAACTTCGGTAACAATATATGGTCCCAACCACGGAGATTCGAATTTCTCGTGTCCATCTTGCTTGAGTTGAAGGACTAGATCACCGACTTCGAAAGACCTGGGCCGCAAACGTCGGTTGTTATAATTTTTGAGGTTCTGCTGGTATGCACTTACTCAAGATCGATAGCACCACGTCTCTTGCTTCGTCGAGTGCATCGACATCATCCTCCAGTGCCTTCTACGAAGATTCTTCTTAATATTCCACGACTCTGGGAGAGTTGTGTTCTATTTCTATCGGGAGCACTACTTCAGCCTCATGGACTAAGAAGAACGGTGTTTCTTGAGTCGCTGCGTTCGGCATTGTTCATAAGCTCCACAGTACGTAGGGCAACTCATCGACCCATGTGTGTCGCGCTTTCTCAAGTGGTGTTAGCAGACCATTGGCTTTTTCGACTTGACCGTTGGTTTGCGGGTGCGCCACCGATGCGAACTGCATCTTGATTCCCACGCCTTCGCAGTAGTCCTTGAATTCTCGAGAGGTAAAGTTGCTGCCGTTGTCCATAACTATGTTGTTGGGGACGCCGAACTGAAAAACTATCCCCTTGATGAAATTTACCGCTGATGTTGCATCTGCCGAAGTTACTGGTACTGCTTCGATCCACTTGGTGAACCTATCGACAGCCACGAGCAAATACACGTGTCCTCATGGCCAGGACTTGTGCAATTGTCCCACCATGTCAAGCCCCAATTGTGCAAAAGGCCAGGCCAATGGTATTGGCATTAATTCTGCTACTGGAGAGTGAGGCTTGGACGCAAATCTCTGGCAAGCGTCACAAGTGCGCACTATGTCCTTTGCATCCTCTGTTGCTGTCAGCCAATAAAATGTTGCTCGAAAAGCTTTGGCTGCTATTGCTCGACTACTTGCGTGGTGACCACATACTCGTTCGTGTATGTCCTTCAGTATAACTCGCCCTTCTTTGGGTGTGACACACCTTTGCAACACTCCTGATATGCTTCGTTTGTATAGTTCTCCCTTGACCATGGTAAATGCTTTAGATCGTCGAATAACTCACCTTGCTTTAACCGGATCTTCGGGTATCTCTTTCTTCGTGATATACGCCAAATAGACCTGCATCCAGGGAATTTGAATCATCATGACTTCCTCTGGTTCTTCCTCATCTTCGATGTATGTGTTTCTGGAACTGCTGGAGCCCCCGAGTCTTTCTTGGATTTCTCCTTTTTCTTTGCCTGCTTCGGCACCTTCTTCCCCTTGGTTGGTCTTTCACTGATTTCTTCCCAGAAAACTCCAGGTGGTATGGGAAGACACTGTGAGCCGATGTTTGCCAAAACTTCGGCTTCATCATTGCTGAGCTTGCTCACGTGATTAACGTCGAAGGTTTTCTCGAGTTCATTGTATACCTCCTTATATGCTATCATGCTGTCGTTGACTGCGTCGCACTTGTTCATCACCTGTTGAGCCACCAACTGGGAGTCGCCGAAGATTTTTAAACGGGTAGCGTCGCACGCCTTTGCCATCTTCATCCCGTGGATCAGGGCCTTATATTCTGCTTCATTGTTGGACGCATTGGGGAAGGTCATCCGCAATATATACTTCATATTGTCGCCCTGTGGTGAGACAAGTACCACGCCAGCTCCAGCTCCTTCCAATCTCTTGGACCCGTCGAAGTTCATATGCCAGGTGCTCGATAGATCTGGGGGGGTCCCGTATTTTGAAGTTCCATCCAATCTGCAACAAAGTCCGGCAGAATTTGCGACTTGATTGCTTTTATTTTTTCATATGTGATGTCCCGATGGGAAAGCTCAATTCCCCATAGGGAGACACGTCCTGTGGCTTCTGGATTGTTCAGTATGTTCGAGAGAGACGCCTCGTTGACTACTATTATCGGGTGTGCCGAAAAATAGTGCCTTAACTTTCGTGCTGACATAAAGACTCCATAGGCCAACTTCTGATATTGCGGGTAACACTGTTTGGACGGTGACAAAACTTCACTGAGGAAATATATTGGCCGCTGAACTCCGTGAATCTTCCCTTCTTCCTCTCGCTCTACCACGAGGACTGTGCTGACCACTTGAGGTGTGGCCGCGATATATAACAGCAGGGATTGTTTTTTTTTGGGTGCCACCAGTATTGGTGGTGTCGAGATAGTTCGCTTCAGATGCTCAAAAGCTTTGTCTGCTTCCTCATTCCACTCGAATTTTTCCCCTTGCTTGATTAGCGCGTAAAAGGGTAGCGCCTTTTCTCCTAACCTGGCGACAAACCTACTCAAAGCTGCGACTCGTCCAGTCAGCTGTTGTATCTCCTTGATCTTGGTTGGTTTTCCCATCATCAAGATAGCTTGTATTTTCTATGGATTGGCCTCGATTCCCATGGCTGACACTAAGTATCCGAGGAGTTCTCAAGCAGGAAGACCAAAGGAGCACTTTGTCGGGTTCAACAGAAGACGGAACTTGTCGAGGTTGTCGAAGGTTTCCTTGAGATCATCGATCAGGGATGGCCCTTGCTTTGTTGTTATGACGACATCATCGATGTACACTTGGACATTTTTTCCAATCTGCGTGGCTAGGAACTTTTGCATCATCCGCTGATGCGTGGCTCCCGCGTTTTTCAACCCGAAGGGCATTGTTCTGTAGCAGAATACGCCATAAGGGGTTATGAAAGCTGTTTTGACTTCATCTTCTTCTTTCAAGCGGATCTGATTGTAACCAGAATACACGCCGAGGAAGGAAAGACGTTCGCAACCTGCCGTGGAGTCGATAATTTGGTCGATCCTCGGGAGAGGGAAGTGATCCTTTGGATAATGTTTATTGAGACACGTGAAATTGACGCACATGCGAAGGACTTCCGTGTTTTTCTTCGGGACCAGCACTGGGTTGGCGACCCACGTGGTCTCAGTGTGTAGCTCCTTGATGAAACCCGCTTCTTTGAGTCGACGGATCTCAGATAGCATGGCTTTGCGGTTTGGCTCGAAGAATCGCCGCAAAGGTTGTCGAATCAGTCTAGCTCTTGGATCTAGATTGAGGGGGTTCTCGGCAAGTTCCCTGGGTACTCCTGGCATGTCAGCGGGACACCATGCGAAGATTTCTCAGCGATCACGGAGGAACTCGACGAGCGCACTTTTCTATGCGCTATCCAAGTTGGACGCGATGGATGTCGTTTTTTTGGATCTGTCGGGTGGATCTGCACTTCCTTAGAGTTCTTGGAGGTGTCGAAAGCTTGCTCTTGCAAGTATCTACCTCCGTCGGGTAACACGTCGTAGTTGGTGGTGAGCTTGGACGCTTCGTACTCAGCCTGCATCCCGAAAGTTTCGGAAAGCTTGTGAAAGTCCTTGTCGCACTTATCCGCTAGAGCAAAACTTCCTTTGATCGTGATTGGGCCCTTGGGTCCAGGGATCCTCCATAACAGGTATGTATAATGCGGCACAGCCATGAATCTGTCATATGCGGGTCGTCCCAAGAGAGCATGATATTGCGACGGCCAGTCGATAACTTCGAATTCCAGCTTCTCCTTCCTAAAATTTTCTCGTGTTCCAAACTGCACATCTAGTGCAATCTTTCCCAAAGGATAATTTGGTTTCTCGGGTGCGATGCCGTGGAAACGCGTGTCTGTTGGTGTCAAGTTTTCTAAGGAAATGTTCATCTTCCGCAGCGTGTCCGCATATATGAGGTTTAGGCTGCTTCCTCCATCTATGAATATGCGCGAGACCTCAAAACCTGCGATCACTGCCGGTAAGATCATAGCTGATTGCCCTAGTCGTGGAACTTGAGGTGGATGATCCTCTTGGGTGAATCCTATTGCCTGTCCCGACCAATTGAGATACTCAACGGTTGGTGGAGGCGACTTTTCTGCCATGTACACCCGTCGCGAGATCAAGTTCTGCGCTCTATTGGAGGGCCTGCCCTTCTGTATCATCGACACTGCTCCCGTTGTATCTATGAAGTTGCCATTGCTATTTGGAGGTGCCGCAAGTTGCAGTTGATGCTGGTTGGCGCTGGTAATTGCGGGTGGTGGTGGCAGATGAATTTCACTCCTTGGCCCCTGCACGTATCCCCTGCTTGCTGCCTGGATGTTTGCGTTCTCCGTGTATCTCCGCAAAGCTTGGAAAGTTTGGCAGTCCTTCTGAAGGTGACCCGACTGTCATTTCCGTCATTGTCGAGATAAAAATGCATCTGGAACGGCCCGTTCAACAGATCTTCGGGTGATACGTTGTATGGCCTTTGAAACCTTGGCCGATTATTTTGCCTACTGGAACTCGGTGCATCTCTATGATCGTTGCGTTGATCATTACTCCTCTGGTAATCGTCCCGATGATTTCCTCCATTATTTCCTCAGAAGCCAACTGCCACTTGGCTGGGACCGTCATAATATGTGAAGTGGTGAAAACGTCGCCTATTTTGATTGTTGTTTCTGTTGCGATCCTCTTCGGGTGACCTCTGGCGCTTGTTATGAACAGCATCTTCCCCGTCAGCCCAGCGATTCGCTATCTCCATGAGGTCAGTTATTGTTCTTGGGTTGGACCTTCCCAATTCTTCTATTAGATCTCTTCTTCGGATTCCTGCAACAAAAGCGTCGATTGCTCTTTCATCGGACACGTTCTCACCTGAAATTTTTATGATGCTCCGCCTCTGGATGTACATCCTCATTGATTCGTCCGACTTCTGCCTGCAGGTCCTCAACTGCTCTATTGATGCAGATTTCTTGCACGTGGAATGGAAATTCCTTACAAAGTCCTCGAAAATTTCCCAGCTGTCGATGGATCCTTCCGGTACCTTCTTCATCCAGGATCTTGCGGCTCCGCTGAGGTGGACCTGAATGCTCTGCATGGCTGTTGCCCTGGTTCCGCCCATCAGCTTCACTGTCCCTAAGTAATCAACTATCCAATCCTCAGGATCTTGCAATCCATCGATTTTTTTGTAGCTGTCAGGTAACTTGAAACTAGAAGGTACTTTAGTTTTGCGATCTCGTCGAGTAAAGCAAGGGAGCCCGCACAAATCCTCCTCACTAACTTCCGGTGAGTGCCGATGTTCACGTGTTCTGTTTTCACGGTTCCTCTCATGTTGTGCTCTATCGACTCGTGCTTGCGTCACCATGTTTCTCGCGTCACCTTCCCTTGGAGGGTCTCGTGCCTCCGCCGTGGTGGGCTGATGACTATTTTGTCTTGGACTGTTTCGTCGTGGAGTACTTTCGGTTGTGGTACAGCTTCTCTTCCCACTATTGCTGCCCCCATAATACCGACTCCTGCCATAGCCATCTGGTACATCGACTCTCTGGGATCTCCTTGAGGTGGTTTGGATGCCATTATGTAAGAATGTGTCGCCATATACCCTGCCTCCGGGGTTTTTGGGATGATGTTCCCCCTCGTATCTATTGACATGAAGGACATGTCGAGATTCTGGATCAAGTTCTCCCGACCTGCCTCGGGTATGTTTGCTAATCGGGATCTCACTCTCGAAGGATTGTTCATGTGACTATCTCCCGAGGTTCTTGATTGTCGACTCAGATTGGCCCTGCGTTCATTTGACGCAGCAGCTGCAGCTCTTCTCTGATCGAGGACTGCCATTTGTTTGTCTAGCTCTCACTTAGAGCGAGCGATTTTATATTGATAAGTTTGTAATATCTCCGGCGTAGCTGCAGTGGTCATTGGCTCCGTGCCATCCATGGCTTTCTGAGCTCTATCCCCATGCTTCCTGCGGCAGCCGCACTTTTTCTTGCGGCGTGGTTCCGACGTACTTGTTGCCAGTTCCACGCGTGAGATCTGCGGGATCGATGTAAGGATTGCCCAAATCATCGAAAGCCTCGTACTCTTCATCCTCTTGTCTGCTTGATTCACCTATCGCACAGACTTGATGATATATTGCAGATGTATTTTTGTTATCTTCAGGGTCGGTGACACCGTCGTATAAATCGGCGAAGGCCTCCCTACTCTCAGCGGAGGTGTCGATGAAGTCGAAGCTAGTGAAGCCGTGGCTGTTGAGGTTGTTGTTGTTGAAGCTTTCCGAGTCATTTTCCAGATCGAAATCCGTGAACTACCCAAAAGTCATGTCACCGAACAGATCGGCGATTGCCCCGTCGTTGGCGGGCTTGATGAAACGTGGCGGCGAAACTTCCTCGTCGCCTGACTCGATGGATGATGCTAACGATCCCGAGAAATCAGAATCGACCGCTGACGGTCCCGAAAAAATCGGTGCCGCAAGACGATGCAATCCTTCTTTCCCGACGAGGAAATGGAAGCTCCCGAACGTCATCTCCGTCGACTCCTCCAGATGGGCATATGCATGCAAACGGGTGGGAGGGTGAGGAACAAAATCGGCGAGATCAGGTTGGACCCGTTTACCTCCGTCCATCGCGTTGCTTGCAGCAGATGATGATGTTGACGATGCCATCGAAATCACGACCTTGCGACCTCCAATCCCCACAGACGGCGCCAATTGACAAGATATTAACTTGTCAATGCCTACAGATTGTAGACTTGTGTTTCGTAAGAAGTAGAGGGCAAGTAGATCTCGAAGGTTTCAGCCGACAAAGGTGTTTCGACTAAAGCTATGGTGTTTTCTGTTACAATGAATCGATCCTTTTCTCTTCCCTCGGCTCTCCTTTATATAGGAGGCAGAGCCGAGAGATTTCGTGCCGTACAAGTTGCAAATTGCGAGGAGGTTTATCGGGCCTTTCCTGTATTGTTACATGATTCCTAATACAACTTTATGTTTCTTATCTGAGACTCTCTGGGCTTCTGTGCTTCCAAAGCTTCAGGTCGTGGGCCTTTAGATAACCTCGGGTACTTTATTCGACAGGCCCATTCGGCATGCAACAAACCGCAAGGCCATGGCCTCCATCACCCTTCTTGTCACGTCGGAAATTTGGAATGAGCGTAATGATAGGGTCTTCCATAATAAGAGTGCCCCCTTGCATGTAATGCTAGATAGGATTAAGAGGGAGGCACGGCTTTGGGTCATTGCGGGAGCTAAAAGGTTGGGAGATATCATACCGAGAGAGTAGGCCTTGTTTTTTATTCGGACCTTCACATGTTCTTTCATGTAAAACTTCTTCTTAATCAATAGATTGGGGCAAAGCTTTTGCCCCGTTTCAAAAAAAAAAAGTCAGCCTAAGCAAATCCGCCCTTGCCTAGATGGCGAGCAGTTGAGCATGAATATCTTATTACTCAAATATATCGTACTGGTTTATTTCAGCTGGAGCGTTTTTTTCACTCCCCTCGTTAATAAAAAAATGTTTTAAATTTGACTAAATTATTTATATATACGTACACTAAATAGTAGTATAGGTATCTTACTTTAGTATCTATACAAATATCTAATTTTAGGATACACGACTCACAAAAAGTACAAGAAATCAACTAGGTGGACGTGTTTTTATCGATGGATGGAGTGCTTGGATTCATGTGTAGGAAATCCTTGTATGTCTTTCATACACTACACCATACTTCAAGCATGCTTGGAAGTTGTAGCACATGAATTTTACAGGATTTCTATGCGAGACAATGCATTTGCCCACATATAAATGGGTTTTACGCCAAACGAACCACAAAGGAGATCATGCAAAAAAAAAAAATCTAATGAACTGTATACATACGTAGTAGAAAGATTCTGAACTAAGCAAAACTGAACAGCGTCCAACTAGTCAGAGGAGCTACATTTATGGTCGATTGTCCAATACCTCGAACGACACTAGATCGTGGGAGGCTTTGCATCTGTTTGCCTCAAACTAGATTAGATTGTTGAAGGCAAAACAACTTGGCTTATTTTCAAAGTCCATCATTTGTTCTTCGTCCATGTGATTTCTCCCCACTCGGAAACCTCCCAGCGCCCTCCCGTGAGAGGGAACCAGGACTTCATCTTTGGGGTGATCCTGTCCATATGATCACTCAATGGAGCAAACGATGACATTGATATCCTCTCGAGCGCCGGCCATGCGACTCCAACTCCAAACAGAAGATTGGCGAGTTCCATCTCGGGATCCGTTCCGACAAAGCCGCTAATTCTTATCTCCCGAAGAGAGCTCAGTTGCATTTGGTCTTTGGGTGGTTTCCAGGGATCATATTCCAGGCCTTGGGGTGGCTTTGCAGCTTCAGTTTTGTCATCATCATCCTAACAGTCCAATTGAGAGAGTAATGCAAACGATGAAGATTTAAAACTAATTAACAGAAGGAATTTTAAAGACAAAGTGTGAAAGTAATTGTGGTGTTATCCTACTTACAGATCACCATATCAAATTTACTATTGAAAGATATTCTAGCAGATAATTAGCTAATCGACTATTCACAAAGGGAAAGATGCGGTGCACTCAGCACTCTAGCCAAATTTTCTACACACAAGAAATTCAAGCAATATTCGACCATGATGTACAAACTGCTGCCTATCCAGTAGCCCCAATTGGGTTTAAAATTGGATTAACGAAATGGAAGTGCCTAACCCTCAATTGATCAAAAAAAATAGTATAGCACCCACTCGATCAACCAAACAGGCTTTCTTTGGATCGTATTCACGTGGCCCCTCCTTCCCTCCTTAATTGCCCTGCGCCTTTTTTAACTAGGATCTTTTGCAAAGGGGATTAAAAAATGCAATTGCAAATATATATGGGATTCCACATCCATATGCAAACTGTACGTCTACGACTAAAAATATGCATAGATTTTTCAGGTGAATAAGTAGAACGTGCATATAAATGTGAAGATGCATTCAAATTACACACATATATGTAATTGCGTAATTGCTCATCTTATCTATATAAAATTTCATGTAAAAAACGTTAGTAGTTCTAATTCACGTAAAAAATGACATCAGTTTCAGTTGCAGATATATGTCTACTTCACCCTAAAAAAGGAGAAAGATATATGTCAACTTGCACATCTATATGCATTTGCACGTAAGAATATACCATGAGTTCTCTATTACATGCACGCGATTGCGCATCTATATGCAATTGCACGAATAGAAAAACTAAAAAATGCCTACAAAAAATCTCCAAAATATGTGAAACCAAAGCTTAATGCATCCACATCGGGGTTAAAAAGGAAGAAAAAGGACAACTAGAAATAGAAGCAAACCTCCCCTAAAAATTACTATCTTGTTACTCCAGCAGCCCAACACAAAAAGTAAAAAAACCGTACATGTTACAATGCCCATAGGCCCACAGAGAAATAGGGCGACCCAACAAGAAAACGAAAAACAAAAATTTACTGAGACCTAACGTAATTTTCTTGGCTAACCGAGATGTGGCAAAGCGTTAACAAAATGCTGCATCAATGGATCTACAAAAATGATGCATCAGTTGACATGAACTAAGATAGCTTATCATGATCAAATTTACAAATAAAAATCCTTACGCATTGAAAGAAAACAGAGATATACCCGCTTTTTATGTATCTATGTAAATGATTTTAAACGTCTCACAATGTGAGACTGCATCCAGGTGCTTACTTACCGGAACAGTAATATATTGGTTACTCTGCCTTGTTACTTGGTGCAGCATTGATACGTCAATGTGAAGCAGAGTTAGGTTTGGGCATCGCCTAAGGAAGGAAAAAACACTTGGGCCGATTGGACATCGAAGAAATCGGAGAATCGTGATGATCTTCAATGAGAGTGTCCTGATGTTGGGAAGACATGGTATGTGTTCCATGAAGTCCTGCACACATGCAGCAAAAAATTAACTCTTGATAGTATGTGGAGGTGCAGTTTTATCTAATTTGCTAGCTAGTTAGCTTAAAATTTCGGAACAGAAACTGAAATGTATTTGTACCTCTCTTGCCAACATGGATGGCTTGAATCCATCTGGTATGTCAACAAAAACATCTAACCGGTGAGCTCCGGAGCATGTCTCAAGGAACCGCACGACATCAGGCAAAGAGAAGTCGATTCTCGATATGCTGGGCCAGTAGACAAGGAGGCCAGACAAGCGGCGGACACACCGAACGTCGGTTAGAAAGTTGAGCTGCTTGGGGAACCTGCCGGACCAGGTGATCACCTCCAGCCTGGGCGCAGAGATGCTCACCAGAGTGTCGGTGGTGAGCGCCGCCAAACTCCTGAAGCAGTGGACCACGGTCAGCAGCCGGAGCTTGGCAGCAACCAGCTGCAGCAGCGCAAGTTGGTAGACGTCGTCGACCTTGAGCTCCTCGAGCATGTCCATGTGAAGGATGAGCGGCCACAACCCCTGCTCCCCACCGTTCCCGGTCATATTGTAAACACTGCGAAGGTGCAGCTTGGTTAGCTGAGGGAAGCATGATGACAAGAACTCGCCGAACCGATGCATCTGCAGTTTCAGATTCGAGAGGCTCAGCTCCGTCAACCGGCTGAATGCAGCAGGTTCTGGGTGCTCCGGGAAGATGAGCAAGGGTTTGTGATAGAAGTTGGCGCTCAAGGTCAGGGCCATGGCCTTGGCCTGCAAGCTGCTTGGCAGAACCAGCTGTTCGAGGGAATACCGGTCCAGCTCAACGCAGATAGATCCGACGACGCGCGGCATGGCGTCGCGGAGCCAAGCGGCTGTGGCGGGGCCGAGGTTGGACCCGCAACCGATGGCCACGTTGAGCGACGGGATGTCGGGCGCTTCGCCGTACTGCGCGAGCACCGCGCGGGCGACGTCGAGGAACCTTTCTTGGTGCAGCTCGTCGGAGATTTTGAGGTCGGGGGTGTGCGTCCAGGCACGCCGCCACCGCCTGGAGAGCGCGGACGAGCGTACGGCCTCCAAGGCCGGCACGAAGGAGAGGATGTGCCCCAGAAGGTCGTTGCCAAGTCCGCTGATCCGGTCGACATCGCCGCGTCTGCCGCGAAATTGCGGGTTTACAGCAACGGCGCATCTCTTGCTGGATCGGCTTCGTTCCGCCATGGAGAGCTCCGCGGTGTTTCTCTGTAACGTATTTTCGCGTGACTTTTTAAGTGCTTACAGGCGATCGGAGAGGAGCGACGCCGCCGGCGAGAGCTGCCGCGGAGCTAGGACGACGAGATGGGAAGATTGCGGCTGCTGCGCGCGGAGTGAAACGGCGAGATCGGCGGAGAAGTGCGCGGCGTTAGGGCTTTCGTTCGCCGGGATTGGGGAACGACCAGCGGTTCGACATTGGATATTCTTTCGTCAGAAATATATTCGGCGTATATTAGGCCTCTACTCCAGGGCCATGCCTCTGGGGCCGGACGAGAAGCACACATTTTCGGCCCAGCCCAGACATGGCACACAAATAAACGGGCCGTGCTCGACGGCCCGCCATAGCACATGACCTATCACCGAAACAAGGAAAACCTATTTCCCGCCCATTAGCGGGACATATTGAAAACCCCGCCAAGTATCTGGTGCCCGATAGATTTTTTTTCCGGGCAGACATTTTGGTTTCCGGACCACTTTTATTTTGGTTTTAAATGGTTTTTCTCCTTTTGGTGGTTACTTCATTTTTCTGCTTTTTGAACTTTTTTGAGTTTGTATTTTTTTCCAAATTTGAACGTTTCTTAGTTTTCCTTTTTTTAGGTTTTCTAATTTTCCTTTTTCCGTTTTGAACATATTTTGAGCAAAAATTCCAGACAAGCAGTAGTAGGCCCTGTCATCGTGCAGGTGTTCTGAAGCTGGCGCCTTTATAAGCCGGATCCTGGGAGCCCTCGGGGACAACCATAACTCATTGTAACAACACGAAAGCGCCCAGATAATTCCAGACAAGCAGTAGTAGGCCCTGTCATCGTGCAGGTGTTCTGAAGCTGGGTAAATCGTGTACCACCGTCCCGAGGACTCTCGGCCCAATGGCCCCTACTTCTTCTCCCCCTCGTGAGGATCCCTCCTCCAGGTACCGTCGAATAGGCAACGACAGTTGGCGCCCACCATGGGGCCAGCGGCGTTTGGAGGCTGGAACCGGGAGGTTCCGCCATTGGAAGCTACGACGACTCCATCGCTGTGGGGCGTGTCCTTTACGCCGGCAACTTTCCGATCATCCCTCAGGACGAGTGCTGGATTCCGGCTAAGACCGACCCCATGAAGCTCTACATCGTCCCAATCGGAGGCATTCACATCTTCATCGGCGAGACTGTCGATTCCCACGGAAACGCCCTGGTAAGTCACGCTGACGCGACCGCCGGGAGGAGGACGCGAGCGAAGATTTAAGACGCAGGAACTTCATAAGGAAGATTCCGCCTTAGATCTGGAAATTTCAAAACCCACCCAATCCGCCCCTGAGCAGGAAATTACGATGGAAGACCAATGCAGATCCGTGTGGGTCTCCCAGTTGTTAGAGAAGCAAAGGTGCCACTTCGTGCACTTCCTCGCACATACCGCAGGAACCGCCCCTCCTCCGGATGGAGCCGGATCCATGCAGGTTGAGGCTACCGGAAACATCGATGCTCCGGATCAGCAAGTGGCTGTTGGAGACAACAACGCTCTGGATCAGCAAGAGGATGCCAGAGACAAAAAAGAATCCATCCTTGGAAATCTAAGCCCAATCTCTGACGATGCTTCCTCTATGGACACAGAAGAGTACAACCGCATGACGAAGGAGTTGGAAGACACGAAGAAAGCTGAAGCAGAATCCGCCTCGCCAAAGGAGGTCCTTGTGACCTTAATTGGGCTAGAGCAAGGAACTGTGGTAGAAGCGACTCCGACCGACGTCGGACTGCCAGGCCCGTCCAATTCGGAGACTCCGCCACGACCACGCTATCGCATTGTGCCGGATCCCAGAGAAGGACGTGTCCTCGAACATGGGGAAGATATGTCCATAGAAGAGCTCGCCAGGCAGGTAGGCCGGGGTGCTATTGCAAACTCGGAAATCCTGACCAAACCAATAACTCCGGAGGATGCCGCAGACCCGGAAGCTCTAGAAGCCAAAGGGAAGGAATTGTTGGCTACTGCTAAGAGATTTGCCAACACCGCAGTAGTAATGCTGGAGGAAAGGCAAGATGCAGAGGATGTGATGACGAAATTCCTCGAAAGAGAGCGCCAAGCTGTAGAATACTTGGAGGAGGCCAAAGCACTCCGAGCGCGGTGGGAAACCATCATAGACGATGCCAGCAAGGAAGCAGATACGATCCGTCGGGAAGCCATTCGTCCCCGCAAGATCAACTTTGTGACCCCCACCGATCAGCAGCCACTCACAACTCCAAAGGACAAATATGAAGAAGGCTGCGGAGCTTTTGGCCAAGAACGATGAGGAAATTGACATCAACCACCTCTGCACACTCGTAGCTTCAGCAATGAAGCAACAGAGTAAGGCAGATACTTCGCGCAGGTTGGAATCCAACCCGAAACTATGTGTATCCACCGCGCAGAAGGACGCCTCAGGAAGGGAACATCGTGATGACGAATCACGCACCGGATCCACGGAGCGCAGAAGAAGAACCAGAGAACATCCAAATCCGATCCCCATACCCTCGAAAACACATCCGACGGACCCAAACAAGGGAAAGGATCCGATGTACACTGGCAGGGACAAGTACCAGAACCCGTCACCTTCGCCCCAGAACCCGCGTCCTCCTCTGCCACCTCGCCGATGTAGTCCAGCTGGAAACACCAGACCCCATGGGCTAGTGGAATTAATATCCACGACAACATGGTCCCTCAGAGGAATCGGAACACGGAACACACGCCGGAGCCTCGTTGAAGCCGGAAGGAAGAACGCGAGCCCGAGCCCCGCAAAAGCCGGAACGAGGGAGGCGACCGCCATCATGGAGAAGGTAGCCACCGAAGCCGGAGTCAGCAACAAAAAGGGCGCGGAGAATCTGAAGGCGGGAGCAAAAGGTCCCACCGGCCCCCTCGCAGATCTCCCTCCCGACCACCTTGTGGTGGAGGCGGAGGCCGGAGATCTCGCTCTCGTTCAAAATCTCCCGCCCGAAACAGCCCGCGCGACGCACGAGAACGTCTCAACGAATACAGATCCGAATACATTGGCCCAAAGTGCTTCGTCAGGATGATCCGAGAGGAGCCAAAGCCAAAAGGCTTGAACCTCAAGCTACCCGGAAATCTGAAGCATTATGATGGCAGTGAAAGGCCCGATACCTAGATTGAGGACTTCTTCAATGCAGTCGGCTTTGCCGGAGGGACCCCCAATGTAGCCTGCCGCATGCTTGAGTTGTACCTTGTTGGTCCAGCTCGTACCTGGCTCAGAAAACTCCATCTTTTGCTGGTTGGACCTGAAGATCGCATTCGAGAAACACTTCAGCGGCACCTACAAGAGACCTGCCACAACAAGCGACCTGCAGGCATGTATCCAGAAGAAGAATGAAACCTCTCGAGATTTTCTCACTCGGTGGTTAGCAACAAGAAACGAGTGAAGAGAATGTCGATGACCGCACAGCTATGCACGCCTTCATAGGTGGCTTGCAGCTGGGAGGGCTCCTCCGGCATAAGCTTACTTGCCTGATCAACAAGAATAATCTGACCTTATATGACATGATCGACATTGCGAGTACTCACACCGCCGCTGATGACGATGCAGGTG
The DNA here is from genome assembly GCA_030979885.1 of Lolium multiflorum. NCBI lineage: Eukaryota > Viridiplantae > Streptophyta > Magnoliopsida > Poales > Poaceae > Lolium > Lolium multiflorum. Next base: position 219,750,108 of record CM061747.1, read on the forward strand.
GAGAACTTACAGCCACAACCATACCCTTGCACCAGCAAAAGAAGAACCATTATAACGGCGGCAGCAACAACAACACGCGGAAGAACCCCTCCGACGACCAGAAGAGCGGCAGATCCGACATGGTCGCCATGACGTTCCAACGCGGAGGTCAAGGAGGCGAAAGAGGCCGCGACCGTGGTGGCGGAGCCGGCAGGGGCCAGCAGCGCGCTGACGAGGTCACCGTTGCTGGAACCCGCGCTCCCCAAACTTACGAAGAATACAGGGATATGCCATGCCTGGCCCACATTGATCCGGCTACCGGCAAATCCTCTCACACCAATCGCAACTGCAAGTTGGTCAATGATCTCAAAACTGACTCGGAAGCATGATACAAGCGTGCTCGGAAGCACCGCCCACGCGACAAAGGAGGCAAGGGCAAGAACAACGAAAAGGACGAGGATAGTTCCGAGGCGATGGAAGAAGATGACGCTTCGCCGGATCCCAAAGAGGGTTCCGCAGCTAACAAATCCAATCCCTTCGTCAAAAAGAGTGTTGGTGCATACCACACTTTCCTCGGAACCCCAACGGTCCGGGCCAAGAAATCGGCCCTCCGGGTCCTAAACTCCACAGTTCCGGCTGTGCCACACTACGTCAAGTGGTCGGAAAAACCCTGCACCTTCGACGAGGCAGATCATCCGACTGTCATCCCAAAAGAGTCCTATGCCCTGGTTGTGAGTCCCCGCATCGACGGGTACAACTTCTCCAAGTGCATTATGGATGGCGGAGCTAGCCTAAACATCATGTACCTGGAGACTCTGGAAAGAATGAACCTTACCAAGGAGCAGCTTAAGCACAACACCACTGAGTTTCATGGTGTGGCTCCGGGTAAAATGGCAAACTCCCTGGGCAGCATCAAACTTCCCGTGGCCTTCGGCCATGTCAACAATTTCCGCAAAGAGATGATCACGTTTGAAGTTGTGCCCTTCAAGAGCTCCTACCATGTCATCTTCGGCAGGCCCACCTACCACAAGTTCCACGCAAGGGCATGCTACATCTACAACAAGCTCAAGATTCCGGGTCCTAACGGTATGATCACCGTATCCGGAGACTATAAGAAAGCTCGAGACTACGAGGAGGGAGAAGCCGCCTTCGCAGAATCTGTGATATCTGGAGAGGAGCTGCAAGGCTACAAGGCCACGGTGGATCTGAATGAGATGCAAACCACCAAGAAGCAGATCTCCGAACAGAAGAACTCATTCAAGGCCGCGATAGACACCAAGAAGGCCGACCTCAAGGCAGGCGATAGTTCCAAGCAAGTGTCTATTGAAGCTGGCCTCGACCCAAAATAGGAAGACGCGCTCGTCGAGTTCCTCCAAGCTAACATGGATATCTTCGCATGGCAACCTTCTGACATGGCCGGAGTACCAAGGGAACTCGCCAAGCACTACCTCAACATAAATCCGGGTGCCAAACCGGTGAAGCAAGCTATGCGACGCTTTGGAGACAAGAAGCGCCGCGCCATAGGGGTGGAATTAGAAAAGTTACTAGAGGCGGGATTTGTAGTAGAAGTTATCCATACTAACTGGGTCGCAAACCCTGTCCTTGTACCCAAAAAGAATTCTGATATACTAAGAATGTGCATCGATTACTCCGGCTTGAATAAGCATTGTCCGAAGGATCCGTTCCCCTTGCGCGCATTGACCAAGTTAATGATTCGACAGCAGGGCGGAACTTCCGTGTTTTCTTGACGCATATTCGGGGTATCATCAGATCCGGATGAAGAAGTCTGACCAAAAGGCGACCTCGTTCATCACACCCTTTGGCACTTACTGTTTGTTTTGCCAAAACCCACCGGTGAGCGGTGGTTAAAACAGAAGAGCGGGAGGCTTCAAGGCTGGGGGCCCTGGTCCCTCAACGTCGTCCGGCAAATGTTCGGCACACGTCAAGCGGTTGCAAGGGCGTGCCACTGACCTATACCTGGCCGGGAAGGTGTTGGATTTGCCGATTAGTTTCTGCATGGCAGACACGTAAACATTAAATACGAGCCCGATCGGCTCTCGGGTTGCCCTGTGGATCGGCTCAAAGCCCGATGCCCATGGTTCACTTCGGGTTAACGATGACACGGGGCTCCTGCTTGATCAATATAAAGCTAAACCAATCTACGACAGTTTAGGGTTTTCACCGCATGATCGGAACATCCTACGCGTAGTTGAGCCTAATAGACACGAAAGATAATGGAAAACTAACCCTAAAAGAGGCCTAAAAACCAACACTAAGTCAATTCCCGGAACATCCCTCTTAGGACTAACAAACCATACCTTACGTGCTACCGGATCGTTCAACCCGTTTGCAAGGCCTAACCATACAGATATTAAACCAATCCTTGAAGAATCAAGGAGCAACTATAACAGATTGGATCTACTAAATAACGAACAAGCAAGGTGCTGCCCTTACACCTAGATAGGTATAAGGGCAGCTAGATGTCGAGGGACGGCATGGCTAAGCAAATATGAATAAGAAAAGCATCCATGCAAGCCCCAAAACATCTATGATAAATAGTGCTACTCGCCATCAACAACGCTTCAGCACGAGCAACACAAGGTAAACGAATAAACGTGTCTGCCTAGATCGCAAGATGCAATCTAGGCGACATGATGCTACCGGAGAAAACCCTCGAAAGAAGGGTGGCGATGCGCCTGATTTGTGTTTGTTGTGAACGTGATTGTCCTCCTTTTTCGATAACCCTAGATACATATTTATAGTCCAAGGGACTTTCTAATTCGGGCGTGCACCTAACCGCGCACGGGTTAAACTCTATCTCTTAATTCTAAACTAAGATGCGATCTACTATATTTATAGATACACGGGCAATCTAGCCCAAACTCTTCGTGCAAGGCCGCTTCAAAGATGCTCCACGCGTATATCCTTCAAGCCCATCTTCACTTACGGCCCATCTCCTGATTTGGCCAAAATCTGGTGATAACACTGTTATGCCACCATGCCTTTTGGTTTGAAAAATGCAGGTGCCACTTACCACCGTACGATGCAGCGATGCCTGAAGGACCAAATTGGCCAGAACATACACGCTTACATCGACGACATCGCGGTCATGACCCGGAAGGATCCGACTTGATCAGCGACCTCACAGAAACCTTTGAAAATCTCCGACAGTACAAGATGATGTTGAATCCGCTAAAGTGCGTCTTTGGCGTGCCAGCCGAAAAACTCCTTGGCTTCATTGTCTCTCATAGAGGCATTTAGGTAAACCCGGATAAAATCTAGGCTATTTTGTGCATCAAGAGGCCAACTTGTCTCAAAGATGTGCAACGACTAACTGGTTGCATTGCTGCAATCAGTAGGTTTGTTAGCCGTCTTGGCGAGAAGGCACTACCTTTATACAAACTACTAAAGAAAATAGACAAATTTGTCTGGGACGACGCAACAGATGCAACACTTTAGGGATTGAAGGACATACTCTCGTCCCCACCTATCTTGGCAGCTCCAGATGAGTCAGAGCCTATGCTCCTCTACCTGGCATCCTCCAACAAGGTCATTAGTCTCGTTATCGTGGTGGAGCGAAAGGAAGAAGGTCATGACTACGGAGTCCAAAGGCCAGTATATTATATTAGCCTATGGAGTATTCCTAGGTAGCCGGAAGCTGAGACACTACTTCCAGGAGCATCATCAACAACTCTGACGCAATAGGGCGTGTAGCGAAGTGGGGCATAGAACTTTCTGCCTTCGACATCAACTACAAAGTCAGATCCTCGATCAAGTCCCAAGTATTGGCAGATTTCCTCGTTGATCGGACTGAAGCGCCGGAGGGCACACTTGTGCCAGAACCTGAAGCTTGGGTTATGCATTTTGACGGATCCAAGCAGCATCAAGGCTCGGGGGCTGGAGTTACCCTGAAGTCACCAACCGGAGAAGAACTGTAGTACATTCCATAGATTCAGTTCGAAGCTACAAATAATATGGTCTGCGCATCGCTAAGGAGATTGAGATCAAGCACATCATATGTTGCGGAGATTCCGACCTGGTGGCACAACAAGTGGCCGGGACCTGGAACGCCAGAAACTCCATTATGGCGGCTTACAGAGACGAAGTTGACGAAATCGCCAAGTGCTTCCTCGGATATGAAGTCAAATACATTAGGAGAGACAACAACACAACGGCAGATATGCTGTCCAAGCTCGGATCTGGCAGGAAACCCATTCCTCCTAGAATTTTCCTTGAGCATCTAAGGACACCCTCGATAAAGGGCGCTAACCCGGAAAACCCAGATGTGGCGGTGTCTCTGGATAAGGAGGTGATGGTTATTACTCCGACTTGGACCCGACCTTTCCTGGACTACCTCATCGACCAGAAGTTGCCAGAGGATGAAGTCCTCGCACGACAGGACATCAGACAAGCAAGATCCTACACAATAATTGATGGACAGCTCTATAAACGAAGTGCAAACAAGGTATTTTTGAAATGCGTCTCAAATCAAGATGACATTGAAATCCTCAGAGAGATCCATGCAGGTGATTGCGGGCATCGCGCCGCTCCTAGGTCCCTGGTTGCAAAAGCTTTCCGGTAAAGTTTTTACTGGCTAACAGCTAAAAAAGATGGTGAGAAAATAGTGAAAACTTGCCGAGGTTGTCAGTACTATGCTACTCAACCAAATGCTCCGGCTCAGGAGCTGAAGACCATCCCTATCACTTGGCCGTTCGCGGTTTGGGGGCTTGATATGGTCGGAAAATTAAAGAAATCATCTCCTGGCGGTATTGAGTACCTCTTGGTCGCTATTGACAAGTTCAGTAAGTGGATCGATGCAAAGCCAGCAAGAAATCCCGATGGTGCTACGGCACCAAAATTCGTTTGCAGCCTCGTAGTGAGATACGGCATCTCACACAGCATAATCACAGACAATGGCACGAACTTCGTACAGGGAGAACTAAAGGATTATTGCAATGATGTAGGGATCCGGCTTGACCTCGCATCTGTGGCTCATCCACAATCCAATGTGCAGGTTGAGCGACCCAATGGCCTCATACTAGCCGGAGTCAAACCTCGCCTTGAAGAACCGCTGCGCCGTGCAGCCGAAGCTTGGGCTGAGGAGTTAGATTCTGTTATGTGGAGTTTACGAACTACCCCTAACAGGTCAACTGGATTTACACCTTTCTTCCTAGTATACGGATCTGAAGCTGTGCTCCCCTCCGATATCATCCATGGTTCCCCGCGAGTTTCCACCTACAATGAAGAAACTGCTGACAAGGCTCGACAACTTGTTATCACAAGATTTTAACCGGATCAAGAGATGGGCCGTGATGAAGATGGGCTTGAAGGATTTACACGTGGAATGTCTCTGAATCGGCCTTGTACGTGAATTTGGGCTGAATTGCCCGTGTATCTGTACATTATAGTAGATTGCATCTTAGTTTAGAATTAAGAGATAGAGTTTAGCTCGTACACGGTTAGGTGTACTTCCAAAGATAGAAAGTCCACAGACTATAAATATGTACCTAGGGTTATTGAGAAAGGAGGACCATCACGTTCACAACAAACACAAACCAGGCGCATCGCCACCCCTTGTTCGAGGGTTTCTTCCGGGTAAGCATCATGCTGCCTAGATCGCATCAGTATACGTTTATTCGTTATCTGGTATTGCTCGTGCTGAAGCGTTGTTGATGGCGAGTAGTACTGTTTATCTTAGGTGTTTTGGGGCTTGCATCGATGCTCTTATGATCTGCTTGCTTAGCTATGCTGCCCCTCGATATCTAGCTGCCCTTACACCTATCTTAGGTGTAAGGGCAGCACCTTGCTTTGTCTTTATTTAGTAGATTCGATCTGTTACGGTTGCTCCTTGTTCTTCAAGGATTAGTTTAATATCTGCATAGTTAGGCCTTGCAAACGGGTTGAACGATCCAGTAGCGCGTAGGGTACGGTTTGCTGATCCTAGAAGGGACGTTCCGGGAATCGACACCATGTTGGTTTTTAGGCCTCATCTAGGGTTAGTTTTCCGTTATCTTACGTATCTGCCAGGCTCAATCACGTGTAGGATGTTCCGGTTATGCGGTGAAAACCCTAAACTATCGTAGATCTGATTAGCTTAGTATGGATAAAGCAAGAAACCCATGTTATTGCATCTTTAACATGAACCATGGGTTGATCGGCTCCTTGAGCCGATCTACAGGGTAACTGAGAGCCGATCGAGGCTCATTTAATGTTTACGTGTCTACCATGCAGGAAACTAATCGAAGCGATCCAACACCTTCCTGACCAGGTATAGGTCAGGTGGCACGCCCTCGCATTCGCCAGGACGTGTGCCAGAGCACTGCGGGCCGTTGTTCGAGGTACCAAGGCCCACCAGCAGTCCGCCGGTGGATTTTGGCAGGCAACACAACTATCTGTGGACCTGATCGAAGAGGCTCAGAATCTAGCTTACCAATGTTCCACCATTTACCAGCAGAAACTCCGACAATATCATAGTCGTCGAGTTCGGAACCGCTCGTTTATGGAAGGTGACTTGGTCCTCCGCCTTCGACAGGTGAAAGAGCATAAGTTGCAATCTCCATGGGAAGAACCTTTTGTCATCAGCAAAGTGTTGCACAACAGATCTTATTACCTCGTTGATTTCCATGAGTTAAAGGATAGACCTGCCAATTGGTACCGGAAACGCAAGCGGGAGGATCCAGATGACATATACGATGAAACAGACCGTCCCTATAATATAGCAAAGCTACGTCATTTCCACACTTAGCAATTTTCCCATTACATACTTTGTAATTGTTATGATACATGATCAATGAAATAAAGCATATGGTTCACTCTTTGAGTCTTTTACCTCCTTTAGTTCTTCATTTTTGGATCGTGTATGTTTTCCAACTAAAACCGCAGAGCTGGATGTTTCCGCCTAGGCGTGTATAAAAGTTGTGATTTTCAAAATCGTCCTTTAGGACGTAAGCTTAAGTTTTCTGGTGGATGAGTTTTTTGTTGCGAACTTATGGATTCCGGGTAGCGACTTATGGCACCTCGGCTGGGGGCTTGTTTCCACGGTTATTGACGGATCGCCATTGGGCTTCGTCGCTGTCGGTGAGATTTTTCCGGTTAAAGGTCTTCCGGCTCGTGGAAGGTCAAATAAGCAAGACGGAAAACTCAGAAACTAGCACTTGCTTTCAAATAACGAAACATGCATATATAATCAAACGGATAGCAGGATAAGTTTTTTCCATGCAATCATTTCGTCCTAGCTACTTAAAAATATTTATGTTATACTAGCATAAAACCCGTGCGTTGCACCGGGAGTGAAGAAAACTAACTTTTGCTTAAAATATTGGCACGACCTAAATTTTTCCCAAAGTTGTTCCATTCTTGTGCGGGCACAATAAATTAAGGTTGCAACAATCTTAGTATATGTCAACATTGGTGTACAAAAATATAGTAACATGTAATAACAAATATATGTCTACAGATGATTAAAAAAATATTGTATTCCATGTGACAATGCTAGCCCCAATCAATTGTGTCTCCTTTCACATAATCACAATTTATGGACTAAAAGTACAACACATGGAAGAAAGGAAACTAAGCTACTGTTTCTAGACTCTGTGTGGATATTTACCTATATGTGTACAGATTAATATATTTACATGCTTGTTTGCATAAAAGAAAATAAATAGTATAATGGCATCTAATATGCACTATCAGTTGTCTATTTACGCTTTGAATAGACAAAAAGTAAATATTTTGAGGAACTAAGTTAAAATTGAATTCATCTAGTACGTAAATTGTATCAAAACTGATTGAAACAATGATGTACAATTGTACATACGGCGGTTGAAAAATCTAGTGGTGTTTTCATCTGAAAGTGGAGGAGTTGAATAGCATATATACCAATGGCAGTTTGCACGATGAGGACGTACGGCTGCCGTTGTCCAGGAATACAGCGGCGTACTACTCCAGTCCGTCCTCTTCGTCCACCGCACCAGTCCGACCTCTTCTATATTTTTCCCTACGGTTCTTGCTAGCAGTGCGAACTCTTCCCCTGTAGTTCTTGTGTAGCAATTGTTAACCTGAGTGGTTTTTTTATCAGGTAATATCAATGAAGATCGCACCAACACATGCACGTTGCGGTAGCAAACATCAAAACTCAAATACAATCGGTACCCAGCTGACCATTGAGAATAGGTAGCTCAGCTGTATGTGCTGCTAGAACAGGACCGAGTCAGAGTCTCGGCCAAGATGGGCCGATCAAACAGGAGTTGCGCCTCTTTCTACTGCGAGTAGGCCGCTCGGTGGAGTTAATTTTCTCGACTCTTGAGGAACGCGAGCCACCCGCCAGGATCGATCTCAGATGGCGGGAATCGGGCGCAGCGATCTGGACTTTGTAGGCGGGCAATGGCCGGTTGGCAGCAGCGCACGGAATCAAGCGCAGCGGTGTCCCTGGCTCCCTGCTCAGGTCCAGCTCCGCCGCTGTCTTAAACTCCACACCACCGTTGAACGTCGTTCCTGGCGTCGCTCAGGCTTGCCGAGAAATATGTAGCGCTCCTCCTCTAATCGCTCGGCCAAATCACTCCGAGAGGCATCGCCACCAGCGCTCGCCGTGCACTTTGTTCCGGTCGAATCCTAAGGGTATGGCGAAGGATTGCGTTGGAAAAGATGAAGTGGAACCGGTTTGAGGCATAGATTGGGCTGGGCCACAAGTTAATGTCATATGCGGAGGCGTCGCGCGCCACAACCGCTGTTCTTGGCTCGAGCGTGCAGGTCCTATCCCTTCGGATCTCACCGTCGGCGGGGGCGGGGTGGAGGAGAGCGGATGCAGCAGTCAGAGGCAGCGACGAAAAGCATAGTGTTGCGGGGCTTCGGGAGAAAAAAAGAACTTAAACAGTTTTTTCACTTGTGGATGGCAGTGGTGGGTAATTTAGATTAACTTGAGGGGTAGTGTAAAGTTGGACGGACGACCGAGGGAGAAACTCTTTTGCTTTTATTATTAGGTATAGATTATAAACCCTCGATGGGGCCAAAATGATGTAGTGTTTATGATTTCCCCGCAGGAACAAGTTTTTTACTTCTCCTTGGCCGGAGAAGAACGACCCTCAGCGTCAGCTTGTGCTTGGTTCTTCTCCGCTTGCTTAGCCGGAGAAAAAACAACATCACCATCACTTTCTTCAGCCTCTTTAGCCGGAGAAGCAGCGCCTTCATCAACACCCTTGGACTTGTTCTTCTCAGCTTCCTTGGAGCTGGTCTAGGTAAATTGGCTTCCGTCCCCGAATCCGGCTGGTCTTGCCTCTGCTTCACGCTCCTTCTCAAGCTCCGCTTAGAGAGGTTCGTCAGCAGGAAGCACTACCTTGTCGTAGAATTCGTCGTGACAAATGCGCCGTGCGATCCTGGTGTCGTAGCCACTGCACGCATCCAAAAGCGCATCTGCATCAACATTCGGAGGAATGCTGGCAGTGGTCACGTCAATATCAAGTCCTAGAGCACGAGCAAGGCACATCGCCAAGGACATTTGAGCAGCGCCTCTGGCTAAAGAAGCTCGGAGATCGACGACAAGCTCCGGCAGGACATCCATTCTCTAGATAAGCCCGCGAACGTCATAGGTTTGGCTCTCTTTGATCGCCAACTTATGGCAGATCTTGCGGCATGCTGAGACTAGGTCCCTGCAGTCATCTCCGGCCAGCTTGATCAAGTTGTCACACGGAAACATCTCGCGTCGGGCCTCATCATATCCAAGTGGCTCTATAAAAGTTGATCAGAGTTAGACGTCATTCAGTGTTATGGAGAACTGATTTGGTTTTGGGTTCCGGATCCTTACCCATGACGTCGGAGTTGAGCAGGTCCCAACCTTGTTCTGCCGTCCTCATGTAGGTTTGGAGGTGTTGGACATTATCTTGGAGGCTTTTAAGAGTGGCACTGTCCTTCCTCCGCTTCTCCACCAGATCAGCCTTTTCCCTGATAAACTCGGAATTCTTCTCCGACAGCTGCTTCTCAGCAAGTTCCCGATTTTCCTCCGCCTCCTTCAGCTTTGACTCTAAGTCCTTGTGGGTGGAGCGTAGGCTCTCCAATTCTGAGGAAGCAGTTGCCAGGGAGGAGGACGCACCTGTTCAAATTAAACAAAGTAAGTTCAAAGTCGGAAATTTGGAATAATGACGAACTGGTCAGAGACATACCTTGGGCTTCCACTAGCATTTTTTCCAGCTCCGCGATCTTCTCTTTGGCATCATGAATTTGATCCGCCTGCCCAAGGGTAACATGGCGCTGCAGGGAGATATTCTTGTGGAGCTCGTAGTGCAGCACTTGTTGTTCCTACGGCAGTGAAAAATAATGATAAGTTCCGATTGCATATAGTTAAGTGTAGATCTTTTCGAAGCATCATTGCCGGAAAATTTCCGCCATGACGCTTGGGGGCTACCACGACACTTTAAAATCTCTCAGTTTAGTTTACTCAAAGTATCAAGGTGCAAACTATTATTAGTTTCCGCCTAGATACTTGGGGGCTACTGGGAAGATTTGTTTACCTTGCGTTTGACGAGGAGTTGGTCGTAGAACTCGCTGATCTCCCTTTTGTGATTTTGAATGTCGGAACATTCAACATCAGCTTTACCCAATGCGTTGTTTAGCATGGAGTTTAGTAGATCTTGCTCGAGCTCCCATTTCTCCGCCTCCATAAGTTTGTAGAAGAACTTGTGGGAGTACGCCTTGGGAGTAGCGAAGAGGTCAGAGGGATCACCGAAATTGGCCGGAAATGCGACGACATCCTTAGCCGAAGCTTCAGCCTTATCTGCAGAGGTGACTTCCGCCTCCTCTGGACCTTTGTCTTAGGGCTCTTCCAGAGCAGCTCGCTTTGTGGCGGAGAAGCTTCCGCCTCCTTTCCCCCTGCTCACTGGAATTATTTCCACCTGAGTTTCGGTGGCGGGATCAGGGGTGGGGTGAGCCTCAGGCGGAGTAGGTTGGGAAGCTGGGTTGGAGGCACTTGTGGGAGCTGGAGTGGTGGGGCCAACGGCAGTGACGTCTTCAAGAAACTGGTGATGGGCTTCTTGGTGCTAACCCGTGAAGCGGTGACCTTCTGGCTCCTACACCAAGTAAAGAAAAGGCATACGCGATAAAGTTTTAACTTCACAACTAAGAGTTTATATTTCGGAACACTTACGTGGCTCCGGGGAGTTGCGGGCGTTACCCTCTTTCGGCTGTAGCCAGCAGCTTGATGCGGTCGCGCTCCGCCTTCTTGGAGTCAAGGCGCTGAGGAGGTTTCGTTTTTTCCTTCTTGGCGGAGGCCTCGCCGCTGGTTCCGGCATCTGTGCCGGAAACTTTGGCGCGGGGACGTTTTGGAGCACGAGGGGGAGCTTTCTTGGGAATTTGTTCTTCCCCCTCATTATCGTCCTCCGGATCCTCCTCCACCTTTCCGGCGTCAGTGGGTAAGCGGAATACATCTCTGAAACTATCCTCTACCAATGAGTTGAGCTGAAAGAGGAAGCATTGAAGAATTTAGAACATTTCAAGTGTAAGAAGCAAAATGGCTAATTGAGAAAACGCACTGGAGGGCACTTGTTGTTGATGTATGATGACCCACAAGTATAGGGGGTGTATCGTAGTATCTTCGATAAGTAAGAATGTCGATCCCAACGAGGAGCAGAAGGTGTTGGCACCAGTTTCGATGAAGGATTCACTGTAAATGCTCACAAACAAGTATTCAAGGGGTTTTGATGTAACAGATGAATAAAGTACGAGTAAGTAAAATGCGAGAGAAATAATTGCAGCAAGTGGCCCAATCCTTTTTAGCACAAAGGACAAGCCGGTTTGTTTACTTATAATGACCAAGCGTTCTTGAGGACACACGGGGATTTTAGTCTAGTACTTTCGCTTCATGTGGTTTAATAATCTTCATTGTTTTGATAAGTGTTGTGTGGGTGAACCTATGCTAATGCACCGCCCTTACTAGGACTAATACATACTTGTGATTATACCCCTTGCAAGCATCCGCAACTACAAGAAAGTAATTAAGATAAATCTAACCACAGCCTTAAACTCTGAGATCCTGCGATCCCTCTTGCATCGATATACTAACGGGGGCTCAGGTTTCTGTCACTCCGGCAACCCCGCAATTAGCAACCGAATACAAGATGCACTCCCCTAGGCCCATAAATGGTGAAGTGTCGTGTAGTCGACGTTCACACGACACCACTAGAAGAATGACACCACAACTTAAATATCATAACATTGAATATTACTCAACCATAATTCACTACTAGCATTTAGACTTCACCCATGTCCTCAAGAACTAAACGAACTACTCACGAGACATCATATGGAATACAATCAGAGGTGATATGATGATGAATAACAATCTGAACATAAACCTTGGTTCAATGGTTTCACTCAATAGCATCTATAGCAAGTAGAGAATAATGCCGGGAGAGTTTCCCCTATCATACAATCAAGATTTAACCCGAATTGTTACAGCGGTGACGAGGTGCAGCGATGGTGATGGCGGTGTAGATGGTGGAGATGATGATGATGATGGTGGAGATGATGTCCCGCTCGATGACGATGGCGATGGCGTCAATTTCCCCCTCCGGGAGGAATTTCCCCGGCGGATTCCTGCCGCCGGAGAGCTCTTTCTCTCTGGTGTTCTCCACCCCGCAGAGGCGGCTGTAACCCTTCGTGAGGTCCTCTCGTGGCTTAGGTTTTGGGGACGAAGAGAGCCGCGAAGAAAAGGAGGCGAAAGGGGCTGTGGGGCCCCCACACCACGGGGTGGCGCGGCCAGGCCATGGGCCGCGCCGGCTGTGGTCTGGGCCCACGGTGGCTCCCCTCTTCTTCCCCTTGGCTCCCTCCGTCATCTGGAAAAATAGGAATTTACGTGAAATTTCCTTCCATAGTTGATCTTCCGAAATATTGCGTTCTGACGGTGCTTTTTCCAGCAGAATCCTGGCTCCGGTGCTTGATCCTCCAATAATGATGAAACATGCAAAATAGATGAAATAACATAAGTATTGTGTCCCAATATGAAATATATCAATGAATAACAGCAAATTATGATACAAAATAGTGATGCAAATTGGACGTATCAACTCCCCCCAAGCTTAGACCTCGCTTGTCCCCAAGCGAAACTGAGCTCGATAAACAAGACCACATGTTTATGGAGTGAAGAGTCGATAAATAAAATACGGACAAGAAGCATCATATTCATTCACACAAGACATTCTAGTAAACAACTTCCTCATATAACTCATCTTGAAATAGGTAAAGAGAAATCACAAGTAAAGGTGCATAAGAAATCATAGTTGGTGATGGCAAACTTTGTTCTTGGTCAGAGAACTACTAACGGATTGTACTTCTAAGCAAAGCTTTCATATTAGATTTTATAGCTGAGCCTTCATATTTAAGCATAACAATCTCCTCATAATCATTGATAACTTCAAAGTCATATTCATTCAGATAAAATTGGTACTAAACAAGAAAGTATAAAAGACATGATTAACTGAATCATAGCATAAATGATTGGTTCACAACAACTCAATTGCTTGCTTGAGATAGAGAGAAATAGGTTTACTGACTCAACATAAAAGTAAAAGACAGGCCCTTCGCAGAGGGAAGCAGGGATTAAATCATGTGCTAGAGCTTTTCAAGTTTTGAAATCATATAAAGAGCATAAAAGTAAGATTTTGAGCGGTGTTTGTTGTTGTCAACGAATGGTAGCGGGCACTCTAACCCCCTTGCCAAACGAACCTTCCAAGAGCGGCTCCCATGAGGGACGGCATCTCTACCAGCAAGGTAGATCATCCCCCTTCTCTTTTGTTTACACATGTATTTTAGTTTTATTAAGGATGACACTCCCCCCAACCTTGGCTTTCTCAATCCATGGCTAACCGAATCCTCGGGTGCCTTCCAACATTCACATACCATGGAGGAGTGTCTATTGCAAAATTAAGTTGCTTACTGATAAATCAGAGCAAAACATGTGAAGAGAATTATTAATGAAAGTTATTAATTGGGGTTGGGAACCCCGTTGCCAGCTCTTATTGCAAAATTATTGGATAAGCGGATGTGCCGCTAGTCCATTGGTGAAAGTCCGCCCAACAAGATTGAAAGATAAAACACCACATACTTCCTCATGAGCTATAGAACATTGACACAAATAAGGAGTAATAGTTTGAATAATTTAAAGGTAGCACATGAAGTATTTACTTGGAATGGCAGAAAATACCATGTAGTAGGTAGGTATGGTGGACACAAATGGCATAGGTTTGGTCTAAGGTTATGGATGTATGAGAAGCATTCCCTCTCGATACAGGTCTTTGGCTAGCAAGGTTTGATAGCAAGCATAAAGGTTGAGGGAAACAAACAAATATACATATGATAGAAACAATCATGCATCTTTCTCATAAGCACAAGCAATTTTAACTTAAGAATACTAAACTCATTAGCATAGAGATAATAGATTAGTATATCTAAGTGTATTTCTCTCTTTTATTTAAACATCAGGGTGTTGTTGCTATTGACCAATGCTAAGTTTGCCAAAACCAAATAGATTTACTTGATGCTCCCAAAGTGATATCAATACTTATGTCAAGAGTAATCATATAATGGAGATTGCAAACTAAAATAAGGTGTGCAAAAAGTAAATGATAAGACTTCTCATTAATATTCCATAACGATAACTCACACCAACGGATACATAGATAACCAACTAAGAGAGATACTTCCACATTGCATACTATTCCATATGATAACTTCCCTACTCATGATATGACACTACTTGATAGTAAAAGATAAAGGTAGTGATGATGTGATACATAGGCACTCCCCCAAGCTTGGAACAAACCAAGGGGATGCCAATACCGATGATGAATTACTCCTTCGGTGATGATGGTGATGGCTTCTTCTCGCGCTTCATAAGGATCTCCTTCAGCTTCAGCTTCTCAATTTTGTAATTCTGCACCAAAACCTGAAGAGACTCATTGTTATCCGAGTGTGGCGGTGACGGCCTTGTGCTGGGATTTGAGTAATATTCCAGCATTCTGCGAAGTCGCTGGTTCTCCTCCTGAAGTATCTCCACTTCCCTTTTGAGAGCACGATATTGATCACAAAACTCATCAGCAACCCGTATTGCTTCCTCCACACAAGGGAAAGAGTCGAGGTCCAGAGCAGGCGGAAGAGCTCCCTGCAAGTTATGAGAAAAAGAACGCCCAGTGTTAACCGATCCCACCAGAATTGGCTTACTCTTCGTAGTTTCCCACTCTCCTTTTGCTGATGCTATCTTCTCCTTCTCCTTATTGATCCTTTCATCCATCTCTTCCTTCCAAGGCCCCTTGTCCTTGTTGTTGGAGACCATGGTGCTTCTAGGTCAAAACAAATCTGGCAGAAAACAGCTCGAAACAAAACACGACGAGAAAACGATATACGGACCTCCAGGGGTCCGGGGGATTATATAGCAAATATTTTTACGACAAAAGGAAGGTTCCAGGCCGAAAACGAGTGGAAACGGGACGCCGAGGGGCTGTCACCATAGGTCGGCGCGGCCAGGGTGGGGCCGCGCCGGCCTGTGGTGGCGGGCCCTCGCGCGTCTTTTCCACTCCGTTTCGATTCCGTAATTTTTCATATTTTCCAAAAACAGCAGAAATAATGTTCGGAAAGGTAAACGCGGACTTTTTATTACCTGTTACCTATTCAAAGTCGAGTTCTGGCGGACTGTCAATTTGTCCTTTGATGAAAGCCTCGGTGTTTCCACTTGAATAATATCAACGTCAACATTATAAGAATCACCCGAGATATAATGCTTGAGTCTTTGTCCATTCACCACTTGTGTGGCATTGCCTTGGAGAGAGCTAATTTTAATTGCTCCTGAACGATACACCTCCTCAACAACATATGGTCCTTCCCACTTCGAGAGTAATTTCCCTGCAAAGAATCTGAGACGAGACCGATACAATAGGACTTTATCCCCAATATTAAACTCTCTTTTGATGATCCTTCTATCATGCCACTTCTTAACTTTTTCTTTAAAGAGTTTAGCATTTTCATAAGCTTCACTTCTCCATTCATCTAGAGAACTTAATTGCAGCAACCTCTTATTACCGGCTAATTTAGGATCTTTATTTAGTTCTCTAACAGCCCAATAAGCTTTGTGCTCTAGTTCTAAAGGTAAATGACAAGCTTTTCCATAAACCATTTTATAAGGTGACATTCCCATAGGATTTTTATAAGCAGTTCTATAAGCCCATAGTGCTTCTTTCAATTTACTAGCCCAATTCTTTCTAGATTTATTAACAGTCTTTCCCAAGATAGCTTTAATCTCTCTATTTGATAATTCTACTTGACCACTAGTTTGAGGGTGATAAGCGGAAGCAATTCTATGATTAATACCATACTTAGCAAGAGTTTTTCTAAAACCTCCATGAATAAAATGAGAACCTCCATCAGTCATAATATATCTAGGTACTCCAAATCTAGGAAATATAATATCTACAAGCATTTTTATAGAGGTCTCACCATCAGCACTTTTTGTAGGTATAGCTTCTACCCATTTAGTAACATAATCAACAGCGACAAGTATATGAGTGTTACCATCTGAAGAAGGGAAAGGACCCATGAAGTCGAATCCCCAACAATCGAATGGTTCAATAACAAGAGTATAATTCATAGGCATTTCATTGCGTCTAGAGATATTACCAACTCTTTGACATTCATCACAAGATAAGATAAACCTCCTTGCATCTTTGAAAAGTGTTGGCCAATAAAAACCTGATTGTAGAACCTTTTGCGCGGTTCTATCTCCACGTGATGTCCTCCATAAACACTACCATGACATTTACTCAATATCTCCTGTTGTTCATATTCAGGAACACATCTTCGCATAATACCATCTACTCCTTCTTTATATAAGTGTGGGTCATCCCAAAAATAATGCCTCAAGTCATAAAAGAATTTCCTCCTTTGCTGAGCTGAAAAGGTTGGAGGCAAATACTTTAACATCCCTAGGATAGGGCATCTTCTCAATTGCTTCAACTTTAGCTCTGTCAACTTCAATACCTCTCTCGGAAATTTTATGTCCCAATACAATTCCTTCATTAACCATAAAGTGGCATTTCTCCCAATTAAGAACAAGGTTAGTTTCTTCACATCTCTGCAAAACTTTATCGAGGTTTCGCAAGCAATTATCAAAAGAATTCCCATAGACAGAAAATCATCCATGAAAACCTCTACAATACTTTCGCAAAAACCATGAAAAATAGCGGACATGCATCTTTGAAAAGTAGCAGGAGCATTACATAAACCAAAAGGCATACGCCTATAAGCATAAGTTCCATAAGGACAAGTGAACGTGGTTTTCTCTTGATCTTTAGCTTTAACAGCAATTTGTGAAAACCCAGAATAACCATCAAGAAAGCAAAAATGAGTATTTTTAGATAACCTTTCTAGCATTTGATCAATAAAGGGTAAAGGGTAATGATCTTTCTTAGTAACTTTATTAACTTTTCGAAAATCAATGCACATTCTATAACCTACAACTATTCTTTGAGGAATAAGCTCATCATTATCATTAGGCACAACAGTCATTCCTCCTTTCTTAGGAACACAATGCACAGGACTAACCCATCTACTATCAGCAATAGGATATATAATACCGGCTTCAAGGAGTTTTAATACCTCGTTCCTTACCACCTCTTTCATCTTCGGAATTAGACGACGTTGATGTTCAACAACAGGCTTTGCATCTTCTTCCATATTAATAGCATGTTGGCAAATAGAAGGAGAAATCCCTTTCAAATCATCAAGAGTATAGCCAATAGCTCCTCGGTGTTTCTTCAATATTTCCAATAACCTTTCTTCCTCAATCTCTGAAAGCTTAGAACTAATAATAACAGGATATATTTTCTTATCATCAATATGAGCATATTTAAGATTATCGGGTAAAGGCTTTAAATCAAAAACAGGATCTTCCTTTGGTGGCGGTGTTGTACCCAAATCTTCCACCGGTAAATCATGCTTGAGAATAGGTTGGCGAAGAAAAATTTCCTCAAGCTCATCTCTTTCTTTCCTAAAAGCTTCACTTTCACTATTCTCCAAATGTTGCTGCAAAGGATTATTAGGAACAAGAACAATAGATGCACACTGCTCCATTTTAAAATCATTACTAGGCAAGTCAGCTTTATAAGGAGTTTTGGTAAATTTAGAAAAGTTAAATTCATAAGGTTCACCAGCAAATCTAGTCAAAATTTTCTCTTTCTTACAATCTATAATAGCTCCACAAGTATTTAGAAAAGGTCTACCAAAAATGATAGGACAATGATCACTAGCAGCAGAACCAAGTACCAAAAAGTCAGCAGGATATTTAATCTTACCACATAAAACTTCCACATCTCGAACAATACCAATTGGAGAAATAGTTTCTCTATTAGCCAGATGAATAACCACATCAATATCTTCAAGTTCACAAGAACCAATTTCGTGCATAATCTCCGTGTAAAGCTCATAAGGAATAGCACTAACACTTGCACCAATATCACATAAACCATAATAGCAATGATCACCAATTCTAACAGATAGCATAGGAACACTAACTTGTTTGGGTTTATTAGGATGTGAAACAATATTAGAAGCATCTTCACAGAAAATAATATGACCATCCTCCACATTTTCAGTCACAAGATCTTTAACTATTGCAACAGCAGGTTCAATTTTAATTTGTTCTTCAGGTTCTTTAGGTTTCTTTTCACTTTTATTAACCGCACTAGATATGACAGAGTACTCCTTCATTTTAACAGGGAAAGGAGTTTTTTCAATATAAGCTTCAGGAATAACATTATCAACAGTTTCAATCACTACACATTTGTTTACAGATGAATCAACTTTATCTTTATACGGTTCATGATACTTATCAAAATTCTTCTTAGGCAATTCATAATGAGAGGCAAAAGCTTTATAAAGATTTGCAACAACTTGGGAATCAAGACCATATGTAGCCCTCATATTACGAAATTTATCAGTATCCATAAAAGCTTCAATGCATTTATAATCATAAATTATACCTGATTCTCTATCTTTGTCGTTCTCCCATCCTTCAGTATTTTCTTGGATCCGATCAAGAAGGTCCCTTTTAAACTCTTCTTTTTTGTTGCGTGTAAATGATCCAGAACAAGAAGTATCCAGCAAGGTCTTGTCTTGAAAAGAAAGTCTTGCATAGAAATTATCAATAATAACATTACCAGGAAGCTCATGAATGGGGCATTTGAGCATTAAAGACTTCAATCTCCCCCAAGCTTGGGCAATACTCTCTCCATCATGAGGCCAGAAATTATATATGCGGTTCCGATCTTTGTGAATTTCACTTGGAGGATAAAATTTGGAATAAAATAAAGGCACAATGTCCTCCCAATCAATAGAATCACCATTCTTCAGCAATTTATACCAGTGCGCCGCTTTACCAGACAGCGATATAGTGAATAGTTTCTTTCTAACTTCATTCATAGAAATACCTGCACATTTGAATAACCCGCATAATTCATGCAAAAACAATAAATGATCACCAGGATGGACAGTTCCATCCCCTTCATAGCGGTTATCCATAACACGTTCAATAATTTTCATAGGTATTTTATATGGTACTACTTCCTCACCTGGCGCTTCATCCACTACCGTTGCAGTAGTAGTAGATTTCCCAAATAGAAATTGAAGAGAAGATCTCTCCATAATGACTTATAGGCAGAAATAAAATCAGCACAAACAGTAAAGGTTTTCCTTACCAATTCCGCTTACCAATAGCGCTTCACTCCCCGGCAACGGCGCCAGAAAATAGTCTTGATGACCCACAAGTATAGGGGGTGTATCGTAGTATCTTCGATAAGTAAGAATGTCGATCCCAACGAGAAGCAGAAGGTGTTGGCAGCAGTTTCGATGAAGGATTCACTGAAAATGCTCACAAACAAGTATTCAAGTGGTTTTGATGTAACAGATGAATAAAGTACGAGTAAGTAAAATGCGAGAGAAATAATTGCAGCAAGTGGCCCAATCCTTTTTAGCACAAAGGACAAGCCGGTTTGTTTACTTATAATGACCAAGCGTTCTTGAGGACACACGGGGATTTTAGTCTAGTACTTTCGCTTCATGTGGTTTAATAATCTTCATTGTTTTGATAAGTGTTGTGTGGGTGAACCTATGCTAATGCACCGCCCTTCCTAGGACTAATACATACTTGTGATTATACCCCTTGCAAGCATCCGCAACTACAAGAAAGTAATTAAGATAAATCTAACCACAGCCTTAAACTCTGAGATCCTGCGATCCCTCTTGCATCGATATACTAACGGGGCTCAGGTTTCTGTCCGGCAACCCCGCAATTAGCAACCGAATACAAGATGCACTCCCCTAGGCCCATAAATGGTGAAGTGTCGTGTAGTCGACGTTCACACGACACCACTAGAAGAATGACACCACAACTTAAATATCATAACATTGAATATTACTCAACCATAATTCACTACTAGCATTTAGACTTCACCCATGTCCTCAAGAACTAAACGAACTACTCACGAGACATCATATGGAATACAATCAGAGGTGATATGATGATGAATAACAATCTGAACATAAACCTTGGTTCAATGGTTTCACTCAATAGCATCTATAACAAGTAGAGAATAATGCCGGGAGAGTTTCCCCTATCATACAATCAAGATTTAACCCGAATTGTTACAGCGGTGACGAGGTGCAGCGATGGTGATGGCGGTGTAGATGGTGGAGATGATGATGATGATGGTGGAGATGATGTCCCGCTCGATGACGATGGCGATGGCGTCGATTTCCCCCTCCGGGAGGGAATTTCCCCGGCGGATTCCTGCCCGCCGGAGAGCTCTTTTCTCTCTGGTGTTCTCCGCCCCGCAGAGGCGGCTGTAACCCTCGTGAGGTCCTCTCGTGGCTTAGGTTTTCGGGACGAAGGAGTACGCGAAGAAAAGGAGGCGAAAGGGGCTGTGGGGCCCCCACACCACGGGTGGCGCGGCCAGGCCATGGGCCGCGCCGGCTGTGGTGCTGGGCCACGTGGCTCCCCTCTTCTTCCCCTTCGCTCCCTCCGTCATCTGGAAAAATAGGAATTTACGTGAAATTTCCTTCCACAGTTGATCTTCCGAAATATTGCGTTATGACGGTGCTTTTTCCAGCAGAATCCTGGCTCCGGTGCTTGATCCTCCAATAATGATGAAACATGCAAAATAGATGAAATAACATAAGTATTGTGTCCCAATATGAAATATATCAATGAATAACAGCAAATTATGATACAAAATAGTGATGCAAATTGGACGTATCAATGTACATGTCCTTGTTGATCTCCGGGACCTCCTGGCCCCGGGTGAGCTTCACGAGTGTCCGGATCCTCTTCTTCAGAGAATCCGTCGGCAGGTTATCCTTGGTCACGCGCAGTTGATCGTCAACTCCGGAGTATTCGCAGATCAGCCACTTATTGTACTTGAGCGGCTGGATCCGACGGGTGAACCAGCTCAAGGTCAGGTCCATTCCGGTTAAACCGTCATGGACCAGCCAAGAGATCCTCCGAGCCATCTTGTCCAGCTCCGGATACTGGGCAAGGGCGGGGATGAGTTTCCAGCTGGAGAGCTCTTCCGGAGGCTTGTTGGGCAAAAGCGGGGAGACCATCGTGAACGCCCGGAACAGAGATATTCTTCTCGTAGAACCACCCGACGTTCCAGTACCGAACGGACTCATGGGAAGTAAGAGTCAGAAAAAACACTCTTGGTGCGTAGCATGAAAGTCACGCTACCGCAATTCACCATGGCCTTGTCCTTGGTCTCCTTCTTGACTCTATAAAAGAACTGCTAGATGTGGACATCCGGACGGACTCCGAGATAACCCTCACAGAGAGTTGCGAAGTTGGAGAGGAGGAGAAAGGAATTCAGACATATGTTGTGTGGTTGGAGGCCATAAGTGCTAAGCACTGACAGGAAGAATTCGGAAGGAGGAAGAGAAAGACCGCGCTCCACCCAAGCTTTGGTGAAGACTCGTTTGTCAGGCTCTGGGGTCGTAGTGCTGGAGTCCTTGTTGAAACTCCAAGTATCCGGAGCTATGTGATGTCTACGGGAGCTTCTATTCTTGTAGACAGTGTTGGGCCTCCAAGAGCAGAGGTTTGTAGAACAGCAGCAAGTTTCCCTTAAGTGGATTACCCAAGGTTTATCGAACTCAGGGAGGAAGAGGTCAAAGATATCCCTCTCATGCAACCCTGCAACCACAAAGCAAGAAGTCTCTTGTGTCCCCAACACACCTAATAGGTGCACTAGTTCGGCGAAGAGATAGTGAAATACAAGTGGTATGAATGAATATGAGCAGTAGTATGGCGCCAGAAAATAGCTTACTGGCGTGCGATTGATGGTAGTAATATTGTAGTAAGTAAACAAGCGAGTAGTAAGCAGTAAAACAGTAAACAAGCAGCGATAGCGTATTTAGGAACAAGGCCTAGGGATTAGACTTTCACTAGTGGACACTCTCAACATTGATCACATAACAGAATAGATAAATGCATACTCTACACTCTCTTGTTGGATGATGAACACATTGCGTAGGATTACACGAACCCTCAATGCCGGAGTTAACAAGCTCCACAATTAAATGTTCATATTTAAATAACCTTAGAGTGCATGAAAGATCGTACGACTAAACCAAGTACTAGCATAGCATGCACACTGTCACCTTCATGCTTATGTAGGAGGAATAATACACATCAATACTATCATAGCAATAGTTAACTTCACAATCTACAAGAGATCATGATCATAGCATAAACCAAGTACTAACACGGATGCACACACTGTCACCATTACATCGTGCGGGAGGAATAAAACTACTTTAATAACATTGCTAGAGTAGCACATAGATAAATTGTGATACAAAATACATTGCAATCATAAAGAGATATAAATAAGCACTTCACTACGCCATTCATAACAGTGAATAAGTATTCTGTGAAATATAGCCTAAGAGACCCACACGGTGCACACACTGTCACCTTTACACACGTGGGACAAGGAGTCTCCGGAGATCACATAAGTAAAACTCACTTGACTAGCATAATGACATCTAGATTACAAGCATCATCATATGAATCTCAATCATGTAAGGCAGCTCATGAGATTATTGTATTGAAGTACATAGGAGAGAGATGAACCACATAGCTACCGGTACAGCCCCGAGCCTTGATGGAGAACTACTCCCTCCTCATGGGAGCAGCAGCGGTGATGAAGATGGCGGTGGAGATGGCAGCGGTGTCGATGGAGAAGCCTTCCGGGGGCACTTCCCCGTCCGGCATGGTGCCGGAACAGAGACTCCTGTCCCCCAGATCTTGGCTCGCGATGGCGGCGGCTCTGGAAGGTTTTCCGTATCGTGGCTCCCTCCGTAAGGGTTTTCGACGCATGGGCTTTAAATAGGCGAAGAGGCGGCGCAGGAGGGTCGAAGGGGTGCCCACACCATAGGGTGGCGCGGGCCCCTGGCCGCGCCGGCCTGGTTTGGTGGGCCTGTGCCCCCTCTCGGCGGTTCTCGTGTGTTCCGGATGCTTCCGGGCAAAATAGGAACACGGGAGTTGATTTCGTCCGATTCCGAGAATATTTCGTTACTAGGATTTTGAAACCAAAAACAGAGAAAACAGGAACGGCACTTCGGCATCTTGTTAATAGGTTAGTTCAGAAAATGCACAAATATGACATAAAGTGTGCATAAAACATGTAGGTATCATCAATAAAGTAGCATGGAACATAAGAAATTATCGATACGTTGGAGACGTATCAGCATCCCCAAGCTTAGCTCGTCCCGAGCAGGTAAAACGATAACAAAGATAATTTCTGAAGTGACATGCCATCATAATCTTGATCATACTATTTGTAAACATATGTAATGAATGCAGCGATCAAAACAAAGGTAATGACATGAGTAAACAAGTGAATCATATAGCAAAGACTTTTCATGAATAGTACTTCAAGACAAGCATCAATAAGTCTTGCATAAGAGTTAGCTCATAAAGCAATAAATCAAAGTAAAGGTGTTGAAGCAACACATAGGAAGATTAAGTTTCAGCGGTTGCTTTCAACTTATAACATGTATATCTCATGAATATTGTCAACATAAAGTAATATAACAAGTGCAATATGCAAGTATGTAGGAATCAATGCACAGTTCACACAAGTGTTTGCTTCTTAAGATGGAAGGAGATAGGTAAACTGACTCAACAATAAAAGTAAAAGAATGGTCCTTCAAAGAGGAAAGCATCGATTGCTGTATTTGTGCTAGAGCTTTTATTTTGAAAACATGAAACAATTTTGTCAACGGTAGTAATAAAGCATATGAGTTATGTAAATTATATCTTACAAGTTGCAAGCCTCATGCATAGTATACTAATAGTGTCCGCACCTCGTCCTACTTAGCTTGGACTACCGGATCTTTGCATGCCATGTTTCAACCAAGTGTCACAAAGGGGTACCTCCATGCCGCCTGTACAAAGGTCTAAGGAGAAAGCTCGCATTTTGGATTTCTCGCTTTTGATTATTCTCAACTTAGACATCCATACCGGGACAACATGGACAACAGATAATGGACTCCTCTTAAATGCATAAGCATGTAACAATGATTATTATTCTCATATGAGATTGAGGATATATGTCCAAAACTGAAACTTCAACCATGATTCATGGCTTTAGTTAGCGGCCCAATGTTCTTCTCTAACAATTTTGCATGCTCCAACCACTAAAATGATAGATCCTTCAGACAAGACGGACATGCATAGCAACTCACATGATATTCAACAATAGTTGATGGCGTTCCCCAGAAGCATGGTTATCGCACAACAAGCAACTTAATAAAAGATAAAGTGCATAAGTACATATTCAATACTATGATAGTTTTTAAGGCTATTTTGTCCCATGAGCTATATATTGCAAAGGTGAATGATGGAATTTTAAAGGTAGCACTCAAGCAATTTACTTTGGAATGGGAGAAATACCATGTAGTAGGTAGGTATGGTGGACACAAATGGCATAGTAGTTGGCTCAAGGATTTTGGATGCATGAGAAGTATTCCCTCTCGATACAAGGTTTAGGCTAGCAAGGTTATTTGAAGCAAACTCAAAGATGAACCGGTGCAGCAAAACTCACATAAAAGACATATTGTAAACATTATAAGACTCTACACCGTCTTCCTTGTTGTTCAAAACTCAATACTAGATATTATCTAGACCTTAGAGAGACCAAATATGCAAATCAAATTTTAGCAAGCTCTATGTATTTCTTCATTAATGGGTGCAAAGCATATGATGCAAGAGCTTAAACATGAGCACAACAATTGCCAAGTATCTCATTATCCAAGACATTTTACCAATTACTACATGTAGCATTTTTCAATTCCAACCATATAACAATTTAACGAAGGAAACTTCGCCATGAAAATTAAAGCTAAGAACACATGTGTTCATATGAACCAGCGGAGCGTGTCTCTCCCACACAAGGATGAACTTATTCAGAGAACTAAGATAACAAAACAAAAATAAAAGCACACACAGACGCTCCAAGTAAAGTACATAAGATGTGACCGAATAAAAATATAGTTTCAAGAGAAGGAACCCGATACTTTGTCGATGAAGAAGGGATGCCTTGGGCATCCCCAAGCTTAGACGCTTGAGTCTTCTTAAAATATGCAGGGGTGAACCACGGGGGCATCCCCAAGCTTAGAGCTTTCACTCCTCTTGATCATAGTATATCATTCTCCTCTCTTGACCCTTGAAAACTTCCTTCACACCAAACTTCAAGCAAACTCATTAGAGGGTTAGTGCACAATTAATAATTCACTCATTCAGAGGTGACACAATCATTATTTTCACTTCTGGACATTGCATAAAGCTACTGGACATTAATGGATCAAAGAAATAAATCCAACATAGCAAAAGAGGCAATGCGAAATAAAAGGCAGAATCTGTCAAAAACAGAACAATCCGTAAAGACGAATTTAAAGCTGGCACCAGACTTGCTCAAATGGAAAAACTCAAAACTAATGAAAGTTGCGTACATATCTGAGGATCACGCTCGTAAATTGGCAGATTTTTCGAATTTTCTACAGACTGTGCCCAGATTCGTGACAGACAGCAATGCTGTTTCTGCGCAGCGATCCCAAATATAACATCAACTTTAACATAGAAACTTTACTTGGCACAAAAACATGATAAGGAGAGGTTGCTACAGTAGTAAACAACTTCCAAGACTCAACAAAACAAAAATTGCTGTAGTAAAATAAACACATGGGTTATCTCCCAAGAAGTTCTTTCGTTATAGCCATTAAGATGGGCTCAGCAGTTTTAATGATGCACTCGCAAGAAATAGTATTTGAAGCAAAAGAGAGCATTAAGAGGCAAATTCAAAACACATTTAAGTCTAACATGCTTCCTATGCATAGGAATCTTGTAAATAAACAAGTTCATGAAGAGCAAAGTAACAAGCATAGGAAGATAAAACAAGTGTAGCTTCAAAAATTTCAGCACATAGAGAGGTGTTTTAGTAACATGAAAATTTCTACAACCATATTTTCCTCTCTCATAATAACTTTCAGTAGCATCATGAGCAAACTCAACAATATAACTATCACATAAAGCATTCTTATCATGAGTCTCATGCATAAAATTATTACTACTCCCAACATAAGCATAGTCATTCTTATTAATTGTAGTGGGAGCAAATTCAACAAAGTAGCTATCAAATATAGGAGGTATATTGTAATCATAATCAAATTTATCCTCCATAACAGGTGGTAACAAAAGTCTACTATCATTATATTCATCATAAATGGGAGGCAAAGTATCATCAAAGTAAATTTTCTCCTCAATGCTTGGGGACTAAAAATATCATGCTCATCAAAGCCAGCTTCCCCAAGCTTAGAATTTTCCATATCATTAACAACAATGGTGTTCAAAGAATTCATATTAATATGTTCCATGGTTTTTTTAATTTTCGCATCAAACCATCCATGTCTTAAATCAGGAAATAGAATAAGAAGCTCGTTGTTGTCCATTATGCCTAACTAGTGTAAACAAGAAACCAAAGGTCGCAATTGCAGAGTCTAAAGGAAATAGCTTCGAGCACACACACAATGGCGCCAGAAAAATCTTACCTGGAACCGAAGTATGAGTGCCTTTTACCTTTCCTCCCGGCAACGGCGCCAGAAAAGTGCTTGATGTCTACGGGAGCTTCTATTCTTGTAGACAGTGTTGGGCCTCCAGAGAGGTTTGTAGAACAGCAGCAAGTTTCCCTTAAGTGGATTACCCAAGGTTTATCAAACTCAGGGAGGAAGAGGTCAAAGATATCCCTCTCATGCAACCCTGCAACCACAAAGCAAGAAGTCTCTTGTGTCCCCAACACACCTAATAGGTGCACTAGTTCGGCGAAGAGATAGTGAAATACAAGTGGTATGAATGAATATGAGCAGTAGTATGGCGCCAGAAAATAGCTTACTGGCATGCAGTTGATGGTAGTAATATTGTAGGAAGTAAACAAGCAGTAGTAACGCAGCAGTAGTAACGCAGTAAAACAGTAAACAAGCAGCGATAGCAGTATTTAGGAACAAGGCCTAGGGATTAGACTTTCACTAGTGGACACTCTCAACATTGATCACATAACAGAATAGATAAATGCATACTCTACACTCTCTTGTTGGATGATGAACACATTGCGTAGGATTACACGAACCCTCAATGCCGGAGTTAACAAGCTCCACAATTAAATGTTCATATTTAAATAACCTTAGAGT
This sequence comes from Lolium multiflorum, assembly GCA_030979885.1. NCBI lineage: Eukaryota > Viridiplantae > Streptophyta > Magnoliopsida > Poales > Poaceae > Lolium > Lolium multiflorum. The sequence continues at coordinate 219,777,852 of CM061747.1, forward strand.
GCATGAAAGATCGATACGACTAAACCAAGTACTAGCATAGCATGCACACTGTCACCTTCATGCTTATGTAGGAGGAATAATACACATCAATACTATCATAGCAATAGTTAACTTCGCAATCTACAAGAGATCATGATCATAGCATAAACCAAGTACTAACACGGATGCACACACTGTCACCATTACATCGTGCGGGAGGAATAAAACTACTTTAATAACATTGCTAGAGTAGCACATAGATAAATTGTGATACAAAATACATTGCAATCATAAAGAGATATATATAAGCACTTCACTACGCCATTCATAACAGTGAATAAGTATTCGTGAAATATAGCCTAAGAGACCCACACGGTGCACACACTGTCACCTTTACACACGTGGGACAAGGAGTCTCCGGAGATCACATAAGTAAAACTCACTTGACTAGCATAATGACATCTAGATTACAAGCATCATCATATGAATCTCAATCATGTAAGGCAGCTCATGAGATTATTGTATTGAAGTACATAGGAGAGAGATGAACCACATAGCTACCGGTACAGCCTCGAGCCTTGATGGAGAACTACTCCCTCCTCATGGGAGCAGCAGCGGTGATGAAGATGGCGGTGGAGATGGCTGCGGTGTCGATGGAGAAGCCTTCCGGGGCACTTCCCCGTCCGGCAGGGTGCCGGAACGAGACTCCTGTCCCCCAGATCTTGGGCGCGATGGCGGCGGCTCGGAACGTTTTCCGTATCGTGGCTCCTTCCGTGGGTTTTCGACGGGGCTTTAAATAGGCGAAGAGGCGGCGCGGGAGGGTCGAAGGGGTGCCCACACCATAGGGTGGCGCGGGCCCCCTGGCCGCGCCGGCCTGTGGTTTGGTGGGCCTGTGCCCCCTCTCGGTTCTCGTGTGTTCTGGATGCTTCCGGGCAAAATAGGAACCTGGGAGTTGATTTCGTCCGATTCCGAGAATATTTCGTTACTAGGATTTCGAAACCAAAAACAAGAAAACTGGCACTTCGGCATCTTGTTAATAGGTTAGTTCCAGAAAATGCACAAATATGACATAAAGTGTGCATAAAACATGTGGACATTCGGAGATCTATCAATGAACTTAGGTGAGCTAGTGGACATGTTTCCGGCTGCATGCATATGGTAAAAAACGTAAGAAGCCGGATCCCGCTAAGTCTATCTTCTACAAGTCCGGTGGACATACCGGCAATGGCGTGGCGGTTCCCCGTGACGCCAGCGAAGGAGAAGGTCGCGGACGTGACGCGCAGGCCTCCGGCGAGACCACGAACGGTGGCTGAGACGGATTCCCGATCAAACGCGGGCAGCTCGGGTCGAGGAAGGCCTTGGAGCGGCGGAGCTTGAAGCTTTCCGGGAAGGAGCTCGCCGGAGTGAGATCTAACGGGCGACGTTGGCGCGAGGAAGAAGACGAAGTGGTGATGAGCGGTGAAAATGTGAAAATGACCCTGCGAAGGGGGTATTTATAGGCCTCGCACGGTGATTCGTGAGTCGGATCCTACGGTGGGAACGGAATGGTCGCACCGTTGGATGATCGCCACGTGTCTTAGGTCAAAAGCGGTGAAATGGACGCAAGAGTGACCTAACTGCACGCCTCTGAAATTTCCGGCTAAAGATTTTCAGATCTGAAAATTTAGCGCGGGAAAAGGGGAAGTTATGTGCGACGTGGGCGAGAAATCTGCTAAGTTACCGTTACAAAAGAATGAATGATTTCCGGTTGAATAAAGTCGGAAACGATGAAGTTTTGGAAGCTCTTCGAGATTCTCTTCGGATCCGGACAGAGATAGGCGGAGGAATGATGAATCTTGAAGAACTTCGGGGGCTACTGTTGTGGGTATACTTTATGGGTATATCAACGACGTGGTCTAGATCCGGCAAGCCCGGGTGGCCCACAGATGGTGATGGAGGCATATGACTCATCATGCGGCCCAGTTGCTGTTGATAGAAGATGGATGAAGTCCAGCCTAGGAACAGGAGCCGGATCTCAACCGACCTATGCAGGTAGTCGGATCCGTGAAGGCCCATGAAGTATCCGGATTCAATACGGCGTATAAGGAAAGGTGGATCCTTAACGTGCACGACAATGTAATATTCCGTAGTTAGACATCTTGTATTCCGGCTAGAACTCTCCGTGTAACCCTAGATCCTGGCGCCTTTATAAGCCGGATCCTGGGAGCCCTAGGGGGACAACCACAACTCACTGTAACAACGCGAAAGCGCCCAGATAATTCCAGACAAGCAGCAGTAGGCCATGTCATCATGCAGGTGTTCCGAAGCTGGGTAAATCGCGTAGCACCGTCCCGAAGACTCTCCATCCGATGGCCCCTACTTCTTCCCCCCTCATGAGGATCCCTCCTCGATCCGAGGTACCGTCGAATAAGCAATGACAATGACACATATGAACACACTCTTATTAACGTGCCAATATATAACATGCCAATGTATACCAGGCCACCAACCCGAATGGCAGCCCATGCAAAAGTAAAACCCCTACATATGCGAAATCGCACCTTTTTTCCCATGGATTATCCTTCTTTCTGTTGTCAAATGCATGACATACCAATACTTCCCGCACCCTTATCCTTATCACGACCCCTCCCTATTGACGCTCTCACCTCCCTCCACTCGGTAACTGCGTCCACCCACACACATGCGTCCGCGGCAGCTCCGCCCTTGCGCCATGCTTCATTGCCACCTTGTAACTCTTGCGCGAGCCAAGAATAGATTGTTGCACCTCCTTTGTCGTAGATCTCATATCTCCATGCTCGACATGCTCGTCTTTGCACTCAAGGCCATCGGCCATGACAACTTTCCCATCGTCATCGAAGAGGTTGGCTGGCCCACCAACGGCGACAAGAATACATCAGGGGTAGGCCGCTCCGGTCGAACGAGTACATGGAGGTGCACCTATTGGGACTCCTCGCGTCCAACAGGGGCACTCCACCGCGCTCCTAGCCTAGCTCCGGAGTGGGCCAGCCACGTGTTGAAGGAAACCGATAACGAGGTAGTGTTCACAGCCGCGGTGAATGCATGGATGGCGCTGGTGTGGTCAAGGATGTACAAGGTGCTCCGGACCGGACGCAACCCTTAAAAAAACCCTCAAATTGTACCGTAGGATGGTAATTGCTAGCTATCAGTGGTGTGCGGGGATTCTAGCATGCCACTAGTACACCAACAAACATTAACCGGAGCGCCATATTATTGGCGTTCTGATTGCACCCCACTAATAAGCATTTTAGCACGACACTAATATGCTAATCTACTAGTGTGTAGAGTGTGCTTGCATTCAATCATACCGAGAGGTTTTGACACAATCATGTTTGCGGGTACTCCCTCCGTCTCAGTTTATGTTGTGCATAATTTTACGTGAATCATGGTGAAATATATTTCATATTATATACATTTCATATCGTAGTTAATAATATTTTTGCTATATAATTGGTCTCACATTAAAATGTTTAACTTAGACTAAAATAAAATATATACACAACATATTTTGGGAGGGGAGTACATATCGAGACGACACTTGCACACTCAACCTCACGGCTATGAGCCAATTGATTGCGAGAGCAGTTGACTATTGAGGATTGAAAACCAGGAAACGAACAACTCAGGTTCTCAATTTCTTTAACAGTTTCAGGGATATGACTGTGGCGTGTCTTTAGTTCATTTCGGATACAAACGCAGGAGATTCGCCAGCTGAATTGGTCCCGCCGTCCGCTTGGACACCCACGGCCTGGACTTATTTATCCTAAATGGCAATTAACTGAACTTCGGCTGCTTCTGCATTTGGTAATGCTGAATGTTACCCCAAGCAGAGATGACAATGTTCCTTCGTCTTTAAGGAGGACGGCGCCCAAAGAATTCGTCCTTAGCTGCTCATTTGAACTTGCAAAAAAGAAAGTTTTGCTCAAAGACTGAGTCATTCAGAATCTCTTATGGCTTATCCATTGCACAATTTCTCTCATAGAACTGTCAAACTTTAGCCATGTCTCCCTACATTAGAACACATCTTCTGTTAAAAAAAGAAAACTATGATCATATCTTGAATGTAATTATTTTAGGTTATGATGGCTCACAAAAGTAACCGAAACGGTTGTGCATGGTAATCATTTTTGTATGAAAAATCAACATAATTCTGAAATTTATGTATGGGATTTGAAGTACTTCTTATCTCAAAGTTTGGACTATATTCAATTAAATTTAAATTAGAGCTAAAAATTTAAACAAATGCACACATATTATTAAATTATATAGAACATAGAAACTTCTAGCTTATTCTAAACTATTATTCTCAAATTTTGCTTTGTTACCACAAAAATATTTGGAAATTCTGATTGCTCAAATTTGTATCAAATATGTTGTCCAAATTGAAGGTTATATGTTTGGATTGAACAGGGCTATAGGTTGCCTTTTTATCTTCTTCTACTCTTTCTTCTACCCTCTCTTATGTATTGTGTGCACCTGACCTTAGTTGTGCAGAGGGTGTGAACTCTTTCTGTGTATCTCCTTGATGCGATTGAGTTAAGAAAAAGCACAAAACATCACCCCCAAATTGTTGTCCATTTAGCTTACGTACCTCTCGTTACATATGCTTGAATCGCTTAGCTAAACAAAACATCCTTACACGCGGACATATCGTCTCGGATATGATCTAGTGTTAACAACAGAGGCAAGGTTGGAGCGTTGACGAATATCCACTGCAGAGAGGGAGAGGTGAGAAGCTGAGAGAAGGAATGGGTTAACGGGTAGTGAATGGTGAGTCTGCTTCGGTGGGATGGCTCCGGTGGATGATAGAGAGAGGAAGAGTAAAACCTTAGTAAATGGTGGGGCTTTTGTTAATTTAGGCAACTTGTCATTTTTTTCTTGAATCTTGATATGCCAGCCACGTAGTGCACGTATGCATCCCATATTGATTGCCGACAAAGAATTCTTTGATGTACGTAGACATGGTAAGACACTACATTTATTTTTGCGTGGGTGTGTATAAACTTGTGTTTTAATAAATGGTAAGACCATTTCTCACGGCAGCCGCTTCAGCAACATTATAGTTGGCGTTCATCAGACAATGGTGAGAATATATAGAAGGCATTATCTTATGTTCCTTCGAAGTCTCCAAAACCTAGGTTAAGACTATATTTATGAGGGTACTTCCGTACGCGAGCTGTTAGTACGTAGTTGTCCTAGTTGCCTTGCCAGGTGAGCAGGTAGTGGCATGCACTACAGGAATCGCGGTAGATGCCGACGGCCTTCGACCCTCGGCGTAGCACGCGCTTGCCCTCGGCGTACGGTACGCCGACGGGCCCCCTCGGCGTAGCTCCTCGGGGAAGGTAGGCCTCGGCAGAGCACACGCGGCCCTCGGCGTAGAGGCCGCCGTCGGCGTAGCCGCAGAGGGCCGACGGCTGGAACCGCTCGTCGGCGTCGCAACCCTCGGCGTAGCACGGTGACCGGCGCCGTCCGGCTAACGTCCGTTTGGGCTACGCCGAGCGTCGCCCCGTCGGCGTATGAAGGCACGTGGCGCCTCCTGGCCGCTTCTACGCAGAGGCTACGCCGAGCGTCGCCCGTCGGCGTACGGAGGCACGTGGCGCCTCCTGGCCGCGTCTACGTAGACACTACGCCGAGCGTGGACCCGTCGGCGTATCAGGCGACGTGGCAGCCGCTGGGAGCTCCCCGTTCATACGCCGAGGGGGAGGCCCTCGGCATAGCCCTGACCATTTGGTCCATGTCGAGGCTATGCCGAGGGGGAGGCCGTCGGCGTAGCGTCGACCCAGATTTCACAAAATTGCCAAATTGACAGATTTCTCAGTTTTTCACAGATTTCACAATTTGCACAGATTTCACAATTTGCACAGTTTTCACAGCACATATATTGCATAATTCACAGGACTTTGCACATAGACATCACACGATGTTCAAATAGCTACAAATCATGGTCTCATAACATAGCTCCGGATACATAGTATCGTGTCGATAAGATACATGCATGGGACAACTAGAGGAGCTCGTCGCCGCTAAACACCGGGCCGGGCCGATTCCTTCCGGTAGAAGCTGCGGAAGAACCACCGGGAGAAGGACCGGGAGAAGTACCGGGAGAAGTACCGGGTGTAGCACCGGGAGAAGGACCACCATGATGAACCGGTGTCATGTCCCTCCCACCACCCTGGTTTCCGGAACATCCCGTTCCCTACACACATGTTCCCGAGATGTTAGCAATTTGCGAGGCAAAGGAAAGCCGTAGTATTCGGTTTGGCGAAGAACTTACCGTTGTTCTCCCATAGTACTCCGCAGCGAAATTTTCCTTCGATGGCATGTTTGGCGCCGGCCCCGGAAAGGGAGGCATCGGCCCTAAATCCGCTGTCTGTCCAGTTTGATTGCCCACAAACGACGCCTGCAAGATAGTTTACATGTCAGTCTTTGCAGAAATGAAGCATCAAACTAGGGGAAAGTGGGACTTGTCATCATTTGCGAAAACAAAGGTTGGAACTTACATGTATATATGCCATGTACTCCATGAACTGCTGCTGGTGCTGGTTGAAGGCCACCTGATATTCTTGATGAGCGGCCACGTAGGCCGCCTCGAAGTCAGGCTACAATTTCACAAATTCATGTCTCGTTAGCACTTAGCAATGTATGAACGAAAGTCGGAAAGAGGATGGAAATGAGAGAAACTTACGTCGTATGCGGGTTGCCGAGCCCGGCGACGAGGCGGGAGAGGGGGGCTGTCCTTGGTGAGGCCCGCCTTGAGACGCGTGAAGGTCGTGGTGAGGGTATGCTTGACGGCCTTGTTCATCATGGTGAGACGGCCATGCGGCAACCCTCCGGACGACAGGACCAACGACTCCTCGTCGACCTCCGCGCTCATGGGGTCATCCACCTCCGGGTGACGATGCCTCACCATCGCGCAGTAGTTGTCGACGTCCTCGGCGTAGGTGCCGAAGTACTCAGGGAGCGAGGGCTGAGGCTGCGAGAGATCGGGCTTCTTAAGCCGCATCTTGTTGTATATCTCGAGGTCAGACATCTCCTCCTCGGGTCCTAACGCGGCCCTCTGCATCGCGAAAGGAAATGTTGTGAGTACCAACTTTGAACCTGACGGAAAATAAAATGTATACATACCGTCTTCCCCTTGTAGCGCTCGTAGCTGAGGTTTCCCCCACAGTGTGTGCCACCGTCGCCTCGGTTCTCCGCGTTCCGCCTCGCCACGGCTGCAAAGTCCTCGTCCATCTTGAGCCACCTCGTCCTAACCATCTCCTCCCATGCCTCGGCATGCGGCTCGGCCCAATCGGGGATAACCTGAAAATGCAATACTCAACTCAATCTAATGCAATCGCAACTTAGTAGCAATGTAGAATCTCATTGACATTTTACTCACCGACATGTAGTCCTCCACCGTCATCTCGTACTCGGCCTTAGCATTCTTACCGACAATGTCCGGCTTCTGGACCCTCTCGCCTCTCTGTGCCCAGAAGTGACCCGCGGACGTGATCCTTTGGTTGTACCACACCTGCGGTGTCAACCTCTCACAAGTCGCCCGCAAAGTCCTGTTCGCGGCCGTCTCCTCAACCTCGGGCGCCACACGATAAAAACACTTCAATCATGCAAAAAAACAATTGTGAGAGTCATGAGTTAGAACATTGGGGTCATCAAATATGAACGAAGCTCGAGAAAATATGTCTTACCCAAAACTTTCTCATCACGGCCTCAGCAGCCGTCGGGAAGCCTACGCCAGGGGCACTCTCGTAGTCCGTCCAAGTAGTGGCTAGCTTCTTCTCGCCAGCTGGGACAGTGCCGAGGGGATAGTACTTGCCCGGCCAGAACTTCCTAAGCAAAGCTCCAATCATGCTGCTAGGCTGGCGCGCCTTGACCCCCGGAGGAAATGTCCAATTGCTGCACATGAAAATCAAACATTAGCACATGAAAATCAAACATTAGTACATGAAAATCGAAATTGCCAAATTAGTACACTTACTCAGGGCCAGCAGGAATAATAAGGGTCTTCGCCTCATGGGTCTTAGGCTCCTTCCTCTCGTCGGGGACTCTCGCTTCCCCACGAATCTTCAGTGGCTTCGGCCGCCCATCCTCCTCCGGAGTCTCAAACCCGCGGCTAGAGTCCTCCTCGGCTCTAGACTCCGTCTCCGCCTCCTCTCTAGACGGCCCCTCCAAAAAGAACCCGGAAGCAACGTCGCCTGAAGCCGAGGGTGGTGGCTCAAAGTCCGGTCCTCCCCAGCCACCTCCACCTCCACCTCCACCTCCTCCCAAGCCACCTCCAGCTCCACCACCTCGTCCCCGTCCTCGTCCTCGTCCTCGTCCTCCTCCTCCTCCCGCGCCGTCCTCGTAACGCGGATTGCGACGCGGTGCCCTCTCACTCCTTCTAACATTGGCCTTGCGCTGTTGCATCTTCTTAAGCACGCTCGACGAGTCCTCCTTGCCGCCGCTCATATTGTTCAATCACCTGCATTGAGAAAGAGAAAACAATTAAGAAGCATGTTGAAAAATATATAAATAGTAAGCATAAAGACACTAAACAATTAAGAAGCATGTTCAAAAATATATAAATACTAAGCATAAAGATACTAAACAATAAAGAAGCATGTTGAAAAAAATATAAATACTAAGCATAAAGATACTAAACAAATAAGAAGCATGTTGAAATATAAACACATAAAAGACCCTCACCAGCCGTCATCAATCTCATCGTCAATCTCATTTTCTTTCTCCTTGCCACTATCACTATCACTATCTTTTGAGTAGTAAGTTGGATTTTCATAGACGGGTGGAGGCTCATCATCGCTATCATCTTCCACTTGTAACTTCTCGAGCATATCTATGTCCTTTAGATCCACCACTGACTCACCACGAGTTTCTGCATCGTTCCTGAGGTCCTCTTCAAGAACACATTCTAACTCAAAGTGCCCGAAGTCCTCTTCCTCTTGATAGAAAATTCCCTCGTATGTTACAGGGTCAATGTTGTTGTAATCGTCCTCGGAGGGAATCGGTAGGTTACCATGTGGCGATACCTGGAACACGACTTCCCAGCCGTTGAGGGCCGCTTTCTGGCATGGGTACGGCAAATAATAAACTTGCTTGGCTTGGTGAGCAACAATATAGACATCGGCTCCGGTATAGGTGGTGGAAGGCTTAACTTCAACTAACCCAATGGACTTGGTAACTCTCTGTCCACCTCTTGGGTCGAACCAATGACACTTGAACACAACGAGATTGAGTTGTTTGTTTGTACGATTGAAGGTTAGCTCGTATACATTCTCTAACCTCCCGTAGTAATCAAAGGTATCGGATCCTCTAGTGAAGACACCAGTATTTATCGTTTTTGGATTCGCCCGGCCCTTCTGGTGTGTCTCTGTATGGAAGCGAAACCCATTCACGTCATACTTCTCATACTTCATGACGTCACGGTTACAACCTTGGGATACACATCTCAACTCATCTGTCATCTCAACGTTTGCATCAGCTCCCTACAAGCACGGTTGAAATTTGTTGTGTGCATTAGTTACGTGGAATAACAGGGACAAGTCACATATTGGTAGGTAAGAGGGACAGCTTAGACATTACTTTTTTCATGAACCAAGACACAAAGTTTATTTTTACTCCGGGAGCACCCTCTTTCAGTAGAGTCTCCAACTCCGCGCCCGTGGGATCGCGCGGAAGCCACCACTGTTCATCCGTGAATTCGCTGAAAGGATACAATAAGCATTAGACCGAGTTGAGTGTAGGTGATCGAAACTAGATACAAAGTAATTTGTACACCATGTTACCTAATGAAATCGTGACCTCCATCATCGTCGTCCCCCCCCACCACTTCCTTCATGTTCATAAGCACATAGAGCATTATGCAATCCTTCTCTTCCCTCTCCAATCTATATTTTTGTCCTTTACCAGCCTTGCCACCGGGACATTGGAATAGTTGAAGCTTGGGGTCATTCATGGGCACGTCGACATTGTAACGAGAGACCGGGTTATGCAGAGTGGGAACTTCATCAGGATAGTACGTTGTTGCGGCATCTGCCATCTCCCGAAGGCACGTTGCCTCAGCTATGCATGCTTCAATCTTGGCTTTGTTTCCAGTTATCTTCCGAATATACTTGAACTCTCTCTCAATACAAAACTGCCACCGAAACTGCACTGGGCCACCCAAGAGTGCCTCGTTTGCGAGGTGCACAATGAGATGTGCCATCGGAGTAAAGAAGCCTGGCGGAAAGATCATCTCCAAATTGCATAGCAACTCCGGCACTTGAACTTGCAGCTTCTCAATAACCTTAGGACATATCTGCTTAGCACAGAGCGTGCGGAAGAAATGGCTCAACTCCGCGAGCACTCGCCATATTTTCTCGGGGAGATACCCTCGAAGCATCACCGGCATCAGCCGCTCAATCCATATATGATAGTCGTGACTCTTGAGCCCGGTGACTTTTCCCGTCGAAAGATTGACTCCCTTGCTCATATTCGAACAATAACCATCAGGGAACATCACGACGTATTTTAGCCACTTGAATGCCTCCTTCTTTTGGATGGAATCAAGGCAGAAGTCGGCGTGCGGCTTGAACCAATTCTTTCGACGGCCAGTAGGACGTTGCATGTGTAATTTCTTCCTATCACAGAGCTTCTCAACATCGACTCTAGCCTTGACATTATCCTTTGACTTCCCGGGAATGTTTAGGCACGTGTGAAATAAGGACTCCGCGACATTCTTTACGGTGTGCATCACATCGATGTTATGGGGAAGTTCGAGGTCCTTGTAATACTCGAGCTTCGTTAAGGCTGCCTCGTGAGTCCAGTTGTGCGTTACACCATATCCCTCAAATTGATGGCCAGATTCCGATGCCGCTGGCACGAGAGCACGTAGCTCGGCATCAACAGCTATACCATCGAACTTTGGCACCTCTGTTACTTCATGCACAACTTTGCCTTTCTTGAAGTTCTTTTGGTCTTCTCTGAACGGATGCCTCCGTTTGAGGTACTGCCGATTCGTGTCAAACGCAACATACTTGCGACCCTTATTTAGCCAAAGGAACTCAAGTCGATGCCTGCACACTGGGCATGGCCATTTACCAGCTGTACACCAACCGCATGTTAGGGCGTACCCGGGCATGTCATGCATGGTATACTGCAACCAAACTTTCATGTAGAAGTTTGTCTTCGATGCTCGGTCGTACGTCAACGTCCCGTGGTGCCAAGAGTGGTTCAAATCATCCACAATTGGCTGCATGTAGACACTCAAGTTCTTCCCCGGGTAATCGGGCCCTGGAATGATCAGCGACAGAAACATGGTCTTCCTCGTCATTAGGACTCCGGGAGGGAGATTGAGCGGAATTACAAACACGGGCCAGCAACTGTAATTGGCAGTCGACATACCATATGGATTGAAGCCATCTGTAGCTATTGCAATTCTGACATTCCGAGCATCTGCTGCCCTTTGGGGGTATTTTCTATCAAAGTTCTTCCATGCATTGCCATCAGATGGATGTCCCATCTTCGTCCGCCCCTGATTGTCCTTTATTCGAGTCCCCATCTTGTGCCACGTCATCTGTTTGGCGGTCTCCTCAGTCAAGTAAAGCCGCTGGATTCTTTTTATGAATGGGAGATACCGAAGAATCGACTTTGCGATTTTTGACTGCCTCACCTGACCATCCTTTCCCGTTACCTCTTCATACCTAGAGGCCTTACAAATGGGACAGTACTTGTCCTCCGCAAACTGTTTCCAGAAGAGAACGCAGCCTTTTGGACAACAGTCTATCCTTTGATAATCCATGTTGAGCGCCGACATGAGTTGCCTCGTCTCGTGCAGGCTTTTAGGCAGACAATGCCCTTTGGGCAACATGTTACCAGTTGTTTTCAGACTTGCTTCGAAGCCGTCACGGGTGGTGTTGTACCGGGTCTTGTCGGCTAGACATTGGGAGATGGCATCGAGCTGAGAAATCTCGGCGCCATCGTACAGAGGCGTCTTAGCAGCGGCTATCATATCATAGAAGGCCTTCGCGGCTGGCTCTGGTTCCTCCGGTTCTGGAGGTTCCTCCGGTTCTGGCGGTTCCTCCCGTGAAGGTGGCGACTCTGGCATGTGGGCATCGACAAGATCATCTAGAAAGTCTCTAACCCCATCGTACTCATTGCCATTGAGCCGCTGCCGCATCACCTCACCTCTGTCACGTTCGTGCTCATCAAAGTCGATCTGCGTGACGTAACGAGGCATATACCCATATTGCAGAAGGTGTTTAAACATGTCATCCTTTCCACGACGGTGATGCTTCAAGCAACGATTGCACGGGCAAAGTGGCTGAACCTTCTGTTTTGTACCACGCGCCAACTCCTTCACTAAATGCCAAGTCTTCCTTATCCACTCATCTGTTTTATTAGTCGCACTAACACGGCCGGTGTACATCCATCCATTATCAGCCATCCTCTGCTCTATTGGAAGCCAAACGACAAGCATAGCATTTATATCAAATAGGAAAATGCATCATATTTTAATTTTTTTAACAGGCAAAACGAATGCATCAACCTACATCTCTACTAGGTGGGCTCCTAGCAGCCGCCGGATCCGTAGATTGAGTACGTTCTCCATGCTCTACCCCGGTCCGAGTCAAAATTTCGGCAGCACCTCCCCGCTGCTCTCCCGATACACGTCTCGCCAAAAAGACAAGAGGATGTGCATCCGGAGAACAACGGTGAGGCGCTGCCGAAATCCTGACTCGGACCGGAGCAGAGCATGGAGAACGTACCCAACTACGGATCCGCCGACTGTCCCGTAAATGCCGCAAGCGTTACGGTTGAAAATATGCCGACCACTAATGCATATTTATCCGCGTAACGCTTGAGGACGGGAAGTGACACCTAGGTGACGCAACTTGACTTGGAAAATGAATCTAGTGACATAAATAAAATGCGGAGAAGAAGTTGGAAATTTTGCTCACCCTCGGCTGTAGAGGAAGTAGTCGAACAACCGACTGTCGATGTCGGTGACTGTTGGCGTCAGAAACCCACCGGCGGGCAGCGACTGGCCAACACGGTAGAGCCGGGAATGACTAGGGCTGCGGCTGGCCCCTTCAGCGACGGCCCGCAAAGCCTCCTGGTCGCGCGCCGATCTGGGTCGCAAGGCGTGCCACGACCTATACCTGGTCGGAAGGTGTGGATGATGCCTCGCTTAGTTTCCTGTAGGGCACACACGTACACGTTAAATACGAGCCTCGATCGGCTCTCGGGTTGTCCTGTGAATCGGCTCAGGGAGCCGATTCACCCATGATTCGTCCAAGGTGGCCGAATATATGGTGGTCCTGCTTGATCAATATAAAGCGTATGAGATCCACGACGATCTAGGGTTTTCACCGCATAATCGGATCATCCTACTCACGATTGGGCCTCGCGCTCACGCACGGTAAACGTAAGCCAGCCCTAGACAAGGCCTAAAAACCAACACTAGGTTGATCCTCGGAACGTCCTGTCTAGGGGCAGCAAACTACACCCTGCATGCCGCTGGATCCTCCAACCCTTTGTAAGGCCTAACTATTGCAGATATTAAACTAATCCTTGATGAATAAAGGATCGACCATAACGGATCAGATCTACTAAATAAAGATCAAGCGGGGTGCCGCCCCTGCACCCATGATGAGGCACAAGGACGGCTAGACGCGCTAGGATTGCACTACGCAAGCATATGATGCTAAGAACGATGCTAACCCTAACGCGTCTACGATAACTACGTTGCTCGCCATCAAAAACGCTTCAGTACGAGCAACGCGTGAACAACTAGGCAGGCTTGTGCTGCCTAGATCGCGAGATGCGATCTAGGCAGCATGATGCTTACCGGAGGAACCCTCGAGACGAAGGAGTTGGCGATGCGCCGAGATTGGTTTGTGTTGAACGTTGGTTGTTGTTTATTCCATAAACCCTAGGTACATATTTATAGTCCAGCGGACTTTCTAATGTGGACGTGCACCAAACCGTGCACGAGATAGACTCTAACTTTTACGTAACCTATTATACAAAGATACATGGGCTAACTAGCCCAACTTGACACACAAGGCCGATTCTCTATGTGTCTCCACGCATATATCTTCAAGCTTGTCTTGATCGCGGCCCACCTCTGACTTGGTCAAATTCTGGTGATAACACATGCCCCCCTGGTTTTGGAAATGACATTTCCAAAATCATTATGCTTTCTTTCGTCAGGTCATGTCGTGGCAGAACTGCTGCAGCAACCGTCATCATGACGCCTTGTCTTCCCCACTCCTCTGTGAGATTTGACAGCTTCAGCACCACTTCCTCGGAAACTGCAATGGCATTGAAACTCCACTAGGCTCCTCATTATTTAATCACGCCAACTGACCAGTCCTCTTCATCCCCTTCCTCCGTTCTAGCGGTTAACACCAAAAAACCCTCTTCTTCCGTGGCAATGTCTTCCTCTTCCTCCTCCGCTTCCAGCCTCTCCATCCAATCGGCGCCGAAGAACAAGAAAGGGGACGATCCCCGTCCCGGGGCAAATCCCATTCCATCCGACAAGGAGAAGAAAGAAGAAAGAGCGGAAGGGACTGAAGTCCCTCCCTCCACCAAGCTCCCTCTGAAGAAGCGCTCCCGCATGTGGGCGGACAGCGAGGACGACGAGGACGACGAGGAAGAGGAGGATGAGGAGGAGGAAGATGATTCCTCCTCCGCGGGATATCCTCCAACGAAGCGCCTCCGCACCTGGGCGGACAGCGAGGATGATGATGATGACGAGGAGGAAGAGGAAGCTCCAGCCGACAGCTGGGACAGCGATGGCGAGGAGCTTCCGGGGAGCAGCGCCGACGATGACGGCGATGATGAAGACGGCGACGACTGGTAGAGTAGGAATAGTAGTGCACTAGGCACTAGATCCCTCTTTTGGGAGCCCTCGGCTCTTCTTGTAAAGCCGTATCTTTGAATTAACAAGAATCGTTCGTTCAATCTTTCTTTCATTAATTCAATCTCCATCTTCCTGCTCGCCACACCAGGGCCGATAGCAAACGAACCGGATTATCATTCTTTCCCTGACCATGGACTTTTGCAATTCCATAGCCGATAATTGTTCATCGGCTAAATCCGAGCAACTCCAATCGGCTCTTGAAAATACCGAGCATCCACTAGATTAACTGCCCCCCGAGCCTTAGTCAAGGCGAGGACACCAGCAAGGACGTGTTCCAGGGCACTCGTGAGGCCAAACTGAACACCATAATTGTTCTAGAGTCGATGGCGGCGACATCGGCTTTTGTTTTTTTTTTTTTTTTTTTTACGGCCGATTGTATCGGCCCCCACACTTTGGATCGTCCCCTTTTTGCTGGCCGACTCTAATCGGCCTCCCTATTTTAGTGCCCATCATCCCACATGCTTGGGAAATATTTCTTGAGGTGTTGACCATTTACGGCCACTGGGAACTTCTGTCCGTCCAATTCTTCCAACATGTATGCATTACCTTTCAAGGCCTGGATGACTTTATACGGACCGTGCCAATTAGGAGACCACTTGCCATATGCCTTGTCCCTGGTTCCTAACGGCAACACAGCTTCCCATACCAGGTCACCAACCTGAAACTCCTTTGGCCTAACCTTCTTATTGTAGGCTCGAGCTACCCGGGCCTTGTTTTCCTTGATCTTTTCCAACGACCAAAGCCTCAGCTCTGTTGCGTCCTCAATGGTGTCACTCATCAAAGTCGCATATTCGTCTGCCGTCAGGTCGTCCTGAAACGTGACACGTCTAGACCCAGCCGTAATCTCCCAAGGTAATACGGCCTCTTGCCCATAAACAAGCTGGTACGGCGAAGTTTTTATAGCTCCATGGCATGACAAACCAATCTCGAAGCCGGATGGATTTTCCCGATCATGTCCATGCCCCATCCTCGGAATGGCCAAGGTTTGACGATCGGATTCATTGCCGATGCTGGTACCATCTGAATCTTCCCGAACATCTGGCATGCCTGGCACCCCTTATAGTAATTGAAGCAATCCTCAAGCATGGTGGGCCAATAGAACCCTGAGCGTCTGATCAGCCACTTCATCTTGTGAGCCGACTGATGAGTCCCGCAAGCGCCTTCATGCACGTCATGTAAGAGCCGATTAGACTCAGTTGGTCCTAGGCACTTGAGTAGTAACCCTTCCAACGTCCTGTAGAACATGTCGTCTCCTATGAGGACATACTTCATGGCTTTGTATCTTATCCGCTTAGGTGCCCCCCGAGCCGAATCTTTTAAATATTTGAAGATTTCGGCTCTCCAATCATCTTGTTCCAGGAATTGGACCTGGACTTCTGACCCTTCAGGGGTCTCTATGTAGCCTGACGCCATTTGCGCGAGATTGTTGGCCTCGGTATTCTGGGATCTCGGGACCCAATTGAAGTTGATGTATCTAAACTGTGTCATTAGCTCACGGCATTCCATCCAGTGTGGGAAAAGCGATTCACTTTCGCACTTATATTCATCCGTGAGCTGGTTAATCACCAACTTGGAGTCTCCAAAAAGCTCTACTGCTTCCGCTCCAGCTTCTAGTAGCAACTCCATCCCCTTTCGTATCGCTTCATACTCCGCCACATTGTTGGTGCAGGGAGTCGACAGCCTGATGGAGAAGGAGTACTCCACCCCCCTAGGCGATACGAGCAGAATGCCGATGCCGCAACCACCGTCGCAAGCCGATCCATCGAAGAACATAGCCCACGCACGTATGGATAGTGCTGCTATATTGGTATTGATTCGCTCGGCTATGAGATCGGCTAACGCTTGTCCTTTGACTGCTTTCGCAGGCTGATACCGAAGGTCGAACTCTGACAATGCAAGCATCCATTTACCCAATCGCCCCTTCAACACGGGGGCCGACAGCATGTGCTTGACAACGTCGGACTTGCATATGACGAAGATCTCTGCGGTCAAGAGGATATGGTGCAGCTTGGTACAGGTGAAGACCAGACAGAGGCACAGTTTCTCCACCTCAGGGTATCTTGTTTCTGCATCCAACATCCTTCTGCTGAGGTAGAAGACGACCCTCTCAACGCCCTCGTAAAGTTGCACCACCACCGAGGCGATGGATGTGTCGGCTACTGACAGGTAAATGTAGAACGGCCTGTCTTGTTGGGGCGGCACCAGCACGGGCGGTGTCGTCAGATACCGTTTGATGTCATCGAACGCCTGCTGCTGTTCTGCCCCCCAGTGAAATTCGTCATCGGACTTAGTTTTTACTAAACCCATGAACGGCTCGATCCGTCCTGACAGGTTAGAGATGAATCGGCGAACGAAGTTGATCTTGCCGATAAGACGTTGTAGTTCCTTCTTCGTGGTGGGCGGCTGCATGGTACGCACCGCCTCCTGACTCTTCAGGCCGATCTCAATTCCTCGCTCATGGACCAAAAATCCTAAAAACTGGCCGGCCGTCACCCCAAAGGCACACTTCTTTGGGTTCATTCTCAGTCCGAACTTTCGAGTTCGGTCTAGTACGTGTCGTAAATCTTCCAAGTGTCCCTCCATGGACACAGATTTGACTACCACGTCATCGATGTAGATCTCCACCAGCTTGCCGATCAGATCGTGGAATATGTAATTCATGGCTCTTTGGTATGTTGCGCCGGCATTCTTCAATCCAAAGGTCATGACCACGTATTCAAATAAGCCTACTGCTCCTGGTACTCTGAATGCAGTTTTGTGAATGTCTTCTGGGGCCATGAAGATCTGGTTGTAGCCGGCGTTGCCATCCATGAAGCTTAAAACCTTATGACCAGCAGCTGCATTGATCAGCGTCTCCGCCACAGGCATCGGGTATTCATCTTTTGGCGTAGCTCTGTTAAGGTCGCGGAAATCGATAGCCACCCGCCACCGGCCGTCCTTCTTTTCCACTGGAACGATACTGGATATCCATTCCGCGTACCTGCATGGTCTGATAAATCCGGCAGCCAACATCTTCTCGATCTCTTTCTTGACCTCTTCTAGGATTTCGGCCTTCATTTGTCGTGCTCGTTGCTGGAAGGGCCGGAATCCTTTCTTCAGGGGGAGTCGATGCTCGATGATGCTCCTGTCCAGCCCAGGCATCTCAGTGTAGTCCCATGCGAAGCAATCTGGGTACTCTTTCAAGAGAGCAATCATCTGACCCCTGAGCTGCGGGTCTAACTTCCTGCTGATAAAAGTTGGCCGCGGCTTATCCCCGGGGCCAATGTCGACTTCCTCTAGCTCGTCAGCCGATGTGAACCCGAATCCTAGCTTCCCGTCACCTGAGAGGTCGACGCCGAATACTGGGAGAGCTGGTGGTGCGCGTGGTATGGTCCGACCGCCGGGATCGGCTCCTTCCTCACCCTTGCTGTGGGAGCAGCCGCCGTCATCACTACCCTCACCGGGGTGGTACCCCAGCTCCACCACGTTGGTGCCGATGCCAGGGGAGCGGGTGTAGTGGGAAGAGCCGATTAGGTCGGTTTCGAGGGCAGACTTGACCTCGTCGTACTTCTTCTTGAGCTCGCCGGTGAGCTCCTCGTAGGTGACCGGAGTTTCTTCCGCCATCTCTGATGTGGATGGCGAGGTGGTTGTCGTCGAAGATTGTCGTTGAAGATGTGTCCCCGGGCGTGCCAGAATGTGTTGGCGTCAGAAACCCACCGGCGGGCAACACGGTAGAGCCGGGAATGACTAGGGCTGCGGCTGGCCCGGTCCCCGAGCGACGGCCCGCAAAGCCTCCTGGTCGCGCGCCGATGCTGGGTCGCAGGGCGTGCCACGACCTATACCTGGTCGGAAGGTGTGGATGATGCCTCGCTTAGTTTCCTGTAGGGCACACACGTACACGTTAAATACGAGCCTCGATCGGCTCTCGGGTTGTCCTGTAAATCGGCTCAGGGAGCCGATTCACCCATGATTCGTCCAAGGTGGCCGAATATATGGTGGTCCTGCTTGATCAATATAAAGCGTATGAGATCCACGACGATCTAGGGTTTTCACCGCATAATCGGATCATCCTACTCACGATTGGGCCTCGCGCTCACGCACGGTGTAACGTAAGCCAGCCCTAGACAAGGCCTAAAAACCAACACTAGGTTGATCCTCGGAACGTCCTGTCTAGGGGCAGCAAACTACACCGCATGCCGCTGGATCCTCCAACCCTTTGTAAGGCCTAACTATTGCAGATATTAAACTAATCCTTGATGAATCAAGGATCGACCATAACGGATCAGATCTACTAAATAAAGATCAAGCGGGGTGCCGCCCCTGCACCCATGATGAGGCACAAGGACGGCTAGACGCGCTAGGATTGCACTACGCAAGCATATGATGCTAAGAACGATGCTAACCCTAACGCGTCTACGATAACTACGTTGCTCGCCATCAAAAACGCTTCAGTACGAGCAACGCGTGAACAACTAGGCAGGCTTGTGCTGCCTAGATCGCGAGATGAGGCAGCATGATGCTTACCGGAGGAACCCTCGAGACGAAGGAGTTGGCGATGCGCCGAGATTGGTTTGTGTTGAACGTTGGTTGTTGTTTATTCCATAAACCCTAGGTACATATTTATAGTCCAGCGGACTTTCTAATGTGGACGTGCACCAAACCGTGCACGAGATAGACTCTAACTTTTACGTAACCTATTATACAAAGATACATGGGCTAACTAGCCCAACTTGACACACAAGGCCGATTCTCTATGTGTCTCCACGCATATATCTTCAAGCTTGTCTTGATCGCGGCCCACCTCTGACTTGGTCAAATTCTGGTGATAACAGTGACCGTCGAGAAGCGCGTCAAGATCCGGGGCTCACGACGAGGCGGTCACAGCATGGCCTATTACAAATCCATATTATTAGAAGAAATTCACATTTCAATTACACATTTCTATTTCTTTCCAAATTTCCACTATTCTATTTCTATTACTATTTCAAATCAATTCTATTTTCTATTTGTTTCTACTATTTACACTATTCTATTTCTATCCCCACTATTCTATTTCTAATACAACAATTAAAATCCAAATGACCAAGTCAAGAAAAAAAAGGAGCTCGTCCATGGCCGGTAAGCCATAACAACAATTGTCCCAGTAAACTTAAATGATAATGCCAAACAGTATATGTACCAGATCACACGCAACTGTACTAATTGCTAAATACTTCACATGTGTCCAATGCTCTTACAGGCCAGAATTACTGGATATTACTCAGAAATGGTACAACCAAAACAGTAAATATGGACCAGACCCAATCCATCCGTCCAAATTCCCAATCACTTCACAAGTGTCCAATCCTGTTGCAGGCTTCAATTACAGCACATGCTCAGAAATGATACTAACATGTACCATACCCTATCCGTCTGTCCAAATTCCTAATAAACCTTCATACAAGTGCCCAATCCTATTACAGGCCAAAAAATAACAGAGCAATATGTGCTACTAAAAGCAGACCCCTTGGGTTTGGTCCCAAACATGGACTTGGCCTGCAGATTCAGCAGCTAAACCACGCCTCAAGCTGTAAATTAGCATGCTACAACATTCAGTCGAAGGATCTGGAGAGGCAAACGTTACCATCTGAAGGTCCCTGCTCCCGGAAGTGCTCTCGACGAGGTTGGGTCGGGCGCGGACGTTGGATGACGGGCCTCTCGATCAATGGGACGATGAGGTGAGTCCCCTCGGGTAGACCTGCACGGGTGGCAACGAAACGGATATCAGGCTCGAATATCCAACGAATCGGCCGGAGTGAAGCAACCCAAACACCGGGTTGGTCGGAGGGCTTACCTCGTCCTTGAAGACGACGCGCGGCGGCTGAAGACGACGCGCGGTGGACGCCCTCCTCGTTGTGGAGGCTGTTGGTGACCGCGAAGAGCCCGCGCCGCGCGCAAAGGGAGCAGGCGCAGCCGGTGGCCGGCGGCGGAAGCAGGGGGCTGCGGCTGCGGCTGCTGGGTTGGGCGCGGAGGGGGTCGGGTGGGGAGGTGGCGGGTGCGAGGAGGAGCGGGGGCGGCGGTGGCTCAGGTGAACTGCGGCGGCGCGGGGCTCGGGTCGAGATGAGGAGGGCGGCGGCGGCTCGGGTGAGGAGCAGGAGGCGGCGGCGGGCAGGGGGAAAAATCGAGCGGGAGGAGGGGAAAGTGCGAGCGGGAGGATTCCGACCAGGTGATTTCCCAGATCCCGATCCCTAGCTATGCCGAGGGCCAGGCTATGCCGACGGCTGCCCTCGGCATATCCCCATTTTTTATTTTTTTTCAATTTTTCATTTTTTCTGCTCTCAATTATTATTATAATATAGTATAATAATTGAATATCGAGTACCAATATATTATATTGGTACTACATTTTTAGGTCAAAGGACATATCTATCGGGCGCGCGGGTGGTCTCGCGCAATACTACATATTGCGCGGGTAGTCGGGCGCGGGGCGCGGGCGCATAGACCACTTTTTTTTCTTTTTGTTTTTTTGTTTTTTCTTTCATTGTTTTTATGAATATAATATACAAATATATATACTAACAATAGGTACATATTATAATAATAATATCTATAATAATAATACATCTAGCTAAGGCGCGTGGGTCTATGCCGAGGGGCAGATCTACCCCTTTGACCGGTCTCCCATGACAGCTAACCTCCGTATTTTGCAGTGGTTACTAGGACACATAAAATGACGCCACGCGGCTCCGCTCGATTTTTTGGCTCCGTTTGCTTTGCCAACTGCGCAAAACGGGGCCGCCGGGACATGCGGTATGGCCGTACCGGGCGCGCGCGTGCACCGCGCGAAACGGAAAACATTTAGCACATAAAATAACGCGTCCTAGACCTAAAAACATTTTTCCCTCCATTTATTGAGCGAAGGAAAGTGTCGCCCCAGTTCAAATCCGGACAGTTTCCAGCGGATTCCGGGCACCGCAGGAAGCGGGTGGGATTCCCAGATGGCTTCCGCGCGCATATGGCATGTGATAGGTGGTGCGTAGGAGGTATCCTACCGCGCGCGGAGGTCCCGCGCGATACTGAAATGCGCGCCATGTACCTGCTTCACAAAAAAAGCCCTTCCGGCACCCCGAAAATGGAAAAACCGTCGCCCGTGGTTCGGATTGGAAATCCGCGACCGGGGCCTTGCTTCCCATCCTAAGGCCCACGCACGTGCCAAATATGGCCTCGTTCCGACAAACTATGTGGTGAAACGGGCCGTTTCCTACTCATTTCCCCTAAAAGCCATAGAACTCCGGACGAGATAGCCCTGTTCGTGAAGGGTTCTCCAAGATAATTGCCGTATCCCAGTTCCGTCTTTTGCAGTGGTTACTAGGACACATAAAATGACGCCACGCGGCTCCGCTCGATTTTTTGGCTCCGTTTGCTTTGCCAACTGCGCAAAACGGGGCCGCCGGGACATGCGGTATGGCCGTACCGGGCGCGCGCGTGCACCCGTCCGCCAAACGGAAAACATTTAGCACATAAAATAACGCGTCCTAGACCTAAAAACATTTTTCCCTCCATTTATTGAGCGAAGGAAAGTGTCGCCCCAGTTCAAATCCGGACAGTTTCCAGCGGATTCGGCGGGGCACCGCAGGAAGCGGGTGGGATTCCCAGATGGCTTCCGCGCGCATATGGCATGTGATAGGTGGTGCGTAGGAGGTATCCTACCGCGCGGAGGTCCCGCGCGATACTGAAATGCGCGCCATGTAGCTGCTTCACAAAAAAAGCCCTTCCGGCACCCGAAAATGGAAAAACCGTCGCCCGTGGTTCGGATTGGAAATCCGCGACCGGGGCCTTGCTTCCCATCCTAAGGCCCACGCACGTGCCAAATATGGCCTCGTTCCGACAAACTATGTGGTGAAACGGGCCGTTTCCTACTCATTTCCCCTAAAAGCCATAGAACTCCGGACGAGATAGCCCTGTTCGTGAAGGGTTCTCCAAGATAATTGCCGTATCCCAGTTCCGTCTTTTGCAGTGGTTACTAGGACACATAAAATGACGCCACGCGGCTCCGCTCGATTTTTTGGCTCCGTTTGCTTTGCCAAGCAAAACGGGGCCGCCGGGACATGCGGTATGGCCGTACCGGGCGCGCGCGTGCACCCGTCCGCCAACGCGCGAAACGGAAAACATTTAGCACATAAAATAACGCGTCCTAGACCTAAAAACATTTTTCCCTCCATTTATTGAGCGAAGGAAAGTGTCGCCCCAGTTCAAATCCGGACAGTTTC
Source organism: Lolium multiflorum (assembly GCA_030979885.1). Taxonomy (NCBI): domain Eukaryota; kingdom Viridiplantae; phylum Streptophyta; class Magnoliopsida; order Poales; family Poaceae; genus Lolium; species Lolium multiflorum. The sequence goes on from CM061747.1 coordinate 219,800,979, forward strand.
CAGCGGATTCGGCGGGGCACCGCAGGAAGCGGGTGGGATTCCCAGATGGCTTCCGCGCGCATATGGCATGTGATAGGTGGTGCGTAGGAGGTATCCTACCGCGCGCGGAGGTCCCGCGCGATACTGAAATGCGCGCCATGTACTGCTTCACAAAAAAAGCCCTTCCGGCACCCCGAAAATGGAAAAACCGTCGCCCGTGGTTCGGATTGGAAATCCGCGACCGGGGCCTTGCTTCCCATCCTAAGGCCCACGCACGTGCCAAATATGGCCTCGTTCCGACAAACTATATGGTGAAACGGGCCGTTTCCTACTCATTTCCCCTAAAAGCCATAGAACTCCGGACGAGATAGCCCTGTTCGTGAAGGGTTCTCCAAGATAATTGCCGTATCCCAGTTCCGTCTTTTGCAGTGGTTACTAGGACACATAAAATGACGCCACGCGGCTCCGCTCGATTTTTTGGCTCCGTTTGCTTTGCCAACTGCGCAAAACATGCGGTATGGCCGTACCGGGCGCGCGCGTGCACCCGTCCGCCAACGCGCGAAACGGAAAACATTTAGCACATAAAATGACGCGTCCTAGACCTAAAAACATTTTTCCCTCCATTTATTGAGCGAAGGAAAGTGTCGCCCCAGTTCAAATCCGGACAGTTTCCAGCGGATTCGGCGGGCACCGCAGGAAGCGGGTGGGATTCCCAGATGGCTTCCGCGCGCATATGGCATGTGATAGGTGGTGCGTAGGAGGTATCCTACCGCGCGCGGAGGTCCCGCGCGATACTGAAATGCGCGCCATGTACCTGCTTCACAAAAAAAGCCCCCGGCACCCGAAAATGGAAAAACCGTCGCCGTGGTTCGGATTGGAAATCCGCGACCGGGCCTTGCTTCCCATCCTAAGGCCCACGCACGTGCCAAATATGGCCTCGTTCCGACAAACTATGTGGTGAAACGGGCCGTTTCCTACTCATTTCCCCTAAAAGCCATAGAACTCCGGACGAGATAGCCCTGTTCGTGAAGGGTTCTCCAAGATAATTGCCGTATCCCAGTTCCGTCTTTTGCAGTGGTTACTAGGACACATAAAATGACGCCACGCGGCTCCGCTCGATTTTTGGCTCCGTTTGCTTTGCCAACTGCGCAAAACGGGGCGGCCGGGACATGCGGTATGGCCGTACCGGGCGCGCGCGTGCACCCGTCCGCCAACGCGCGAAACGGAAAACATTTAGCACATAAAATGACGCGTCCTAGACCTAAAAACATTTTTCCCTCCATTTATTGAGCGAAGGAAAGTGTCGCCCCAGTTCAAATCCGGACAGTTTCCAGCGGATTCGGCGGGGCACCGCAGAAGCGGGTGGGATTCCCAGATGGCTTCCGCGCGCATATGGCATGTGATAGGTGGTGCGTAGGAGGTATCCTACCGCCGCGCGGAGGTCCCGCGCGATACTGAAATGCGCGCCATGTATGCTTCACAAAAAAGCCCTTCCGGCACCGAAAATGGAAAAACCGTCGCCCGTGGTTCGGATTGGAAATCCGCGACCGGGGCCTTGCTTCCCATCCTAAGGCCCACGCACGTGCCAAATATGGCCTCGTTCCGACAAACTATGTGGTGAAACGGGCCGTTTCTACTCATTTCCCCTAAAAGCCATAGAACTCCGGACGAGATAGCCCTGTTCGTGAAGGGTTCTCCAAGATAATTGCCGTATCCCTTCCGTCTTTGCAGTGGTTACTAGGACACATAAAATGACGCCACGCGGCTCCGCTCGATTTTTGGCTCCGTTTGCTTTGCCAACTGCGCAAAACGGGGCCGCCGGGACATGCGGTATGGCCGTACCGGGCGCGCGCGTGCACCCGTCCGCCAACGCGCGAAACGGAAAACATTTAGCACATAAAATAACGCGTCCTAGACCTAAAAACATTTTTCCCTCCATTTATTGAGCGAAGGAAAGTGTCGCCCAGTTCAAATCCGGACAGTTTCCAGCGGATTCGGCGGGGCACCGCAGAAGCGGGTGGGATTCCCAGATGGCTTCCGCGCGCATATGGCATGTGATAGGTGGTGCGTAGGAGGTATCCTACCGCGCGCGGAGGTCCCGCGCGATACTGAAATGCGCGCCATGTACTGCTTCACAAAAAAAGCCCTTCCGGCACCCCGAAAATGGAAAAACCGTCGCCCGTGGTTCGGATTGGAAATCCGCGACCGGGGCCTTGCTTCCCATCCTAAGGCCCACGCATGTGCCAAATATGGCCTCGTTCCGACAAACTATGTGGTGAAACGGGCCGTTTCCTACTCATTTCCCCTAAAAGCCATAGAACTCCGGACGAGATAGCCCTGTTCGTGAAGGGTTCTCCAAGATAATTGCCGTATCCCAGTTCCGTCTTTTGCAGTGGTTACTAGGACACATAAAATGACGCCACGCGGCTCCGCTCGATTTTTTGGCTCCGTTTGCTTTGCCAACTGCGCAAAACGGGGCCGCCGGGACATGCGGTATGGCCGTACCGGGCGCGCGCGTGCACCCGTCCGCCAACGCGCGAAACGGAAAACATTTAGCACATAAAATAACGCGTCCTAGACCTAAAAACATTTTTCCCTCCATTTATTGAGCGAAGGAAAGTGTCGCCCCAGTTCAAATCCGGACAGTTTCCAGCGGATTCGGCGGGGCACCGCAGGAAGCGGGTGGGATTCCCAGATGGCTTCCGCGCGCATATGGCATGTGATAGGTGGTGCGTAGGAGGTATCCTACCGCCGCGCGGAGGTCCGCGCGATACTGAAATGCGCGCCATGTACTCCTTCACAAAAAAAGCCCTTCCGGCACCCCGAAAATGGAAAAACCGTCGCCCGTGGTTCGGATTGGAAATCCGCGACCGGGGCCTTGCTTCCCATCCTAAGGCCCACGCACGTGCCAAATATGGCCTCGTTCCGACAAACTATATGGTGAAACGGGCCGTTTCCTACTCATTTCCCCTAAAAGCCATAGAACTCCGGACGAGATAGCCCTGTTCGTGAAGGGTTCTCAAGATAATTGCCGTATCCCATTCCGTCTTTTGCAGTGGTTACTAGGACACATAAAATGACGCGGCTCCGCTCGATTTTTTGGCTCCGTTTGCTTTGCCAAGCTGCGCAAAACGGGGCCGCGGGACATGCGTGGCGGCCGGGCACGTGCACCCGCGCGAAACGGAAAACATTTAGCACATAAAATGACGCGTCCTAGACCTAAAAACATTTTCCCTCCATTTATTGAGCGAAGGAAAGTGTCGCCCCAGTTCAAATCCGGACAGTTTCCAGCGGATTCGGCGGGGCACCGCAGGAAGCGGGTGGGATTCCCAGATGGCTTCCGCGCGCATATGGCATGTGATAGGTGGTGCGTAGGAGGTATCCTACCGCCGCGCGGAGGTCCCGCGCGATACTGAAATGCGCGCCATGTACCTTCACAAAAAAAGCCCTTCCGGCACCCCGAAAATGGAAAAACCGTCGCCCGTGGTTCGGATTGGAAATCCGCGACCGGGGCCTTGCTTCCCATCCTAAGGCCCACGCACGTGCCAAATATGGCCTCGTTCCGACAAACTATGTGGTGAAACGGGCCGTTTCCTACTCATTTCCCCTAAAAGCCATAGAACTCCGGACGAGATAGCCCTGTTCGTGAAGGGTTCTCCAAGATAATTGCCGTATCCCAGTTCCGTCTTTTGCAGTGGTTACTAGGACACATAAAATGACGCCACGCGGCTCCGCTCGATTTTTGGCTCCGTTTGCTTTGCCAACTGCGCAAAACGGGGCCGCCGGGACATGCGGTATGGCCGCGCGCGTGCACCCGTCCGCCAACGCGCGAAACGGAAAACATTTAGCACATAAAATGACGCGTCCTAGACCTAAAAACATTTTTCCCTCCATTTATTGAGCGAAGGAAAGTGTCGCCTTCAAATCCCAGTTTCAGGGATTCGGCGGGGCACCGCAGAAGCGGGTGGGATTCCCAGATGGCTTCCGCGCGCATATGGCATGTGATAGGTGGTGCGTAGGAGGTATCCTACCGCCGCGCGGAGGTCCCGCGCGATACTGAAATGCGCGCCATGTAGCTGCTTCACAAAAAAAGCCCTTCCGGCACCCCGAAAATGGAAAAACCGTCGCCCGTGGTTCGGATTGGAAATCCGCGACGGGGCCTTGCTTCCCATCCTAAGGCCCACGCACGTGCCAAATATGGCCTCGTTCCGACAAACTATGTGGTGAAACGGGCCGTTTCCTACTCATTTCCCCTAAAAGCCATAGAACTCCGGACGAGATAGCCCTGTTCGTGAAGGGTTCTCCAAGATAATTGCCGTATCCCAGTTCCGTCTTTTGCAGTGGTTACTAGGACACATAAAATGACGCCACGCGGCTCCGCTCGATTTTGGCTCCGTTTGCTTTGCCAACTGCGCAAAACGGGGCCGCCGGGACATGCGGTATGGCCGTACCGGGCGCGCGCGTGCACCGTCCGCCAACGCGCGAAACGGAAAACATTTAGCACATAAAATGACGCGTCCTAGACCTAAAAACATTTTTCCCTCCATTTATTGAGCGAAGGAAAGTGTCGCCCCAGTTCAAATCCGGACAGTTTCCAGCGGATTCGGCGGGGCACCGCAGGAAGCGGGTGGGATTCCCAGATGGCTTCCGCGCGCATATGGCATGTGATAGGTGGTGCGTAGGAGGTATCCTACCGCCGCGCGGAGGTCCCGCGCGATACTGAAATGCGCGCCATGTAGCTGCTTCACAAAAAAAGCCCTTCCGGCACCCCGAAAATGGAAAAACCGTCGCCCGTGGTTCGGATTGGAAATCCGCGACCGGGGCCTTGCTTCCCATCCTAAGGCCCACGCATGTGCCAAATATGGCCTCGTTCCGACAAACTATGTGGTGAAACGGGCCGTTTCCTACTCATTTCCCCTAAAAGCCATAGAACTCCGGACGAGATAGCCCTGTTCGTGAAGGGTTCTCCAAGATAATTGCCGTATCCCAGTTCCGTCTTTTGCAGTGGTTACTAGGACACATAAAATGACGCCACGCGGCTCCGCTCGATTTTTTGGCTCCGTTTGCTTTGCCAACTGCGCAAAACGGGGCCGGGACATGCGGTATGGCCGTACCGGCGCGCGCGTGCACCCGTCCGCCAACGCGCGAAACGGAAAACATTTAGCACATAAAATAACGCGTCCTAGACCTAAAAACATTTTTCCCTCCATTTATTGAGCGAAGGAAAGTGTCGCCCCAGTTCAAATCCGGACAGTTTCCAGCGGATTCGGCGGGGCACCGCAGGAAGCGGGTGGGATTCCCAGATGGCTTCCGCGCGCATATGGCATGTGTACATGGAAACCATAGGTTGGGCATACTTCACCATAAAATAGGCTCCATTTGAGCCGTGGCGAGAGTTTCCACATACAGATCCTGGATTTTACCAAGTGTTAGCCCATGTATGCGGAAATCGTCAACAACGGGTACATCCAAGATTAGCCAAACCTTACATCACACTTGTACACATATGTTATGGGCATATACAAGTTTTCCAGTGATTCCGACGATCCGATGGTCTGTATCTTGAAAAAACCCTAGGGCGGGGACCCCGCAGATCTACCCCTATAGCTTTCTCCGTGTGAGGGTTTACCAATGGACTTTTTTACTTTCTTTGGTTTGTTTAGGACATATGTATATGGAAACCATAGGTTGGGCATACTTTACCATAAAATAGGCTCTGTTTGAGCCGTGGCGGGAGTTTCCACATACAGATCCTGCATTTCACCAAGTGCTAGCCCATGTATGCGGAAATCGTCAACGCCGGGTACATGCAAGGTTAGACAAACCTTACATCACACTTGTACACATATGTTAGGGACAAATGCAAGTTTTCAAGCGATTCCGACGCTCCGGTGATCTGTATCTTGGGAAACCCTAGGGCGGGGACCCTGCAGATCTACCCCTATAGCTTTTTCCGTGCGAGGGTTTACCAATGGATTTTTTATTTGCTTTGCTTTGTTTAGGACATATGCACATGGAAACCATAGGTTTGGAATGAAATAGGCCCCGGATGAGCCGTAGCAGGAGTTTCCACATACAAATCCTGGATTTTACCAAGTGTCGGCCCATGTATGCGGAAATCGTCAACGCGGGGTACATGCAAGGTTAGACAAACCTTACATCACACTTGTACACATAAGTTAGGGACAAATGCAAGTTTTCAAGCGATTCCGACGCTCCGGTGATCTGTATCTTGGGAAACCCTAGGGCGGGGACCCTGCAGATCTACCCCTATAGCTTTCTCCGTGCGAGGGTTTACCAATGGATTTTTTATTTGCTTTGCTTTGTTTAGGACATATGCACATGGAAACCATAGGTTTGGAATGAAATAGGCCCCGGATGAGCCGTAGCAGGAGTTTCCACATACAAATCCTGGATTTTACCAAGTGTCGGCCCATGTATGCGGAAATCGTCAACGCGGGGTACATGCAAGGTTAGACAAACCTTACATCACACTTGTACACATATGTTAGGGACAAATGCAAGTTTTCAAGCGATTCCGACGCTCCGGTGATCTGTATCTTGGGAAACCCTAGGCCGGGGACCTTGCAGATCTACCCCTATAGCTTTTTTCGTGCGAGGGTTCACCAATGGATTTTTTTAATTTCTTTGCTTTGTTTAGGACATATGCACATGGAAACCATAGGTTTGGAATGAAATAGGCCCCGGATGAGCCGTAGCAGGAGTTTCCAGCGATTCGGACGCTCCGGTGGTTTGTATCTAGGGAAACCCTAGGGGGCGGGGACCCCGCAAATCTACCCCTAGGGTTAGGGTTAGGGTTAGAGTTAGGGTTAGCAATGGACTTTTTTCCTTTGTTTTAGGTCATGTGGTGGCAAGTATGGATCCATGCTATCTAAGGTTTTCCTCCGGTTCACCCCACCGGTGAGTTCTGCCCTATACGTCCAGGACATGCCTAAGTGCCGTCAGCGCATGTGCGTGTAGCCGAAAGACCCCGGGGGTACAACATTAGACAAACAACACCACACCATGCTGGTGGTGGTGTTTTGTTGGAGAAGAACACATGGGTATATATAGGGAGGCGAGGGGCTGAAACGGCGAGAAAAGCTGGCGGGAGAAAATGGCGGGAAAAATTGGCGGGAAAGATTGGGCGGGAGAAATGGGCGGGAAAAAGGAAAAAAAAGATGGATGCTAAGCCGACGGTGCCCCTCGGCATAGGCTAAACAGCTGACGTCATTTTGGCGGGAGGGGCGGGAGGATTCGGCGGGAGAAATTGGCTTCAGCTACGCCGACGGGGGCCCTCGGCATAGGCTTCACGCCGTCAATGTCCAGTTAGGGCATGGCCGCGGGGCGACGGGACGGGGTCGCACCCTCAACCTATGCCGAGGGCCGCCGATACGCCGAGGGCCACCCTCGGCATAGCGTGTCATGTGCCGAGGGTGGCTATACGCCGAGGGGCGCTTCGAGCAGCTGGGCTGACCGGGCAGTACGCCGACGGCCCCGACATTTGGCCGTCGGCGTACGCCACGGCCGTCGGCGCAGCGCGCCATTCCTGTAGTGATGCATGCCCGCACATACTGCAATGGACCGATCAGCGTGGTTACTTCTGCTTGGCCTCGCCGCCGCGGCCGGCGCCGTGCTTCAAGTTCGTGGCCAGAGCGCGCCTGACACCAGGGGTGAGCTCTACATCTCAACCTTAAAAACTTGCCAAGCTAGCTATTTTCTATGTTTTGTTGCTTCGTCGTCTCTCGACAAATCAGCGTGTATATATTGTCTGGATCATGAAGGGTTCATCAGCATCGACTGCGGGCTGCCGGAGCAGATGGACAGCTACGTGGACGAGGCCACCAAGCTACGCTACACCTCGGACGCCGGCTTCACCGATGGCGGCTCCAACCACAATGTCTCGGCCGAGTACATCGATCCGGCCTATACCAAGCGGTACCCTCAGGCCCTCAACGTTCGAGCCTTCCCCGGCGTGGCGCGGAGCTGCTACACCCTGCCGTCCACCGTGCCGGGGTCCAAATACTTGATCCGGGCGGTTTTCATGTATGGCAATTACGACGGGCTCAACAGGATCCCCATCTTCGACATCTACCTCGGCGTCAACTTCTGGGATACAAAACTGCCTCCCAAAGAACTTTCTCGTCTCCTCTGGCGACGGGCGACTCTAGGGTTAGGCTCCCATCTGGTGGAATCGATTAAATCCCAATTCCATCCCAGTTTGTTTCCAGCTAAGATCCATCTCCAATCCCGTCTCTAGAGCTCCTTATCTCTCGCTCCCTGATCTCTTTCTCTAGACATTGCTCGAGGTGACATTGGGGGCAAATACTGGTCTTTGCTACCCACCCTTTGGCTGTGCGCTAGAGTCTGATTTTGGGGCGCGTCTATGGCGGGATTGAGTTGCGGGTTCACAGAAGCTGGGAAGGACAACAAGGCAAGCTCCAATATGATTTTGGCGGCGGCAGTACTGAAGGACAAATCGAAGAGAGGTTCTGAAGGTGCGTCACCTGAAACTGAGTCCAATGTGACAGAGTTGATGCAGTGGCTCAAGTTGACTTCGGAGGAAGCAGATGCTGTTATCCTAGATGATGAGAACGAGGAGAATCTCTTGTGCCTGGAATGGGCTCTCATCGGCAAGGTACTTTCCCCAAATGCCCTCCATATTCAGACCATTATGTCAGCTCTAAGGCCTGCTTGGGGAAATCCAAAAGGATTAATGCCAAAATCAGTGGCAGATAATATTTTCATTGTTCAGTTTGAATCAAAGTTAGACATGTGGAGAGGGTGAAAGAAGGGGCTCCCTGGACCGTGGGGAAGCATGCAGTTTTGCTGAATGACTTTGACCCAGTTCTCAAACCAACGGAGGTCTGCTTTGACAGAATCATGCTATGGGCACGAATCATGAATCCCCGCTTTGAGCTTATGAACAGAACTTGGGGGAGAGGGAAAAAAACGTCTAACAGTGTCCGTACAGAGAGCTCTGGCGATTTGGGCGATTAGAAGGCGATTTTGAATTTCGGCCGCACGGGTGGTGGCGGTGGGGAGGGGCGGGGCGCCGGGATGGGGGCGCCGCGGTCTCCCTCGACCACGGGAGCGGGGAGCTGCCGGGGTCGGTTCTGGGCCCTGGAGGAGGTGGACGGGGCGGCCTCGCCGGGATCCGATGCGGAGGAGGCGGAGTCTTCAGATGCGGGGGCGCTGAGCTCGCCTAAAAGCGGGCCGTCGGAGCTGAGGCTGGACGGTTTTGTCCAGCGTGCGGAGGAGCTGGGCGGGGCACTGAAGGCCGGGAGGCGGACGGCGTTCGCACCCGGAGGTAGGGGCTCCTGGGTCCGGCCGCGGGCGGTGCCCCGTTTCCGGCGCCTGGGAGATCTGGGTGGGCGGAGATCTCGGAGTGCAGGGGCACTGGTGGGAGCTGCCAGCTCCCCAGTTTCGGCGCCGGCGGGGGAGAAGTCGGTTGCGGTGCGGGCAGGGGCGTCGTCGCCGGAGCGGCAGGGATCCCCGGCGTCGGCGCCGCCAAGGCTGGGGCTGAGCGAGGAAGAAGGTGCTGCGGCGCGTGGCTTGGGGGCCGCGGCCTGCGCCGCGGGGGGGCCGGCCCATGGGCCGCTTGGCCCAGTTGGGTCTGGCCTTTGCAGTACACCGGTGGGCCTTGGGATGGAGGCTGAGGAGGGCTCTTGGCTGGTGATGTCCCAGGAAGCTGGGCCGCTTTCGGCCTGTTTGGAGATGGCAGCGGACCCGCAGGGCGTGGAGAGGCCCAGCCAACGGTTTCGGTGGCTTTGGCTGCCGAAGGATTGCGCTATACCTGCTTTAGGGTTTCCAGCACGAGCAAATGAGGTGAGACAGAGGCTAAACGACCCATCTGCGCCGCCACACCGTCTGCTCCGGAAAATCGCGCCGCCACCACCTCTCTCGCGTTCCTTCGCGGCGGCGGTGATGGACAGGGGGTACGAGGAAGGGCAGAAGAGGCGGCTGGAGGGGGAGGCGAGCCAGTGGAGGTCGGAGGGTGGCGATTTCGGCGAGGGTCGCGGCTCCGGCGCGGGTCGCGGCGACGGCGGAAGGCAGGACGGTGGCGGCAGGTCCGAGGGGAACGGCCGCCAGGGCGGGGACTACCGCTACCAGGGCGCGGAGTTCCGGTACCAGGGGCGCGGCAGGGATGACTGGGGCTCGCCGCCGCCGTGGTGGGAAGAACAACAGCGCAGGGAGGCGGCGCAACGCCGTGAAGAGGAGCAGTGGCGCCAACAAGAGATGCAGCGAGGCAGGGGGGCGGGAGACCGTGTGGCGACTGCGGGTCAGGGTGACCGCGGTGGTGCAGGGGCACCTCGCCAACACAACAACAAGGCGAGGCCTTTCAAGAAGGCGCAGGGCGCAGCCGGGGGTGCTCAACAGCCCGTGGTGAAGGGGAAGAACAAGGCCAGTGCTTCCAAGGGTGGGACGCTGATGTCTACGGGTGCTTCTATTCTTGTAGACAGTGTTGGGCCTCCAAGAGCAGAGGTTTGTAGAACAGCAGCAAGTTTCCCTTAAGTGGATTACCCAAGGTTTATCGATCTCAGGGAGGAAGAAGTCAAAGATATCCCTCTCAAGCAACCCTGCAATCACAAAGCAAGAAGTTTCTTGTGTCCCCAACACACCAAATACACTTGTCAGGTGTATAGGTGTACTAGTTCGGCGAAGAGATAGTGAAATACAAGTAATATGGATGTATATGAGTGGTAATAGCAATCTGAATAAAATATGGCAGCGAGTAAACATGCAACAAAACAGTAAACAAACGGAGATTCGATGCTTGGAAGCAAGGCCTAGGGATCCTGCTTTCACTAGTGGACACTCTCAACAATGATCACATAATAGGACTACTCTACACTCTTTTGTTGGATGATGAACGCATTGCGTAGGATTACACGAACCCTCAATGCCGGAGTTAACAAGCTCCACAATGCAATGTTCATATTTAAATAACCTTAGAGTGCAAGATAGATCAACATAATTACACCAAGAACTAACATAGCATGCACACTATCACCATCATGCATATGTAGGAGGAATAATACACATCAATACCATCATAGCAATAATTAACTTCATAATCTACAAGAGATCATAATCATAGCCTACGCCAAGTACTCACACGGTGCACACACATCACCATTACACACGTGGAGGAGGAATAGAGTACTTTAATAACATCACTAGAGTAGCACATAGATAATATTCAACTAGATCACATAAAGAGAGATGAACCACATAGCTACAGCGGAGCCCTCAGCCCCGGGGGTGAATTACTCCCTCCTCATCATGGAGACAGCGATGGCGGTGAAGATGGCGGTGGAGATGGCGGTGGAGATGACTCCGGGGGCAATTCCCGTCCGGCGGGTGCCGGAACAGAGACTTCTGTCCCCCGAATCTTGATTTCGCGATGGCGGCGGCTCGGAAGGTTTCTCCGCTCTCGTCTTCCGTCTCGGTGTTTTTAGGTCAGGGACGACTAAATAGGCGAAGAGAGGGAGTCGAGAGGGCCACGGGGTGCCCAGACCACGGGCGCGCGCCGGGGTGTGGTGTGGGGCCCACTGGCTCCCCTCTCATCCTTCTCCGGTGCTCTGGAAGCTTCCGGGAATTATAAGGTCTTCGGTCTTTATTTCGTCCGATTCCGAAAATATTTCTTTACTAGGATTTCTGAAACCAAAAACAGCCAACTGGCCTTTCGGCATCTCGTCAATAGGTTAGTTCCGGAAAACACACGAATATGACATATAATGTGTATAAAACATGTAGATATCATCAATAAAGTGGCATGGAACATAAGAAATTATCGATACGACGGAGACGTATCAGCATCCCCAAGCTTAGTTCTGCTCGTCCCGAGCAGGTAAAACGATAACAAAGATAATTTCTGAAGTGACATGCCATCATAACCTTGATCATACTATTGTAAAGCACATGAGATAAATGCAGAGATTCGAAGCAATGATGAAGACAATGAGTAAACAAATGAATCATATAACAAAGACTTTTCATGAATAATACTTTCAAGACAAGCATCAATGAGTCTTGCATAAGAGTTAACTCATAAGCAATAAATTCTTAGTAGAAAGCTTTGAAACAACACAAAGGAAGATATAAGTTTCAGCGGTTGCTTTCAACTTTAACATGTATATCTCATGGATAATTGTCAACACAAAGTAATATAACAAGTGCAATAGGTAAACATGTAAGAATCAATGCACACAATTTACACAAGTGTTTGCTTCTAAGATAGAAAGAATAGGTAAACTGACTCAACAATAAAGTAAAATAATGGCCCTTCAAAGAGGAAAGCATCGATTGCTATATTTGTGCTAGAGCTTTGATTTTGAAAACATATAGAGAGCATAAAAGTAAAGTTTTGAGAGGTGTTTGTTGTTGTCAATGAATGGTAGCGGGTACTGACAAAGGATTAACTTGTCAATGCCTACAGATTGTAGACTAGGGTTTTGCTAGAAGTAGAGGGCAAGTAGATCTCGAAGGTTTAGGCGAAAAGTACTCGACGATTGTGAAAACTAGGGTTATGTTGACAGTAGATTCGATCCTTTCTTTGTTCCTCGACTCCCCCTTATATAGGAGGTGGAGCCGAGGGTTTCGTATTGTACAAGTTACAGAGTCCGGGACGGTTTCTAACTCGTCCCGCCAGATTACAAATAATACTCCCTATTACAACTCTAGCTTTCCTTAATACATCTTGGGCTCCCGAATCTTCTTATTCTTCGGATAGTGGGCCTTCAGTAAATCCCGGGTACTATCTATGGCAGGCCCATTTGGGATGCCTATGTCGAGCCCCCGAGATTTTGCTTGAATCGTAGAGAGGGAAAATCTCTCCCGTTTATTTTTGTTCGAGAGCTTTTATCCATACTCCTTCACATAAAATTCTATATTGTACAGGGATAATGGTAGTTGGGGCTAGTTCATCGACGGATCAGGTACTAGTTAACTGCTCTAGTGGCAATCCGCAAAAACCTACTTCAAGATCACGTCCCCGGACATGATCTCGGGATACAGTGTAAACTTCGACAGTGCCGCTTAAGGTCTTACCATTCTGTCGAGTCCCAGTCAAATTTATCGGGTACCTAACGCGTCCGTTAGGATTTTTCTTCGTATGTTGATACGGATAAAAAGTAGCAGAGCAGTCTTTGGCGATGCCACGCCCAGCAGAACGGATCTAGGGTCTTACCTTCGCAAATTTGCGGCATTCAGAAATTGATCGCAACTTTGGCGTTCTGAGAATATATTGTCGAGTGCTTTTCGCCTTTGGAATAGCACATTTTATTGAGTCATATTTGATGACTTTATTTTGTCTTCCCGATGGGAGTATATGTAGAGTTATTTGTGTAACTCGAAATATACTCACTTCTTTTTCTCTATTTCTGATCAAATTCATCGGGCACGCGAACAGCGTTCCCGATGGGAGTAGCCCCCGAGGCTACAGCCAAGAACTTGTGCTTGGGTGTAGGCTCCACAGATTAGCATCCTTTGCCGCTATATTTATGATCCTTCTCGATATTTTTATATTTATCGGGTGCGCGACCAGCGCTCCCGATGGGAGTAGCCCCCGAGGCTATGAACAAATTCTTGGATTTGGTCATAGGCTCTCGCCATTTCTATATTGTCATACTCGAAATTTTTTATTTTTCCAAAGTAGCCCCCGAGCATTTGGGCAAAAACTTGTGTTTGATCAAAGGCTCCAGAAGTATTCAAATGATTTGTCCTGTCGCCATTCTCTTCTTTTTTTTTCTTGTCGACAAACTTTCCCTTGTCAAAATCTCTTCACCTCTATGAATAGTCGAAATTTTTCTGCTTCGTGGGTCCATTTTTCTCACCACGTTGACACGTCGTGCAAGTGGGGGACACACGTCCTCCGCTTTTCCTGGCGCACGTTCTGTAACCTCGTCAATGTTGAAATACTAATTTGCCCTTGTTGCCACGTGGTAATCATCTCCTGCATTCTTTCTTCATCCAATGGTTCCGTCGGTTCACCGCACCTCTATATAAGATCCCCTTCTTCTTCCTTGAGCACTTCCGCTCGCGCCGTTCTCTGCTCTCCTCTGCGAAATCTCCCCTTGCGCTCCACTGCTCCCAAAGCTTTTCTCTTCGCAGCTGTTCTTCATTGCCATTGTTGATGCCACCGCGTCGTCTAACCAGGCACAGCACTCCCGATTCTTCCATGGCCGCCGCGGATCTAGGAACTGCGGAGTGGGAGAGGTCCAAGGTCACAAACCAAGACCTGAATCTCCTGAAGAAACTGGGAATCACCACGAAACCCAAAGCGGTTTGCTTCCCCAGCGAAGAAAGCTACCCAGCCCCTCCAATGGGGTACCGGGTAAGTTTTGTCGACCATCTCATCCGTGGTTTATCCACCCCCATTCATCCTTTTCTCCGTGGATTACTCTTTGTCTACGGTCTCCAGCTTCACCACCTCACGCCAAACTCAATTCTCCACATTTCCATTTTCATTACTCTTTGCGAAGCCTTCCTTGGCGTTTCGCCCAATTGGGCGCTTTGGAAGCGCATTTTCTTCTGTCGCCGCAATGGTTCTCCCAATGTCGCCTATAATATAGGCGGCGTTGTTATCTCTCCACTGCCAACTACTTCGACGTCAAGCTCCCTGACTCCGTTCAAGGTTGGCGCAAGAGGTGGTTGTACATTCGTGAAGAAAACCATGGATGCGCAGAGGACAACATTCCTCCATTTGATGGTGCCGAGAAAATTCTTCGTCGCCGTTCCTGGGATGCAGAGGCTACCGAAGAAGAAAGAACTTCGACTGAGGCCCTGATGACTCGCATCCATGAGTTGCAAAATACTCGCGGCAAAGAATTATCAGGTATCCAGATTATAGTATATTTCCTTAAGAATAGAGTTCAGCCTCTTCAGGCTCGCAAATTCCCTCTCTGGAAATATACTGGCGACGAAGACGTGGATCGGCTGTCGGTGGATTTGGAAGTCAAGGACTTGGAAAAGCTTGTCCGAAAAATCACCTCCCTCAGCAAAAAAGATTCCATCCCTTCTTCTTGTCGCGTGAAACCATTCAGCGCCGCCCACGCACTTCCTAAGGTAAACATTGTCGCATAATTTCTTATTGCTTTGCTTTTTTGCATTGTTTGCTTCGTTCTGATATCCTTCCCTCTTTTTGGACAGAATCATCCAAATCTTGTTTCACTTCCTCCTCTTCCTGAAGGTGGGGAAGTCGAAGAAAGGACCGTTATCTCTAATGATAACCAAGAGGCCTCCTCTTTTGTGAATGAACCCGCAGATTCTCGAAAATCTGCGGGATCTGCTGAAAAAGATGCTGCTTCTGAAGACACTACATCGGCCCAATCTCCTCCTCCTGCTGATTCTCCAAAGAACAAAAGGAAGAGGGGTGATGTCGAAGATTCCGGGACTTCTAAACCCGAAGAAGCTGCTCCTTTACCGCAAAAGGCAGCTTATGACCCATATCTTGCGAGTATCATCAGTTCGTAAGTTCCCTCTTTTATTTTCCTATTCGAAGAATTTTTGCTTGCCTTGCTTTTTACACTGCCACCCTTTTGCAATAGTGATGATGACGAGGAAACGCCAGCTTTGGATGTGGCTGCTCGAACGAGTATGTCACATACCCTAGTCATTTCAGAGCCACGAGTTGAAGGAGAGGAATCCTCGCCTCCTCAACAAAACATCGGCGCTTCTACTCCTCCTTCGAGCCCCCGAGCCCCTTCACCGAAAAGGGCAAGGACGGAAATTGTCTCGGAGCCTACTCTCCAATTGAGTAGTTCTTCGAACCTTCTCATGGAAGATGTAAGTTCTTTACTTTTTTGCCAGTGTTTATGTTTCCTTTGTTTGCTTCTGCGTATCACTATATTTTTCTCATACCCCCATTCTCTCTTTGTCCTCTTGCTTTTATAGCCTGTGATCAAGGATCTTCTTCGCATCGGTGCCCAATTTGTTGGGTACCGTGAATATGCGAGTAAAACTGAAAGTAATACTCTGCTCCTTTTTCCCTCTGTTCTTTTTGTTCCTTCTTTGTTGTCAAAATTTGTAACTATATTTATCTTCTATTGTAGAAAAACTGGCGGAAGCCAATGAGCGTGCCAACACACTTGCTCTGCAATTAGAGCAGAGTGAAAAGGCTCGCAAAAAGGCTGAGTTAGATGCTGTTGATGCGCGAGAAGCTGATAAAGCCAAGGCTGATGCTGCTGGTGTCGAAGACCTTAGAAAGAGGCTTCACCGCTGAAACTTCCCTGAGCGATCACATAGCTGCCAGTCTGCTCGCGAGGAGGCGATCCGTAAGCGTTTAACGACGCAGAGTCGCCGCTTCGTAGGTAAGTACCACTCATTATTCTTTTGTATTTTCTTCTCTGCACTCGTTTGTTGCTCAATTTTTCTTTCTTGACAGCTAGAACAGCTCAAGAATTTCAACTTGACGAACCCGCCAATGATCCTCTGCTTGACGCTCTGTCATTCCTCGAGGTTCATGGATCAGAAGCACGGGAAGGCATCGACCAGGCTAAAGCAGGGTTGTCGCGGCTTTTTCCTTATTTCTTCCCAAAGAAAGAGGAACCCGCAACTTTCCTTAACCTCGCCAAGTGCTTCAATCCGTCAGAAGATCTTGGGTTAAGGGTGCGGCATGAGAATATGAAGGTTGCCGTGGAAAATACTGTCGCCTTGGTTGCTGATAGCCAACAGTCTATCGACTGGTCGAAAGTTGGCGACACTGATCAGATAGAACAGTCAAGGTGGAGGTCTTTGATCAAGGCAGCTAAGCCCAACACGAGGAAAATCCTGGCTTATATCGGGATCAAGCCATCTTCGACTCCTAGCTCATCAAAGCCGGAGGTCTAGTTAAATGCCTCTTTGCTTTTTCTTTTTAGCAGACCTCTTTCTTTTGGCCTTGTCGCCGTAGTGTTATTGGCGAGAATTACTTCAGTATCCCTCTAGAAGGTCCTTCTTTTGTAATAGACATGTATATATTATGGAGATGAATGGAGATCTATCTTTGCTCAGTGATTGATGTCGAAATATCTTCTTTTTGCCAGTTAATTTTTGACAATTATACACCCGCTCCTGGTCCTTCCAATATTTCGCCTTCTTCGCACACAAGGAGAACTCCTGCTGATGCTTCACCTGCCGAAGATTCCTTGTCGCAAGAATTGAATGAACTTCGGCACCAACTTCAGTGCGTTAAGAAGCAATCACTTGTGCTAATGGAGAAGTCTCGTAAATCATCTGAAGCCGAGAAAATTGCACTCCAACAAGTGCAAACTGCCATTGCTGAAAAGGACTCTGCAGTTGCTGAAGTTGCTGCAGCTGCGTCTCGAGAAGATTCTATGCTCCAACTGCTGATAGATGCTAGCTTGGATATGGCAGGCATGTTTCATTATCTTTGTCGTGCTTCTTTTTCCTTTGCTGCTTGCCTCCTTATTACCTACTGACCTGTTGTGAAAAACAATAGGTGCCTTTTTGGATACTGCTGCTGAAGATGAACGTGTCGAGGCTCGTTCTAATGTCCTTCTTCGGCTTGCACGTGATCATGGGTCGACTTTTTGGGGTACACCTGAACGGACTCGCCAAATCGTGAGGTTTCAAGATCGCGCGCTTCAGGTTCGCGGGTATCTTGACTTTTGTACCAAGACCCTCTCTATGGTGTATAACTCTATGTTTCCTCGGAATATTCAACCAAAAACTCTTCCCGAGTTAATGGAGAAGTTCAAGGATGCTCATAGGATCCATCACTTTGTCAGAGCTCAACTTGTAGCTGGCGCCAGATTTGCCCTTATAATGCTTCAGATCTGCCATTCAAAACTTGATCTGACCCAAGTTGTTGAGAAAGTTCACGAGAAGGTTCGGCGCCGAAGAGTTGGTATTGATCGTATTAACACGAAGGTTTCACCCATAGCCGAAGAAATGATTGAAGATCTCCTTCGGATGGATGCCGACTTTTTTGCAGACGGTCATTATGCTGATTTTCTTGGTGCTGCTCCTGAGGAAAACAAAGTTACTCTTGACGATATATTGAATCAAGGCTAGTTTTCCTTTGGTAGATAATTTTCTTTTTGTGAATCATGGTTGTGATTCTATTGTGAAGCAAACAGTATATTTCTATATTTGTCTAGCCCCCGAGTATTTTCGGTGGCTATCCGCTGTATTTGTATAGTGCGAGGTTTTTTAACCAAGGCAAGATAATATACACTTACTATTTTTGTGGGTGTAAGCCCCCGAGTCTTTTGTTGATTATTATTTTGTCTATATCTCTTTTTGTTTTGGCGAGGTATTTTTACCAAGGCCGGATGCTTCTTTTGCATTTGTCGATACTGTGTTTATATATATATATTGTATCATGTAGGGGAAAACCCCTGATCTTGTCGAGAAGAAGATATATAATCCACTATCTTTATTATATTGCAGCACCACGAGCCCGCCTCATTAAAAACCTTTCCCGCCCTCGGTGCCCCGAAAAAGGAAAAGAGTGCGTCTGAAAACTCGTGGGCGTTTCAGTACATTGAAGATTTACAAAGGAGGACTATATTTTCGACACCTAGGCGTAGAAACGCTGTGCCACGTTCCAGGGATTTGGCTCGTCAATCCCTGTCTTCTTGTCTTTGATTCTGTATGCTCCTCCTTCTATTACTTCTGTGACGATATATGGTCCTAGCCATGGTGACTCGAGTTTTTCATGGCTTTTTTGATTTAGTCGTAAAACCAGGTCACCAACTTGGAAAGATCTTGGCCGCAATCGTCGACTGTGATAGTTTTTCAGGTCTGCTGATATTTGGCGACTCGCGACAGGACTTCGTCTCGAGCTTCATCGAGTGCGTCGACATCATCTTCCAAAGCTTTTCTCGAAGTTTCCTCGTCATATTCTGCGACTCGTGGAGAATCATGCTCGATTTCTATCGGCAAGACTGCTTCAGCTCCATGGACCAGGAAAAACGGCGTTTCCTGTGTCGCTGTATTTGGTGTTGTTCGAATACTCCACAATACACTTGGCAGCTCCTCCGGCCAAGTATGCCGAGCTTTTTCTAGTGGGCCTAGCAGACGTTTTTTGATGCCGTTGCAGATGATGCCATTGACCTTCTCGACTTGTCCATTGGTTTGGGGATGCGCAACAGACGCAAAACTCAATTTAATGCCCACTTCTGCGCAGTATGCTTTGAACTCTTTGGACGTAAAATTGCTGCCGTTGTCTGTGACGATGCTGTGAGGTACTCCGAAGCGAAAGACAATGCTCTTCACAAACTTTATTGCGGATGCTGCATCTGGTGAATTTATTGGCTTCGCCTCTATCCACTTGGTAAATTTGTCGACAGCCACTAGCAAGTACTCGTATCCTCCTGGCGAAGCTTTGTGCAACTTACCCACCATGTCGAGACCCCATTGAGCAAAGGGCCAAGATAGTGGGATTGGCATAAGTTCTGCTGCTGGCGAGTGAGGTCTTGCCGCAAATCTTTGGCACGCGTCGCAGGTGCGCACTATTTCCTTTGCATCCTCGATTGCTGTGAGCCAATAAAATCCTGCTCTGAAAACCTTTGCTGCGATAGCTCTACTACTCGCATGGTGCCCACATATTCCTTCATGCACGTCTTTTAATATGATCTTTCCTTCTTCGGGTGTAACGCACCGTTGTAGCACACCCGAGATACTGCGTTTGTACAGCTCCCCTTTTACCACCGTAAAGGCTTTGGATCTCCTAATTATTCGCCTTGCTTCGACTGGATCGTCGGGTATGGTTTTCCTTAGGATATATGATATGTACCTGCATCCATGGAATTTGCACCATCATGACTAGCTCTTGCTCTTCTTCTTCTTCTACTATGTTTTTGGTGATACTCGAAGGTTTCTCTTTTTTCTCCTTTATTTTTGCTGGTTTTGTTGATCTCTCGCTAATCTCTTCCCAGAACACACCTGGAGGGATTGCGAGGCATTGTGACCCGATGTTTGCGAGAACGTCGGCTTCATCGTTGCTCATCCTGCTGATGTGGTTTACCTCACAACCATCGAATAGCTTCTCCAGCTCATTGTACACCTCCTTGTATGCTATCATACTTTCGTTGACTGCGTCGCATTGGTTCATTACTTGCTGTGCTACCAACTGTGAGTCGCCGAAAATTTTCAATCGGGTTGCACCGCAAGCTTTCGCCATCTTCATCCCGTGTATGAGAGCTTCATATTCTGCTTCATTGTTAGATGCGTTTGGGAACGTCATCCGCAGAACATACTTCAACTTGTCGCCTTCAGGTGAAACTAATATCACGCCTGCTCCAGCACCTTCCAATCTCTTGGACCCGTCGAAGTTCATGGTCCAAGTCCTCGATAAATCTGGGGGTCCCGTGTTTTGTAGCTCCATCCACTCTGCAATGAAATCTGGTAAGACCTGTGATTTTATTGCTTTTCTTTTCATTCGTGATGTCCCGAGGGAAAGTTCTATTCCCCAAAGGGAGACACGACCCGTAGCTTCTGGATTGTTCAGTATATTTGATAAGGGAGCTTCATTGACCACTATTATCGGGTGAGCCGAAAAATAGTGCCGCAATTTTCTTGCTGTCGTGAATACTCCATATGCTAGCTTTTGATATTGCGGGTACCGTTGTTTTGACGGCGACAGTACTTCGATGAAATATACTGGCCGTTGAACTCCATGAAGCTTGCCTTCTTCTTCTCTCTCGACTACTAGGGCCGTGCTGACCCTGAGGTGTGGCTGCAATGTACAATAGGAGAGGTTCTTTCTCTTTTGCGCCAGTATCGGTGTCGAAATTGCTCGCTTGAGATTCTCGAAAGCTCTGTCTGCTTCCTCGTTCCATTGGAATTTTTCCCCTTGCTTGATCAACGCATAGAACGGCCTTTTCTCCTAACTGGCGACGAATCGCTTAAAGCTGCGACTCGCCCCGTTGCTGTTGTATTTCTTTCAGCTTTGTTGGCTTTCTCATAGTAACGATGGCTGTTTTTCGGGATTAGCTTCGATCCCCCTTGCGATACTAAGAACCCGAGAAGTTCTCCTGCGGGAACTCCAAAGGAGCATTTTGTCGGGTTCAGCTTGAGGCAGAACTTATCGAGGTTGTCGAAGGTTTCCTTCAGATCTTCGATCAACGTTGACCCTTTCTTTGATGTTATTACGACATCGTCGATGTAGACTTGTACATTTTTCCCAATCTGTGTTGCTAGGCATTTATGCATCCCGATATGTTGCTCCCGCGTTTTTCAGACCAAAGGGCATTGTTTTGTAGCAAAACACGCCATAAGGTGTGATGAACGCTGTCTTGGCTTCATCTTCTTCTTTTAATCTGATCTGGTTATAACCAGAATATGCGTCCAGGAAGGAAAGACGTTCGCATCCTGCCGTGGAGTCGATGATTTGATCGATCCTTGGGAGGAAAGTGATCCTTGGGACAATGTTTATTGAGACACGTAAAGTCGACGCACATGCGAAGGACTATTGTGTGTTTCTTCGGCACCATCACTGGGTTAGCTACCCATGTGGCTTCTGTAGATATTTCTCTGATGAACCCGGCATCTTTGAGTCGATCTATTTCTGATAACATGGCTTTGCGGCTAGGTTCCGAAAAACGCCGCAAAGGTTGCTTTACTGGTCGTGCGAGAGGATCCAAATTGAGGTGGTGCTCGGCAAGTTCCCTGGGTACTCCTGGCATGTCGGCTGGACACCATGCGAAGATTTTCCAGTGCTCACGGAGGAACTCGACGAGCGCGCTTTCCTATGCGACATCCATGTTTGCAGCAATGGACGTCGTTTTCTTTGGATCTGTCGGGTGGATCTGTACCTCTTTTGAATCTTTATTTATATTGAAAGTTGGCTCCTTAGAAGGTCTTCCTACCTCGGGCAGCACATCATAATCAGTGAACCTAGGTGCCGCATATTCTGCTTGCATCCCGAAAGTTTCTGACAGTCGATGAAAATCCTTGTCGCATTTATCGGACAGTGCAAAGCTTCCTTTGATTGTGATAGGTCCCTTAGGCCCAGGCAACCTCCACAACAGATATGTATAATGCGGCACTGCCATGAACCTGGCGTACGCTGGTCGTCCCAACAAAGCGTGATATTGCGACGGGAAATCCACCACTTCAAACTCTAAATTTTCTATCCTGTAGTTTTCTCGGGTTCCAAACTGAACGTCGAGGTTGATCTTGCCCAATGGGTAACTTGGCTTCTCTGGTGTAATCCCGTGGAAGCGTGTGTGGTTGGATTTGCTAGGGATATGTTCATCTTCCTCAATGTATCTGCGTACATGAGGTTTAAGCTGCTGCCGCCATCTATGAAAACTCTCGACACATCAAAACCAGCGATTACTGCGGGTAAGATGAGTGCTGATTGCCCTGGTCGAGGAACTTGCTGATGATCTGCGATTGTGAAGCCAATATCTTGCCCCGACCAATTTAAGTACTCGTTGTTGGTGGAGGCATCTTTTCTGCCATGAACACTTGTCGGGATATTACCTTCTGCGCCCTGTTGGACGGCCTAGCTTTGAATCATCGAGACCACACCGTTAGAGTTGGGGTCAACATATGGAGGTGGATGTGGTGCTGCCGCAATTCTAAGCTGGTGTCGATTTTCTTCGGTTATTGCGGGAGGAGGTGGGAGGTGAATCTCGCTCCTTGGCTCCCGAGGATTTCTGTTACTTGCTTGAGCGTTTGCGATTCCTGCGGCTCAGCATTGCTTGAAAATTGCGGCAGTCTTTTTGTAGATGTCCTGACTGCCTCTTTCCATTGTTGTCGAGGTAAAAGTGCATTTGACACGGACCGTTCATCATCTCCTCGGGAGACACGTAAGGTCTTTGAATCCTTGGTCCACTATTTTGTCTGTTGCCGCGAAAATCACCTCTATTGTCGCCTTGTTGCTCATTGCTCCTTTGATAATCATCTCGACTATTTCCACCAGGATTTCCTCGAAAACCAGCCGATATGTGGCCGGGAGCATCGTTGTTGTAGAACTGGCGAGAAAATCGCCTTCTATTTTGATAGTTTCGACTACGATCCTCTTCTGGCGACCTGTGTCGTTTGTTGTATATTGCGTCTTCTCCATCTGCCCACTTGTTAGCGATTTCCATCAACGCTGAGATTGTCTTGGGATTAGTTCTCCCCAAGTCCTCGACGAAGTCTGCTCGTCGGATTCCTGCCACGAACGCATCTATTGCCCTCTCGTCAGATATGTCTTCTGCCGAGTTCTTGATAATGTTCCACCGCTGTATATATTTTCTCATCGACTCGTCATGTTTTTGTCGACACGCTCGTAATTCTTCCAACGACGCAGGTTTCTTGCAGGTGGATCGGAAGTTTTTCACGAAGATGTCCTCAAAAGTTTCCCAGCTGTCGATGGAGTTCAAGGGGAGTTTCTTTATCCAAGATCTTGCGGCACCACTCAGGTGAACTTGGATACTTTGCATAGCTGTTGCTCTGGTTCCTCCTACCAGTTTTACCATCTCGAGATAATCCACGAGCCAATCCTCGGGATCTTGCAGGCCGTCGAATTTCTTGAAATTCTCGGGTAACCCTTTTGGGACTCGAGTTTTTCGAACTCTTCTCGTAAAGCATGGGAGCCCACACATATCTTCGTCGGCAAGCTCTGAGCTGACGGTCCCTCCTTTCTTGTCGCGCTCTGTCCACCCTTACTTGGACTGCTGTGTCTCTTGCTCCGCTTGCTCTTGGTGGGTCTTGAACTGCTGCGGTGGGTCGTGGACTATTTTGCCTAGGATTTTCTTCGGGAGGCGTTGTTGCAAACGCTGTTCCCATAACTCCTACTCCAGCCATCGCCATATTGAACAATGGTTCTCTCGGGTCCCCGGCAGGTCTGGATGCCAAGATGTATGCTTGTGTTGCCATGTAACCTGCCTCTGGCGTTTTCGGGATGATATTTCCTCTTTCGTCGATCGACATGAAGGACATGTCGAGATTTTGGATTATGTTTCCTCTTCTGCTTCAGGTATGTTTTGAAGTCGAGACATTGCTCTCCTCCGAGCTTCTCTGTGACTATCTCCCGAAGTTCTAGATTGTCGACTTAAATCTGCTCGGCGTCTGCTTGATGCAGAAGCTGCTTCTTTTCTCCTATTCAGGGATGCTGTCTGTTTTCCAACTCTCTGCTTACTCGAGCAAGTCTATATTGATATGCTTGAAGTTCTTGTGCAGTAGCGGTGGTGGTCATAGGTTCTGAACCATCCATGGCTTTCGCGGCCCTATCCCACGCGCTTTGCGGGAGCTGTACTCTTGCGCGAGTTGTGGATCCAGGATATTTGGTGCCTAAACCATGTCTGAGATCAGCGGGATCGACGTATGGATTTCCCAATTCGTCGAAAGCCTCTGATGTTTGCGGGTCTGATGTGCCTGCCCCTTCTACCACATAGATCTGATGATATTTTGTGCATTGATTTTTGTCGGGATTGGTGACACCATCATATAGAGTGGTGAAGACCTTTCCGATGGCAGCAGACTTGTCGATGAAGTTGAAGCTGTCGACGCTGTCGGAGTCGCTTATAAAGGAGTCCGCAGATGACTCGAAGGATGTGTTGCTGAAGATCTTGGCGAGCTTTCCGCTTGCCTTGTTGTCGACGAAGTATGTCGACGAAAACTCCTCGTCGTCGACGAAAAGTTGGAGTCGACCGCTGAAAATTCCGACGAGATCGGAACTTCGAGACGGTAGGATCCTTCCTTGTTGACGCCAAATCGGAATTCTCCGAACGTCATGACGATGGGCTCCTCCAGATAGGCACATGCATCCATACGGGAGGGCGGGTGAGGAATAAAATTGAATAGATCAGTTTTTCCCTTGTTACCTCGATCCATCGTGTTGCTTGCTGTCGATGAAGTCGAAGATCTTGAACGTGCCATCGAGATCGGATCCTTGCAGCCTCTAATTCCCACAGACGGCGCCAATTGACAAAGGATTAACTTGTCAATGCCTACAGATTGTAGACTAGGGTTTTGCTAGAAGTAGAGGGCAAGTAGATCTCGAAGGTTTAGGCGAAAAGTACTCGACGATTGTGAAAACTAGGGTTATGTTGACAGTAGATTCGATCCTTTCTTTGTTCCTCGACTCCCCCTTATATAGGAGGTGGAGCCGAGGGTTTCGTATTGTACAAGTTACAGAGTCCGGGACGGTTTCTAACTCGTCCCGCCAGATTACAAATAATACTCCCTATTACAACTCTAGCTTTCCTTAATACATCTTGGGCTCCCGAATCTTCTTATTCTTCGGATAGTGGGCCTTCAGTAAATCCCGGGTACTATCTATGGCAGGCCCATTTGGGATGCCTATGTCAGGTACTCTAACCCCCTTGCCAGACAAACCTTCAAAGAGCGGCTCCCATTTTATTTTATTTTTGGGTGGCACTCCTTCCAACCTTTTCTTTCACAAACCATGGCTAACCGAATCCTCGGGTGCCTGCCAACAATCTCATACCATGAAGGAGTGCCTTTTTATTTTAGTTTTATTACGATGACGCTCCTCCCCACCTTTGCTTTCTCAAGCCATGGCTAACCGAATCCTTCGGGTGCCGTCCAACAATCACATACCATGGAGGAGTGTCTATTTTTGTTAATTAATTTGGGACTGGGAATCCCATTGCCAGCTCTTTTTGCAAAATTATTGGATAAGCGGATGAAGCCACTAGTCCATTGGTGAAAGTTGCCCAACAAGATTGAAAGATAAACACCACATACTTCCTCATGAGCTATAAAACATTGACACAAATAAGAGGTAATAACTTTTGAATTGTTTAAAGGTAGCACTCAAGCAATTTACTTTGGAATGGCGGAGAAATACCATGTAGTAGGTAGGTATGGTGGACACAAATGGCATGAATATTGGCTCAAGTATTTGGATGCATGAGAAGTATTCCCTCTCGATACAAGGTTTAGGCTAGCAAGGTTATTTGAAGCAAACTCAAGTATAAAATGGTGCAGCAAGACTCACATATAAACATATTGTAAGCATTATAAGACTTTACATCGTCTCCTTGTTGTTCAAACACCTCAACCAGAAAATATCTAGACTTAGAGAGACCAATCATGCAAACCAAATTTTAACAAGCTCTATGTAATTATTCATTAATGAGTACAAGGTACATGATGCAAGAGCTTAGACAAGATCTATATGAGCACAACAATTGCCAAGTATCACATTATTCAAGACATTATATCAATTACTACATGTAGCATTTTCCGTTTCCAACCATATAACAATTAACGAAGCAGTTTCAACCTTCGCCATGAAAATTAAAAGCTAAGAACACATGTGTTCATACGAACCAGCGGAGCGTGTCTCTCTCCCAAACAATCATTTATTCAAACAAAAACAAAAAAGCACACAGACGCTCCAAGTAAAGTACATAAGATGTGACCGAATAAAAATATAGTTTCACTAGAAGAAACCTGATAAGTTGTCGATGAAGAAGGGGATGCCTTGGGCATCCCCAAGCTTAGATGCTTGAGTCTTCTTAAAATATGCAGGGATGAACCACCGGGGCATCCCCAAGCTTAGACCTTTCACTCTTCTCGATCTCATTATATCACCCTCTTCTATTGACCCTTGAAAACTTCCTTCACACCAAACTTCAAGCAAACTCATTAGAGGGTTAGTGCACAATAAAAATTCACATGTTCAGAGGTGACACAATCATTCTCAACACTTCTGGACATTGCATAAAGCTACTGGACATTAATGGATCAAAGAAATGAATCCAACATAGCAAAAGAGGCAATGCGAAATAAAAGGCAGAATCTGTCAAAACAGAACAGTCCGTAAAGACGAATTTAAAGCTGGCACCAGACTTGCTCAAATGGAAAAACTCAAAACTAATGAAAGTTGCGTACATATCTGAGGATCACGCTCGTAAATTGGCAGATTTTTTCGAATTTTCTACAGAGAACTGTGCCCAGATTCGTGGCAGACAGCAATGCTGTTTCTGTGCAGCGATCCCAAATATAACATCAACTTTAACATAGAAACTTTACTTGGCACAAAAACTTGATAAGGAGAGGTTGCTACAGTAGTAAACAACTTCCAAGACACAAATATAAAACAAAATACTGTAGCAAAATAACACATGGGTTATCTCCCAAGAAGTTCTTTCTTTATAGCCATTAAGATGGGCTCAGCAATTTTGGTGATGCACCCGCAAGAAATAGTATTTGAAGCAAAAGAGAGCTTCAAGAGGCAATTCAAAACACATTTGAGCCTAACATGCTTCCTATGCAAAAGAATCTTATACACAAATGAATTCATGAAGAGCAAAGTGACAAGCATAAGAGGATAAAACACGAGTAACTTAAAGATTCTCAACATAAAGAGGGGAAACTTAATATTATTAAGATGCATATAACCATATTTCCCTCTCTCATAATAACTTTCAGTAGCATCATTGATGAAATCCACAATATACCCGTCACTTAAAACATTCTTATCATGGTTCATATGCATAGAAGTATCATTAATTTTGGCATAAGAAGAGTTATTCTCATTAATAGTAATTGGAGCAAGATTATTATCAAGAATTTGAACATGGTAAACAAGTTGCATACTAAGGGAATGGTTTTTGGCAAGCCCATCATAACTATGACAAGTTTCATAAGGATAATTGTAACATGTGTCATATACATTTCTATAGCAATTATCTAAACCAGAATATGTAATATCATCATTTTCACTAAAAGTAGAGGTCTCAAATACAGGATCTTCAAGCACAACATCCCCAAGCTTAGAGCTTTCAATATCATTGTTTAAGGGGACATGAATAATGCTATCATCATTACTTTCATAATCAGTACCAAAGAGATTTTCAATATCAAAGGCAGTGTGTTCATCCAAATCATGATCACTAATATGGGTAAAGGGTATAGGAAGATCATCGTACTCAGATTCATTATCATAATAATCATTAGGCGCAACATACTTACAGTTATCTATTGTTACCTCATACACGCGGGGATGTGCCATTGCCTCTTTCTCTTTATTCTCTTTCTTCTTCTTCTTCGTTCCCTTCTGCTTCTTCTTCTCTTCCTTCTCCTCGTTCCCTTCTTTAGGAGGAAGAGGCTTGAAGGGTGGCTTGTCCGCATAACCTGATTTCCTTTTAGAAACAATAGAAGAAACTTGGGAGGATCCCTCCTTTTCATTAATTAGTTGAAAACACACAGCGGTCCTATCATATTTTGGCAAGGTGTCATCTTCTAAAATATTTTGTATGTAAGTATTTGTATGGCAATTATTAATGCAGTAAGAAAGACAACCATGCAGGACATCATCAATATCAAGATCGTTAATATTTAACAAAGAAATTTTTCTTGATAACTCTTCACACTTCAAAAATAAGGTAAGTTCATCATGCTGATTAGGAATAATTTCATCATCACAATACAAATTTGCAGCACTCATGGGGTTCGAATTATCATTGGAGGAACATTGAAAATTAAAATGACCAACTCTATGGCAAAGTTCACAAATAAAAGGATAGAGGGCACACACTTTTTCTCCAAGATCATCAAGAGCCCTAGACCACTTTCTAGTTTTTTCATTCCTATGATGGATACAATATTCTTCCTCAATTTGATTAATTCCACAAGGTCTATGTATTCCACAAAAATTAACATGCTTATAGGAAATAGCATTCTTAGGAGTTTGAGCATGCTTATTGCAATCATTAACAACAATTTCATTCTTCATGCAAGCCTCTTTAAAAGGTTCATGATACTTATCAAAATTCTTCCTAGGCAATTCAATGTGAGAAGAAAAAGCTTTATAAAGATTTGCAATAACTTGAGAGTCAAGACCATAAGTAGCACTCATATTTCGAAATTTATCAGTATTCATAAAAGTTTCAATGCATTCATAATCATAGTTTATACCTGATTCTTTACCTTTGTCATTCTCCCAATCTTCAGCGTTCTCCTTAATCCGATCAAGAAGGTCCCTTTTAAACTCTTCTTTGTTGCGCGTGAATGATCCAGAACAAGTAGTATCCAGCAAGGTCTTATCTTGAAAAGAAAGTCTTGCATAGAAATTATCAATGATGATATTACCTGGAAGCTCATGATTGGGGCATTTGAGCATTAAAGTCTTCAATCTCTCCCATGCTTGGGCAATACTCTCTCCATCATGAGGCCAAAAATTATATATATGGTTTCGATCTTTGTGAATTTCACTTGGAGGATAGAACTTAGAACAAAATAGAGGCATAATATCCTTCCAATCAAGAGAGCGCCCGTCCTTCAGCAATTTATACCAATGCGCCGCTTTACCAGAGCGACATAGAGAATAGTTTCTTCTTCACTTCATCCATAGAGATACCTGCACACTTGAATAACCCGCATAATTCATGCAAAAACAGTAAATGATTTCCAGGATGGACAGTTCCATCCCCTTCATAGCGGTTATCCATAACACGTTCAATAATTTTCATAGGTATTTTATACGGAATACTTTGGATTTAAAATATCAGAAGCATCATTAGAGTTATCGCATATGGGAGATAAAGCATTATCAGAGCAAAATATTTCTTCCAAAGCGGAGGAGCTAAAAAGATTGTTTTTATGTAAACTAGCTTCCCCAAGCTTAGACTTATCCATAGCATTAGCAGTGATTGCATTCATACTAATAACATTGCTACTATCATGTAAATAAGGTTCCATAGGTTTTTTAATTTTCGCATCAAACCATCCATGTCTTAAATCAGGAAATAGAATAAGAAGCTCTTTGTTGTCCATTATGCCTAACTAGTGAAAAATAAAAACAAGAAACAAAAAGATGCAATTGCAGAGTCTAAAGGAAATAGCTTCGAGCACACACACAATGGCGCAAAAAAGTACTTACACCGGAGTATGAGTGCCTTTACCTTTCCTCCCCAACGGCGCCGAAAAGTGCTTGATGTCTACGGGTGCTTCTATTCTTGTAGACAGTGTTGGGCCTCCAAAGAGGCAAGAACAGCAGCAAGTTTCCCTTAAGTGGATTACCCAAGGTTTATCGATCTCGGGAGGAAGAGGTCAAAGATATCCCTCTCAAGCAACCCTGCAATCACAAAGCAAGAAGTCTCTTGTGTCCCCAACACACCAAATACACTTGTAGGTGTATAGGTGTACTAGTTCGGCGAAGAGATAGTAAAATACAAGTAATATGGATGTATATGAGTGGTAATAGCAATCTGAATAAAATATGGCAGCGAGTAAACATGCAACAAAACAGTAAACAAACGGAGATTCGATGCTTGGAAGCAAGGCCTAGGGATCCTGCTTTCACTAGTGGACACTCTCAACAATGATCACATAATAGGACTACTCTACACTCTTTTGTTGGATGATGAACGCATTGCGTAGGATTACACGAACCCTCAATGCCGGAGTTAACAAGCTCCACAATGCAATGTTCATATTTAAATAACCTTAGAGTGCAAGATAGATCAACATAATTACACCAAGAACTAACATAGCATGCACACTATCACCATCATGCATATGTAGGAGGAATAATACACATCAATACCATCATAGCAATAATTAACTTCATAATCTACAAGAGATCATAATCATAGCCTACGCCAAGTACTCACACGGTGCACACACTGTCACCATTACACACGTGGAGGAGGAATAGAGTACTTTAATAACATCACTAGAGTAGCACATAGATAATATTCAACTAGATCACATAAAGAGAGAGATGAACCACATAGCTACAGCGGAGCCCTCAGCCCCGGGGGTGAATTACTCCTCCTCATCATGGAGACAGCGATGGCGGTGAAGATGGCGGTGGAGACGGCGGTGGAGATGACTCCGGGGGCAATTCCCCGTCCGGCAGGGTGCCGGAACAGAGACTTCTGTCCCCCGAATCTTGATTTCGCGATGGCGGCGGCTCTGGAAGGTTTTCTCCGCTCTCGTCTTCCGTCTCGGTGTTTTTAGGTCAGGGACGACTAAATAGGCGAAGAGAGGGAGTCGGAGGGGCCACGGGGTGCCCACCACGGGCGCCCCCCCTGGCCGCGCCGGGGTGTGGTGTGGGCCCCTGGCTCCCCTCTCTCTCTCCGGTGCTCGGAAGCTTCCGGGAATTATAAGGTCTTCGGTCTTTATTTCGTCCGATTCCGAAAATATTTCTTTACTAGGATTTCTGAAACCAAAACAGCAGCAACTGGCCTTTCGGCATCTCGTCAATAGGTTAGTTCCGGAAAATGCACGAATATGACATATAATGTGTATAAAACATGTAGATATCATCAATAAAGTGGCATGGAACATAAGAAATTATCGATACGACGGAGACGTATCAGACGCCGGTCGGTGGGGAGTGCTTCAAGTGCGGCCGCGAGGGGCATTTCCAATCGGAATGCACCTTCGACCCTCTGTGTGTGATTTGTAGCGCCGAGGGCCATACTTCGGCGAACTGTCCGTCGAGAGGGAAGTCGCTGAGGCTGCAGTCCATGGGACATGCGATTTCTGGGGGTGGGTTCTACAACATCGATGTGGAGCCACTGAGGGGCAGCCAGACACCGGGGGAGGTGTTTGCGGCAATCATCAGCTTCAAGGGGAAGCCGCTGTCGGAGGAGATTCTTTTCGATGAGCTCAAGCACCACGTGGATGAGCTTTGGGATTGGCAAGTGCGCAAGCTCTCGGAGGTGGAGTTCTCCGTGGTTTTCCCCTCCCGTGAGACGCTTAGGCTGAGCATGGGGAGTGGTAAATTGTACCTCCCGCTGAGCAAGACGGAGACCGCTATCTGTGAGGCCTTTCTTGCTCCAAGACCGAGTGTGCTGCTCCCATCGACTTGGGTCCGTCTGACCGGGGTCCCAGAGGATTTGATGACGAAGGAGAGGCTCATGGCAGCGTTTGTGATGGTGGGAAGGCCCTGTGAGGTTGATGAGCTATCGCTGAAGAAAAAGGACACGGAACCGATTCGCATGCGCTTCCATTGTCGGTTCCCGGAGAGGATCAAGGGGTCGATCCAGGTGTTCGTGAATGGGGAAGGGTTCACGGTGGGGGTCCAGGCTGAGACTCCACCGCGTGGGGGAGCTGGCGGTTCAGGGGGACCGCCCAAGCCGCCGGCACGCCAGGATGAGGACGATGATGAGTCCGACGGCTTCTCCACGGACAGTGAGTGGAACAGGCATCGGCGCAGGAAGAACAAAGAGGGCGAGAAGGCGAAGGAGGGAGAGTTGGAGAAAGGCAAGGCCACAGCTGGGGCTGCCACCGGCAAGAGCCACAAGGGAGCGGCTGAGACGGGGCAGGGATCACAGTCCGCACCCCCGCTTGGGAAGGGGACGGTGTCAGCTGTGGCAGCTGGGCTGACGTTGGACCAATACGGGTCAAATCTGAAGGGCGCAACATCCCAGTTCTCCTTCCCTGCCTTAACGTCCTGTGGTCTGGAGGTGTCGCAGGGGGAGCGGGTGGGAGTGGAGACCGGCCGGGCAGGCTTGGAGGGCTCTTCGCTCTCCACGGTTACGGACCCCACCTCCTGGTCCGTGGACAGCCCGGTGCCACTGGGTCCACCGGCGAAGGTGGCGAGGCGTGACGTGTGCCCTGGTAGCACGGAGAAGGAGATGGCGATGCTGGGAGTCATTGAGGCTGTCGATGGTGGCGGCGAAGGGCAGGTGGTGGTCAAGGACCTGGTGCGGGAGGCGTGCGCGGCGACGCCGGTGGCGCGTGGCCCACGTTCGGCGGCGATCCCCTACGCGAGGAGGACGGCGACCAAGCCGGCCGCGGCTGTCCGCAAGAGCTCAAGGCACGGGAAGGGGGCGGTGGCCTCGACGATGTTGGAGAAGGCGCAGCAGCTCGTGGCGGACAAGAACCTGGAGACGGTCATCAACAACAACAAGGACGTCGACAAAGGTACGGATTTCGCCATCTTGGACATCCTTCCCGATTCTCATCTCTCTTCCGTTGTCAAGGATAGTTGTATCGTGTTTTCGCCTAGTATGGGATGCCCCGGGGAGGCGCTTTCCGTTGTGCGGGCCAAAGAGAAAGTACAGGCGGCCCTAGCGGCCACGGCACGACGGCTGAGGTTGGAGGCGGAGGCCCGCAAAGGGTCGGAGGAGAACCTCCCGGCCAATGGGCTTGAGCGGCAGGGTGCCCTCGATGCTGCGGACCCCGTCCCGGGGACGGGGCTACCTCTCGGGGAGAGAGGAGCGGGGTCTCAGGCATCTGACGAGGAGGGGGCTGACCGGGTGCGGGGGACGCACCTGACGACGGTGGGGGAGTGATACGTCTCCAACGTATCGATAATTTCTGATGTTCCATGCTTGTTTTATGACAATACTTACATGTTTTGCTTGCACTTTATGATGTTTTTATGCGTTTTCGGAACTAACCTATTAACAAGATGCCACAGTGCCAGTTCCTGTTTTCTGCTGTTTTTGGTTCCGAAAGGCTGTTCGGGCAATATTCTCGGAATTGGACGAAATCAACGCCAAAGATCTTATTTTTCCCGGAGGCTCAGAACACCGAAGGGGAGACGGAGAGGAGGCCCGGGGCCCCGACACCACAAGGCCGCGCGGGCAGGCCCCCGGCGCGCGGCCTATGAGGAGGGCGCCCTGGTGCCCTCGACGCCTCTTCGCCTATTTAACCCCTTTCGACCTAAAAACACCGTACCACTTGACGAAACTCCAGAAAGACTCCAGGGCGCCGCCGCCATCGTGAAACTCCATTCGGGGACAGAGTCTCTGTCCCGGCACCTGCCGGGACGGGGAAGTGCCCGGAAGCCATCTCCATCAACGCCACCGCCTCCATCATGCTCCGTGAGTAGTTCCCCCATGGACTACGGGTTCTAGCTGTAGCTAGTTGGTATTCTCTCCCCATGTACTTCAATACAATGATCTCATGAGCTGCCTTACATGATTGAGATTCATCGATGTAATCGGTGTTGTGTTTGTTGGGATCCGATGGATGATACATTATGATTAGTCTATCTATAAAGTTTGTGAAGTTATTGTTGCTGCAATCTTGTTATGCTTAATGCTTGTCACTAGGGCCCGAGTGGCATGATCTTAGATTTGAGCTCTATAATTATTGCTTAGATTGTATCTACAAGTTGTATGCACATGTCACTGTCCGGAACCAAAGGCCCCGAAGTGACAGGGGACAACCGGAGGGGATGGCGGTGATGTGAGGGACACATGTTTTCACGGAGTGTTAATGCTTTGCTCGGTGCTCTATTAAAAGGAGTACCTTAATATCCAGTAGATTCCCTTGAGGCCCGGCTGCCACCGGCTGGTAGGACAATAGATGTTGTGCAAGTTTCTCATTGCGAGCACGTACGACTAAATATGGAAAACATGCCTACATGATTAATGAATTGATGTTCTTTCTTAATGCCTTATCAATCCTATCAATTGCCCAACTGTAATTTGTTCACCCAACACTTGTTATTGGAGAGTTACCACTAGTGTAGATAGCTGGGAACCCCGGTCCATCTTTCATCATCATATACTCGTTCTACATGTCAACTATTTTCGTGCCATTGCTCTCATATTACTATTACTGCTGTGTTTTGTTACTATTGCTCTCATATTTTGCTACTTTCACATCACCCGTTGCTAGTGGTTTTCCAGGTGCAGCTGAATTGACAACTCAGTTGTTAAGGCTTATAAGTATTCTTTACCTCCCTTGTGTCGAATCAATAAATTTGGGTTTTACTTCCCTCGAAGACTGTTGCGATCCCCTATACTTGTGGGTCATCAGGGAGCAGGCTTTGAGTGGGGCGAAGGGCGACACCACTCAGGCTCCCAAGCGTAGGAGGAAGAAGTCCTCGCTCACGGTCAGGAAAGGCTCGAGTAAGCGTCGGGGAACATCATGAGGTTCCTTATTCAAAACATCCGAGGCTGGGGGGCGCCGGGGAGGCGGTCCCAGCTGAAGGACATTTTCAAGACGGACCAGGTGGACATTATTGGGCTACAGGAGACGATCAAACAGGATTTTTCGGCACAGGAACTACGTTGGCTTGAACACGGGGGTCAATTCAACTGGAACTGGGTGCCGGCTACGGGGCACTCGGGGGGGGCTCCTTCTTGGATTCAGGGATGAATTCTTTGAGGTTGGATTCTGGAGGAAGGGCTCCTTCTTTATCAGCGCTGACATCCTACAGCGGAACAACAACCTTAAGTGGCGCTTCATGCTTGTGTACGGCCCGGCTGATCACTCGCGGACGTCTGAGTTCTTGGGCGAACTCGAGACGGAAGTTGCCAATTGTTTGCTACCAGTTGTGGTAGCAGGGGACTTCAATCTAGTCCGTAGGGCGGAGGATAAGAGCAATGGGGCGGTCAACTGGCCACGGGTGCGCCGGTTTAATGACGTGCTGGCTAGCCTTTCCCTGAGGGAAATTTGTCGGGCGGGGGCCCGGTTTACGTGGACTAACAACCAGGCCGCACCGATCCGGTCGGTGCTGGACAGAGTATTTGTCTCGCCTTCCTGGGAGGTGGTCTTCCCCCTTGCGTCGCTTACGGCAGTAACGAGGATTGGTTCTGACCACTGCCCCTTGATCTTGGATAATGGGGAGAAGGGTCTTGTGCGTTCCCCACGGTTCTTCTTTCAGACGTGGTGGTTCGGGGTACCGGGCTTTGGGGAGCTGGTACGTGGTAAGATTGAATCTGCCGTGGCGGCGGCGGGTACTCAGAGGTCAAGTATTGATCTTTGGCAGCATATCACTCGAGGGCTCAGGCAATTCCTCAAGGGATGGGGTGCCAATCTAGGGAGAGAGCGTCGAATGTTCCGCGAGGACCTGGTCAAACGGATCCAGGACTTGGATGCGAAGGCGGACGCTGACGGGCTGGATGAGGAGGGATGGGCTCTCCGATACAGCCTGGAAGATCAAATAATTGCGTCTGACAGTCTTGAGGAGGAGTACTGGAAACAAAGAAGCCGTGTGCAGTGGACGCTAAAGGGAGACGCGTGCATGGCCTATTTTCATGCATTTGCGAATGGCAGACGCCGGAAATGCATGATTCCCCGCCTGATTACGGAAAATGGGGAAATTTCTGTACATCAGGACCTGGTGGACCACATCTACGGGTTCTACCAGGGGCTCATGGGGTCGGTGGGGGAGGAGAAAGTTTTCTCCTTAGGCCCGGATTTGTGGCCGGCGGCGGAACAGGTCTCTCAAGGGGAAAATGAGGAACTGTTACTTACTTTCACGCCTGAGGAGCTGGATGCGGTACTTGCTGAGATGAAACCGGACTCGGCTCCGGGTCCGGACGGGCTACCGGTGGTGTTCTTTAAGAGGTTCTGGGAGAGCCTTAAAGGACCCATCCTCAACATCTTGAACGAGTTTGCTCTAGGGAGAGTAGACATTGCGCGTCTTAACTACGGTATCATTTCCTTAATTCCGAAGATTAGAGGGGCGGACGAGATTAGACATTACAGACCTATTGCGCTCATCAATGTGATTTTTAAATTCATAGCAAAAGCGTATGCGACTAGATTGACCCCGATTGCACATAGGACGATAGATAGGAGTCAGACGGCCTTCATTAGAGGCCGCTGCCTGCACGAGGGAGTGTTGGCACTTCACGAGATTGCCCATGAGCTGCGCATTAAGAAGCTCAAGGGTCTGCTGCTTAAGCTGGATTTTGAGAAGGCTTATGACCGAGTGAACTGGGAGTTCCTCCATGAAGTCCTACTGAGGAAGGGTTTCTCAGCAGGGGTGGTGCACAGGTTGATGCAACTTGTCTCGGGTGGACAGACGGCGATCAACATTAATGGGGAGGTGGGACAATATTTCCGGAATGCTCGAGGGGTGCGGCAGGGGGACCCCCTATCCCCCATTCTCTTTGACTTCATGGTGGACGCCCTGGCAGCTATCCTGACCAGGGCCAAAGAAAGTGGACACATCCAGGGGGTTGTGCCACACCTGATTCCAGGGGGAATCACCCACCTTCAATACGCGGACGACACGGTGATCATGATTGAGCCCTCCGACATTGGGATTGCGAATCTGAAACTCCTCTTGCTTTGCTTTGAGAACATGTCGGGTCTCAAGATCAATTTTACGAAGAGTGAGGCGATCGTCACAGGGGTTGACGATGCGGAGAGGCGCAGGATTGCAGACTTGCTTAATTGCAACCTTGGGAGCCTGCCCTTGACCTATCTGGGCCTTCCGGTCTCTGACAAGACCTTGTCCGTCGCAGACTGGTACTTTCTCACGGAGAAAGTGGGTCATCGGGTAGACCCATGGCAGGGGCTTTTTCTGGCATCCGCAGGGAGGCTTGAGTTGACCAATTCATGTCTGTCGAGCCTTCCGATGTTCGCAATGGGGATTTATCTTCTCCACGAGGCGACACATGGGGAAATGAATAAGTCCAGAGCCCGCTTCTTTTGGGAAGGAGCCGGGAATAAGAGGAAGTACCATATGGTCGATTGGGCGACGGTGTGCAAGCCTAAAGAGCTTGGAGGATTGGGAATCCTCAACACGAAACTGATGAACATTGCGCTGATGTTGAAGTGGATCTGGAAGCTGTACCAGGGTGCGGAAGGACTCTGGGCGGATCTGATCCGAGCCAAGTACCTGGGGGGGAATGATATCTTCTCCCCGCTTGTGCCTACGAAGGGATCCCAGTTTTGGAATGCCATACAGAAGATCAAATGGTATTTTAAGCTGGGAGCGAGGCACAAGGTGGCGGATGGGAGACGCACGTACTTTTGGCTCGACTGGTGGACGGGGAAGGGTCCCCTGAGATTGCTGTTTCCCCGTCTTTTCCAGTGCTGTGACAATCACTTTGCCACAGTTGCGGGAGTGCGGGATGCCAATGGGTGGCACATCAGGTTTCGGAGGACCTTTGGCACTGCGGAGGCCGTGGAATGGGAGAACCTCTGTAGGATCTTCGACCTCCACCCCTTTTCGGAAGGGGAAGATGAGGTGTCCTGGGCCCTTGAGCCATCCGGGAGCTTCTCCACGAGGTCCATCTACGGGCGTCTCTCGCAAGGGGCGGTTGTGACGCACTTTAAAGAGGTATGGAAGACTAGGGTTCCGCCTAGGATTAGAGTCTTCTTGTGGCAACTCATCAGGAGCCGGCTGCCATCTGGAGTGCAGGTTGCTAAGAGGAATGGTCCGACGAATGGGGCTTGCGCCTTCTGTGGGGAAGAGGAGGATTGCAACCATATCTTTTTCTCATGCCATCTCGCCAAACTGGCATGGGCAGGTGCTAGGGAGCTCCTGCAGTGTGACTGGAACCCAGCAGGGGTTGGGCAGTTCATTGCGTTAGTCCAGAATCTCTCGGGGTCCTTACGTAGGCTAGCCTGGTTCACCTTCGCGGCCCAGTCCTGGGCGCTTTGGAATATTAGGAATAAACTAGCTATGGAAGGAAAGCTTATCAATAACCCCGCTGATATTTTCTTCCACATACATTCATATATGCAGCATTGGAGGGTTCTGGTCAGACCGAGGGACCATGCGACTTTGGACGTGGTGATGGAAGGGGTTAGGAGGCTGCAGACGACGACGCATGCTCAAGCCGGCTGAAGCTACATGTATCTCGGAGCGCTGTGTTGTTGTGTGGGTGGTGGCTTCTTGTATCCTGTGAACTGATGCTAGGTGGACTTATGTATTGGGTGTGCTGTGATCAGGAACCTGTCTGTAAGCTATTCGAACCTTGTGGTTGCCGTGTGGCTTTATATATAAAGCCGGGCCTATGGCCTTATGTTTAAACAGAACTTGGGGAGAATTTCTAGGTGCCAAAATTGGACAAGTAGAAAAAGTTGATGTTGATGAAAAAGACAGGGCTTGGGGTGATTGCCTGCGTATAAGGGTTTCAGTTGAAGTTACAAAACCTTTGATGAGATATGTCACTGCATATTCAAAGAAGCACAAATCCTTTGAGAGTTATGAGGTAAAGTATGAAAAGCTTCCGCATTACTGTTTTTCATGTGGCATTATAGGACACTCCTCTCTAGAATGTCCAACTCCAGGCGAAAGGGATGAGGAAGGAAAGTTACCATACAACGCTGAGCAATTATGTGTCAAAGAGGACAAAAAGAGGTTTGTATTAAACTCCAGATCAGGACACGGCTTTCAGTCAAACGGCAAGAGTTCACACTTCAATGACAAACATGAAAATTCTTTTTTCCCTTCAAAGCCGGCCTCTGCTGAGAAGAGAACTGAAGTGATGGAGATTCAAGAGGAGGTAACTTCACCAAAAAATAAAAAAGATCAAGGTAACGAATTCAAGGGTAAAATAGAGGCCAACATTGTAAGCAAGGAGTTATTCCCGTTGAAATAACGGACTGTTAAAATAGTTGGGCAGAAGAGGAAACAAGTAAAGGGCCATGTACCTAAAGGGATGGTTCAGACTGCTGGCGAAAAGATGATACAAGTTGGGACCAACCTGGCCTTAATGCTAGAAGAGGGGTGTGCTGATAGTGTTATGCCTCCTCCAATCCTAGCAACCAGTAGAGAGGATGGTAAGTTAGATTCCCACAAAAAACAGAAAATGGAGCAACTTCTACACCCAACAGGATCGGCGGATCAGGCGGAGGCTGCGATGAAGCAGCCCCGCCACACGCAATGAGTCTGTTATGTTGGAACTGTCGTGGCCTAGGGACGGACGCGACAGTTGGCGAGCTCCGGTGGCTCGTGAACAAATACCGTCCCTCCCTCCTCTTCTTATCAGAGACGAAGATGAGGGACTCCCGAGCTCGGAATCTCATGTGGTCGCTGGGGTACAATGGTTCTTTTGTAGTAAGTAGTAAAGGTTTGAGTGGAGGCCTGGTTTTGTTTTGGGTATCTTCTCTCTCAGTTGACTTAAAGGCCTTCTCCACACAACTAATAGATATCATAGTGAAATCTGAAGAAGGGTTAGAATGGAGAACAACTCTTGTGTACGGAGAACCGGGGAAAGAGTTGAGACGACTTTTTTGGGACAGATTTCGTTTCCTAAAGGCGAGCTGGTCTGGACCATGGATCTGTGCAGGTGACTTCAATGAAGCTTTAAGTGCAGATGAGCATATGGGGG
Source organism: Lolium multiflorum (assembly GCA_030979885.1). Classification (NCBI taxonomy): domain Eukaryota; kingdom Viridiplantae; phylum Streptophyta; class Magnoliopsida; order Poales; family Poaceae; genus Lolium; species Lolium multiflorum. Next base: position 219,840,860 of record CM061747.1, read on the forward strand.
TAAGGGACAGAGATGAAAATCAGATGATTTTGTTTAGAGATTGTCTCGACGATTGTGGCCTCTCAGATTTGGGATACACAGGACCCAAATTCACCTGGTCCAATAGACAAGATGACGAGCATAATGTAAGGGTACGACTGGATAGAGCTGTTGCAAATGGAGATTTCTTCCAGATGTTTGATGAATGCACAGTGGAAAACATTATTACAACCTCATCTGATCACTATGCGATCCTGGTATCTTTTACAAAGAGGGGGAACAGAGAGTCCATAAATCCGATTCATCACTCCTTTAAATTTGAAGCTGCATGGATGAGAGCTCCAGATTATATGCAGGTAATTGAAGAGAGTTGGAGGTTACACAAAGGAGGCTCTCCGTCTTTGCGTAACACATGGTAGACTCTTAATGGGATGTCTAACACATTACAAAGTTGGAGTAGAGAATCATTTGGGCCAGTAAAGAAGGAAATCAGGAAATTGGAGAAACAACTAGGTGCTTTACGAAGAAATGCTTCTAATCACCACAACTCTGCCAAAGAAAGGGAGTTGGAGAAAAAATTATGCGAGTTTTTTGAAAGAGAGGAGATCATGGCCAGGCAAAGGTCAAGGGTAGACTGGCTCAGGGAAGGTGACCGCAACACATCCTTTTTCCATGCGAGAGCTTCAGCAAGGAGGAGAACTAATAAAATAAAAAGTCTTCGTAGAGCTGATGGTACAAAATGCGAAGCTCGTGAGGACATCAGACGCATGGTACACCATTTCTATTCTACACTCTTTACTTCTGAGCCCTCTAATTCTATGGACAAGGTCCTAGATGCAATTCCTAAGAAGGTTACTGATGATATAAATGATGCACTTTGCTGTGATTACACAAATGATGAGATTAAAACTGCGCTTTTCCAGATGGGCCCCACAAAGGCTCCGGGACCAGATGGCTTTCCTGCATTATTTTATCAGAAACATTGGGACCTCCTGGAGGAAGACATATGTGCTGCCGTGAAGGGTTTTCTCTTGGGATCAGATATACCAGAAGGCTTCTGCGATTCGGTAATTGTTCTAATCCCTAAGAAAAATAACCCAGAAATTCTCTCTAATTTTCGGCCGATAAGCTTATGCAATGTCATATATAAAATAGCCTCCAAAGTCATCGCAAATCGCCTAAAGCATTTTTTGCCGGATATTATATCTGAACAGCAAAGTGCTTTTGTACCAGGAAGGCTTATTACAGATAACGTTCTCATAGCATATGAATGTATCCACACAATTAGAAGGCAAAAAGCAAAATGCCCTTTCTTTGCCTTAAAAATTGACATGACTAAAGCTTATGATAGGGTTGAATGGAACTACTTAAAAGGAGTCTTGCTAAAGTTGGGCTTTAGAGACAATTGGGTGGAAATGATTATGCGATGCGTAACCTCTGTTAAATATGCTGTCAAAGTTAACGGAGAGTTAACTGAACCCTTTTTACCGACAAGAGGCATCCGTCAGGGAGACCCAATCAGCCCCTACTTGTTTCTGCTATGTGCTGAAGGCTTATCTTGTTTATTGCAGAAAAAGGAAGCAACTGGAGAACTAAAAGGGATTCGCAATGGCAGGAAAGGCCCTCCCATCTCCCACCTCTTGTTCGCGGATGATAGTGTATTCTTCACCAGGAGGGATGAAAGAAGTATTGATGCTCTCAACTCAGCATTACACACCTATTGCAATGGATCTGGGCAGGAAATAAATTTACGCAAGTCCTCCATTTTCTTTGGCCCACATTGTGATGATCATACCAAGGAGAGAGTAAAACAGAAGATTGGAGTACACGAGGATTCACTGCAGGCTACATACCTCGGCATGCCGACCTGGGTGGGACGCTCCCCAACTAATAACTTCAAGTATCTCACCGGTCGACTATGGAAACGCCTAAATGGTGTGAGCGATAGACCTCTATCAAGAGCCGGGAAGGAAGTTTTTCTGAAAGCGGTTGCTCAAGAGATACCTACTTACGTTATGAGTTGTTTTCAGATTCCAATTGCAGTGTGTGAAAAACTTACAAAGCCTATATCTAACTTTTGGTGGGGAACCGAAGACGGGAGGAAAAAACTACATTGGAGATCATGGGATTGGTTGACCTCACCAAAATATCTTGGTGGAATGGGCTTCCGGGACATGGCTATATTCAACCAAGCCATGCTTGGAAAACAATGTTGGCGCCTGATAACTGAACCTCAATCATTGTGTGCTCGTGTGTTGAAGGGGCGCTACTTCCCTGATTGTGACTTCTGGGCGTCTCAGTGACATAGGCACCCCATATACCTGCCGGATATTTTGAAGGCCCACTATCCGAAGAATAAGAAGATTCGGGAGCCCAAGATGTATTAAGGAAAGCTAGAGTTGTAATAGGAAGTATTATTTGTAATCTGGCGGGACGAGTTAGAAACCGTCCCGAACTCTGTAACTTGTACAATACGAAACCCTCGGCTCCACCTCCTATATAAGGGGGAGTCGAGGGACAAAGAAAGGATCGAATCTGTCAACATAACCCTAGTTTTCATAATCGCCGAGTACTTTTCGCCTAAACCTTCGAGATCTACTTGCCCTCTACTTCTAGCAAAACCCTAGTCTACAATCTGTAGGCATTGACAAGTTAATCCTTTGTCACTCAGAGCACAAGATCATCATCATATACCTGGCGGAGTATTATGCATGGTAAAAAACTGCTGCAGCAAGGTCTCTTTTGGAGAGTTGGAGATGGAAAAACTATTAACATACTTAGGGACAATTGGATCCCAGATGTGACTCATGGTACTTTAACTACAACCTCCCCGGTCAAAGATGATCAGACTGTTAGTTCTCTAATGCAGGAGAATGGGGGGCAATGGAAGGAAAAAATCAGTAAGGGATCTCTTTCCGGAAGAAATATCAGAGAAGATTCTAAGCATCCCCACAAGTTCCGAAGGATGCAACGATTTTCCCTCTTGGCCTCACACAAAGAGTGGAACATACTCAGTCAAATCCGCATACAATCTAGCCAGGTCAAAATTGTTCTGGATATACCGAAGCAATATTGGCAAGGGGGCCTCTTCTAACCAGGCGATCATGGAAAAGGCATGGAAGAAATTATGGGCCATCAATTGCCCAGATAAGATGAAGGTGGTATTATGGAGAATGGCTCACAACTGCTTGCCTACCGGTACCCAGCTCCAGGTGCGTTCTATTCCGACAAGGTATGACTGCTATCTTTGTAATCGTGTGGAGGATGTGGAACACTGTTTCCTACAATGCCAATATGTTAAAGAAATCTGGAAGGACCTAAAGAAGGAGTATGGTATTTCCCTTAACCTACAAAACTTCTCTCACATCAGACAATGGTTGATGGACTGGATATCGGAAGCATCACAGTTCCAGTCAGTGATATTGGCAGTGGCTTGTTGGCACATATGGGAGAATAGGAACTCCTATCGCAATGGTGAGGTTTTGCCTCATCCTTCAAGTGTTTCTAGAAAGATCATAGCCTATGTTGATTTTATCTCTATGAATATTATCAGATCAGAAGGTTCCAATAGGCGTGAGACCTCGACATCAATTCAGAAATGGTCTCCGCCACCGGAGGGCCGACTGCTGATCAACGTGGACGCTGCGATCTTTTCCAAAAGTGGTAGGTCTGGATATGGAGTTGTGATACGTAACCATCAAGGTATTATGATGGCTGCTTGTCGAGGCTTTGTAGATCATGTGCAATGCTCTGAAATTGCTGAAGCCATTGCTATCCGGCAGGCGCTCTATCTTGCTGAGAACGTCGGAGCCCAATACTTTCAGGTTGCTTCAGACTGTCTCTCGGTAATTAAAAAACTGCAGCAGCAAGGGCTAGATAGGTCTTCGACAGGTGCTATTGTGCACGATATTAAACTGAGAGCCACAAAGTTTGTATCTTGTACCTTTAAGCATGTATACCGTTCATGTAATGAGGCAGCCCATGTTCTTGCCAAGACGGCAGAACATGATCAAGGGTCCGGTTGGTTTAATGAGCCACCTGATGTCATCAGGGCCATTATTTGTACTGAACAGTTGTTTGAATGAATGAAAGGCTGCTGCCATTTGTCTCAAAAAAAAAAAACTTCTGGGATACTCTGAACTTCTCCACGGCCGACACGGCATATATCAGCGAGGTGATCGCCGTTGTTCCTGACGAGTCGGTGCAGGTTTGTTTGGTGGACATCGGTTTGGGGACACCGTTTATCTCCTGGCTGGAGCTGAGGCCTCTCAAGGACAAACTCTACCCGCAAGCCAATGCCACCCAGGCACTCGTCCTTTTCCACAAGGCCAACTTCGGTGGTGATACCACCAGTACCCACCTTAGGTGAGTGGACAACACAACACTAAAGCTTTGTTTGGTTTTAGTACTAAACAATTTCTCACAAAAACTATCTCGTAGACGTGGTTACCCACACCTTAAGTGAGTGACAAGCTTTTTTACATTGTTTTTTCTGTCTCATTTTCACATAATTGCAGATTCTTATAGAACTTTTTTTTTGTCTCAATTCACATAATTTCCGTATCCACTTGTTCACTTATGATGGTGTACCTTCTTTTCTGTTTATCGAAATAACCGTTATTTATTGACCCACAAAATAAAAATATTAAAACACATATAACAAGCAACCACATCAGTTTCAGATCACAAAATACTTTTTTATTTGACCAACATATTAAAAAGAAAAATAGGATCAGAGAAATAAAAATATTTACACTTTACAAGGGATCACGTAATATTAAGCTAGGTATTGACTGTCCAGTCAGCTCCCTTGATCCCTGCTGCTCTCCAAATAGGAAACTCCGAAGCAATCAGGTCGCGGGCCGCTATAAATGAGTGTTTCTTTGCTTCAAAATTTCTGCCATTGCGTTCCTTCTAAACTTGCCACAGAACCATCATCAGAAAGGAGGAAAAACTTTTGCGCCTCGCTGTGTCGATTGCGGATAGGATCTCCAGCCACCAATCATGAATATCTGTTGCAGCAATGGCTGACAACATGGGAATCTGTATCTGTTGAAGCAGTATGCCCAAAATGCCTGATATGTATGGGAAGCTAAGAAACAAGCGGGTGGGAGTTTCATCCATATCAAATTACAGAGAGCGCAAATTGGGTTATGCGGCCAGCAGGCAGACATTTTCCTTCTAGCCAGGCAAAGAATTTAATCTTGGGTGGGATCTTGATCGACAAGATGGTATTAACAAAACAAGTTTGAGTTCTTCCCTGTAGACAATGAAGGAGAGAAGCTTCAACTTCTACATCTTTCTTAATGTGGAACAGGGTTTTGCATAACCTCTTCAATAACCAAATCATCCACACCTTTTGTATTTGTTTTTTCCTTGCTCCTAATCTCGAACCTTTTTCATGGGAGGCTTTGATGCTAAGATTTCTAGGCCTTCCATATGGCCTTCTATGAATTGGTGGTTCAATCTTGAACACTAGAGTGACAATCTCCCAATCATTTTCATCTACCGCTGGTAGTTTATTTTCAGCATATGTTGTAGAGAACTTGGCCACATGAAATACTCAACAATAATATTTTCTATTTTAGCATCTTCACCTCCCAACTTTAAGATCAAGTATAGAGCATGGCGCCATGGCAAACCAATAATCTTCCATTTTCTACATGAACAAGTCTCATTGCCAATATTTATAGGATACCTCTTTCAGCATTAGCTAATGTACTAAAACATCTAATCATTCTCATATTTATTACTCTGATTGTCCTGGTCCTTAATAAAACCACATGCACTATTTAGTGGCCCACAATTTCTGTGCACAAAATCTTTGCCTAAATATATCTTCACCTTTATGGCTTATCTTATTACATCGAGCAAAAGAACCATTGCAAGTGAGTTAAGGTGCCTAATATTAGATCGGAAACTCTCTGCAAATTTTTGCAAAAATAATCCACCTTTCTCATCTCACCGAACTTGCTTCTAGCCCATATCTGGTGTGTTGTTCTTCAAGGTATTATTTCACCTTTGGCTATGTATACATGTTTTGCATGGAAGTAGCATGCCACACGTTGAATTCAAATATATTTTGTTTAAAATTTTTATGAAGTTCACAAAGAGGTACCTTATCCACTCTCTATGTTCATCCTCAGAAAAAAAACATCAACACCATTCTCTAAATCCATGCATGCATCTATGTCGATCATCAAGTCTGGAGGGTAACCTATTACTCTACAGAGCATATGCATGAACCATGTCCATCGTTCGTTAGATTCACCCTCAAGAACAACCTAAGCTACATGAATAACCAATTATGGACATCTACAACACTTTATGTAGCAAATTGTTTTCTGAACTTCCTTCACAAAGTAGTTGGGTCTATTGATAAGTACAACCTGCAGCCATCTGGAAGCCCCTTCTAGTATGAGTTTAGGAAGAGAAAACATCTATTGAAGCATCTCTTATGTGCCATCTTATATTTCTTCCTTCTTGATATTTACTCTTTTCATTGTAAACTCATAACCAATGTCAACAACACTCACTGCTAATGTCTTCTCTAAACCTCTGCTTCGAACCTATACAACATGTGGAAACTATCATTCTACTTGCCTTGCATTGGGCCCAAAGCCATACCATTTCCGTAAAAACTATATTGTAATTAATTAACACATTAAACCTGCCACTAATCTTCCTGATCAATTCAACAACTTCAACAGTTTGATCCTCTCTCACCCAATCAACAACAATCATAGAGCATTTTTTCGTAACAAAAAAACTGGTTCTGGGTGTTCACTTTGATCTACATTGGATAATAAATTAATACATGATATAATAAGTTAATAATAATAAATATGAAAACACATAAAACGGGAATGTATTGCAACCAGAAATGGTTATCCACCCCTAATTCATGCAACCTCTGCATATACATATTATTTTACCAACAACACACCCTTAGTATTTTTGGTCACTCTTTCTAGTGATATATTTAAACCCAAACTTTAGTTCAAAGGTAACATTTTCATATTTTTAGTCCACCACACTCCCAAAGACAATGCCCTCATCAATTGCAGGGTTTCCCTTATCAAATTGTATGGCTGGCCTCTCCTAATTTTCATCATCGTAGTTATAACCCTTTTTCTCATATTCAACATCCTCATCCTTATCAGCCCCATAGTGAGGCTAATCATTATATGCCCTAAATTCCATGTCTCCCTACTCACTTACCTCTACATCATACTCAACATGAAGCCGCTCAATTAATTATGGTTGTTTAAGTTGTTTTCATAGATGATGGTATGAAATCATTGACGATAGTGTCTTCCTTACTCTCTTTGTTAACAATATGGAGCATCATAAATACAGTATGTCCACATATTTACCCCACATAAGGCCCGAATCCTCACCAGGTTTAACATCAAGGAAAGTTTCCAAAGTACTTGGTAATGAATCTCTCGTTTTGACTATAGGTTAACTTGCCAAATTCCATCTGCAAGTCCTCTAGAGTTAGTTTCGTTGTGTATATTGTCAATTGATAATATAAACCGGTGCTAAGTGCATACCGGGCATTCATTCAAATTCTCGTATTCACCGCGGTAGAGGATGCAGTCGTTAATGCATGCATGTATCTTCTGAACCTATAAACCTAGAGGGCAAACAACCTTCTTTGCTTCGTACGTACTGGCGGGAAAATCGTTATTGTTTGGAAACATATTCTTCATCATTTTCAGCAACTTTTCAAATCCTGAGTCAGATAGACCTTCATGTGCCTTCCATTTCAGCAAATTCAGTGTGCACAGCTTTTTCAGACCATTATCGCATCCTGGGTACAGTGAATTTTTGTGATCCTCTAACATGTGATCCAAATTCTCCCTCTCTTTTTCAGTTTCACAGTCTCTCCGTGCATCAGCAATGGTCCGACCAAGATCATCAGCGGGCTCATCACGTGCCTCTTCTTCACCTTCCCATTCACCTTCCCCTTCTGCTTCCCCTCCTTCAGCATACTCCATGAAAGTATCACCGAAATGATCAGGATAGTTGTCATCATCCCCTTCTTCATTATCTTCCATTCTAACCCCTCTTTTTCTATGCTTGGTCCAACAATTATAGCTTGGTATGAAACCATACCAAAGCAGGTGGATGTGAATGATTCTTGAGGAAGAGTAACCCTTCTGATTCTAACAAGCATCACATGGATAGAGAATAGAACCCCACTGTTTGTTCGCATTAGCCACAACAAGGAAATCATTCAAACCCGTAATTAACTCGTCACAGAGTCGGTTACCGTACATCCATTGCCGATTCATCTGCATTATTATTATATAAAGTATATAATTAACCATCATGCATTTGTTAAACTAACTAGCTAGAAATAATAGAAATTAAACTATGAACTACACATGCATATTTAACAATGACACATGAAAGGTTCAAGTTGCTAACCGCGATCGTCGAGGAGGAAAAATAAATGAGAAAGCTTAAGTGTGGCTCGGACACTTCATATCATGTTTGTTTTATGTGAACACAAGTGGCATCATGCTCTCGGGCATTTCATCGAACACCTGTTGTGCATTAGAAGATAAAAGCCAAACCCACCACCCCTTGTGAATAGAAGTGAAACACCAAGTGGCTCACACACAAGTAAAGTGTGTTGCAACCAGTATTTATAGTGGTGGGCCTTTAGTCGCGGTTGGCCAGACCAACCGCGACTAAAGGTCCGGCCGTACACCAGCTGTCGATGGAGGCCGTTGGGCCCGAAGCTTTAGTCACGGTTCCCCAGCAGAACCGGGACTAAAGAACACATTAGTCCCGGGCCAAATTGTTTGGGGACTAATGGGTTGGGATGGAAGGACTTTGTTCTACAAGTGCACCAGGATGCATTTCAGTCGACACTCGTGTCTAATCGAGTATAAATCAGGATGTAGCTGATGTCCTACAGGTGTTAGAACATATCATCACAAGTATTATGGGTTTCAAATTGCTAATTAAACAAATATGAGAACGTTATTCATTTTTTTAGTCTCTAGGGACGACAAACGAAACATTTATTGGGATCTAGAGCTGCAAAGATCCTTTTCCTGCCTCCAGCCATGATTTCCAAATGTGCAAGGCCCATATCTGCTCCCATGTCGGCTTCAAATCGGTTGTGGAGGGCATGCTAACGATGATCGTGGAGGGCATGTTGGCAGAGCACTACGAAAGGGCATGAGAAAGATGGAGGGCACGAGAGTAGCAAGGCGGCCACAATGGAGAATAACGGGCCAAGTGAATACAAAGAGATGCACAAAGGTGGGCAAGAGCAGATAGAGGGGGCAACAAAAATTTGACTGTCACCCCCAAAATGGACTCTAATCCTCAAACCCGGGACATGTGTTGTCTTCTGCTGGCATGGTAGGGCTGCCTGTAAGGATAACGACCACAACGAGAAAGTACGGTAGGACCCACATGTAAAAAATGAGTCAAACTGATGACAAGTTAGCTATACCTAATGGTAGCCGACGCCATGCATGGCGTCCAGTGGTATAGAGGCAACAATAAAGCTACATTTAGCCAATTTTGATGCTCCCCTCTCTGCTCAATCCGAAAAAACCAGTACATAGTTGTAAATCTCCAATAGTTACATCACGATACATGGGCATGCAAAATAGCCTGAACAACATGTGCACAATGAGAGAGGGGGAGAAAGGGACAGAGGGAGAGGAAGAGAAAAAGGAAACCAGCTATAACCAACTAAGCATGCTAAGTATATTAAGGCATTTTTCATGAGCATGTGAAATAAAACAAGTCAATAATAAACAACAGGTAGAAACACGGGAAAAATCCACGATGAAAGTGAGTGCCGAAAAATTTATTGGTTTTTTTTTCTAATACTGCCTCCATCCCAAGGCTTAAGGCCTATATTTTTTCAGAAAGTCAAACTATGTTAAGTTTGACTAAGTTCTTATCAAATATCATTAACATGAAAAGTACAAAATAAATATCATTAAATAGATAATGAAATATATTTTCATATGGTATCTACAAAATATCATATTTGTTCATAAATTCTTCTAAATATTTGATCAAACTTTACTTTGTTTGACTTTCTGAAAAAAATATAGGCTTTAAGCTTTGGGATGGAGGTAGTATATACCAATCGATTGTTGCATTGCTTGTTTGATAACAAAAACTATATCTATAATACCAAAGGGCTGTAGATATTTTTATATATGTTTAAACTTGGTTAAACTTAAAATGTTTGACTTTGTCACAAACCCAATACGTCTTCACATTTTAGATGGAAGTGGGTACTACCTCATTTCAAAATAAGTGTTGAGACAAAATGTATCTAATTGCATATTAGTATGTAGATACATCTGATTTTAGAAAAAGTTGTGACATTGATTTTTCGAACGACCAGTTAATGTATCGTCATATATACACTGAAAACTGTACTTGAATTTGTGAAGGTACCCGGACGACCCGTACGACCGGGTATGGACCACATGGGCGGCCCTGAGCTGGTGGCCGAGGTGGACAAGGAGGACGCTACAGCGGGAAGAAGAGAGTGCCGACCTTTTCGAAGCGCCTACCGCCGTGCTGCAGACGGCTATCACTCCACTCAACGTCTCTAGGGACATCGATTTCTCGTATACTGTCAGGACGAACCACGTTTACCCTAAGCCTCGGTACGCATATATAGGTCGTAGCTAACAAAACTTCACAGTCATGCACTATTAACACGCGTATACACTAGTTATTAGTTATATTATCTGACCTACCCGTACGTTTCAGGCACACGCTCGTCTTATATGTCATGGAGGTGGAGGTCGTGCCAAACAATGCCTCGCGCGTGTTATATGTCTTCATCAATGGCCTTTTGGTGATCTACCCATACAAGCCACTGTACCTCATACCCAATACCTTTTACACCAATGATCAGCTCGAGTTCTCCAGCCGGTACAACGTTACCATATCAGCTTTTTTGCCGAACTCGACACTACCGCCGATCGTCAACGCTGCTGAGTTTTTCTCCATCATCTCCACAGCCAACGTTGGCACGTTCGAACAGTACGGTAATGAAGGAAATCTATACTCCATGAAAGAATCATTACAAATAGTTCTGAAAAAACACTTTTTAGAACTATTTGTAATGATTTTAACTCCAAATATTTTTCCTAAATAAAATCATTACAAATATTTCTAAAAAGAAGCACACAAGATGATTTGGTACCATGAAATGTAACCATAACATCGTGATCCATGAAGATGAGTGCATGATAATTATGCTTTTTTAGGCAGGTCTCAAAATTTGTGCGTGGACATAGATATGTTTTTGAGATCGCAGTTTTAAATTAAAAAACATAAATTTTTCACCCGGGAGCATATGCTTATGGGTGCCCATTTTAATTATCCGGGTAGTTGGTTTTTTGGTAGAATTGCCTCACCGTAGGCGAATGCACATGGTCTGATTAACTGTGCTTGTTTATGTTGTCCTACTGCCAAAACAAAGCAGTTTCCGCCATCATGGCAATCAAGAAGATGTATGAGGTGAAGAAGAGTTGGGAGGGTGACCCCTGCACTCCAAGGACTCTTGCATGGGATGGGTTGAACTGCAGCTATCCCATTTCAAGTCCTCCAAGAATCATAAACGTGTAAGCTTTCATTTAATATGGCAACAATAATTTTTGCCAAAATAGTAAGAGAAGACAATGGTTTATGATACCATGCATGTGTCTACAGAAATATGTCATTCGTCGGTTTGAGCGGTGATATATCAACTTACTTTGCCAATCTCAAAGCTATCCAGTATTTGTGAGTTGTAATTTTCATCCGTTAGTTTGCACAGTTAAGCTCTGAGTAAAGGTTACATATCTCATATGCATGTCACTAACTTCAGGGATTTGTCACACAACGGATTGACGGGATCGATTCCTCAAGCCCTTTCAGACCTACCCTCCCTCCTGGTTCTGTAAGCAATTCTGAAACATGTTATTCTTTTTATGTGATATTGACTATTTTAAACTGAAGTAACCAAATTAAATCCTTCAAAATAACCTAAACAAAGTAGTAACGAAGTGCAAGACCATGATACAATGGCGGTGAGAGTATGCGGTAAGGCATCGGTAGCCAAAAAAACTCATTATAGATAATTCAAGATTTATAGACGAGGTTAATAACATCGATTGAGAGAATAATGCATATGCTCTTGTAAAAATTAAAACAAAAAAGAGTAGAGTGATCCACAACTATGGCGCCTTTCATTACCTGGTTGGGCATATGGAGGCTGACAGTCAGATTGTGCATGTAGTTTTCTTGTGCATTGCCATGGCTTGCATGAAGGCAAAAACTGAAGCTCATTGTATGGTTGACCGCAGTTCGCCTTTTTGTACAAAGGAAAATTACGTGTGTTTTCGTTATGTGCAAGAGGAATCTCTTTTTATGGTGGCCGGTTACCAACACTCATGCACATCTAAGTACTGACCATTAGAGAGTGCCATAAATACAAAAACAGATAACCATGCCAAGATTACGACATAACTTATTAGTGCAACACATGCTAATGACTCACGAACAACTGAAGTACACCAATAACACAAGGTCACCAACAATCTATGCAAAGTTACTGACAGATTATACACAAACCATCTAGGATAGCAAGGTAAGTGCTTCAGGCTACGGTGGGGATTTAGAAATCACCTCAAAGCAAAAGTATTCGACACAGACCAACTACTATATATTTGTCTCCAACAATTTTAATTTTTGGACGTAGCCTTTCTTGCGTTTATGAATATTGGGAAAATCTGGCCAGCATTGATCGATCAACACCTTTCCGTTGACATCTTCGAATCCTAAAACTAGTTACAAACATTGATGGTTGTGGTATTCAACATGACGATCTTTGGGATCGGACCACCCAAGTAATCCATGATGCATGGCAACGAGGACAAGAAGCACCCCTTACCCATGTGCTAACATCACCTTGCATAACTGTATAAGGGGTACTTCATCATGAAAGCGACCAACTTTTGCTGACCTCTCCCCCAGCCACTTGTGTGAGTTGGCATATCCATCACTGGGGATGGAGATTCCATCCCCAAGCTTCAACATGTTACCTTAGCACTGCAAAAACGAAAGGTACATAAATAATAGCTCAATTCCATATATAGGAAACTAGCAAAAATGAAATAAAATGGACCATGATGCGTCATATTAAGATACATCATACAATATATGCTTTCAAGGTAAGGCCCAACGGTACCATGGAGCATGAATAAGTAATGTACCTCTTGCATACCACTTAGTAAAATTGTCCTTAGCTTGAATACAATGTGGTAGTGTGCAATCATCAGCTAAGCAATACTATAAATAGTAAAATATTGAACAAGATGAACCTCATACTAACAAACCACACACAGTATATACTTTAAAGGGAAGGTCCAGCTATAATAGGGAGCATGAAGAAGTAATGTACTTATTAAATACACTTATCAAAATCGGTCATCCCTTTAGTATATTGTTACATTGTGTATTCATCAGCTAAGCAATACAGTAAATAGTAGAACATTAAAGAAGGTGCTTCATATTAAGAAACCGCACATAATATATACTTCCAAAAGACGATCCTTTAGTACTAGGGAGTATGCAGAAGCAATGTACTTCCAAAATATTACTTTGTACGATGGTCCATCCCTTCAATACCGAGTGTCAGTGTTCAATCATATAGGCAGTGTCTCATTTAGGTAGAATGTTTCTAGAAACACCAGTCATAATGGGCATACATTCCATGCAACCTATTGCGGATCTTACACACATACATCACAACTAATCACTGTCCTAAGAAAACAAGTAGCAAACTACCCCACCAAATTGGGAACAAAGAAAGCTAATACATGGCAGCAACACAGTAAACAATAAACTCCCCATCTCAAATCGGGAGCAAATCAAACCAACATATGGTTTGAGTAAAACTCTAAACAGTAAACTACCCTCGAATCAGGTACAACCTATAGAGCCCTGCCTTGGTGCCCGGCATGCCAACCAAGACAAGACGCCAGTGCACGTCAATGCCAAGGTTGAAGAGGTAGTTGGGAGTGGATCACCCTGCTACAGCCCTTGTTTTTAAGGGATCTACCACCGTATCATAGCATTCAGAACTACTGCAGAGGGACGGGAAGAGTTCGGGTTGCCAATAAAGTTGGCCCCACTTCTTAGGGAACTTCTTATTCTAGAGGACGTGCTAGAAAGCAAGACAGCTACCAGAGTCGAAAGTATTTTGAAAATCAATCTTGAGGCGATGGTGGAAGCACATCTTTGTAGAGTATTGAGCCAAAAATCCTTATGTCAAAACTGTCCAACTATTAGCACTATGTTGACTTCAATTTCGGAGCATCCATTTAGTAATTTTGTATGCAAAAAATAATTTATGATGGCATATTTGTGTTATTATGTGCAACTTGATACATTTAAAATACTGTTTCCAGAATTAATAAATGTTTTTGAAACATGAGGCAAAAAAACCCCCTATTTTCTTGACTAAAAAGAAGATTATTGCCCAGTTAATATCAAAACCTAGGTGTAAACCAATACAATTATGGCCAAACTCACTCTCATTGGCGGCATGAGAAACACAACAACCAAAGTAACCGCACAAACACAAAACCATGAGTGCTACAGAAGGAGCAGGCTCGTGACTCTACCAGTGGCGGAGCCATGTACAATCTGTGTAGTCAGCTCACTAGACAGTTTTTGAGGTATACAAGCAAAAATAGTATATATAGAAAATAATGAAAATTATATAGAAATGCATGTATTTAACTACATAATTTTGAATTGACTACACAAGTTTGAAGTTCTGGCTCCGCCACTAGACTCTACCACACCACCGAACTAGCCGACCTCGCACATCCACAGGAGAGAAGTCATGCCGTGTATGTGGTGCAGACTTGGGATTCTTTAGTGAAGATGAAGAAGCAAACACTCCACACGAAACTATGCCAATTGCTTCACCTGATACGTTGGATGCAACCGCATCACCCACATGACACATAGTGAATGCCCTCTAAGCTGTGGAACTACCAGGGTCACCTTCCCAGCCTCGAATGCTCTGGTGCTCCCTCAACCGATATCGCCTTTGGGGCCCCCATACCAGCACAACACTTCTCAACATCGATTTGCAACTCTGCACACCCCAATTGCCCATTGTCCAGGCTACACAAGACTACAACCCATAGACCACGGCCACCACACCAAGCTCCGGCCCGCCGCCCTAACATATCGTCCAACCACCCCGGCCCCTTTAGGATGCGTTGACCGAGATGACAACCCTGCCTACCTCGGCCTACAATGTCGCCACAATCCTGCCTCATGAAGCTGCACCTGCACCGCTTCCAAAAGTCGGCGCCTTAGGGCACTGCCCCGACATCCACTATCCCAGAGGACAACAAACGTTGCATAACAACAAAAGACTCGCCCTCCTTAGTGGCGCATCTAACAAGACTAGCCTGATTTTTCACCTAGAGAGTCCAAGCACGCAAAATGGAGAGCAAATACTGCTCCACGCCGATGCATGAAGGCGTCGCCAATGATAGAAATCTGGGTCATCCACATCCTATGTGAAACAGCCACCGCCCGACCTTGATGTGGCCGCCACATCCCACTCCCGCGACTTGCAACCCCGTTGGGAAGATCTGGTGCCATGGCGCCACCCGTGAGGAGCCACACCGGAACAGTTTTTAAATGGGTATACTTAGATCGAACTAACGAATTTTTGGCAAAAAGGACCACCTTCACAAGTGAATTGTCAAAAAGGACCACCTTCGAATGAAATTGACAAAAAAGACCACCTGCGCCGTGGCGGCAAGCTCCCCCAAGCGACAAGTGGCACCTGCCATCACAGCCTGTGATGGCATGTACTGTTCACGAATCGACAAGCGACACGTGGCACCTGCCGCCACCACCCGTGGCGGCAGACACTGTTCATAGGCTGTGAGTGAACAGTATGTGCCGCCATAGCCTGTGGCGGCAGGTGCCACGTGTCGCTTTGGGGAGCTTGCCGCCACAGGCCGTGGCGGCAGGTGCCACGTGTCGCTTGGCGAGCTTGCCGCCACGGCGCATGTGCTTTTTTTTGTCAATTTCACTCGGAGGTGGTCCTTTTTGACAATTCACTCGTGGAGATGGTCCTTTTTCCAAAAATTCCGAACTAACGAATGTAGTTTAGTCTATTCTTTTCCGACAAAAAAAATACTTCAATTGATACACTTCTTTACTTGTCAACTCTCTTGTGTTCCCACTCGCACCAAAAGAACTCTCGTGTGTTCCCTACAGTGATTTGACAGGTAACCAACTTAGTGGATCAGTTCCTCCTAAGCTTCTAAGAAGAGCAGAAGATGGCTCCCTGACTCTGAGGTTAACTATCATTATCATATCTTTCTTTGTGTGCATGATTTTGATTTACATTAGCTTTGTTAATATTGCTTACCATTTTATTACTTTTTGTAGATACGACAACAATCCAAGCTTGTGCAGCAAGAATATTTCATGTCATCCCACAAAAAGGAACTCTATGCTTGCCGTATATGTTGTTGTTCCAATAGTTCTAGTTGTGGTCACACTCATAATAGTATTGCTCGCAATGAAAAAATAGCAAGGTGAGGCTAAAACGCATCAATTTTATTCTATTTATCTTCTAGAGAGCGATAATTCCTAATACTAATTTTATTATTTCGGTCTGAAGGATCAGCAAAGGGTAATGCAAAAGAACCAAGTGAGGTGAGTGATGAGCCATCTGAGTCTCCGAATAGAGATGGACTTAGCCACCTACTGCAGTTGGAAAATCGTCGATTCACGTACAGGGAGTTGGAGGTCATAACGAACAACTTTCATCGAGTACTTGGTCGAGGAGGATTCGGCTTTGTTTATGCCGGCCTCTTGGAGGATGGTACACAGGTAGCAGTCAAGTTGCGATCTCAGACATCTAGCCAAGGGGTCACAGAGTTCTTGGTCGAGGTAAGGCATGTCAAATGAAGCTAGTATAACTAATCACCTTGGTGAACCTAGGAATGAAATTTGTTTTCTTGTGGGTCAGGCTCGGAACCTGACAAGGATTCATCACAGGAATCTTGTCTCCCTGATTGGCTATTGCAAGGATGGAGACTATTTAGCCCTAGTCTACGAGCATATGTCTGAAGGAAACCTTCAAGATAAACTCAGAGGTGTGTTTTATTTAATCTGTTGTTAGATTTCTAGCTACTTCCAGACCACACTGACATTTCACGATTTTCTGCAGGGAGAGACCCAAATGTTGGACGTTTAACCTGGAGACAAAGGATCCGTATTGCGCTAGAGTCTGCGCAAGGTATTCTTCAGATTCAGGCTTTGTGCTCCTTTTATGTTGTTATCAGTCTCTTGGTTTGCTCGAAATTGCATTAAGTAGAATGTTTACTTCTCTGGTAATAAGGGAACAGTACCGTTTCTCTTTGTTTTTCGTCTCAGCATCGATAGATACACGTAGTCATATAGAAACCTCATGCTAATTTGGTCGTTGTCAATGACCTGATGTGCATACAGGGCTCGAGTATCTGCATAAAGCGTGTAGTCCATGTTAGATGTAGATGGGCTGCAGCCCAGTAAGGCAGCCCATATAGTCTACAATTCCTGAAATCTCAAGGCCCATCACGTTGGCAGCTTGGGACAGACACCCCACATTAGTTGGGAGTGAGTTGGAGTGGTATATAAGGGCTGCTGTTCTACTCCTTCCAAGTGAGTGAGAATAGAAGGAGCCCTCGCGCACTCCTCCTCCTCCGCCCGCCCCGCCTCGCCTCGCCTCGTCACGCACGTCGCGTTTCGTGACTCGAGTTCGAGTTCGAGACACACTCAAGGAAGCCTAAATTTTGCTTGGTGCACCAACTGTGTTGGGTACGTGTCGGCCTGCATGTGCATGCTCGCCGCGTGTCCCTGGCTTCCTACGCGTGTCAACGCGGTCGGCTCTCCTCCCAGGCTATACCAAGAGATGGATCAGATCTGGAGTCCAATACACTACAGTTCATCTCTCTCACGAAGAAGTTCCTTTTGCTGCGCTACTCTCTAGTCTTCCCCATCCCGGCGGCTGCGTGCGTCCGGGAGAGCAGGCCTCCGAAACTCCGTCCGTTGAGATCCTGCCGGAGAGGGCGATAAGGTTTTGGGAGCGTCTCGCGCCTGCACTGTTCGTGCTCTTCTTCGAGATCGGCTGCTTCATCGACAGATCCAACTACACCATGGGCGACCTCAACAATACCCATGGTGGTGGTGCTGCTGCTGGTGCGACCTTCCCGTCGCGATGTACGTGCTTTTCCTCTCCTACCTTGCACTACTTGTTCCATGTTCAGATCTGATGCATGTGCTTAGTCGATGTGCGTGGTTAAGTATGCTTGTGCATCTGTAATGTTGCTTTCGGTAATTAATCTCATACGGAAATTGCCTAATAATCCAACAATCCAAAAACCTTATTTGCATAGGCAATTTTCACCGTCTGGTTTCTGCTGCGCTTAAACCGAGCCCGTTTACGGGATCTCATTTCAAGAGATGGCAGAATAAGACCCTCTTGTGGCTCACTGCTATGGGTGTGCACCGAGTTAAGGTATTCCCAGAGGTCCCTCCTGAAGAGGATAAAGCGTTCGGGGATGCCACCGTAATCTTTGTGGGTGCCGTCCTAAGTGTGCTTGGAGACAAGTTGGTTGATGCTTATGCACATCCGAAATGGGAAGGAACTGTGGGATGCCTGGACGCTAAGTTTGGTGCTGATGGGAGGTGAACTGTATGCTATGGAGCAGTTCAATGACTGAATGGTTGAGAACCGATCGTAGTAGAACAGGCTCATGAGATACAGATCATGGCAAAGGAACTTGAGCTCCTCAAGTGTGTGCTACCGGACAAGTTTGTCGCGGGATGCATTGTGGAGGAACTTTGCCACTTCTCTGAAACATCAGAGGCATGAGTTCTCTGTTGAGAATATCATGGGCTCTCTGGATGTTGAGGAGAAGGCGAGGGCAAAAGACAAACACACTGGAGGAACCGAGGGACGTTCTGCTGCCAATATGGTGCAGAAAAATGCCCACAAGTCCAAGGGAAAGAACAAGGGAGTCTCCCACTACCAACTTCAAGAAGAAGGGGAAAACGGAGAAGAAAGATCCTTCTGGGTGTGTGGCGAGGGCCATTGGGCTAATCGTTGTCCACAACGCAAAGGAAAGAAATGTCAAGCTGGACAGAACTCAAATTCTGTCGGCATGGTCATTGGCAACACAGAGGAAGGAACTACAGGGTATGGTAATATATTACCTACTGTTCTTTCGGTGTTTCAGCCCAGAATGGTGGGTTGATACAGTGCCAATGTTCATGTGTGTGCTGACATCTCCATGTTTACCTCTTATCGGCACGAGGTTCCTCGGTAATGATGGGGAATGGGTTACATGCTCTGTTCGTGGTGTTGGCACGGTAGATCTGAAGTTTACTTCGGGAAAGATCGTGCAACTGAAGAACGTGCTGCATGTCCCTTCTATCAAGAAGAATCTCGTTAGTGGCTCCCGTCTTATGAAAGATGGGTTTAAGTTGGTGTTTGAGTCCAATAAAGTTGTACTGTCTAAGTATGGAACTTTTGTTGGAAAGGGATATGAATGTGAGGGAATGTTTCGCTTCTCTCTAGAAGACTTGTGATAATGTTGTGAACCATGTAAGCACTAGTGTTAATGAAACTAATGTTTGGCATTCACGACTTTGTCATGTTAATTTTGGTTGTATGACGCGGCTAGCTGATATGAGTTTAATTCCGAAATTTACCTTTGTCAAAGGCTCTAAGTGCCATGCTTGTGTGCAAGCAAAGCCTCGCAAGCCTCACAAGCCTGCGAAGGAAAGAAACTTGGCACCACTAGAGCTTATACATTCAGATCTATGTGAGATGAATGGTGAGTTGACAAGAGGCGGAAAGAAATATTTCATGACTTTGATTGATGATTCCACTAGGTACTGTTATGTGTATCTCCTGAAAACTAAAGATGAGGCTCTTGATTTCTTTAAAATCTATAAGGCTGAAGTTGAGAATCAACTTGAAAGAAAGATTAAAAGGGTTCGGTCCGATCGTGGTGGAGAGTACTTTTCTAATGAGTTCAACTTATTCTGTGCGGAACATGGTATAATCCATGAGAGGACGCCTCCCAATTCCCCACAATCCAATGGGATTGCGGAAAGGAAAAACCGTACTCTAACAGATTTGGTTAACGCCATGTTAGATGTTTCGGGTTTATCCAAGGAATGGTGGGGGAGGCTATATTGACTTCGTGTCATGTCCTAAACCGTGTTCCAACCAAGAATAAAGAGATTACCCCATATGAGGAATGGGAAAAGAAAAGACCAACACTCTCCTACCTACGAACTTGGGGTTGTTTGGCTAAAGTGAATTTGCCAATCACCAAGAAGCGAAAGCTTGGACCAAAAACCGTGGATTGTGTCTTTCTTGGCTATGCTGCCCATAGCATTGCTTATAGATTTCTTGTGGTGAAATCTGGAGTGGACGACATGAATGTTGGCACCATCTTTGAATCAAGAGATGCTACATTCTTTGAGGATATATTTCCTATGAGAGATATGCATGGCATGTCTAGTTGGGAATCTGATCCAATACATGAAACTCCTATGGAGTCTGATGAGGAATCTGATGATGAGAGTTCAGATTCTGATGAAGATGACAATGAAGCTCCAACAAGGAGTAAGAGACAAAGGACTGCAAAGTCTTTTGGTAATGACTTCATTGTGTATCTTGTGGATGATACTCCCACTACCATTTCAGAAGCTCTCGCATCTCCGATGCAGACTACTGGAAGGAAGCGGTTCAAAGCGAGATGGATTCCATCTTAGCTAATGGAACGTGGGAGTTGACTGAGCGTCCTTATGGGTGCAAACCTGTAGGATGTAAATGGGTATTTAAGAAGAAGCGAGCTGATGGTACTATTGAGAAGTACAAAGCTCGGCTTGTAGCCAAAGGCTATACCCAAAAGGAAGGCGAAGATTTCTTCGATACATACTCACCTGTGGCGAGATTGACCACCATTCGTGTACTACTGTCATTGGCTGCCTCACACGGTCTTCTCGTTCATCAAATGGACGTTAAGACGGCTTTCCTAAATGGAGAGTTGGACGAGGAAATTTACATGGAACAGCCTGATGGTTTCGTACTACAAGGTCAAGAAAGAAAGGTGTGTAAATTAAAGAAATCCTTGTATGGCCTCAAACAAGCGCCCAAACAATGGCATGAGAAGTTCGAAAGAACTTTGACATCGGTGGGCTTTGTTGTTAATGAAGCCGACAAATGTGTGTACTACCGCCATGGTGGGGGTGAGGGAGTTGTCCTATGCTTGTATGTGGATGACATACTAATTCTTGGGACAAGTCTCAAAGTGGTTGAGGAGGTAAAAACCTTCTTATCTCAATGCTTCGAGATGAAAGATCTTGGAGAAGCCGATGTTATATTGAACATCAAGTTATTGAGAGATGGGAATAATGGGATTACACTTGTGCAATCTCATTATGTTGAGAAGGTGTTGAGCAGATTTGGGTATGCTGATTGCAAATCTTCTCTCACACCTTATGATCCTAGTGTCTTCTTCGAAAGAATGAAAAGGCGACTAAAGATCAGTTGAGATACTCTCAAATCATCGGTTCACTCATGTATTTAGCTTGCGCTACGAGGCCTGATATCTCGTTTGCTGTATGCAAACTTAGCCGGTTTGTGGCCAACCGGGAGATGATCATTGGCATGCTCTTGAGAGAGTGATGCGCTATCTAAAGGGAACCATGAGTTGTGGAATTCATTATACCGGGTATCCAAGAGGATTGGAAGGGTATAGTGATTCCAATTGGATTTCTGATGCTAAAATGAAAGCCACAAGTGGATATGTTTTCACTCTTGGTGGTGGCGCTGTTTCCTGGAAGTCTTGCAAGCGGACCATCTTAACGAGGTCAACTATGGAAGCAGAACTCACAGCATTAGATACAGCTACTGTCGAAGCGGAATGGCTTCGTGAGCTCTTGATGGACTTGCCTATGGTTGAAAAACCAATACCGGCCATCCTCATGAACTGTGATAATCAAACTGTGATTGTCAAAGTGAAAAGTTCTAAGGATAACATGAAAAGTTCCAAACATATCAAGAGGAGATTGAAGTCTGTCAGAAAACTGAAGAACTCCGGAGTGATAGCATTGGATTATGTCCAAAGTGCTAAAAATCTGGCAGATCCTTTCACAAAAGGACTATCAAGAAATATGATAGACCTTGCATCAATGGAGATGGGTTTGAGACCCACTTGAGTTGCCGAGGGGTAACCCAACCTATGTGATCGGAAATTCCGTGAAGTAGGACCTGGGAAAACAAACCGGAGTAACTGAGTTGAGAGAAAATTTAATACTCCCACTCCGCTGCAGATGCAATTCTCTCATAGTTACTGTAAGGCAGGTTGACAATGTCTTAATGTGTTCGAGCGGCTCTTGAGCGAAGACGCTGGCCTACAGGCGATCTTTTGAAGAACACACCTATATGAGTGACACTACTGGTCATAGTGTGGGAGATTTGGGTGAATCTCTAGTAAGCTCATGAAAGGCCGAGGAGTATGACTTATAAGCTCCACCCGAGGGGAAAGCTATGGTAGCCTAGTACCGTGCCGGCATTGAGCGAAACTTGCTGCACAAAGACTGACAATTCAAGGCATAGTCCATTGTTCGTTGTAGTCAAGCGTAGCACCTTGCCTAAGTGGAAGTTCAACTTAACAGTCTCCACCGAAGTGCAGGTATATTAAACAGTAAATGGAACTAATGTGCCATCTGATGGGCATATGAGATCTGGTGGGGGATTGTTAGATGTAGATGGGCTGCAGCCCGAAGGCAGCCCATATAGTCTACAATTCCTGAAATCTCAAGGCCCATCACGTTGGCAGCTTGGGACAGCCTTGAGGGACAAAGTTTAGTCCCACATTGCTAGTTGGGAGTGAGTTGGAGTGGTATATAAGGGCTGCTGTTCTACTCCTTCCAAGTGAGTGAGAATAGAAGGAGCCCTCGCGCACTCCTCCTCCTCCGCCCGCCCCTCGCCTCGCCTCGTCACGCACGCACGTCGCGTTTCGTGACTCGAGTTCGAGTTCGAGACACACTCAAGGAAGCCTAAATTTTTGCTTGGTGCACCAACTGTGTTGGGTACGTGTCGGCCTGCATGTGCATGCTCGCCGCGTGTCCCTGGCTTCCTACGCGTGTCAACGCGGTCGGCTCTCCTCCCCGGCTATACCAAGAGATGGATCAGATCTGGAGTCCAATACACTACAGTTCATCTCTCTCACGAAGAAGTTCCTTTTGCTGCGCTACTCTCTAGTCTTCCCCATCCCGGCGGCTGCGTGCACAGCCGTCCGGGAGAGCAGGCCTCCGAAACTCCGTCCGTTGAGATCCTGCACCGGGAGACGGGCGATAAGGTTTTGGGGAGCGTCTCGGCGCGACTGCTCTCTGTTCGTGCTCTTCTTCGACGGATCGGCTGCTTCATCGACAGATCCAACTACACCATGGGCGACCTCAACAATACCCATGGTGGTGGTGCTGCTGCTGGTGCGACCTTCCCGGTCGCGATGTACGTGCTTTTCCTCTCCTACCTTGCACTGTTACTTGTTCCATGTTCAGATCTGATGCATGTGCTTAGTCTGATGTGCGTGGTTAAGTATGCTTGTGCATCTGTAATGTTGCTTTCGGTAATTAATCTCATACGGAAATTGCCTAATAATCCAACAGTCCACCCTTCCTACACCGGGATGTGAAGACATCAAATATCCTACTCAATGCGAATCTTAAGGCCAAGGTTGCTGATTTTGGCTTACTGAAGGCTTTCAAGCACGACGATGATACCCATGCATCCACAGACAGACTTGTTGGCACACATGGCTACCTTGCTCCTGAGTAAGTGATCCCTGCATTACCACCTTCTTGATATCTTATGGCAATGCAAACGCATCTCAATACAGTGCCTTTATCGGAAAAAAATCTCAATATAGTGCATATTCATGCAGGTATGCGGCAACCCTAGAGCTGACTGAAAAGAGCGACGTGTATAGCTTCGGTGTCGTGCTGTTGGAGGTGATCACAGGACAACCTCCCATATTGCAAACCCCTGAGTCCGTTAGTATAACTGAGTGGGCAAGGAAGCTCCTAATGAGGGGAAACATCGAGGATGTTGTGGACACATGCATACAAGGTGACTATGATATCAATAGTGTGTGGAAAGCCACAAATGTTGCCCTTCAATGTACCACACAAGCTCCAACACAACGATACACAATGACTGAGGTGGTGGCCTAACTGCAAGACTGTCTTGAGCTTGAGGAGAGCCATACCACGACCGGTGACATGAACATCAGCTTCACCGGTGGAATCGACTGCGGCCCCAGCTCAACCTATGGTAGGAATGTCATTGACTCAGATGAGATGGATCGTCATTTGGGCATTGAGATGGATCGTCATTTGGGCATTACGATGGGCAACGGTCCTGCTACACGTTGAGGGCTCCACTTCTTTAAATTATTTTTCAAGACGAAACATCCAATTATGTTTATACATTTTAAAAATTATGCTTGCTGGTTTTTAAGTTTTTGTTGGCTTGAGTAATATCAACAACGAATAGGGATTGAAAAGTATGTGACTGGTATGTAACATATTCATCTTTGTAATAATACTTCCAAACATATCCCCTAGCCGGCAAGTTGTTCTCACACAGTATATCAGTGTCGTTCTCGCTAGTCTAACGATTACTTACTCTTCCAAGCCCTCTCACCAGCATGATTTGCAAGATGGTCAATTGATTTATATCCGTAGTTTTTTTGTTGATGTTAAATTAGCCCTCTGAATAAAACATGTATAAGGTCATCTAAGGAAAGAGGAAAACATTTTTGAAGATGGAATAGATGAGAGTACTAGAAGTTCACAAAGTTCACTTTTTCTTTAATAGAAACAAGATTAGATAGATTTTTCATCCTAGGTCTTCCGATCCTATTTCTAATCCAAACCTAGGGTCTCGATCCTACAGGCAACACTATGCTCTGATATCATTCTGTAACGCCCTACATTTTAACAAAGGTAGAACACTTGTGTTGTGTTCAGTGCTACTCCCTGGATCACTGATAGCACCACAATACAAAATATAGCATTCGTAGCAATAGAATAAATATTACAACGTAATGATCCGGTACGACAAATAAGGGAAATACAACTGGCATAGTCCAACTGACTAGCATTCAAATAAAGTTCAAATTATCTAACACAACGGAAATAAAATAGCATGGAGCCTCTTCATCATGCGCCACAGGCAGACATGTTGGAATGTAGACTCGAGATCCTATCAGTAATCTTCATCAGAGCGATTCATCAGAGCGACCTGCACGTTTGAATATGCAGCCCCACGAATGGAGGTCAGTACAATGATGTACTGGCAAATGAAACTTATTTGGTGGCAGTTTTGAAAAGACTAACTACATCAATTTGGCTGGTGGAGCTAGGCTATTTGCATAAAGCCAGTTTTGTCCTATACTAGGTAGAAATGTGCGGCTTGCCGCGCGCTTGCCCGTCTACGGCGAGCAAGCAAATATGAAGAACCAACAAAAACATGTAGTTGATTTATCGTTTGGTTTGCAAGAGAAGTTCATATGTTATTGTGTAACATGTATTTAAGGAAATGTTATTGTGTTCAATCTATTCTTAGTTTAGTAATCCACATCATATTAATATAACGTAGGGATATAGGATGACTTAGTTGTTCATCAACATCGGCAGTACACATATATTTACTTGAGCAGGAGTAAATACATTGCTTTTGAAAAGGTCCTAAGGAAGAGAGATATTTTTTTTTTTCTTTAAGGAAACAAGGAAGAGATACGTAGACACTGGCTCATGCCTAGGAAAATGTCGGCCCAGCAACAATGAATGGGCCAGGCAAAAAAATACACATTGATCGAAGAGGTGAAGAAAAATGAGGAATCACATGAGCTGGAGGACAATTGAATCATGGAGCGCGATCTAGCTACATCAACCAGGCGGAGCTGGCATTCTCTTATTTTTGACAGACGGCCAATGTGTTGGCACAGCAGTCAGTTTCTGTATTTTATTTCTCATGCAACTTGATTGAACAGGAGAGTTAGCCACTGACCATGACACTTCGACTGGTGACACAATGTGAAGTTGAACATTGCTAGCTGCAGATGATGTGAGCCTGTCGATATCTGTGTTGGGGTTGCATGGCTTACCGGTTCTAGGTCCAAACAGCCACTTCATTTATTACTATTGTATATAAACGCAAAGAATGCTTAGTAATACCTCAAAAAATAAAATCTTACTACAATAGCATCCTCGTGTGAAAAAAGGTAGCTGTCTGGAAAAGAAAAACGAGGATCCATGAAAAACAGAGAGTTATTCTGAATTTTCGATGCAGTATACACTATTCTTTGTTTCTGATTACTGCTAGCTGGATATGAATTTTACATCGTAAACTCCTATGATCCTATACAGATTTCCTATTGGTATTGAAAGTCAGATATGATATATCTGGCAAACTGCCTAGTTTTCTCTATGCAAGGATTCCATGTCCTTGCCCTATCACTTTTGTCAACTATATATGCCTTGGCTACGGCTGGTTATTATCGTAAACATACTGGCATTCCACAAAAACAAACCTCATGTACAGGAACAAGCAATTTGTCACTTGCCTTTATTGGTGCAGCATCTGATGCTGCTTGACCAGAATCTTTGCATAGAGGACCTCGTTCCAGGAGTCAGGCACTCCAGGAAGGAACCAGTGGATGCAGTCCTGGTATAGTTCAGGCGCCTTCCGGTCCTCGCTCAACTTCTGCTTGCGATAGATTGAAGGGTGCCCCTCCTTCCTGAAGTCAGTCATCCTTGTAATGTTCAGATAGGCGACATGCGTTTTCATCCCACGGAGCACCTCCTCCAGAATGCTCATCTTCTGTGGGTATGGTATGAGGTGCTGCTCGTTTGCTATCGGTTCAGTCTCCTTGTCGCAGCTGCCGCCTAAATTACATTGTCCCCCAGTCCCCACTGCACAACACAAATACACGGATACATTTCCAAACATCAGTTACTCTTATACCGATACATCATGGAAAACTGACTTTACAGGAGTTCATAGTAAGGGTGTGCGAACCTGAAGTGGGAGGCCGAGTAGCCTCTGAAAAAAGACAGTTGTTTTCTTGGGATTCACATTTAAATCAACCCACTTGGCCCAAGTGTTTAGAGCTCTCCGAGGCATCACGCACATTCAGTTTAGAGCTCTCCGAGGCATCACGCACATTCAGCTCACTGTATACTTGGTTGTATACTTGGTCGCCTTCCTGATAGTAATCTTTCCTGTAGCACATTTGACGATGGAACAGTAAGAAAGACTTGAAATGCAGACACATGGCAATTTACTGAATCAGACTGGAAATAAAAGCTTACCCTATAGAAGTTTTCTCATGTGTCCACCAATGCCCAGTATTGAAGACAATAATATCAGCATTCTTGTACCTTGAGGATGACCGATCGATTTTGTCAAGCCTAAGAGTTTCCTTGATCTTTCCATGTTTGAGAGGCACCTCCAACTCCTGAACAAGGAAAGGGGACCGAAAGAACTCCACAGTGCAATTGTAATCCTATACAACATGAATTTATTAGCACATAAGTTTCCACCCTAAATGATCAAACAAGAACAAATAAAAAAATATCTCCTGCTGCATTTTCAAGAAAAGGAAGCCAAAGAATGGGCATATGAGAAGTGTTGCATACCTGAAACAAAAAAGAGTACAAGCCCTCAGCCCTGAACTTGTGGTTCCCAGATGCCTCAAACACTTTCCTCTTGTCTTTGATAGAATTTATCAAGATACAAACAAGTGATTCCCACATGTTCCTGTTGAGTGAATCACCAGCAAACACCAGTCTCTTTCCCCTCAGCCTCTCGAACATATCAGTTGGATTCAACCTAACATAAGCATTAGCATCATGCCATCACATAACTGAATTTGTCATGCAAAAAGAACATACTGAATTCACACAAACTGCATGCTATTGTCTATTTTTGTTTTGATCAGGGGTGTGGCTGCTTCCAGCAACGACTCTGATCTGTCAGCTCTCGTGGCTTTCAAAGCTGGGCTCTCCGATCCGCTTGGCATCCTGTCTAGGAACTGGACCACCAGCACATCCTTCTGCCGTTGGGTTGGCGTCTCCTGTAGCCGGCGTTGGCAGCTGGTCACTGCTCTTGTGTTGGCAGACATTCCCCTCCAAGGAGAGATCGCCCCTCATCTTGGTAACCTCTCTTTCCTCAC
Organism: Lolium multiflorum; assembly: GCA_030979885.1. Lineage (NCBI taxonomy): Eukaryota > Viridiplantae > Streptophyta > Magnoliopsida > Poales > Poaceae > Lolium > Lolium multiflorum. The sequence goes on from CM061747.1 coordinate 219,869,173, forward strand.
CGTCCTTACCCTTTCAAACACATAAATCATGGGCATCATCCCATTTGATATAGGACGACCGAGTCGACTCACTGCTCTTGTATTTTCCACTATAATGTTTTACTGAAATTTGGTGTTGTGTTATGCAGGCAGTCTGTATCTTGTTCAGAAATTTCAGACTTCCTCACATTCAGATTTTTCATCTCTAGAAACCTTACCATTATAATGCTAGATTGCCAGGAATTTCCTTTGGTTGTAAATGTGCTCACCACAGTGCTAGTGTCTGCCCTATAGTCACAACTATTTCCTGTGCTGCAGAAGAAAGAGTTGTTACTACCACACTTGGTGTTGAGATATTAGAGCATTGTACCAGTAGACTTTGTGTAGCACAAGGATTGAGAAATTGTATGTAACTATATGAAAATACCCGTGTGTATATGTTCAGATTGATGATATAATGAACATGTGGTTTGTTGCCCTCTGATTTAAGGTCGTTTGAAATATTCTACTGAAAAGGGAGCAATCCTACTGCTTCTATCTACCCAGTAATACTTCATAATGTTTACATGAGCTAAATTGTCGATGGGCTTCAGAAGATACCTGAGTGCACATGGAGAAACAAAGTACTTGAGGTCCAATGCATCTTTTGCAGCAAAAATAATAACCAAAGTTCCACCAATTTTAGTAAAAGAATAGAAGAATTAAAGAGAAGCACGTATCAAGCACATTGTGATGATGAGCGATGAAATTGGTAAAAGGTATACATATTGTTAATCAAAAGCCCTACATATTCTACTGAACTAAAAAAAAGGTTTGTGTGCATTAGCATTAGTTGTACCCTAAGATTATTGAATTATAAGACATGAAAAGAGAGAGGAAACTATAAACCAACTTATACACAATTAAATAATATAGAAGAGTCCCCGTAAATCTAAAAAAATAACTATCCACACGCATATTGATGAAATCATCACTGATCATAAGAAGCTTGTTAACACAAAGGACACCTTGATACATATACAGGACATGGAGTGCACATAAAGCCTCTCTAGCTCAAATATTTCATCAAGGTTGTTGTTCTCAAGAGAAGCGTCAGCTTAGAGAATTTATATGTTCTCTTGATGACACAGTATTTCCAACAACCTTATTAAGTACTGAAAGTATCCATTGGGAAACATGTAGGATAGAATACACCGCAACAGTTGTGAAATGGCTCGTCAATTGGAAAAAAATAGCACAAAAGTGATATTAATCACCACAGTGTAGTTTCTCGTACATGTTTTTCGATAAAGGATGCAGTTTCTCATACATGTACATTTACTCTCTGAAAATTGGACGAAATTTGAGGAAATCAAACCATGTTTAATATTATTTTGATTCTTCAGAACATAGGTTACACACAATTCAATTATCACAAGTTTTTTCTAATGAGAAGTTTTATTGCATTATGACAATACATGACACACCTTTTCCATAACAATGAAGATAAGCAATAAAATTGCACAAAAATGCACACTGCATTAACCCCACAGAATCAATTGGAGGGAAAAAAAAGGTAAAGCTGAATATTTAAATAATACCTTTGCTGTTAGTGCATCAATAACATCAGCTTGAGCTGTGAAACATATCGTTCCTTCAAATTGTGGATCTCCATTTTCATTTATGTTCGCATCATCAGTGAAAATATCGATAAACTCAAGGTTATGCCGTTTCCCAGCCTTGAAATCCTCGGTATCATGAGCTTCTGTGATCGGCATACAGACAACAGTGAAACCAAAATATAGATAAGAGTGTGCACTGGTTTCTGAATGTAGTGTAAATACTGAACTATGCATCAAGATATCAAAACCACCTCTTCTAGCGAGCATACCTACCTTTACAACATCAGTACCAAATTGGTTTTCACTAAATCATCATTACAAATTATTTCAAGTTTTAGGGCATTAAAGGGATAGGTGGCTCTTCAGAAGTTATTCTTTTTCGATGGCATGATTTAATGGGAACTCTCTTTAGATAACTCTCGGGACCATCTAGAATCACAAGAAGCATTGTGTTGAAACTTGGAACTTCAAACTATGTTACTCAAGTAACTCCCCTGTAAGAGTATTTTTGTTGTGGATCTAATCATACTCAAGTTCACATTCAGTATACATAGTGGCAAGCTGATATGTCAAGGTTCACTGTGACATTATCTAAAATTTTACATATGTGATAAAGCATAGTGGAGCTTCCAGATAGTCTATCTGCCCTCAACTAACTGCAACAAGTAAAACCTTTTTAAACTCTAAAACTGATGTAGTTCCAGGGTCAATATGCATCCATCTTCAGTTATAGGTACAACACAACAAGAATACAAAAAACAGCCGATGAAAACAACCTTTGCAGATTGGGCAGAAGGAAGCTAGGCATATGAATGAGGAGCATCAAATATATGGACCATGCGAAGGAAAATAAAAAAATTGTAGAAATACAGGCCATTATCTCTACTCCAAAGAAATTAAATAGTTCAAGAGATAAACCTTGGTCAAGAATTTTATGTTTTTGCCATCGTGCACAACCCGAGCACTTTATGGATTGTTCCCTGCGGGCCTCAACCCTTACCAAATTTGTGATAAATTCTAACTCACTTTTCTTCTTATGGGACACAAGTTATATTAAAATCCCAGAACTTTGTCAGTCAAATATACTAATTTGTACACTAAGAACTCGAATATTGGTGAGACACCACAAAGGTTTTTATCTCTTCATATCTTCCCCTAAATGAAACACAAATTAAAAAAAATCCCTCCTTCAATAAAAGGAAAAGAATCAAATAAATCCCAAGAACAACATCGTCCAAGAACGACACCAGCAAACAATCATGACTGAAAAATAGAGACGTGTGAACATAGTCTGTGAAGCAAAGCACTACAGCCAGTGAATAGAACAAACAAAATATAGAGCGAGAGGAGGGAAAAAGGGAAATATAAATCAAAAAATAACCTATATGTCCTCCAACTAACTATCTAACAAAGATTTTGTTCCTCACTTCCCTGCATGAATATCCATAACTTCCAAGGTCAAATTAAGTATCAAACTACGACATGATACATCAATTTCTCTCCTCTATTTCAGGAAGCATCTCAAGAAGAATACTTTCAATTTCCTTATGGACGAGGATTCTAGAAGCTTTATAATGCAATAAAATGTAGGGGGGGGGGTGATGTGGAATGTGAGAGGTAACCAAGAACTACTGTAGTTGATCACATGTCAGCACAACTTGTTTCACCGGTTTCCCTTTAGTTCCTTATTTTTCAAAATGGCAATGAAATATAAGTTTCGGTGCTACTACCAGTCAATGAAAATAATATTTGCTCCTGCGAGATAATTAGAGAGATAGTCGCATGTATGACACAAAGGAAATATTGATTTCAATATGGTGAAAGAGTGGATAAAAAATAAGTCATGTGCAAGCAGGAAACCAAACCTACCAGAAATAAAGAACCACACTTTTGTCGACGAACAGGTCCACAACCTTCTCATTAGCAGCACTCAGAACTCTTAGCTTGTCGTGGTGCCTCAGCTCTCCCAGTGGCATATGCAAGTTCTACCGATGAATACTCCACATTGTCGGGAGGTCTGGATATCACGGAGCCCAGGATCGGCAACATGTGATGCTTTTGCAGGGAGTAAATTACTACGGTTTCTGTTAGCTGTGGCAATACAAATAATTTGATTAAATTATAATCAATTACACTCAAGACTATACTATGATCATTAACTCAAAATGTACACGATAAATGTTTTTTTCAATGTCATGAACAATCAAATTAAATCAGTAACAAACCCATTGAAAATCTGAAGGTGTCGAGAGGCTATTAAACCATATTATTGGTTTACCATGTCAAGAAAGGGAGCCAAAGTTTCTATCTATGATCCTGCCAATTTTATTATAGCAAAGAAATGAATAAATGAACTGAAGCTACCGAAAGAATTAAGTAAGTCCATCACCTCATTACAAGATCTAGAGGGGTTAGTGCATACACTGAAAACTATACCTCCTAGTACAACCACAGATAAGAGAATATCAAGGCATCAACAAGAACATCAGATAAGATATGCAGAAACAAAACATAAATAGAACACCATGTACCTGTATTTCACTTAATCCTTTAGGTCCTGTCCCCCTCACTCCTCCAAATCCCCTTCTCACTCTTCTTCCCGCTGTCTAGAATTCGAGCAGAAGTGCAGAACACAGAGGAAAAGCACCTTTGGAGAAAATCGTGGAGTGCTACAGGCCCTGAGAACAAAGGGATCATGTGACAACTTCCTGCCTGTACACACACACACACACAGAGAGAGAGAGAGAGAGAGAGAGAGAGAGAGAGAGAGAGAGAGAGAGATGGGAGTTGGGGAGGATTGGGGTTTACCTGCGAAGAGAACGAGGACCTCCGACCCTTTCTCTCTTCTAGCAACCTGTTTACTTTTTGCCCTCATTTACTTGGTACTTCTACTATTTGCCCCTGTTTACTTTGTGCTTGATTTTTTGCCACCGTTTAGTTTGCTCTTTTATCTTTTGCCCTCTGCCAGGCTGGGCCTATGCACAATGACGATTTTGCCCACATGGAAACTTTGATACGGATGGAATCGAATCAGGGAGGCAGCTCGTCTTCTCCAACACGATCTCGGCAGCGGCGGCCCGTCGAGCGCCAGGCAGCAAGCCGCTTCTCTAATCCTGGTGACACCGTCCAAACCGCGGCCCCTGGCATGAACGCGGCCGAACCCATCGCCTACTCCGTCGCCTAAGCTGCAACGTGCACGAAGAAACACCTGGCTCCTGCGCCGATGGAGGTACCGTGCCAACGCGGCGCTGACGGGGAGGAGCAGGCCAGACCGCGCTGAGGTAACCGTGCGCCCGCTGCAGCGCAGCGGAGGCGAGATGGACGAGTTCTCTCGCTCTTTCCAGCAAGGACTCCGTGGTGGTGCTCATGTTGCGCCGCCGCCGCCTTCTTCAAGACCACCACCGGTTCGTTTTTCCTCAGTCTGATGACCTCCTGCGATTCCCGTCGACGAGCCCCACTGTATCCCCTTGATTCCCCTCTCCTATCGGCTACCACTCATACCAGAAGAGGCATCTCGATCTGTGACGGTCTACTGTACCAGCGCCGCGTCTAGACCTCTTGTCGGCGGTGGCGGCGGCGGTGGCACGCTCACCGCCGCCTGTTCTGAAGAGAAGTAGATAGGGCGGGGTACTTTAGTCCTGCTTTTTTTAGTCTTGTCCGAAAACAGAAGAAAATAACTTAGAATAATTCAAAAGGGCAAAAGATAAAAGACCAAAGTAAACGGTGGCAAAAAATCTATACCTAATAATAAAGGAGCTAAGGTTTCCGTGGTTTGGTCCGTCGGTTTACGCTTTCGTCCATTGTAGTTTGCGCCTTCGTCCGTCCCACCAAGGGCTGTCCTGGTCAAATTCGAAACGAACTATACTCCCACGACATCCATACGGTAAGTAAGGCCTACACCATCAAGAAAACGATCCAGTACGTACACGTTTCCTACGTGAGATCGATAACTGGACGACGTGAGATAAAAGGAAAGCAATGCATAGTCAAACCGGCAATTAACCCGAGCGAGAGAAAAGGAAAGGATTGACTAACCTGTAGACGTTTCCGGTCTGGTCTCCGGGCCTTGCTAAAAGAAGAGTCATCATATATACACAAGCTCAATCGATGTATCTATCGAGATCTAGCGAGACCCAACCTGAATCGATCAAATATCATGAGGGGTTTATTTCGTCGAGGATCAGATCGAGATGTGCGGTGTACCGGCAGCAAGCCCGCAGCAAGAACCTGAAGTGCGTGACCTCATGCAATCTATGATCTATCTACATGCCATGGACAATGTGCGTTCTAAGGTTTTGCAATTCATGGGATCTTCATTACGGACGTCGATCGGTGAGCAAAAAGATGGCAACGATGGCAGCGAACGATTTCTGAGCGGCGGCACCGGACGGAAAGAATGATGGCCGGAGTTCGCGAAGTAGGCCACACATGGTAGCTCTTTCGGAAGTCTTAACATGGTGGGCGGTGGGAGCGACATGACCAACGGCCGCGGCACGCAAAACTCTGGGATATGGCCGTGTGTGGTAAGTTGGCGATTAAACGAAAGGAGATCGTCGAGTTCGATCCTCACAATTCCAGTGCAAGAAGGTTGATTACATGAAACCATGTCGCATGTTCGCGACGATATTAATTGGCACCGGGAGATGTGGTAGATGCGGTCCGTGTAGAATCGGATGAGGGTCAAGGCTGCCGTTGCTGAAGCCAAACTGGATGATCTCTCCCGGTCGCCTCCTTGATCTGGAACCCAACGACGGCGGTGGCAGGGAGCGAAGCTCCGCATCCAGCAAGAAGATTTGCAGGTTTCAGAGGTTGCTCCGCAGGTTCAGCAAGAGATAAAATATACAGCCACTGCCCAGCGGCCCACCATCGTATGATTCCGATGGGCAAACACTTTTGACGAACGGCCGTCGACAATCCTGTTATGCGAGTGCATGACGAGCGGGGCTTCACATGGTTGTGGCTCGCCTCAGCCGGCGCTTGGCTTTGCGACGGAAGGGAGCTACAGCTGCAGGTCAGGCTGACCACATTGCGTTTCTACACGCGTATTGAAAGTCGTCTGGATGTATACGTAAAAGCACAACTTAATTTCAACCATGCTATGGAGCTCGTGGAGCATAATAATAAATTATGCGAATGCAGGTGACAGAACATAATCAGCTCACGAGTTTAGTTCTCAATTGCAGAAACAACTTAATGAGCTTTAGGAAAAACGATTCTGCCGTGGTGCAATGGGAGGCTCAAAAAGATATTCCCTCCGGTTTTAAATATTTATTTTGAGTTCAACTAATCTAGACATATTTTAGATTATATTTTAACTAAGTTAGTGACAAATATTTGAAGCAGGAGGGTGTACTTTTTTTTTTGTCAAGGTCGATGCTGCATTTGTGGAGACATCTGGTTCCAGGGCGTGGAACTTTATTGTTCAATCACATCAAGGTGTTTTTCTTATGCTGATGCTGGCACAGTCAAAATCATGTTCGTTTCTCCATATATACTAAAGCAACTGCATGATTAAAAGTTAGAAGCTATCGCCGGTATGCAAATTTTGGGGTTCATGGAATTCTATTTGCGTCAGTCCCAAACGTGCATGCCGTGAAAATGGGGGATTAGTATATGTAACATTTTAATGATCTTCGCTAAAGTAAACCGTAGCAACGCACGGGCAACTTTCCTAGTCAATCACAAAGTAAATAAGGGCAAATAGTAGAAGTCCCAAGTAAATGAGGGCAAAAAGTAAAATTCCCCCTGAAGAAACGGGCGGCAGCTAGGGTGTGAGAGCATGTCTAACAGGCCCCGTACCCGAGTACCCGAGTAGAGGGCTCTGTATTCACTTTTCGCCGACCAAAAACTCGTCCGAGCTAGCAGACCCCGTATGTCTAAACTGTAAAAGGGAATATTCCCAAATATGCCAAAAAAAAATCATCTTCTTTATTCTCTCCTTCTTCCTCCTGCCCACACCTGCCAGCCCCGTCCGCCGCCCCGCCGCCGCGCCGCCACGCGCTCGCCCCGCGCGCCGCCGCCTACCGCGCCCGCGCGCTCACACGCTCGCCCCGCGCCGGCCCACGGCCGCCCGCCCGCGCCAAGGCCGCGCTCGCCCCGCGCTGCTCCGCCTAGCCAGCGAGCACGCGCGCCGCCTCGCCCCCGCACACGCCCGGCCGCCTGCTAGCCCCACCCGCGCCCGCAGCGCTCACCTCGTGCGTGCAGGAGCTCGATTTGGCGCGATTGGGTGCGTGCAGCAGCTCGATTTGGCGCGATTGGGCGCGATTTGGCGGAAGCAGTTGCGATTTTGTGAAAGTTCAGCGCGCCACGAGTGGGGGTTGGCCCTGTATTCAGCCTCCCACCCTGTACTTGTAAGGGGCGAGGAGCCGCCCCGTAATCGAAAACAGCAAAAATCGGTACGGGGGGCGGTTTTACGGGGTCTGCTAGACGGCCGGGTAGAGCCGAAACCCTTATTCCGACGGTTATTATACGGGTTTGGCCCTTTTAAGGGGTCTGTTAGACATGCTCTGAGGGGAAGAGGAGGAAAGGAGAGGAGGACAACGAGGTGGAAGTGGAGGGGCGGCGGAGATCAAGATTTCTCGTCCTGGTCTCCCGCGCGTCCAGCTGCCTGCTGGCTTCTCCGCTTGGCCGGCGTCCATCCTGCTAGGGTTTTCTTGGGGGAGGAGAAGAAAGAGAGAGAAGAAGACGCGGGAGTTGGTGGCTGCCTCTCTCCATGGCCAACGAGGGGTAGTGGCGCTCCATCGCCGTCGAGGATGGGAGGCCCCGTACCCGGCGACGAAGGCCCGATCGCCACGCAGGTAGGAGCCGTCCTCTCCACAGCGAAATGAGACGTGAATGACGTAGTTGCCCCTGGCGGGTAAGGAAATCCACAGGCGAACCACCGCGCGCTACTGTTTGAACAAACACACGGACGCCCAACTACACGGAGTCGCTGACCTTCGGGTCCCGAGAAAAGCAGGCCCACAAATCAGTGGCTCGGCGAGTAAGTCTGGGATGGTGAAAAGATGCCGCTGGAAATGGACGGTTGGGACCATGTGCAGATGCTGATCCTCGGACGGCTCAGATCACATGATCGGAAAACTGGACGGCTGGAAGCGCGCCACGTCTCCAGATCGGACGGCCACGATTCAAGAGGCCTGGATGGAGCTCCTAAGGTGTAGAAATGTTATCTTTAGATTTGATAAAACATTTGGTAACTTTTAAATTCATGGGTGTTCACAGGGCGCACCATGACACACCATGAAGTTTATTAAGGGGCACAGAGGGCTCACCATGTGCACCTAAAAGAGGGTTCTATCGCATTTTATTTGATTTCAGAAAACAAAAGGGGCGTTGAGATTTTTCAGTAAAATCCCTGCCTAGTAGCTCAATTCTCCATGACCGGGAACACGACTAAGATCTTAGATTTAACTCTCGAGAAGTTGTGCACTTTCACCTTAAGACCCATCATACCCAAGAGTAAGATGAGACAAGACATTTGGGAAGAGAAGTTCACCTATACTAGTCAGACCCGTTACTCCTACAATTCCGCTACCACCCACTGATCTGACAACGGGATGAACCTCCACAACTTAAGAATCTTGGCAGAGCCATATACCATAAGGTTGCACTGGAAGCTATCTAAAATAGCGAAGACCTACAAATCACTTTGTTCCTGGGTGGCGGTCCACAATTCATTCAGCCACCCTTCCAAGCCAATCCACCCAGGGGTGCATTAAGGTTGTTAGTTTTCAAAGTTTTGTAAATTTTGTAAACCACCAAACAACTACAAGAGCGACGACAATTTTGATAGTAACCAGGTATGGCAAAGCATTTACCTAACAGGGGGGTTTCAGGGTGGCTATTCACTACTAGGTATTCTAGCATTACATAAACTTTGAAAACAAAGAACAACCTATCATGCACACTACTAGAAAAACACTAATGCATTAAATAAAAATGGGTGAGAATATGAGTGTCACTTGCCTTGTGATGTCTACGGGTGCTTCTATTCTTGTAGACAGTGTTGGGCCTCCAAGAGCAGAGGTTTGTAGAACAGCAGCAAGTTTCCCTTAAGTGGATTACCCAAGGTTTATCGAACTCAGGGAGGAAGAGGTCAAAGATATCCCTCTCATGCAACCCTGCAACCACAAAGCAAGAAGTCTCTTGTGTCCCCAACACACCTAATAGGTGCACTAGTTCGCGAAGAGATAGTGAAATACAAGTGGTATGAATGAATATGAGAAGTACGGCGTAAAAATAGCTGTGGCGTGCGTTGATGGTAGTAATATTGTAGGAAGTAAACATGCGGTAGTAACGCAACAGTAGTAAGTAAAACGTAAACAAGCAGCGATAGCGTATTTAGGAACAAGGCCTAGGGAATAGACTTTCACTAGTGGACACTCTCAACATTGATCACATAACAGAATAGATAAATGCATACTCTACACTCTCTTGTTGGATGATGAACACATTGCGTAGGATTACACGAACCCTCAATGCCGGAGTTAACAAGCTCCACAATTAAATGTTCATATTTAAATAACCTTAGAGTGCAAGAAAGATCGACACGACTAAACCAAGTACTAACATAGCATGCACACTGTCACCTTCACGCTTATGTAGGAGGAATAATACACATCAATACTATCATAGCAATAGTTAACTTCGCAATCTACAAGAGATCATGATCATAGCATAAACCAAGTACTAACACGGATGCACACACTGTCACCATTACATCGTGCAGGAGGAATAAAACTACTTTAATAACATTGCTAGAGTAGCACATAGATAAATTGTGATACAAAACATATTGGAATCATAAAGAGATATAAATAAGCACTTCACTATGCCATTCATAACAGTGAATAAGTATTCTGTGAAATATAGCCTAAGAGACCACACGGTGCACACACTGTCACCTTTACACACGTGGGACAAGGAGTCTCCGGAGATCACATAAGTAAAACTCACTTGACTAGCATAATGACATCTAGATTACAAGCATCATCATATGAATCTCAATCATGTAAGGCAGCTCATGAGATTATTGTATTGAAGTACATAGGAGAGAGATGAACCACATAGCTACCGGTACAGCCCCGAGCCTCGATGGAGAACTACTCCCTCCTCATGGGAGCAGCAGCGGTGATGAAGATGGCGGTGGAGATGGCAGCGGTGTCGATGGAGAAGCCTTCCGGGGCACTTCCCCGTCCCCGGTGCCGGAACAGAGATTCCTGTCCCCAGATCTTGGCTTCGCGATGGCGGCGGCTCTGGAAGGTTTCGCGTACCGTGGCTTCTTCCGTAGGGTTTCGATGCGGGGCTTTATAGGCGAAAGGGCAGCGTCGGAAGGTCGAAGGGCGACGACACCATGGGGCGCGGCCGGGGCCCAGGCCGCGCCACCCTATCATGGGGCCACCCTCCTCTGCGGCTCTCGGGTGTTCTGGATGCTTCGGGCAAAATAGGAACCTGGGCGTTGATTTCGTCCATTCCGAGAATATTTCGTTACTAGGATTTCTGAAACCAAAAGCACAGGACGGCACCGGCATCTTGTTAATAGGTTAGTTCCGAAAATGCACGAATATGACATAAAGTGTGCATAAAACATGTAGGTATCATCAATAAAGTAGCATGGAACATAAGAAATTATCGATACGTCGGAGACGTATCAGCATCCCCAAGCTTAGTTCTGCTCGTCCCGAGCAGGTAAACGATAACAAAGATAATTTGAAGTGACATGCCATCATAATCTTGATCATACTATTTGTAAACATATGTAATGAATGCAGCGATCAAAACAATGGTAATGACATGAGTAAACAAGTGAATCATAAAGCAAAGACTTTTCATGAATAGTACTTCAAGACAAGCATCAATAAGTCTTGCATAAGAGTTAACTCATAAAGCAATAAATCAAAGTAAAGGTGTTGAAGCAACACAAAGGAAGATTAAGTTTCAGCGGTTGCTTTCAACTTATAACATGTCTATCTCATGGATATTGTCAACATAAAGTAATATAACAAGTGCAATATGCAAGTATGTAGGAATCAATGCAGTTCACACAAGTGTTTGCTTCTTAAGGTGGAGAGAGATAGGTAAACTGACTCAACAATAAAAGTAAAAGAAAGGTCCTTCAAAGAGGAAAGCATCGATTGCTATATTTGTGCTAGAGCTTTTATTTTGAAAACATAAAGAGAGCATAAAAGTAAAGTTTTGAGAGGTGTTTGTTGTTGTCAACGAATGGTAGTGGGTACTCTAACCCCTTGCCAGACAAACCTTCAAAGAGCGGCTCCCATTTTATTTTATTTTTGGGTGGCACTCCTTCCAACCTTTCTTTCACAAACCATGGCTAACCGAATCCTCGGGTGCCTGCCAACAATCTCATACCATGAAGGAGTGCATTTTTATTTTAGTTTTATTATGATGACACTCCTCCCCACCTTTGCTTTCTCAAGCCATGGCTACCGAATCCTTCGGGTGCCGTCCAACAATCACATACCATGGAGGAGTGTCTATTTTTGTTAATTAATTTGGGACTGGGAATCCCATTGCCAGCTCTTTTTGCAAAATTATTGGATAAGCGGATGAAGCCACTAGTCCATTGGTGAAAGTTGCCCAACAAGATTGAAAGATAAACACCACATACTTCCTCATGAGCTATAAAACATTGACACAAATAAGAGGTGATAAATTTTGAATTGTTTAAAGGTAGCATTCAAGCAATTTACTTTGGAATGGCGGAAAAATACCATGTAGTAGGTAGGTATGGTGGACACAAATGGCATAGTGGTTGGCTCAAGGATTTTGGATGCATGAGAAGTATTCCCTCTCGATACAAGGTTTAGGCTAGCAAGGTTATTTGAAACAAACACAAGGATGAACCGGTGCAGCAAAACTCACATAAAAGACATATTGTAAACATTATAAGACTTTACACCGCTTTCCTTGTTGTTCGAAACTCAATACTAGAAATTATCTAGACCTTAGAGAGACCAATTATGCAAACCAAATTTTAGCATGTTCTATGTATTTCTTCATTAATGGGTGCAAAGTATATGATGCAAGAGCTTAAACATGAGCACAACAATTGCCAAGTATCACATTATCCAAGACATTTTACCAATTACTACATGTAGCATTTTCCAATTCCAACCATATAACAATTTAACGAAGAGGAAACTTCGCCATGAATATTATGAGCTAAGAACACATGTGTTCATACGAACCAGCGGAGCGTGTCTCTCTCCCACACAAGGATGAACTTATTCAGAGAACTAAGATAACAAAACAAAAATAAAAGCACACGGACGCTCCAAGTAAAGTACATAAGATGTGACCGAATAAAAATATAGTTTCGGGGAGGAACTGATGATATTGTTGATGAAGAGGGGATGCCTTGGGCATCCCCAAGCTTAGACGCTTGAGTCTTCTTAAAATATGCAGGGGTGAACCACGGGGCATCCCCAAGCTTAGAGCTTTCACTCCTCTTGATCATAGTATATCATACTCCTCTCTTGACCCTTGAAAACTTCCTTCACACCAAACTTCAAGCAAACTCATTAGAGGGTTAGTGCACAATCAAAAATTCACATGTTCAGAGTTGACACAATCATTCTTTACACTTCTGGACATTGCATAAAGCTACTGGACATTAATGGATCAAAGAAATTCATCCAACATAGCAAAAGAGGCAATGCGAAATAAAAGGCAGAATCTGTCAAAACAGAACAGTTCGTAAAGACGAATTTTAAAATGGCACCAGACTTGCTCAAATGGAAAAACTCAAAACTAATGGAAGTTGCATACATATCTGAGGATCACTCACGTAAATTGGCATAATTTTCTGAGTTACCTACAGAGAATTAGGCCCAGATTCGTGACAGCAAAGAAATCTGTCTCTGCGCAGTAATCCAAATCTAGTATGAACCTTACTATAGAGACTTTACTTGGCACAACAATGCAACAAAACTAAGATAAGGAGAGGTTGCTACAGTAGTAAAAACTTCCAAGACACAAATATAAAACAAAGTACTGTAGTAAAAAAAACACATGGGTTATCTCCCAAGAAGTTCTTTCTTTATAGCCATTAAGATGGGCTCAGCAGTTTTAATGATGCACTCGCAAGAAATAGAAGTTGAAGCAAAAGAGAGCATCAAGAGGCAAATTCAAAACACATTTAAGTCTAACATGCTTCCTATGCAAAGGAATCTTGTACACAAATAAATTCATGAAGAACAAAGTGGTAAGCATAGAAAAGCAACACAAGCGCAATTTCAAGATTTTCAACATAAAGAGGGGAAACTTAATATTATTAAGATGCATATAACCATATTTCCCTCTCTCATAATAACTTTCAGTAGCATCATGAACAAACTCAACAATATAATTATCACATATAACATTCTTGTCATGAGCCATATGCATAAAATTATTACTCTCCACATAAGCATAATCAATTTTATTAGTTGTAGTGGGAGCAAATTCAACAAAGTAACTATCATTATTATTCTTATCAAGTGTAGGAGGCATAGTATAATCATAATAAAATTTACTCTCCATAGTAGGCGGCACCAAAAGACCACTATCATTATAATCATCATAAATAGGAGGCAAAGTATCATCAAAGAAAATTTTCTCCTCAATGCTTGGGGGACTAAAAATATCATGCTCATCAAAGCCAGCTTCCCCAAGATTAGAATTTTCCATAGCATTAGCAACAATAGTGTTCAAAGCATTCATATTAATATGTTCCATGGGTTTTTTAATTTTCGCATCAAACCATCCATGTCTTAAATCAGGAAATAGAATAAGAAGCTCATTGTTGTCCATTATGCCTAACTAGTGTAAACAAGAAACCAAATGTCGCAATTGCAGAGTCTAAAGGAAATAGCTTCGAGCACACACACAATGGCGCCAGAAAAGTACTGTTACCTGGAACCGAAGTATGAGTGTCTTTTACTTTTCCTCCCCGGCAACGGCGCCAGAAAAGTACTTGATGTCTACGGGTGCTTCTATTCTTGTAGACAGTGTTGGGCCTTGATACGTCCAAAACGTATCTACTTTCCCGAACACTTTTGCTATTGTTTTGCCTCTAATTTGTGTATTTTGGGTACAACTAACACGGACTAACGCTGTTTTCAGCAGAACTGCTCTGGTGTCGTTTTTGTGCAGAAATCCAACTTTTCAGAAAATCCTCGGAATTTATGCGAAGGCCCTATTTTACCAGAATATTGACGGAGCCAGAAGGGCAAGAGAGGTGGAGGCCCGAGGGCCCCACACCATAGGCGGCGCGCCCGGGGGCCGCGCGGCCATGTGGTGTGGCCCCCTCGGCTGGCCTCCGCCCCCCTTCGGACTACTTATCGGGTTCGACCTAAAAACGCACGGGGAGAAGTCGAAGTCAGAAACCCTCCAGAGAGCCGCCACATCGCGAAACTCCGTCTCGGGAGCAGAAGTCTCCGTTCGGCACTCCCGGGACGAATTGGAGGAGATCATCACCGCCATCACCGCCAACGCCTCTCCATCGACCAGCCATGTTTCCCCCATCCATGTGTGAGTAATTCCCCCGCTGTAGGCTGAAGGGGATGGTAGGGATTGGATGAGATTGGTCATGTAATAGTCATAAGATTGTTAGGGCATAGTGCCTAGTATCCGTAGATGTCACTTTTATGATATTGTTGCAACTTGTTATGCTTAATGCTTGTCACTAGGGCCCGAGTGCCATGATCTCAGATCTGAACATGTTATTGATTCATGAAGATATTCGTTGTTTATGATCTTACCTGCAAGTTGTATACACATGTAGCCCGGAACCAATGGCCCCAGTGACAGAAATCGGGACAACCGGAGGGGATGGTAGCGATGTGAGGATCACATGTGTTCACGGAGTGTTAATGCTTTGCTCCGGTACTCTATTAAAAGGAGTACCTTAATTTCAGTAGTTTCCCTAGAGGCCCGGCTGCCACCGGCTGGTAGGACAAAAGATGTTGTGCAAGTTTCTCATTGCGAGCACGTACGACTATATATGGAACACATGCCTATTGATTGATTAGTACTTGGATACCGTTTTATTATTATCTGCAAATGCCCATGCTTTGATTGTTATATGAGTTTCTCTCATCCATGCAACGCCCGTTAATCCGTCCCTGTGCCTATAGTATTTTAATCCTGCTGTTTATTATAATCACTACTACTGTCTTTATTCCACTGTTATTTCACTATTCCTCTGCTATAAAATACTACTGATAAACTCTTGCGAGCAAGTCTGTTTCCAGGTGCAGCTGAATTGACAACTCAGTTAAGGCTTACAAGTATTCTTTGTCTCCCCTTGTGTCGAATCAATAAATTGGGTAATACTTCCCTCGACTGTTGCGATCCCCTATACTTGTGGGTCATCAAGACTATTTTCTAGCGTTGTTGGGGAGCATAGCTTTATTTGGAAGTTCACTTGGATTGATATTGTTCGCTGCAAATTCTCCATCATGGGTAAACCTCGCGATACTAAGATCGCCATATTACCATCCACTACAAGAAAAGGTACAACTCTTAGTACCTCTGCTGCTCTTGATTCACCATCTGTGATAAGTAAACTTGTTTCACCACCACAAGCTTCAAATGCTGGTACTTCTGCTGAATCTGAAAATTCCTCTCATAATTGTGATGATGCTTCTGCTGTGCTTGATAATGATGGTTCGTTAGGATCTTTTCTAGATGCTACAATTGCTAAGTCTAGACAAATTGAAAATACTGAAACTCCTAATGAAAATGCTGCTACACCTGTTAATTCACCTGAGTCGTTGAATATTCTAGTGATGATCTTGATGAAGATTATGTAGAGCTTGATGATGATTTTATTGAAAAATGCAATGCTACTACTGATGCAAGAAAAATTAAAAAATTGCTTGCAGAACATGCTGTTAGATATAAACTATCTCCTGATCCTAAATTTGCCACATCTCCTATAAACATTGGGGATAAAGATTATGATTTTTCTCTTGATCTATCTCATATAGCTATTGTTGAGAAAACACCCTTTTGTGGTACTGAAAAAGAAAGTGCTGTTGAACACATGACTGAGTTATCTACTCTTAGTGGCTTGTTTTCTGATGATATTAAGATGCGTACTTATTTTGTCGCTAAAATTTTTCCTTTCTCATTAAAGGATGATGCTAAAACTTGGTATAACAATTTGCCTCCTGGTTCTATTTAAAGTCCAAAAGAATTGCTTGATGTTTTCTTCCGGAAATACTTTCCTGCTAGTGCTCAACATTTGCAGAGAATTTATAATTTTGACCAGGAAGATGGAGAGAAATTGCCTGAGGCTTGGGCGAGATTTTGCTCTCTTATTAGAGCTCAGCTTGACCATGATTTGGAAAAGCATGATTTACTTGATATATTTTATAGTGGACTAACTATTGAGTCTAGGGCATACCTGGATAGTTGTGTTAGTTGTGTTTTCAGGAAAAGAACTCCAGACGACGCTGAAGAATTATTGGCTAAAATAGGCCGGAATCATGATGATTGGTCTACAATTGAACCAACCCCGACACCGATAGTGAAGAAGAGGGGTATGATTAAATTAAATGATGAAGATATGAGGGAAGCCAAGAAGTCTCTTAAAGAGAAGGGTATTAAACCTGAAGATGTGAAGAATTTACCTCCTATAGAAGATTTATGTGAGATAACTCCCCCTTCATCCATGATTGAGGTACACTCTCTTCAACGCTTTACTAGGGAAGATATTCCGTATTCAAAACCTCCTGCTCAATGCTTAGATGAATTTGATAATTATATTGTTAAGCAAGAAAACTTTAATATGAGAGTAGAGAATCATTTAATGGAAAATTCTCGAGCTATTAGTGAATTGCATGGTATTGTGGAGAGAACCTCCAATGATGTTAAGATACTTGTTAAACATTTTCAAATGGTTCAAACTCAAATTGATCAACTTACTAAAGTGCAAAATGACTTGTTGGGAAATAATTCTAAAGAAAAACATGCTTATGAAGTAACAACTAGAGGTGGTGTTTCTACCCAGGATCCTCTATATCCTGAAGGGCATCCCAAAAGAGTTGAACAAGATTCTCAACTAATTAAAACTAGTGCTCCATCTAAGAAAAAGAAAAAGAAACATAAGAATGTTGTAGAATCCTCTGAACCTGTTAATGATCCTAATAGTATTTCTATTTCTGATGCTGAAACTGAAAGTGGTAATGAACATGAGGAAGATAATGATAAGAATGATACTCTGATAAAGAAGAAATTGAAAAAGAACCTGAAAAGCCTAAAAATAAAAGTACACTAAAGAAGATTTTATTACTGAGAAACATGGTAATAAAAGAGAACCTTGGGTTCAAAAGCAAATGCCTTTTCCTGTTAAGAAACTAAAATCAAAGGAGGAGGAACATTATAATAAATTTTGTGATTGGATGAAACCTTTATTTTTGCAAATTCCTTTGACTGATGCTATTAAATTGCCTCCTTATTCAAAGTATATGAAAGATATTGTTACTAACAAAAGGAAAATCCCCAATGAGGAAATTTCTACTATGCTCGCTAATTACTCCTTCAATGGTAAGATTCCAAAGAAGTTGGGCGACCCAGGTATACCTACTATTCCTTGTTCCATCAAGAATAATTATGTTAGAACTGCTCTATGTGATTTGGGAGCGGGAGTTAGTGTAATGCCCTTTTCTCTTTATAAGAGACTTGATTTAGATAAGTTAATACCAACTGATATATCTTTGCAAATGGCTGATAAATCTGCTATTCCTGTTGGTTTATGTGAAAATGTTCTTGTTCAAGTTACTCAGCATTGCTTGATATTAACTGATTTTGTTGTGTTGGAAATGCCTGAAGATGATAATATGTCCATTATTCTTGGAAGACCCTTTCTTAATACTGCAGGGGCTGTTATTGATTGCAATAAAGGCATGGTTACTTTCAATGTTGATGATAAGGAACACACTGTCTATTTTCCCAAGAGGATTGATAAAGTATGTGGAGTTAATACAATTTTTAATGTGAAAACTATCAAAGTGGGATCCATCGATTGTCCTATATATGAGCCCAAAGAAGAATATCAAACTCTTGTGATTGGATCCATATCAATTCAATATAAGGTAACATGATTGATTTGAGGTTTATTTCTTCTTATGTCATATAAAATTTATTTGGTAGCAAGACTTGATCAACCTTGTTAACAAGTATATTTTATTGCATAAGAGAGCTAAACAACATTTCTTTATTTCTTTCTCCCTCCACTTATTTTATTCGCTGTAGCATTTTTGTTTTGCAATATGCTTTAGTTGTTTAAGATTTTAGAAATCATTTTCCTGCGCATTAATTTAATACCCAGAAATGTGCATTTTTCGAAGTTCTCTAAAAATTACAAAAATTATACCGTTGGTCCTATTTTTCGACGAGGCACCTGGGAGTACCAGAGGATGACCTGTGGGGCACCAGAGGGTGCCACACCACAGGCCGGCGCGGCCAGGTGGGCGCGCCACCTGTGGTGTGGGCCCCTCCTTGCCCCACATCATCTCTTCCTCCCAGCATCTTCTCTCTCCCGAAAAAACTCGTACCAAGTTCCTCTCACTCGTGTTTCTGCTCAAGAACTCGCGATTTTTCGATCTCCTTGCTCAGCCCAGATTTCTGTTTGAAATTTGGCACATTTACTCCTTGGTATGTGACTCCTTTGATTGTCCAATTAGAATTTCATTTGGTTGAGTATATCTTGAATATTTTGCTGCTGTAGATAACATGTTTAGTGAGCTTGCATGCTTGTTCTAGATGGAAGAAACTAGTTTTGATGCATGTTTAGTACTCTAGCAAGTTCCTATAGTAGTTCCCTTCAATTATATACCTTGAAATCAAATTTTATAATGGTTGTTGAAAATTTCAGAAGAGGAAGATGAAGAAATTCAAATTTGGAGAATTGTTCAAGAAAGGAACAACCAGCACCGGTAGGCCCTCGAGGGCATCCACTCAGATTAGGCGATCCTACAATGAGGATGTCATCGCGCCTAGCGCGCCGAAGAGGACAATGGGGTTCCTAATGCTTCATCCTTCCCATGTTATGATTTTCTGACAAATGCAGGGATATTGGATGACTTCTTCACCCTTGTCAACAGGGCAGGCTTAGCCACCTACGTGGGAGATGAAAGGGAACAATACTACAGGCTCACCAAAGTTTTCGTTGAGAGCTTCAAGTTCCACAACGCGCAATTTGAGCCGACAGTTGCATTCAAGATCTATGATATTCCTGTTACTATGGAATTGGAAGAATTTTGTCGTGCATTGGATATTGCCCTGTAGGTACAGCAAGGAGGATTGATGACAACCCCGGGACCTGTTGGAGCTCTACCGAGGGATCACCAGGATGATTGCCGCACCATCCAGCGAGGAAGATAAGAAACATTCAACTCCTGCTATCAAATATTTCGCATATTACATTGCTACTAGCATTTTAGGTAGAGAAAATACTAGCAATATCTCTAGCTACCATCTTGCTTTCTTGAATGCTGCACTTACTGGAGAGACATCTTATCATCTTGGTTCTCTTATTGCTCGCCGCCTAGCAGGGGGCCTATTTTTGGAGGAACTATTGCACTGCGCATTTTAACACATCTAGAGATTCCTCTTGATTCTAATGATGTTCCATTAACCCCTAGGAGACTAGATATTGCTGCTATGAAGAGCCATCATTTTGTTACTACTCCACTATAGATAATATGGTCTATAGAATGTTGTTTGCTGATGGGAATGAGAAGGAAATCCCTCTTCCCCAGCCAGGTTTGTTCAATATTGACAGGCAATCATGGTCGCTCACTAAGGAGGCGGTGGAGGAACATATGAAGATACAAGAATTCCACCAGCAACATGACTCCGAGAACGCCGAGCCCTCCTACGACTACACCGTCACATACCCCGACGTTTCCTCCAGCACATACCTGGAACCGGGTCGTTCTTCGTCGTACTACGGAGACACCACTTCATGGGGACCGTGGGAATGAACTCCACTTAGGCTAAAAGCCTAATCTTGGGGGAGGTATACCGGCATCACTCATTCTTTGCATATTATGGTTGCTGGATACTTGTACATACTTGTTTAGTCTCTAGAGTGGTTTTCTAATGAGAGGGAGATGATATTTGGGGAAGTGCTGTCCAAAAACAGATTCTGGGCTGTTACCAAAAAAATTCGTGCGCACAGCCAGAACGTTATTTTGAGTTGCCAATTTTTGAGCATGTTCCCCAGGTTGTTGTCTAACTTTCATTAGTTGAACACTTTTTGGTCTGAGCAATGGAAGATTTTTGTTAATTTCGATTTCTGTACTGCTGTCAGGATTTGGCAGATTTCTGTCATCCTGCTTTTGTGTTTCTGTTAGTTTGCATTCTTTTGTTTTCACTTTGTTTCTTTCCTAAAACACAAAAAGACCAAAAATATTTCTGTTGTTTCTCTTCACCATTTGTTTATTTGGTTCCTTGCTCTTAGTTTACTTTATTTGCTATCGTTAGTTTGCTATGAGAAAACCCAAAAAGATTTTGCTTTGTTTGCTTGTTTTCTTTCGTTCTTGTTTCCAATTCGAAAACACCAAAAATATTTGCTGTTCTTCTTTGGTTTGTAAAGTTCATCATGAGTTCAATGGTCTTCGGTGGCTGGAGCGTGGTTTTCATTTCATATTATCCAAGCTACACAAGTGAAAAGGCAATAATGACGATCTACGACAATCTGATTGTGGTGAGAGGCTGGTATGAACTCTATTTGCTTTCATTTTTGTACATATACTCATCCATATGAGCATGCTTATTTGGTTCATGTGAGGTATATGTTATTTGAGAAAGTCTAGTAGTTCATGATCCCTCATGTTTAGCTCCAATTTATTAATATGAGTAACATGTCATGGATGTTCGCTTGCATTGTTTTATTCATAAGTAAGTATGACATTGTGGTATCCTCCTCTGAATAATTCATTTATATCGACTTGGCACATGCTCACGCATGCATATGACTGAACAAAAAGTCAATTAAGCCTCGATGATTTATATTGCTTCAGAGTTATTGTATCACTTTTATGCCTTCGTTAATTTATTTTGCCGCAAGCATGATTATGACGTTATTGCTCTCTTGATTTGTCGCTCCCTAGTCTTTTGCTAGCCTTCACTTGTACTGAGCGGGCCGCTCGTGCTTCCAAACACCTGAAACCAAGTTGTTCCAAAGTGTCCACCATAAATACCTATGCATGGCATTTTAAACCATTCCAAGTAAATTCTCATGCGCTACCTTTAAAACTTTCAAAATGCTTCTCAATTTGTGTTAATGTTTCATAGCTCATGAGGAAGTATGTGGTGTTTAGCTTTCAACCTTGTCATTTACTTTTGACGGACTCTCATATGGACTAGTGGCACATCCGCTTATCCAATAATTTTGCAAAAAGAGCTGGCAATGGGATTCCCAGTCCCAATTAATTAACTTAAATAGACACTCCTCCATGGTTTGTGATTGTTGGACGGCACCCGAAGGATTCGGTTAGCCATGGCTTGTGTGAGCAAAGGTTGGGGGAGTGTCATCATCATAATAAAACTTAAATAAAAAGGCACTCCTTCATGGTATGTGATTGTTGGCAGGCACCCGAGGATTCGGTTAGCCATGGTTTGTGAAAGAAAAGTTGGAAGGTGTGCCAACCAAAAATAAATAAAATGGGAGCCTCTCTTGTGAGTCCGGTTGATGAGGTAGTTAGTGTACCCATTACCATTCGTTGACAACAACAAACACCTCTCAAAATAATTTTACTCCTGCTTTACAAATAAAAAGCTCTAGCGCATGTTAATCCCTGCTTCCCTCTGCGTCAATCTTTTACTTTTATGTTGTGTCTTCATTCTTTCTTTGAGCACTATCTTGAGAGCACAACTGTCATTCTTAGTATAATATGCTTGTCTCAAAATATGATTGATTGTGGTATAACTTTGATGCTTTTATCTTTGACAATCACTACTTCTAGTCTTTCTATGAACTCAGAGGTGCCTCGGCATTTATGTTTTGCCGATCAAATACGGGCAAGCGAGATACCACTTTATCATATTCTCTTATGAACATTGCAATCCTGCTTATATACATGATTCATGGTGCTTATTATTAATTGTTGGTACTTCCCATGATTGACATAGCTGTTGGATGATCTTATTTGCATGTATCTCATTATGAACTGCTGAGTATTAGCCATAGCATGAGAATATATACATCATATGAGCAAATGTGTTCGTGAAAGTTCTTTTATCGCTCAGTTGTTAACTGAATTGCTTGAGGACAAGCAATAAGCTAAGCTTGGGGGAGTTGATACGTCCAAAACGTATCTACTTTCCCGAACACTTTGCTATTGTTTTGCCTCTAATTTGTGTATTTTGGGTACAACTAACACGGACTAACGCTGTTTTCAGCGAAGCTCCAGTGTCTCGTTTTTGTGCAGAAATCCAACTTTCAGGAAAATCCTCGGAATTTATGCGAAGGCCCTATTTACCAGAATATTGACGGAGCCAGAAGGGCAAGAGAGGTGGAGGCCGAGGGCCCCACACCATAGGGCGGGCGGCCCGGGCGCGCGGCCATGTGGTGTGGCCCCCTCGGCTGGCCTCCGACGCCCCTTCGGACTACTTATCGGGTTCGACCTACGCACGGGGAGAAGTCAGTCGCCGAGAAACCCTCAGAGCCGCCACATCGCGAAACTCCGTCTCGGGGCCGGAAGTCTCCGTTCGGCACTCCGGGACGAATTGGAGGAGATCATCACCGCCATCACCGCCAACGCCTCTCCATCGACCAGCCATGTTTCCCCCATCCATGTGTGAGTAATTCCCCGCTGTAGGCTGAAGGGGATGGTAGGGATTGGATGAGATTGGTCATGTAATAGTCATAAGATTGTTAGGGCATAGTGCCTAGTATCCGTAGATGTCACTTTTATGATATTGTTGCAACTTGTTATGCTTAATGCTTGTCACTAGGGCCCGAGTGCCATGATCTCAGATCTGAACATGTTATTGATTCATGAAGATATTCGTTGTTTATGATCTTACTGCAAGTTGTATACACATGTCGCTGTCCGGAACCAATGGCCCTGAAGTGATCGGGACAACCGGAGGGGATGGTAGCGATGTGAGGATCACATGTGTTCACGGAGTGTTAATGCTTTGCTCGGTACTCTATTAATAATTTCCATAGTTTCCCTAGAGGCCTGCCAGCTGGTAGGACAAAAGATGTTGTGCAAGTTTCTCATTGCGAGCACGTACGACTATATATGGAACACATGCCTATTGATTGATTAGTACTTGGATACCGTTTTATTATTATCTGCAAATGCCCATGCTTTGATTGTTATATGAGTTTCTCTCATCCATGCAACGCCCGTTAATCCGTCCCTGTGCCTACGTATTTTAATCCTGCTGTTTATTATAATCACTCTGCTGTCTTTATTCTTTCTTTGTTATTTCACTATTCCTACGCTATAAACTGTTACTACTGATAAACTCTTGCGAGAAAGTCTGTTTCCAGTGCAGCTGAATTGACAACTCATGTTAAGGCTTACAAGTATTCTTTGTCTCCCCTTGTGTCGAATCAATAAATTGGGTAATACTTCCCTCGAAGACTGTTGCGATCCCCTATACTTGTGGGTCATCGGGCCTCCAAGAGCAGAGGTTTGTAGAACAGCAAGTTTCCCTTAAGTGAATTACCCAAGGTTTATCGAACTCGGGGAGGAAGAGGTCAAAGATATCCCTCTCATGCAACCCTGCAACCACAAAGCAAGAAGTCTCTTGTGTCCCCAACACACCTAATAGGTGCACTAGTTCGGCGAAGAGATAGTGAAATACAAGTGGTATGAATGAATATGAGCAGTAGTACGGCGCGAAAATAGCTATGGCGTGCGGTTGATGGTAGTAATATTGTAGGAAGTAAACATGCAGTAGTAACAGTGTAGTAAAACAGTAAACAAGCAGCGATAGCGATATTTAGGAACAAGGCCTAGGGAATAGACTTTCACTAGTGGACACTCTCAACATTGATCACATAACAGAATAGATAAATGCATACTCTACACTCTCTTGTTGAATGATGAACACATTGCGTAGGATTACACGAACCCTCAATGCCGGAGTTAACAAGCTCCACAATTAAATGTTCATATTTAAATAACCTTAGAGTGCAAGAAAGATCGACACGACTAAACAAAGTACTAACATAGCATGCACACTGTCACCTTCACGCTTATGTAGGAGGAATAATACACATCAATACTATCATAGCAATAGTTAACTTCGCAATCTACAAGAGATCATGATCATAGCATAAACCAAGTACTAACACGGATGCACACTGTCACCATTACATCGTGCAGGAGGAATAAAACTACTTTAATAACATTCCTAGAGTAGCACATAGATAAATTGTGATACAAAACATATTGCAATCATAAAGAGATATAAATAAGCACTTCACTATGCCATTCATAACAATGAATAAGTATTCTGTGAAATATAGCCTAAGAGACCCACACGGTGCACACACTGTCACCTTTACACACGTGGGACAAGGAGTCTCCGGAGATCACATAAGTAAAACTCACTTGACTAGCATAATGACATCTAGATTACAAGCATCATCATATGAATCTCAATCATGTAAGGCAGCTCATGAGATTATTGTATTGAAGTACATAGGAGAGAGATGAACCACATAGCTACCGGTACAGCCTCGAGCCTCGATGGAGAACTACTCCCTCCTCATGGGAGCAGCAGCGGTGATGAAGATGGCGGTGGAGATGGCAGCGGTGTCGATGGAGAAGCCTTCCGGGCACTTCCCCGTCCGGCAGGGTGCCGGAACAGAGACTCCTGTCCCCCAGATCTTGGCTTCGCGATGGCGGCGGCTCTGGAAGGTTTCGCGTGCCGTGGCTTCTTCCGTAAGGGTTTTCGATGCAGGGGCTTTATATAGGCGAAAGGGCAGCGTCGAAGGTCGAAGGGCGACGACACCATAGGCTGGCGCGGCCAGGGCCCGGCAGCGCCACCCTATCATCTGGGGCCACAGGGCCCTCGTCGCGGCTCTCGGGTGTTGGATGCTTCGGGCAAAATAGGAACTGGGCGTTGAATTCCGAGAATATTTCGTTACTAGGATTTCTGAAACCAAAAACAGCAGAAAACGACGGCATCTTGTTAATAGGTTAGTTCCAGAAAATGCACGAATATGACATAAAGTGTGCATAAAACATGTAGGTATCATCAATAAAGTAGCATTGAACATAAGAAATTATCGATACGTCGGAGACGTATCACCTTGCTCAAAGCAACCTGAACAATCACAGCAATCACAAGCAAGACCCTGGTACTCCTCACAATATAAACAAGGAAAACAGAAGACTAATAAACATAACATTCAAAGTGCAGACCCATATACATGTATGCATGCATTATATGCACTATTTAATTTCACACATAGGGATGCTGTGAAATTGTTATATTTAGTGCCCTCTGGTATTTATAATGTTGGTAAAGTTCTCTAATTGTATTTGTTTCATTAAGATTTTATTTGTAGCACAATTAATCGCTCAAACAATGCATAAACATCAATTAAAATGGCTATTGTAGTATTAATATTTAAAAAAAATTAAACCTAACATCTCTGGATAGGGTATAGTAATACAAGACTATAGCAATTGGATTCATTCAAAAATAGTTTATAAAATTTGAGTTATTGTCAGATTACTGATTTGAATAGATTTCCAAAAGCAAGTTTGTGCATGTATCAACTTTGGCCAACTCTGGTTCCATGATGGTCTATATGTTCTAAGGATTCCAGAGACTACACATTTTGTAAATTTTGGCACACTGGATTAATTTACACAAATTTTATAGTGTCAAAGGGTCAATTATCTTTTTTCAATTATGGTGCAAAATTTATCGCAGAACCTATACAGTATTATGGCTTGGTTGGATTCTACAGGTTGCAATCTTCCAACGATATAAAATTTGCAAAATTTGGGCCTATGGTTGATTTTATATGGATTTTACAAGATGGACAGCAATTCTGGCATTTGAATTCAAACATCGCTTGACTGCTTTTGACTGGGCTGCTGACTGGGCTGCTACGCGGCGTGACGCGATTGGCTGAGGGGGGCTGACTAGGCTGCCACGTAAGCGTACCGATTCAGTAAAGGAGGTTAAGACGTGGTCGTTGGATCTAGATCCAACGGCTGGGAACGGAACCTTCGGTGCTCACCGTGGTTGGTGCCGCCGACGGAGAAGGTGGCGTGTTGCCGATATGGGAACCCTATAACGTTGGAGGGCTGGACGAAATTATCCTCGGTCTCCCCTCCATCATCCTCTACATGTTGGCCTTGCTCCTCTATGTATGAGTCAAGATCATGCTCCATGAGTGACCATCCTTCCCTGACATCAAGGTTAAACCAAAGAGGCGCAGGCAAATTGACTAAACGCTCGGACTTAGCTACTCTCCATGTTGATTTCTTGAAAAAGGTTATTTCATAAGGTAGGTTGTCCCTGTTGGCTTGAAGAGAAACAATTTGTGTTGTATCATGGAGTTAAGATCAAGCCTCTCTAAAGTAAATTGAATGTCTAAATCATGCGGAACTAGACCGTGAAAGACTAATAAACGAGAGGCAATGAGGCCTCCACAAATTTCTCCTTTCTCACGGTCAGTAGTAAGACGGCAAACTATCAAAGCACCCAAATTATAAGTCCTATCTCGTCTCAAGGCAACAAAGATGAAAGCTAAATCATATGAAGATAATTTATTTGCATTCTTTCTAGCTAGAACACACTTAGCAATGAAATAGGCAAAATACCGAATAGATGGAAGTTGAATACTTCAGATTTTACCACTCTCACCTGAGAAGCTTCTCCCCTGGCAGATTTCTTTATAGAGGTCCAACAATAGTTTGGGTCGCTCCTTCATCCTTTCGCGTGATCCCCATTGTGGCACTCTAATGGCCGCACAAAAATCATCAAAGGGCAAGTTGACAGCCTTATTGTAGATTTTGTAGTGAACCATGGGGTTAGGAAAATTCCAACTACATCTAAAATCCGGCACCACAGGCATAGTTAGTTTTGCATATTGGTAAGGTTCACCATCAACAAAACGTTCCAACCCTACATTGGAGATCAAAGTCTGGAAATCCTGCTGAATCCCTGCAGCCCTCATGAACTCCGAACATGAATAAAGACAAGGGAAAACTCCTTCCTCCCGGTGGACTATCATGACTTCATTCACCTCCAATTCATGTTGAATGAGTTGGTGTGCATTGGCTTCCATCTCTGAAATTTTTAACAAACCTCATAAAAATGATTTTAAGACAAACAAATGAATGAGAACACTTATAAAGACTTGCAAGAGGACTAATCATGCATCAAAACAACTTATCTAAGCATAATACAAGCATGCAAGCTCACTTAACATGTCATCTACAGCAGCAAAATACTCAAGAAATAATCCAGTAAATAAAATTCTACTTGGATAATCGGAGGAGTCACATACCGGAGAGCAACTGCTTCAAATTTCAGCAAGAAAGATGGGCTGAGCAAGGAGATCAAAAATCGTGAGCAAGAACAGCAAGAACACGGGTTTGAGCAATGGTGATGTGTTTTTTCGGGAGAGAGAGTAGAATGGCAGAGGGGAGAGCAAGTGGAGGGCCAAGGGGGCCCACACCAGGCCATGACGCGGCCAGGGTGTCCCCCGCGCCACCACATGGTGTGGTTGGCTGGTGGGTCCCTCTAGGTTGCCCCAGGTGCCTCTCTGCCCCTTTTCATGCATAAATTTTTTGCAAAGGTTTTCTAGAATTTTTCGAGAAACTT
Organism: Lolium multiflorum; assembly: GCA_030979885.1. Lineage (NCBI taxonomy): Eukaryota > Viridiplantae > Streptophyta > Magnoliopsida > Poales > Poaceae > Lolium > Lolium multiflorum. The sequence goes on from CM061747.1 coordinate 219,897,576, forward strand.
TATTTTTGGGCAATTTTCAGACTTTGAATAATGATTCTAATAAAGGAAAACAATTATGGAATGATGAAAAACAAACTCAAAACCAAATCTACAGAAGTTCTAAAACATTCTAATATGAAATTAATCAGTGGTACATAGGTGAAAACATAGTTTCATTCATTCAAAATTACTTTGTTAACAAGGTTGATCAAGTCTTGTCAGCAAAACAATTTTATATGAAACAAAAATTTGCATTTCACTATATGATTATGTTACCTCAATCTTGATAGGCATAGTCCCAATCATGAAAATATCATTCTCTTTCTTTGGCATTGGCATAGGCAAATTAAATTTCCCAATTTGGATGGTCTCAATGTTAATAATTGATTTTAGACCATATTTCCTATCAATCTTCTTGAGAAAATAAACCGTGTGCTCTTTGTGATCAACATTAAAAGTTACTTCAGGCATATTATCATAGACATATTATCATCTTCAGGCATTTCCAGCACAACAAAGTCAGTTAATATCATACAATTATGAGCCACTTGAACAGAAACATCCTCACATATACCAACAGGAATAGTAGTAGACTTATCAGCCATTTGCAAGGATATAGCAATTGGTATTAATTTTTCTAGATCAAGTCTCTTATAGAGAGAAAAAGGCATAACACTAACTCCTGCTCCCAAGTCACATAAAGCAGTTCTAACATAATTATTTTTTATGGAGCATGGAATAATGGGTATACCTGGATCTCCAAGCTTCTTTGGAACCTTGCCATTAAAAGAATAATTAGCGAGCATAGTGGAGATTTCCTCATTAGGAATATTCCTTTCATTAGAGACAATATCTTTCATATACTTCGAATAAGGATGCCACTTAATAGCATCAATCAAAGGAATTTGCAAAAACAAAGGTTTCATCCATTCACAGAACTTGTTATAGTGTTGTTCTTCCTTTGATTTGTGTTTCTTATCAGGAAAAAGCATTGGTTTTTGCACCCAAGGTTCTCTCTCACTACCATGTTTATTAGCAATGAAATCTTCCTTAGTGATCTTTGCATTTTTAGTATGCTTTTGAGGCCTCTCTTCAATTTCTTCTTTATCGGAAGCATCATTTTTATCATTGCCACTTCCAGTTTCTGCATGAGATAGATATACTATTAGGATCTTTAGCAGGTTCAGAGGATTCTACAACAATTTTATGTTTCTTCTTCTTTTTCTTAGATTTAGTCCTAGCGTCATTAGCTTGTTGAGAATCTTGTTAAATTCTTTTTGGATCTCCCTCGGGATATAAAGGATCCTGAGTAGTAGCACCACTTTTAGTACTTATTTCATAAGCATGTTTTTCCCTAGAAGCATTAACTAGCAAATCTATTTGCACTTTAGTGAGCTGATCAATTTGAGTTTGAACCATATGGAAATGTTTAACAAGCATTTTAACATCATTAGAGGTTCTTTCTACAATATCATGCAAATTATTGATAGCTCTAGAATTTTCCATTAGGTGATTTTCCACTCTCTTATTAAAATTATCTTGCTTTAAAATATAATTATCAAATTCATCTAAGCATTGATCAGGAGGTTTGGAGTAGGGAATATCTCTACTATCAAAACGCTGGAGAGAGTGTACCTCAATAGTGGAAGAACGAGGGACTGGCTTACATAATTCTTCTATAGGTGGTAGATTCTTCACATCATCAAATTTAATACCCTTCTCTTTAAGAGATTTCTTGGCTTCCCTCATCACTTCATCATTTAATTAAATCATTTCCCTTTTCTTCGGTATTGGTGTTGGCTCAGGTGTATTCCAATCTACAAATTTTTTGCTTGTTTTGGCCAATAATTCCTCAGCTTCAGCAGGAGTTCTTTTCCTGAAAACACAACCAACACAACTATCTAGGTATGTCCTAGATTCAACAGTTAGTCCATTATAGAATATATCAAGTAGTTCAATTTTAGCTAATGGATGTCTAGGTAGTGCTCTAATTGAAGAACAAAAATCTTGCCCAAGATTCAGGCAATTTCTCTCCTTCTACCTGCACAAAGTCAAAGATTTTCTTCAAAGCAGCATGTTGAGCACTAGCAGGGAAATATTTCTGAAAGAAAGCATTAACCAAACCAATAGGACTATCAATAGATCCAGGAGATAAATTATCATACCAAATTTTAGCTGCACCTTTCAAAGAAAAAGGGAAAATTTTAGTGGCAAAGTAAGTGTGTTTCTTAATATCACCAGAGAATAAATTGCTCAAAGTAGAGAGTTCATTCATGTGTTTCATAGCACTTTCATTTTCAGTACCACAAAAAGGTTCTTTCTCAATAATAGATATATAAGATAAATCCAAAGAGAAATCATAATCCTTATCTCTAATGTTTATGGGAGATGTGGCAAACTTAGCATCACGAGACAGCTTATATCTAACAGCTCATCTTGCAAGAAGACTTTTAATAGCACTTGCATCTCTAGTAGCATGACATCCTTCAATGAAGTCATCATCAAGTTCAATATAAGTTTCATCAACATCATCACCAGGATCCCCTCTAGGCTCAGGTGAACTAACATGTGTAATAGTATTTTCAGTGTTTTCAATTTGTTTAGCTCTAGCAATTGTAGTATCTAGGAAAGGACCTAACGAACCACTCTTACCAAGCACAGTAAAAGCATCAGGAGCATTTTCAGATTCAGCAGAAGTAGCAGTATGTGTAGCATGTGGTTGTGGTGGAGTAAGAAGCTTACTCATAACATATGGCGAATCAAGTGCAACAGAGGTGTTCGGAGTTGTACCTCTTCTTGTAGTGGATGGCAATATAGGGATTTTTCCTTCACGAGCTTTCCCCATAATAAATAAATTGCAGCGAACAATATCACCTTCAAGTGGGCTTATAAATAAAGCTATGCTCTCCGGCAACAACGGCAGAAAATAGTCTTGATGATCCACAAGTATAGGGGATCACAACAGTCTTCGAGGGAAATAAAACCCAAATTTATTGATGCGACACAAGGGGTGCCAAAGAATATTTATAAGCTTTAACAGTTGAGTCGTCAATTCAGCTGCACCTGGAAATAGACTTGCTCGCAATAGTTTATCCGTAGTAACAGTTTTATAGCAGTGGTAGTAGTGAAGTAACATCAGTAATGAAATAAAAACAGCAATAGCGATGATTGCAGTAGACAGCTGGATTAAAATACTATAGACACATGGATGGATGAATGGGTGCTGCATGGATAAGATAATTCATATAATAAGAAAGACATGGGCATTGCAAGTAATAATGATAAAAGCATCCTAGTATAAAGTAACCATAGGCGTGTGTTCCTATTTAGTCATGCGTGCTCGCAATGAGAACTTGCACGACATCTTTTGTCCTACCAGCCCGTTTGCAGTGGGGTCTCAAGGAAATCTACTGGTATTAATATACTCCTTTTAATAGAGTACCGGAGCAAAGCATTAACACTCCGTGAACACACGTGATCCTCACATCATAGTCATCCCCTCCGGTTATCCCAATTATTATCACTTTGGGGCCTTGGGTTCCGGACAACGATATGTGTATACAACTTGCAGGTATGATCAAAAACAATAATTATCCCCATGAATCAGTAACATGTTCAGATTTGAGATCATGGCACTCGGGCCCAAAGTGAAAAGCATTAAGTATAACAAGTTGCAACAATGTCAAACATACTAACAACGGATACTAGGCATTATGCTCATAACAATCTTATAGCTATTACATGAACAATATCATCCAATACCTACCATCCCCTACAGCCTACAGCGGGGAGTTACTCACACATGGATGGGGAAATCATGGATGGTTGATGGAGAGGCGTCGGTGGTGGCGATGCCGATGATCTCCTCCAATTCCCCGTTCCTGCAAGGTGCCAGAACGGAGTTTCTGGTTTCCGGATTGGGGTTTTAGTGGCGGCGGAGCAGCGTAACTCTTTCTGGAAAAACGTCGAACCCCCTTAGGCTTAATATAGTCGGGAGGAGAGGTCGAGGGGGTGGCCGAGGCGGCCACACCACCCCTAGGCGCAGCCAGGGCTAGCCCGCGCCTAGGCCAGGTGTGGGCCCCTCGTGACCCTCCTTCGTCTTGTCTTATGGCTCCGTGAGTTTTCGGGTGAAATATGGACTTTGCGATATTTTCCGGAAACTTTTCTGAAAGTTGGATTTCTGCATAAAAACGAGACACCAGAGCAATTCTGCTGAAAACAACGTTAGTCTGTGTTAGTTGTATTCAAAATACACAAATTAGAGGGCAAACAACAGAAAAAGTATTCGGGAAAGTAGATACATTTTGGACGTATCAGTGTCTTGTCTACTTGATGAGAATAACAACTGCAATGAGGCTTTGGTTGGTAAAACCTTTTCTCGAATTGATGTAGATATTATTTTGTGTATTAAAGCTTCAGTAAGGAAATGTGAAGATTTTCTAGCTTGGCAACACGAGTCAAATGGGAGTTTCTCTATCCGGAGTGCATATCGACTCGGACTCCGACTAAATGAAAAGGATCTGCCACCTGGCCGTCCTGAGATTTCGGGGCCCCGGGGCAAAACAAGAATCTTGGGCCCCTAATACAAAAAATTGTAATAATAATTTACTATGTGTATACATAATAAATTTTAACCGCACATTCTTTTTTTAGCACAACTGCATATATTCATATGGGAAATACAAGTACAAGTACCAGTACAGGAATATACGCACGCAGAACCAGGCCGACGCCACCACAGAACAGCACAACAGCAGCGCCGCCGCCGTCGCCGGAGACGACGAAGCTGTACCACCCGCTTACCGGACCCGGAGAGCGCCTCCACACTTGTAGACGGCCGCAGGAGCTGTCTGCCTCCCCGAGACGGAACCGAAGACGCTGAACGAGCTCGACCAGCACCCTCCACTCGCCGCCGACCACCTTTTCCCTGCGCTGACCATGGAAACCGCCCGGAAGAAACTTCTGTACAAGCGATGGCGCCGGCCGGCGACACCAACCAGCAAGCCACCGCGTCCCCAGAACCTCCGCAGCAAGGCCAGAAGCCACCTTGCCATGACGAAGACGAGGTCGAGGAACAAAAGCTCCAAAGGATGGCCGCCACCTCCGCCGCGGAGACCACACCTAGAGCACCACCACCCACCAGATCGACGGATCTTGGGGTACCCAACGCCAGAAGCTTCACGGCTCCGCCAGCCATGGCCTCGCCATGATGGGGAAGAAGCTCTAGCCATCTTATTCCACATCGCCGCAGCCACCACCACCCTGTCAGCGTCGATGGGGAGCCCTACCCTACTATCTACAGGCCTCAGGCACAGATCGACGACCCCTCCACCCTCCCGCCGCCACAAGGACAGCCGGAGAGGGAGGCGGCCGGCGATCCGGCCGTCGGCGGAGCAAGGGAATACGGCGCCCTTCCTTTCGCCTCTCCCGGGTACTGTTCACGAGAGGGAAAGTTGGAAACGGCACCCGGCACCCATTCTTGTACCTGTAATTATCGGAAGTACAATGTGAGCGCTTAACCGCACATACTTGAGTGCATAAAAAACTATCAAGCAATTATTAATACATTTCACGCCAAAAAAATGCATAAACTCATTTTCCATGGTAGATCAATATCATTCTTACGGATTGTCACGATGGCTCTGTCTGGAATCTGGTCGTCTCGGTGACCAGTATGCCTCAACATGCGCAGTGAAGTCTCCTCTTAGTTTGGTTGCACGAGGATCAGTGATAGGGTGTGACTAGAGAATGGTCGAAAGGCGCCGCAAATTGCACATTAAGTACGAAAGAAATAGACTCATACCTAACCGTCATTTTGCAGTTTTTCTTCTTTTTCCGAATTGTATCTAAACCAAAATCCTAATTTCCATCTATTGTTTGGCTTGTGTTTCGCTTTAGCCCTATGCGCAAGCAAATTGTCTGCGCTTATCTTATTATGGTTGGTTGGTCTCCTTAGAGCAATCGACGGGAAATAAAATGGGATACTCTTTTGATTTTTTTGCAAGGGGCTAATGGATAGGTTATGTTAACTTTGTGATTTTTTCTTGCGATGGTCAGTTTTGTGTGCTACCATTCCTTTTTAGAACTCTCAGTTCCGTAGTGCGATTCCTTTCTTATTTGAAGAAGATCGAAGGAAAAGTAGTTTGTTTCTTGGATGGACAATGTGTCCATGATCTATCCAACAGGGCCCATCCACTTAATCACCACGTAGCTAACAAAAAACGCCCAAGGTAACAAAAAAGTAATGGCCCAAATCCACTAGGTAGATCTAATGCTTCACTTCGTCTTCCCAAACTGCACGAATGAAAAAACTCCAAAGCTGCCTCTAATGGTGCCGCCACGAGAGCTCCGAGCTCCACCCGAGGCATGTGCCTACCTAGCTAGGGGGGGCCTGGATTTTGGGGGGCTAGGGGGGCGCCCTCCCCACCTTAGGGCCGACCCTTTCGAAGATAAAAGAAAATCATGAGGCGGCCCTATTTTTTCCATGTTTCCAAGGTGTAGATAAAATGTAAGGGATGAAGCCTGCTACCCGCATGGGTAGCTACACACCCATGCATTATACCAATATGCAAGCCATATTAACTTGTTTTAGCTTGGTTTCCTAGTAGAACGTGGAATTCTAGTGTACAAAAGTGGTTTCCGAATTTTGATTTGAACTTTTTTTTGTCAAAGTCAACTCAGTATTCATAAAGTCAACGAAAAATACGTTGGCGAGTTGACTTTGATCAAAAAATATTCATATCAAAATTCGGAAACCACTTTTGTACACTAGAATTCCACGTTCTACTAGGAAACCGAGATAAAACAAGTTAATATGGCTTGCATATTGGTATAATGCATGGGTGTGTAGCTACCCATGCGGGTAGCAAATGCACTCTCTAAAATGTAATGAAGCCACGCATTAGCTTGAATAGTTTGCTCGGAGGAATGTTCACTCAAGTATCTCGCAATTGTTATCCCCAACTTCAATACATGTGCTCTTTGTTTTTTCGAAATGGGAGCATGGCCCCGGCCTCTGCATCAATCGATGCACACAACCTTTTATTGCATTATTTAAAAGTTTAAAGTTTACATCTCAAGGATCACTCGGAGTATTCTTCATAAAAATCAACCATCTGAAGAACAAAAGTATAATGCGCTAAAGTATGTTGAATTCTCTTAGAAAGCCGCCAACCACCCCGGTTGTAGATAGCCCGAACTACCATCTCTAGATGGCTGCATCCAGAATCCATAGACACCCGTTGTAGGTAAGACCCTTCTCGGGTCCAATAAGTAGTTATACGGATAACCTATAAAAAATGAGCAGTTCTAATTCTATTAAAGACCATATCAATAGGTAGCCCAGTGGTTGGGGTCGTAGTGGCGCACCCCAACGACCGGAGTTCGATTCCTGTCAGGAACGAATTTCAGAATTGTCACGCCAAGTCCCGCTTCTAATATATCAAAAAAGTGTCTACTTCCTCCTAGACACTGATTTATTTTTTTCATATCAATAGGTAGCCATACGGATAACATGTGCTCCGAGTGAAGGAACGTAATAATTCTAGTGAAAATCAAGTCTAGATTACCTTCAAAAAGAAGGATATCACCAATCTTTCCTTTTCGAAAAACACTAAAGGGATCGATAAAGCTCTCACAGATAAAGCTCTCACAACGGTTGACCTACCTAAGGACCAAGCTCATAAAAGGAATTGACCTACTAGAGGACCAGTGACTTCATGTCAATACTTACCACCCTACACTTCTATAAAGACCATGGCTTTCCTAAGCAAACATGGGATGATTTGTTTCTCATTTTATTAACTTTTGTGTCTTTGGGATGTGCCATTTCGTGCATTGGTTGTTATGTATCCACGCACCACCGATATGAACATAATAGGTATGGGAATAGAAGGCACCAGGAATTTTCGACGGGTCACTGAAAATACAACATGTATGCACTGCTTGGCTCGAGCCACTACAGTCCACTCTTTAGTTTACTTAACAGTCGTCTACTCTACCGTTTCTCCACAGTACATACCCTCGTGGCTAAACCATCCTGACCTGCTGATCTAGTATGACTCGTTCTCATAGTCATTGCCATCTTCAAAAGTAGTGGGCTGATAGTTTTTCTTGCCGTGAGCCCGTGAGAGCTCCTAGTATCTCGGCCCATCGGCGTTGTGTGCTTACCTCTTCGCCTCATGCGTCTAGGGTTTGGGTCTCGCAGGCGATCACAACGGCGAGAGTTGACACCGGCTCCGATCGACGTCCGCTCCTCCTCACCTGCCTTCCGCTCTGCTCGGGCTGACTAAGGGGACGTCCTGGTACGTCTACCCGGCCTTGGCGGTAGCGGGCGCCGACGGGGAAGAGCGACGGGGATCCGATCTGGGAGGAGGAGGACCTGATGGCGGTGAAGATGCCGAAGGAAGGAGGAGCGTCGGGATCAAAACCCGCGGCAGACTTGCAGGAGATGTTTGAAAAAGCTAGTCTTGAAAGATGAGGAACTGGATGATGTTGTTCTCCCGAAGGAGGAGGTGGTGAACCTGAGGGAAGGGGCTCGTTGGATGGCGGTGGTCAGAGTGCACACTACCACGCACTTTGGAAACCAGCTTTTTTTCCGAAGATGGATGCAGCTTGGGGGTTGGGGCTTCGCCAAGTCCTGGACGATACGACCTGTAGAAGATAACCTGTTTATTCTCCAGGTATCATGCCTGGGAGACTGGAACAGGGTAATGAATGATGGCCCCTGGATATATTCCGCCAGATGGGTGTGATGGTGGAGCCTTATGATGGTGTGGCAGACCCGGCCTCAGTGGTTCTTAACCGTCTTCATGCTTGGGTTCAGGTGCGAGGTATCCCACCGTTGTTTCAGAAGGATGAAGTTGTGCGTGACATGGCCGCATGGATTGGAGAGGTGCTTGGAGCTGAGATGTATGCGCTGGGAGCCAGCGGCACGAGCTTCGTGAGAGTCAGGGCCAAGCTGGATGTTCATAAGGCTCTGACCAGAGTTGTTGGGCTGCATCCGGAAGGGAGCGAACGAATGATGTTCCAAGTCCTATACGAGAAGCTACCTAAATTATGTGATGTTTGTGGGCTTCTTGGCCACAGAGTTGAGGAGTGTGAGGATGGTGTGCATGAGCAATCGGCAATGCAATATGGGGCGTGGATGAGAGCACCGATGGAAGACTGGCATCCCCGCTCGTCTGGCGTGCGAATGAGGGAGCCGCTGCGGGAGAATTTCCGCGGAGGAAGAGGGGGAGGCCGGGGCAATGGGGCGGCTGATTCTCGGAAAAGACCGCCAGGAGCTACACCACCTCGAGAGGGAAAGGCAGAGGCAGAATTACCTGGGTCGTGAGGCCGGCCACTACTGACTGAAGGGAAGGGTGATCCTAATGCAAAGAAGAATCTAGACATCGTCTTGGCAGCAGAGATGGACGACACCAAGGTGAGGGACGCATCGCCAGTGAAACCTGATCCAAAGAGACCGAGAAGGTCAGGAAACAACTCTGATGAGGCGGGCTCCGAGGAGGGGCGCCGCCAGGAGCAATGAGTTGCATCTGTTGGAACTGTCGCGGTTTGGGGAGCGATGCGACAGTTCGAGAGCTCCGGGACCTCGTGAGGCGATTCAACCCTACCATACTCTGCGTGGTGGAGACTCAGTTGCCAAAGGCGAGGGTAGAAGCACTAGCAAGAACACTAGGTTATGATAATGGTTTTGCTATAAGTAATACGGGGCGCAGTGGCGGCCTCGGTATCTTTTGGAACAATGAAATAAAGTTACAAATTTTTCCGTATTCTCGGTACCACATAGATGCACGAATAACTGAAGGGGGAGAAGAGCCCTGGAGGCTGACGTGCGTGTATGGTGAGGCCCAGACGTCGGAGCGGTACAAGACGTGGAATATGATGAAACGCATCCGGGCAACCTCATCTTTGCCATGGATGTGTATTGGGGATTTCAACGAAGTGCTACACCGACATGAACACGACGGTGTGGGAGAGAGAAGCTTGGCTCAGATAGCTGGTTTTTGTGACACGGTTGACGTGTGTGAGTTGGCTGATCTGGGGTATGAGGGCAACAGCTGGACCTTTGAGAAACGGGTGGCGGGAGGATCGTTTTGCAGGGTGCGCCTCGACCGTGCCCTGGCGACGGCGCAGTGGTGCGATCGGTTCCCATTGGCTGTTGTGCGCAACCTCATCGGCGCGTCATCTAACCATGGACCGATCTTCTTACGTTGGAGAGAAACGATGAGGGAGTGGAGAGCAACAGAGGAGAAGCTCTTTCGGTACGAAGTGATGTGGGAAACTCATGACCAGTTTAAACCTTATCTGGAGGATGTTTGGAAGGAAGATGGGAAGGCCACTAATATGTCCCAACTCCGGGAAAAGCTCACGCGAGTGTCCGGATCTCTAGGAAGCTGGGGTCGGAATACGTTTGTCAATGTCAAGAGAGAGATTTGCCAGCTGAATGACAGACTGGCGGTGTTACGGGCGGAGCCCCAACGGGTACAAACGTCATACGAGGAGACGAAAATTACTGAGAGGCTCATTGCACTATACGAAAGGGAAGAAGTAATGTGGAGACAAAGGTCCAGGGTGCAATGGCTAGCTGAGGGGGACAAGAATACTCGCTTTTTCCACCTAAGGGCGAGTCAGAGGAAGAAGCGGAATCCCATGAACATGTTGAAATGGCCTGACGGTACGATGACGGAGGATGATCAAGAGATGGCCAATTTGACCAGCAGCTTTTATGAGAACCTGTACACATCCGAAGGGGTCTCAAATATGGAGGAGGTCATTAATGTGATCCCCTCATCTGTGTCAGCAGAGATGAATGATGCTCTACTGAAGCCGATCAAGGAGCAAGAGGTGAAGACTGCCCTCTTTCAGATGTTTCCTACAAAAGCGTCGGGACCGGATGGTTTCCCGGCACATTTCCTCCAGACCCACTGGGAAATTTGTGGAGAAGAGGTGACCTCGGCGGTAATTCATTTCCTCCAGACCCACTGGGAAATTTGTGGAGAAGAGGTGACCTCGGCGGTAATTCGAGTGCTCAGAGGTGTGGATGATATGAGGGAAGTTAACCAAACTTCCATTGTTTTAATACCGAAGGTAGCGAGCCCGGAGGAGTTGGGTCAGTTCAGACCAATCAGCCTGTGCAACGTCATATACAAGATAGCGTCCAAGGTTATGGCTAGCAGACAGAAAATGGTGTTACCAGACATAATCGCAGAGCAACAGTCGGCGTTTGTGCCTAGGAGGCTGATTACGGATAATATTATATCCGCGTATGAATGTCTTCATTTCATGAAGCGGAATAAGCCGAAGAAGAATCGCTTCTGTGCGCTCAAATTGGACATGCGCAAGGCTTATGACATGCTGGAATGGAATTACCTGGAGGCCGTCATGATCAAGATGGTTTCCACCGGCTATGGGTTCGAATGGTTATGCGGCTAGAAAAAACTGTTTCTTTCCAGGTCCTTTTAAATGGAGGGAAGTTACAGCCTTTCACTCCGTCACGAGGGGTGCGACCGGGGATCCTATCTCACCATATCTGTTTTTGTTGGCAGTAGAGGGCCTTTCGTGCCTTTTAAAACACCACAGTTTATCATCGGTGCTACACGGACTAAAGGTGGCGCCCACCGCTCCGGCGGTCAGCCATCTCCTATTTGCAGATGACAGCCTGTTGCTATTCAAAGCGGATACAGAGAGTGCGGAGAAGATCCAAAATATTTTGGATCAGTATTGCATGGCATCTGGCCAGCGGATTAATCGGGATAAATCTGCTATCTTCTTTAGCAAAGGATGCCCGAACGGGACGAAGGAGGCGGTGAAAAATGTCCTGGGAGTTCAGAATGAGACACTCCAGGAAAAATATCTGGGAATGCCTACCGATGTTGGGCGTTCGAGAGGGAGAGCTTTCAAATACATCAAAGATAGAATCTGGGATAAAATCCAAGGGTGGATGGAGCGACACTTATCGGCGGGAGGAAAAGACATATTGATCAAGTCGGTGGCCCAAGTTGTGCCGATTTTCTCTATGGCGTGTTTCCTTTTTCCAAAAGGATTGTGTGATCACATAAATGCTCTGATTCGGAAATTCTGGTGGGGGAGTCGTGAGGGCGAGAGAAAGCCTTGCTGGGTTTCCTGGAGGGAGATGTGCAAACCAAAGAGCTTGGGAGGCTTAGGGTTTAAGGACATGGAGCTATTTAACTTGGCCCTCCTTGCGCGCCAAGGGTGGCGTATGCTACATAACCCGGCGGCATTGGGTGCAAGGATCTTGAAGGCTAAATACTTCCCTGACACGGACATGTTGCAAGCTGAGATTGGCTCTTCTCCTTCTCAAGTGTGGCGTGGGGTTCACGAACGAATACAAGTCATTAAGCAAGGATTGGTGAGGAGGATTGGTACGGGGGAGCGAACGGACCCGTGCAATGACAATTGGCTTCCGAGGGATGGGATGCTTCGGCCTATGGCTTGTTTGGCCAGGGATCCGCCTCACGTAGTAGCCGAGTTTATCAACTCGAGCTCTGCAACTTGGAACGAGGAGAAGCTCAGGGAATGCTTCCTACTGATGGATGTTGACGTGATCAAGGAGATTCCTATATCTAGCAGGAGACACGATGACTTCTGGGCATGGCACTACAAGCGAAAAGGTGTATTCTCCGTACGTTCGGCATATCGCATGTTGGTCGACACACGGGAGAAGCGAGAGGCGTGGCTGGACAATAGGGCCACGAGCTCGAATGAGGCAGGAATAGCGAAGGAATGGAGCTCGATTTGGAAAATCCAAGTTCCTTCTAAAATTAGGGTCTTTCTTTGGAGATTAGCCAAGCAGTCTTTGCCGTCGAATGAGTTGAGGCATAGACGGGGAATGGCGGATGACGATCACTGCCAGCTGTGTGGCACCTGTGACTCTTGGAGGCACGCTCTGCTGGATTGCTCGATGTCCCGATGTGTGTGGGCATTGTTGGATGAAGAAGTAACGGAGCATGTCAGCAGTTCGGACGATGGCAATGCAAGGGCGTGGATTGCAGGATTGATCAAAACCTTGAAGCATGATGATCTCACGACGGTGCTGGTTACGCTTTGGGCCATCTGGCACGCCAGAAGGAAGGCGATCCACGAGCAGATTTTTCAGAGCCCTCTGTCGGTTCACTTGTTCGTGGAGAGGTTTGTAACGGATCTGAAACAGTGCAAGGACCTTAGGAAGAAGGAACCAGCTACCTTCACTGAGCAGCGGGAGCTGGGATGGATCCCGCCACCAAGGGGGATGATCAAGATCAATGTTGACGCTACGGTGGGCAAGAATGGAAGCTGCGGCACGGTGGCGGCGATAGCCAGAATGGAGGATGAAGTGTTCGCCGGGGCATCGACACTTGTGTTCCCTGGAATGTCTAGAGCTGAGACCCTGGAGGCGTTGGCGTGCAGGGAGGCCTGCGCACTGGCCAAAGACATACACGGTCGCAGGGTCATGGTGGCAACAGATTGCAAGAATGTTGTCAATAGCCTGGTCGAAGGGTCACTTGGAAGCTACGCTCACATTGTGAGAGAGATCAAGGAGTATAGGGGCGATTTCGAGGCTCTGGAGTTCCTCCACGAAACTAGGATTTCGAATAAAGAAGCACATTGTTTGGCTAGGAGTGCAGTTTATGATGAACCAGGCCGCCGGGTGTGGCTAGTTAGGCCACCAGAGGGATTTCTTGTATCGATTACCTCTGATTAATAAAGGTCGTGGTTCCCCCGCTAAAAAAAAAACCTATTATTATGGACATAGTTACTACCAAAATACAATTAAAATAAGCCCAAACTTCAATATTTACTACAAGATATATCTACAATACAACAAATATTCATTAGAAATTATATTCCAGCTTGAAAAATAGACAAATCGGATACTGGATACTATCAAACGTATTATATTCACGTCATATATAAACTATGTACTATTTATACAAAAATTTTATTGTTTTTGTCTCTCAAGCTACTCATTAAATTTGGATCTGAAACCTGGCATGATAGATGCATCTTCTATTATCGGTGTTGTGAGTTAGTGGGAATTTTTAATAACTTTGTTTTATTATTATTGGTAGGTAAGAAGCATCATAAGGACAGAAAAGCACAAGATAAACTCTGAATGCTCATGGTATGGTACTCTGTACTCGGATCTAAATGGAGTGTGTCGATTTGAAGTGAAGCCTAAAATTGTGAAACTGGATAAAAATGATTTTGTCAAAATAATTCTGCATGTATATATAGATGTGGTCTAGATGTCTACATGTATAATCAGTAACAATTGTGTTTTCTCGATCATCTTTGTACAAAAAAATAGAGAAACCAGAATGGCCATCACGGTAACAGAAATGAAAATGTTTCAAGCATTTGATCAAGGAATAGGTAGAGGGTAATGATCCTTACCTCTAGCTTTATTTAACTTTCTAAAATCAATGCATATTCTATAGCCCGTAATAGACCTTTGTGGAATAAGTTTATTTTCGTCATTAGAAATAAGAACCTCATAAGAATAGAAAAGCACATGATAAACTCTGCATACTCCTGGTGACGAGGGGTAACCTCAGCAATGTCCATGGATGGCGGACTTAGGGTTTCGAGGAAAAGAGGTGCGCTAGTGGTTTCACCGGTAACAAACAAAGCTATCCGACAGTATATTGATTATGAGGCAAAGTCGATGTAATACTAGAGTAAATCTAGGTTACATCAAATGTTTGGATGATTCTCCCGCTAGCTCCTCCTAGCCTTTATATAGGAGGCTAGGTCCTAGAGTCCACTTTGGGTTGGTTTACAATTGTTCATACAAGGCTAAGTTTATGTTTGCTCCTCTGATCGGTCTTTCCTTATTCATCCAGCTTTGGCTCCTGAGCTTCAGTTCCCTCCGTCTTCTGGTTTTATGGGCATCTCCCGAATACGTACCAGGGTTATACAAGCCGCGGGGCCAATAAGGTATACCCATGTCACCTGGTATAGTACTCTGTACTCGGGTCTAAATGGAGTGCATGGATTTGAAGTGAAGCCTGAAATTGTGAAAAGAGATTAAAGAATGACATTTTGAACAAATTCTTAAAAAAAATCTGCTAGTATAGTAGTATGTAGTAGGTGTAGTCTAGATGTGTGTAAAGTTATATTATGAAATACCTTGACATGTAGGCTACATAAAAATACCGTTTGTTATTTTCACATCCACAGATTTGTATTTTTTTACTCAACTATATTTTTTTTCGAGTGTACGCCAAAGGGGTACCAAATCTTTATAGAAGGAGAGCAAAAGTTTTACAAGAACTGACACTAAGATGCAGACATCGAAGCCGGCAACTCCACCCACACACACTAGCCTACTCTCGTGACATCGTTTCTCTATCTCCTACTTTGGCCAACTTCCACATGGCGAACTCCTCCTTGATCCGAACCACAAGTTGTTGCACACTGCATTGCTGAGAAGCATTGTTGAAGACTCGCGTTTCTTTGCTTCCAAAGCATCCAAGACGTTAGGATGACCAAGGAATCGAAACCTCTTATGTCCTTCTTATGCACCAGTTATCTCGCCGCATTCCACCATGCGTCTAGCGAACTATCCCGTGTCGGCTCCAAGATGTTTAGCCCTGCTGCCCTTAAACACTCGAACCAAGTTTGACGTGCAAAGGGACACTACATCAGGTGATCAGGATGTGATCAACTGAATCCTCCTCTTGCAGACAGGTGAAGCAAACTGACGTATGTCCATAGCCAATATGTAAGCACGAGCCAGCAAAAGATTTCACATTTGGGTGGTACAATGGATCTCTAAAGCGGCTCATGCATCTTGAAATCCATCTCTCCCTGACAGAGAAGTCGGTATGTATCGTGCATTGGCTGTGTACAACCCATTTGCCGTGCCAATCCACGAGAAAGAGTCCTCTTCGTGCGGCCTCCTCTGTACCAAGTCAATTTCCTCCCACAGCCTGATGCATTGTGCCCATGCCTCGACCGAGAGCTCTGTGCTAATGTTCGACAACCAAGCATCCTCCGTGAAAGCCTCTGAGACCAGTCTACTCTTTCTCCTCATAGCAGTAACCGGCCGTCACCAACCGAGCAATTTCATCAGCGCAGCGACCATTAATCCACCCGTCCTGCCAAAAGAACAGCCTTGACCCAGACCCCACCGTGATCTTCGCGAAGCTTCTGAAGATCGCTGTAGCTTCTCCATCCGTGTTCAACTTCAGACCCTGCCATGGCCTGCTCGGATCCGTTCGTTGTAACCACTCCCATCTAGCTCTCAGAGCCAACCCTTGTAGTCTCGAGTTTTTGACGCCCAGTCCACCAAACCGAGTAGGCTTGCAGATACTGTTCCAGGCCACAAGACAAAGACCTCCGTTGTTCTGTTTCCTTCTCACCCAAAAGAAACTCCTCAGGCCTTGTTTGGTGGAGGTGTATTGAGGTGGTTTACTGAGTATTATACCGGTCTAGCCTAATTGAAAGCACTAGAAAACAGATTTAGTACGTTTGGCATGCGAGTATTAGATGTGCTCAGCCCGGCAATCCCCCCAGAAAACACGTCTGGATACGTCGGGTAGAAGTGGAATCTAAACGCGTCTCTTCCCTCGCGTTTTTAATCGGTGCTCGAGGACGCTGCTAAGCGCTAATCAGCTGATTACATGCTGCTTTTCCGTCCACCCAGTCTAGCATGGATCTGGGCCGAGGGATTTGACCCCGATGGAACTAAAAAGGTCTCAGGCCTCGCACGGATGGTTGCACGTGTCTCATATAGAAATTGACTCCGCTCTTCTCAGGTTGCCACAAATCAGATGCAAATACTCGCGTCAAAACTCAAAACCCGTTCTATGAAATGTTTTCACCAAATCCCTTCGAGATTACACTCAGAAAAACACTTCAAAACGCTCTTGCCAAACAAGGCCTCAAGTGTTTCACAATCTCCTCAATCAGCCATGCAGGAGGGTTATCTACGAAAAAAAATTACTCAACTATATGAAGATAATTATTTTAGAAAACTAGTCTCATTTATGAACAACTTAATTCTATTTCAAAATTTCTGAAACTTAATAAAAATAAAAAATTAAGAGTCTGGACTCCTTTGTTGCTTCATGTGCTACTCAAAATCTCCTTGCCATCATGGACTATCGTTTCACACTACTGTGTTTATACTGACAGCAGAGGTAACATTGGGCCAGCTTGGGCACGCAGGGACATTAAAAATTTCAGATGTCAAGCACTGCTTTGCTCCATCTTCACTCACCTGATCCCAGTCTCAAGACAGTTGCCATTTGCCACTCGTCTCGAGATCGATCAACCAATTGGTAGTTCACGCTAGAATGTATAAAGTCAGAGCCGGCCATATGCTTGCATGCTTTGGAGGCACGGCAGGCTTCTAAACCCTCTTTGACAGGCGCAGCAAGCAACCTTCGTCATCAGTCGTCAGACAATTTAAATCCCATCGATCCTCCCAAATAGAAGACCACGACTTCTTCTTCTGACGATGACTTCAGTTAACGACGACGTAAGACGGACGACTAATTAAACAAATTAAACCGAGTTCGTGCTGCGCCAGTACGTATACTCCGGCGCCTGGTTGTGCGACCCATGATGGCTCCTAGTCGCAGAGTGGACCTCGTCGTCCTCCCTGCATGCGGCCGCTTGCGGAGGAGACGGAGCACCGACACGCCAGGTGTAACCAAATGCTGATGAATGCAGTCGGCCACGAGATTAATTAGTTAGAGTAATGTATTCGCGTGAATTAATTAGGGCAATGGAGCTTTTGGTTTCCGGCCGGTCGTCACCAAAGTCCACACAATAGGGAGTTGTTTAGGTCCCAATCGTCGCTAATCCCGTCGCGGTGGCGGACTCTGGAGAGCATCATCCGGGGAATCTGTCGAGGACGTGCGAGTATATAACAGGGATTAATAGGTCGTTGGGATTGGGATTGGGATTGTGATTGTGATTATTACTACATTAGCTGAGCTTAGCTTCTCCCATGTTCGGAGGTAAACATGGCGTCCACCATGTACGACCGCACGACACTCTTCAACCTCACATGTTTAGTTGCAGACTTGCAGTATACATCCATACAATATGGGGTGAAAATATTGCGAGCGGATCCTTATTATTGAGAAAACTATAGGGAAATGCTTTATAAATGTGGCCTAATTAAGTTTCCATACTCCGAATGGAGACAATATGTCAACACACTACTGAAGTTCCCTTCTCTTGAACATTTTCTCCATGGACTCACAAATTGTTGGTGTTCATAAAATACATTTTGAGGTTGCATAGATGCAGAAATCAATGTTGCGATGTGAAGGCTTTGCACACAGTATTGCCCTCCACTTTGCGGAAGCGCGGGTTGCATATTTAATAGGAGTACTCGGATATTTGACCAAGAACTAGTCCAACATATTGCTTTACACAACACAAGTGCCTCTCCTTGGTGAATTCACCAATAACACTCACGCTTTCACACGATTAGAGTTGGCCGTAGGGCCATCAACAGATACCGACGCCATATTACAAATCAGTTTAGAGCCTCTTTGATTCACAGGACTTTTAAAACATGGGAATATGAAAAACACAAAAACAAGTTTATATGTCATCTCCATGCTACATAGTTGCATGGGCATTTGATTTATTTCCGTAGAGAAAGCATGTGATTTTTAACTGTAGGTTGGGCTGTGCTCCGGTGTCCCCCCCTTGGCGAACGACGTTCAGGTGGTAAACGTGCGTTTGGTTCGTGACCAGAAAATATGGATGATCCCATCCCAAAAGCCGAATATTTCTGAGAAAGGCTGGACCATATGATCCGTGAATTTCATGACTAATCTCACTAGCCGCCTATCCATGGCCGTCGACGCGACTCCGACACCTGCCACCGTCGTACGTGTGGCTCCCCAGCTCAGCGGTGGCCACCATGTCACGGCGAGCGGTGGGCTTGCTTTCCCGCGTGGCTCCCTAGCTCGACATCGGCGGCCTCCAGGGCGCGGTAAGCGGCGGGCTTGATTTTCAACGTGGCTCCCTAGCTCGGCGGCGGCGGCCTCCATGGCGTGGCGAGCAACGAGCTTGCTACGTCTGCGCCACACCCAGTCGAAGAAACGGCCTCGCTAAGTATGTGCGGGTAGTGACCTTGCTAGGCACGGGTAGGCGGCCGCCCGCTAGGTCCGGCCTCCACCACAAAGGGAAAAGGACCCGTTAATTACATATTAACCGGTGTGTTAATGGCATATTTATATTTTTCTATTAATCGTTAATTAAACATATTTTATCCCATCACATCTCGTACATGTTTGCCCATGAACCAAACACACATGTTAAGTCAACCCACGAAGGGGTATCAGCAGATCCTAGCCGTCTAAATAGAACAAAGTTTAGAGGGGGGGGACACCGGAGCAATAGCCCTGTAGGTTTTAGTGAATGTAAATGTTCCTATGATCGAAATGCAGTGCCAATGAACCCTAAGAAACAATTCCTATGGCTTCCATCTAGTGAATCAAACGTCTCGTGCATGAAAAAAAATCATGTTCTAATCCTCGAAAATTCCTTTGGAAAGGAATTCGAATAGAATTGTTTGAGGATTAAAATCCTTAGGAAAGGTTTTTCTGTGATCCGTTTAACTAGAGGATTGAATCCTACAGGAGTTTTTCTCAAAGATTGTTGTGTACTACATTTCATAAGATATTTAACATTCCCTTAAACTTCTTAGAGGATTTCTAAAACATGGGAACTGGAAAAACACATGAACAGGGCATCATGCTATCTCAATACTACATAATTTGATAGCTATCTAAAAATATTTGTAGAGAAAACATATGATTCTTAACAAGAGTTTGAGTGGATGTAAGTTTTCCAGTGAAATCTAGTGCAAAGAACCCTAAACAATGATTCATATTGTTTCCATCTTATGAATCAAACAACTCATGCAATAAAAAAATCAAATTCTAATCTTCCAAAACTCCTTAAGAAAGGACTTCTAATGGAATTTTTGAGGACTAGAATACTCAGAAATTTTCCTGCATAAGCCTTTTAATTATAGGATTGGATCCTATAGGATATGTTCATGAGGATTGATATGTACTACATTATATAAGAAATTTAAATCCCCTTGAATCTAGAATGAATCATTTGATTTTACTGTGATGTAATCAAACACGTCAACATCCTATATGATTAAATTGGATAGGACAATGTGAATCAAAGAAGCCCTATCATAGTTTACATCTTGGGACAACATGTTATCATGTTCTCTAAGGGATCGTTTAGTTCAAAGGATTTTCACAGGAATCTTAGACGATTCCGTTATCTAGGATTTTATTCTCTAGAGCATCTTCTGCTTGTAAGATTTGAGACCATGGGAATTTTTCATATGATATTATTTGCATGGAATTCCATAGAATTTGTCTTGGGTACAACCTCATGGAAAAATTTATTTGTTTGTGTGACAATTCAATATTATGTCATTACACGTTGGATACTATAGTAACCGGAAACACGGGAATTTGTAATTCTTACCTTCATCCTCGTTGTGCGAGAACATGCCATGTTTGAGGATTTGCGAGGACATACAGATTAGATCTACTAGGGTTTCCATTAGGATTGGATTCGGATAGATGTTTGCTAGATGTTCATCGCGATTGCTTGTTGTTCGTGTCGATTTCCTGGTGTTCAAGGTCGTGATTTGCTTAGATCTGTTTGTGTAATTTCCAATCACGATAGATTCTTTGCAGACCAGACTGGGGATTCATCAAACTGTCAGAGTTTACTGTGCATGCAAAGAGGGGAAGTTTTTTTTGTGCTGGGGCTTTGCATGTTGTGATTGTTGTGCCAAAGATTAAGCTGAGTCGCACTATTTTGTTCAGACGCAAGAGGATATAGACGACTTGAAGAACGAGGTTGCTCTGCTCAAAAATCTGCAGAGAACTAAAGCACAAGTTATGAAGGCTAAGAAACAGGAATGGAAGGCAGAAAGAAAGGCTTTGGAGGCTGAAAAGAGAAAGCTCGAGTATGACATATACGATCTGCTCCAAGTGAATTTTGCAATAAATGATAAGCTCAAGAGAATCAAAGCTATTTGTGATGAGTGATGAATGTGTTCTAGATGTAGCGTAGGAGATTCTACTAATGGTTGAGCTTGGTAGAACTTGTAATGTACCCTATGTACAATTTGTAATGTACAGTGGTCTGCATTTGTAATGTACCCTAAGCACTACAAGAGAATTGGCATGTAGAGACACTATTTTGGTTCAGTAGAGACACTTAAAATGCTCTTACGTAGTTATAGAAGCACTTTCCATTGTCTCAAAACTGTCACTACTTCGTAGTAAGGACGATAGTAATAATGTCTTTACATTTTAGAAGATATAAAAGAGACATTATATTGTGTCTCTACGTAGTAAGACTAGCCACAATGGGAGTATCATAGGTAGTATCATGCATGCCATGTAGGCAAAAATCTGATATGGCACATCAATTAATGAAGAGAGAGGTGAGAGTAGTATCATAGGTAGATACCGTATCATAGCACGTAAAACTAGAAATTTTAGTGGCAAACACATCATGTACACATATTTGCATTGAGATTCTACAAAATATTAAATATGATGAAACTATGATACCAATTCATGATACTATGCATTATAGATGTTGTGTCATAAACTAGTATCATATGTATGATACTAATCTATGATACTTCCCATTGTGACTAGTCTAAGGACAATAGTAATAATGTCTTTACATTTTAGAAGATATAAAAGAGACATTATATTGTGTCTCTAGAGTTAATAAATGTAAAGAAACTGTGTGAAAAGCAATACTTGAACTCATGACCATAATGATTAAGACTTATTCCATTAACCATCTCTCCCTTTCACAAGTATATGTTGATACTTGGAACAAATTTCTAATTAGTATTGCCCACCATGACACAAACATAGATCAAATGTCTGTAGAGACCAAGAAAAATTCCTCAAACATTTTCTCTAGATAAAAAGTAAAGACATGCAATGAAGTGTCTCACAGATTGCCTCTTCATAACTAATATGTGACACTTTGGAGTGTCCCATAAGTTGTCTATAGAATGAGAATTGAAATCCCTTACACAAATGCCTCAACTAACGTCCCTACATTTGAGACTATTTCTGAAGTGTCTCAAAAAGTGCCACTGCAACATGCAAAGTGTCTTAATATGTTTTTCAAAGAGGCAAAGTAGGAAGTGTCTCTAGTAAAATGTCTCTATGGAAGGTTTTTCTTGTAGTGAAGTACCACTCGTAATGTACTCTATTTCAACTTGTACTTGTGTTGTTTCTGATTGAACTATGCCGATGATTATAACCAGGGGTCAGAACCTATGGCATGACTGGACATGACCATGCCATTGGTTCTGATAAAACATCTCCTCCATATGTCCTCATATTACGAGGCCTATGGTACCTTGCTTTGCATGTTTCTGCTTCTTCAGTTCTGCATTGATCAATGATTCAACAATGGCACAACGGAAGGCAAGGTGATGCCCTCAAACTAAGTCGTGTGTGCCATATTCCTTGCACACTACACTTAGTTTATGGACATCCCCTCTGCCTTCCGTTTGACCCAATATATGAAGCCTATTTTTGGTTTGTCTTGTGAATTGGCCAATGATTGAACAATGGCACAACTTAAGGCAAGGTGTTGCCCTCAAACTTAGTTGGGTGTGCCATATTCGTTGTACACTAGACTTAGTTTGCGGATATTCCCTTTGCATGCCATGTAACCCTATATGTGAGACATCTTTTTGGTTTGTCTTGTGCATTGACCAATTATTCTACAATGGCACAATGGAAGACAAGGTGTTGACTTCAAACTTAGTCGTGTGTGCCAGTTTCCTTGCACACTAGACTTAGTTTGGGGACAGTCCCTTTGCCTGCCTTGTGACCAAATGTATGAGGCATCTTTTGGTTTTTCTTCTGCGTTGGCCAATGATTTAAATATGGCACCATGGAAGGCTAGGTGGTGGCCTCAAACTTATTCATGTGTGCCATAATTGTTGCACACTACATTTAGTTTCTAGCCACTCTCTACCTACCTTCTGACCCAATGTATGAGGCCTTTTGTGCATTGGCCTGTGATTAAACAATGGCACAACAAAAGGCAATGTGCTGCCCTCAAACTTAGTCGTGTGTGTCACATTACTTGCACACTAGACTTAGTTTGAGGGAAGTCCCTTGAGCTGCCGTGTGAGCCAATGTATGAGGCCTCACTAATGTTTTTCATGTCCGTTTTCATCTATACTTGTGAGAAGCCACACCTCTAATGTCATGTGTTATTGTTGTAGATTGAGAAGATCATGCTTAGGTCACCTGCTGAGGTTTCCGACGAGGGACTATCAAAGAAGCATTGAGGAAGGCCCGCTAACGTCGGCCACTTCCACGAGGAGGTAGGGCCGGACCAGTTCCTCCGCATCATCTTCAAGCCCACCTTCAGCTGGCTCCTGGTTCGGAGCCATCCCTTCCAACATCATCGTCCGCAGCAACACTGGCTGCAACTGGAGGATGACTACGAGGAGGAAGGCAATGACGCATTCAACGACCAGGGGTGAGCGGACTTCGCCATCGCCCATCAGCTCAAGGTAGACCAGTTCCTCACCTTCAAGAAGATCTCCTCCTTCGAGTACCATGTGGTCATCTTCGACCACACCTGCACTGAGGTGATGAGTAGGTGCCCGTACCAGGGCGATGCCACCAGGTGTGTTGTCTTCGAAGATCATGTCTGAAGCTCACCTGGTACCGTGTCGCTGCTACTTTGTCGTGTCTAGTGTCTAATGATGTCTGAACAGGTGTCATGTCGTGTCCTGAACTATGGCCGTGTCTGAACAATGGTGTGTGAAACTATTTCACACCGTCAATGATCACTGCTAAATTTGATTGTGCTTTCATTGTGTTCTTGCTTGTATTGTTGATCACTAGTAACCTCACCACTGAAGGGAAGAGGTAACCAGAAGCAGATTTTGGGTTGCAACCAAACAACAGGGACGTCGTTCTGGGCTGCTACTTGCCCTTAAAACCGACCTACCAAATGGGCATATCCCAAATCTCCACGGGACCAAAAAATATACGCACGCAACCAAACAAGAGGCCTTTTTCTGGCCCATGGCCCATCTGAAACACGCAGGGGCGTTCTTCTCACTGGCAGTGGTGCGAGAATTCGGCCCAAGCTACCAAACGCGCCCTAGCAGAGCTTGAGCTTCAGCTTTGGTCGTGAGCCAGATCTTAGTCAAGAGCCGAGTCAACATTCAGCTTCTCGTAGCCATTTTTTGGTTTCCACCACCCATTCCGAATGATCCTTGTACTATTATTTGGCTTGCGTTTTCATAGACCCTAATGTTTAAAATAGTGTAAACCTTCGAAAAGGTATCTTGGTGTCCGTTTAGTTTTAACCATCCTACCCTTAATCCTGAATATGTATCATTTAATGTTAGATGTTCTTTTGTTTAACTTAAGAAAATGTTTGGTATTGAGGATCTATAAAAGCTTATTTTTCTTCAGCTTATGAGTAATGTCAGCCAGTGTTGAGATTGCCTCGACTGAGTGGGCAGAGGCCTGAACGTTTTCTCCATGGGTTTGGATTTGGATAGCTTGCCGTCGCTCCAACCATAGGTGCCAGACAGCCGTGATGAGATAAGAGATTGTACATTGGTTTAGACAACTAGTGTGTTAATACTACTACTACTTCATGTCATATAGACAGTAAATGGTATAGACACTGTATATACTCTGTCTATAAGTTATTTAGTTTTAGCCATAACTATATGTAAGTATAAATTGTAGATACAGTCCATCATACAACAACAAAAATGCCGTGTAAGAAGATTACAGATTGTCTAGAAGTATAGGTAGCCTCGATCTCTCTTCTCATTCTCTTTTCTCCATATAATCAAAATCATTTATAACCATCTTTTACATACAACTGAATCGTAACCATTGTACATGATTTTAGGGAATGTACACAGTCTAGGTGATGCCTGTCTTTACTTAGTATCCTTTCATGTCACATATAGACCCCGCTACATACATCTTGTACAACCAACCATTTATTTAATTTTCTGTTTAAGTCTTTAAGGCCTACAATCACGCACCAAAGGGTTGGAAATTAGATCAACCTTGAGGGGAAAAAAGGTGAGTTGCAGACACCTCTCGTACAATGGAAGAATAGCTATGGTTAAGCCGCGAATTTTGCGGCACTAGACGATCTGTAATTCTACAGACGGGCTACCCCTTTGGCCCTTTCTCGCTATTCTCTCTCTACCAATCCGAGGCTGCAGCTGTATACCATTGGAAGTTCTATTTGGACAGTTAAAAATGGCTCGGTAACGGAAGGATACAGTTTTGTGCAACAGAAGGAGAACGAGAGAGAAGCCACAACTGCAGAACGAAGCTAGAGAATGGCTTTTTTGCTGAACATTTACGGCAATACACTTCTCCATGACTCCATCGAGGGAGTGTGCTACTACTCAGATGTAGCAACCTGATCTTCGTATCAAGTATCAACATGCATATTGGAGGTTAGCACACTGAAGACTAAACATTATTTAAGGCAGCTAACACGGGAATGTTATTGGGCTTGATGACAAGTAGAGTACCAATCTGTGTCCTTGGATGTCATAATCTACAGGGTTAGGACCAAAGGAAGTTTCCGACGCACGCTTGGTGGGAATCCTCGTTTGACAGTGCCGCCAGCTTCTCACTTCGAGAAAATCCTGCTATGCTGTGAGGCTACTATCATAATCATCGAGATCTGTCTACTCCGGCGTCCAAGATTTCAATCGGAGACTTCTCATTCTTTTTGCCACCGCCGGCTTTGTGTCAAACCTTGGGTGTGAAATGGTGTTAAGTACTTAAGTTTCTTCGTGTACTTCTAAGTAATCTGAGTTGGACGCGCCTGTGATTAGTACGACATTGCTAACACATACCAGTTTTCCTGATTGATAAAGAAACAAACAAACAAACCTGGGTCCAGCAAGATCACGAGATCAAGTGTACCATGAAGGAAAGCCATATACAATGCACAACTGGACTATTATCACTTTCTACAAAGCAAGATCGCAGTTCCATCTTTTTTTAGATCAGCCCTACAAATGTCCTACTTTCAGGGGCTACCTTAATCAGCCCCATTTCCTGCTGAAACCGAATCAGCAACCAGCAAGGAACCAAAGAAAAAAGAACATGTTAGAATGATGATCTCTTATGTGAATCAAACAAGATTAATAAAACTAGCCGCCGCAGCAGCGGCAGCAAAGATATGCAGCTACCACTACAGGACTAGTAGTTAATAGTAGTAGCAGCTGGTCCTTAGCCCTGGGGAAGCAAGGCACCAAACATTTAAACGTGAGCATATCCACTGCGCGGTTGGCGATGATGCCCGCCACTGTGCCATAGATGGGCTCCTCGCACGATTGGGATCTCCACGTAGCCTGTCGCCTCCAATAACTCACCTTCCCGTCGGCTAAAGCTCCCTAGGCGTGCCAGCTATCGTGGTGTCCCTGACCTGTTAAACAGCTCGGTGACCGCTAAACAGGATGCTAATTTTGTCAGAACCTCTGATGATGGATAGAACCTGTGAGACAGATTTGGATAGTGGAAGCACCCTCCCAGCTGCCTCAGACATGTACACATCAAAAAAAAAATCTGAATGATATTTTATTTTTGCCTTTTTCATTAATTAAGGACGAAAAAGAGTGTTAGATGTTACATGATTCCTGCTATACGTACGACAAGTTACGTCCGATTCAAGTACGACATAAAGCATCAACCATTCGTAGGTGGAAGGCTGGAAGCAGAGCAACGACACGCGGTTAGATTGTCCATCGTACAGAAATCGGACACTAAGAGCATCTTCAACAGAGACACAATAATATGGCGCTGCAAACACTTAGTCCGCGCTGTGCAGAAATCCCCTCCACCGGACGCGCTATTTCGCAGCGCGGGTGGTCCGCTGAAAAAGCGCCCGCAGCGGAAGCGCTAATTTGCAGCGCCAGAAACACATTTTGATTTAAACTAGTCCAAATAGAAGATCTAAAAACATTGAAATACATAGGTAATAGAAAAAACAATCTACTCGTCGTCGTCGTCCAAGGTTGTCACAGTCCACATGTCGTCCCAGCGAGGGTCGTTCTCGCCACAGGTTGTGTTCGGGTCGTCGAGCTCAAACTCGGCGATGGCGCGACGGCGGCGCCTGACGGACCTACGCTGCGCCCTGAGGTCCACGAAGAAGGCCTCCGTGTTGTCGACGTCGCTGGGGAACTGCTCCCTCCACTGGCGTATCAGCTTCTGGTCGCGCTCGGCGATGGCGATGCGGCACTGCGCCTGGCGGTGGCGGCGACGGTCCTCCTCGCTAACGAGGCGCGGCGCGGGCGCCAAGAACTCCGCCTCCTCCATCGACTCAACGTCCTGGATGTTGAGGTCGTGCCGCGGCCGCCGTAATCGCCACGCGGCCGCGTCGTAGGCGCGCGCAGCCATCTCCGGCGTGTTGAAGGTGCCAAGGGTGACGCGGAAGCCGCCGGCGCGAATCTCCGCGTAGAACGTCCCGTTCGGATGCGCTCGGATGCCGCGGAAGCCCGACGATCCGTGGCGGTTGGGTGCGCGCGCGCGAAGCGACGCGGCAAGTTTGCCACTCGGGATGCCGCGATAGCACGCGCGGGAAAAGTTTTCTTTTTCACCGGAGGGTGCGCGCGCGGCAAAAAACGGTTAAAACGCGATGGCGCGCCGTTTCGTGCCTCTGTTGAAGATGCTCTAAATTGTTCGTACCTGAGGCAGTTCCGATGTTACATGGTCTATGTCGAAGCCGTCCAATAAAAGGCAATAGGCGTGTTAAAAGGACAACATAAACCAAATAAACCAAAATGGTAAACTGACTACTGTCCCGGGATGAAGTTCTTCGGGCACTTTTAGGCTGACTTCTTTTGGGCTTCTACCCCAGTTTCTAGGTCCCAAACCGCTGAAGCCCAAAAGATCAGCCCAGCTTCTACCCAGCTTCCTCCCACCGTGAAGCCCAATTTCTTCACGTACCGAGAAACTCGTCCCGAGCAGTTTCCCGAGCTTCTCCCGTGAATCGACCCGGACGCATCCTTTCTCCTCTCCCGCACGGCGCACTCGTCCCCTTCCACACCATCCCCGAGCTAGGGTTCCCGCACTGGAGCCGCCGCCGCTCCAGAGCCGGTGACCCGCCGCCGTCAGCTCCGGCAGGGAAGGAGCGCCGCCGCCCCTCCTCCCCCACGCGCCCCTCCTGCGCCTTGCGTCGCCGGCTGTCCTCCGGTGTGGACGGCGCCCGCCCCTGCATCCAGCGCCAAGGAGCTCTCCGGTCCGGCCCGGCGGCGGACCGAGGACCTCTTCCTCCCTCCGCGTCGACCTTCCCCACCGGACCCAAAGGACGGCGCCGGCCTCCTGCATACGCATCAAGGAAGGCCCGGTCCCTGCATCCTCCCCAACTTCCTTGCCCTGCCCCAACGATTTCGACCTCGATTCGATCCATGTCGTCGTTACAGCCACCGGTAACTATCTCTCCTTCAACATTTTCTGGTATAATCAAAAAATTGCTGTGAGGATTTGCTAAAAAAACTTGTCTGTATAACAACATTAGAGGCAGATGTGCTATGCATTTTGTATATGTATCATAAATAGGAGTTTTATCTTCATGAAAACATCAACAGCAATGTCCAATAGTGGATACTATATACTTTATCACTTCTGATCTATGATATCTGTGAGGCTTTGGTATTAAAATTTGTGGATAATCAGCACATTAATGTTGTCATTCATCTAGATGGACAAGCCAAAACATGTGAAAGCAACTTGGGATGCTGTTGCTCACCGTGTTTTTCTTGATGTGTGCATCGAGGAAGTGAATGCAAATAATCGCCCTGTGCAAGTTTTGAATGCAATTGGTTACAAAAATTTAGTTGAAAATTTTAACAAGCGCACAAAGAGGAAGTATGATCGGAAGCAAATGAAAAATAGATGGGAAACTCTCAAAAAAGATTACACGGTTTGGAAGGGATTGATCCAACATGCGTCCGGTCTAGGAAGAGATCCAATCACTCACACCATTAATGCTAGTGATGATTGGTGGACACATGAATTTCTATTTGTACCAGTACATGTGAACCAATGTTGTTGATTTTATATTGTCATGAATTTGTACCAGTACAAGTGAACCAATGTTGTTGATTTTATATTATCATGAATTTGTACTAGTACATGTCAACCTATGTCATTTGAATTTCTATTTGTACCAGTACATGTGAACCATTGTTGTTCAGTTTATATTATCATGAATCTGTACCAGTACATGTGAATCTATGTAGCTGATTTGATTTATCGGCAATGATGATTCTGATGATGATATGGATATGTATTATCTTCTAGCGGCTTCTATTGCAGAAGAGTGTGAGAAGGCCCCCTATGCACCCAGAACATTGCCTTTGATGACAGGGATACAATATGTCGAACAGAGGATGAAGAATCCAAAGAAGTTCTACAAGTGTTTTAGAATGAGGAGGTCAGTTTTCACAATGCTACATGATACTCTTGTTGCTAACTATGGTCTGGAGTCAACTTCTCAGATGTCCAGCAAAGAATCACTAGCCCTGTTTCTATACATGTTGGGAGCTCCTGGGTCGAATAGTCAAGCTGCAGACCGGTTTGAGCGTAGTGTTTCTACTGTTAGCAAAAAAATTCATCATGTGCTAGATTGTGTAGACCGTATGGCGGGTGATTATATTACACCTAATGATCCTACTTTCACCCAAGTACATGATAAACTGAAACAACCAAGATTTTGGCCCCATTTCAAAGATGCCATTGGAGCGATAGATGGAACACATATTCTTGTCCAAGTTGCGGAGAAGTACAAAATAAAATACACTAACAGAAAAGGTTTTACAAGTCAGAATGTCCTTGCAATATGTGATTTTGACTTGAGGTTCACATTTGCTGTTCCCGGATGGCCCGGTTCTGTTCATGATACCCGTGTATGGACTGATGCTCGGCCTAGGTTCCACAATTATCCGCACCCTCCTCATGGTAATCCTTTTGCATATGTAGTTACTACTCACAAATATCATAGTTTAGTTCTTATATATTTTGTACTTGTAGGAAAATACTATCTTGTTGACTCTGGATACCCAAATAGAACTGGTTATCTTGCTCCTTTCAAAGAGCAGCGGTACCATGTTTCAGATTTTCAAGGTGCGCCTCCGCAGAACATGGAAGAGAAATTCAACCATCTTCATTCGTCTCTACGAAATGCCATTGAAAGAGCATTTGGCGTTCTAAAGTTGAAGTGGCGCATTCTACTTTCTATACCACATTACCACGACCCTCTGACACAAACAAAGATCATCTCTGCATGCATGTGTTTGCATAACTTCATCCGAGATAGCAAGTTGTACGATGACCATTTTGACAGGATGGAAAGAAGCTCATATATCTATGAGGATAGCGCGTCTTTTCCTGGTGGACATGCTTCTTCTTCATCTGATGGCGTAATGGGTGCTCTACGACAAATTATTGCTGAAAGTTTGGTTGCTTGAGTTGTTATTGTTGTTGTTTCGGATCCATTAAGAAATATATTTTATTTTGGCATGTACCAAATTATACTATGATACCATGTTTTTATTGGCGTCTGACTTCTCATAATTTTCTTGATTCAATTATACTTCGTTATGTACTAAAAAGTAAGGTATATATGATATCATCACTTATTTAAAGCACACAACAAATCTTGGGGCTTTATAGACATTTTACAACTTAATATAGAAATAAGCCATAATTCTAGAAGCCCAAAAGAATAGGAGGAGCTAGCTTCTAGGAGCTTCTACCCACCACAGTTTCTCCCCACCGAAACCCAGAAGCCGGCTTATGCATAAGCAGAAGCCCAAAAGAAGTCACCCTTATTACACCCGGGGGTATCTAAATGTTTAAACATTACATCCAGTCCGCATAGCTAATATGCACACATCGGTTCAACATCCACGATTCAAAAACATAAAAACAAAGCTCGATACAAAAAAAAATCATGATGCTGCACCGACTCCTAAGGTGACGCTGGTACAATCCTCATATTATGCTGTCATCCATGTTAAATAATAAAATTCCTCAGCATGTCCTCTAATTGTATAGACACCTTCGTAAAAAAATTGCAGTTCTCCATACGCTGAAAAGACAGCCATGAATGGAGAAAAGTATTGCACTTGTAAATAACCTGCATAAGATAAGATTTATTATATCATTAACCATATAATTATTTCTGCATAGTCATAACGACCAAATAACGGCAAGCGCTCCCACCCTAATAAGTATTTTAAACGTTTGATCCACCCC
Source organism: Lolium multiflorum (assembly GCA_030979885.1). NCBI lineage: Eukaryota > Viridiplantae > Streptophyta > Magnoliopsida > Poales > Poaceae > Lolium > Lolium multiflorum. The sequence continues at coordinate 219,928,880 of CM061747.1, forward strand.
ATTAAGCCAGTTACCGAAAATATTGGCAAAGCTACGTGGTGGGAAAAAGGTAAAACCTATTTGGATAATTGACCATATGGATCTTGCACAATGGCATTGAAAGAATAAGTGTTTATAGTCTCACTGTGATGAGAAATACACATTTCTAACTCCCCTGTCAATTGCGTTTAGCGAAGTTATCGTTATTAAGGATGACCCCTCGACAAACATATCATGCGAAAATCTTCATTTTCAATGGTACCTTCATATTCCAAATTTTCTTAATATTTCCTATCGGATGAAAAGGCCGAATCAACGCACTATACATTGAATCAACAAAGAATTTACCATTCTCATTTGGGTTCCAACGAAACTCATCTAACCCTTGCAACAATTGGACGAAACAAAAATGTTGTAGCAATGCATTCCAATTAGTTGCAAGCCGATGTTCAACAATGTCCCTTCTAAACATCACACTCGGTGGGGAAGATTCCATAAGCTTAGCTAAGGTTTCACCTTTGTGATGCACAATATTCTATAGAGTTGGATATTGTTCTCGGAGAGTGGCGTTTCTGATGTCTACGCACGGTTCTATTCTTGTAGATAGTGTTGGGCCTCCAAGTGCAGAGGTTTGTAGAACAGCAGCAAGTTTCCCTTAAGTGGATCACCCAAGGTTTATTGAATTCAGGGAGGTAGAGGTCAAATATATCCCTCTCAAGCAACCATGCAATTACGATATAAGAAGTCCCTTATGTCACCAACACACCCAATACACTTGTCAGGTGTATAGGTGCACTAGTTCGGCGAAGAGATAGTGAAATACAAGTAATATAGATGATTATGAGTGGTAATTGCAATCTGAAATAAAAATAACAGCAAGCAAACATGTATCAGAACTGGTTATAAAGGGTGTTTCAATGCTTGGAAACAAGGCATAGGGATCATACTTTCACTAGTGGACACTCTCAACAATGATATCATAATTGAATACATAAATATTATCTCTTCACTATGCTACTCTGAACCACTCTCTGGTTGGATAGCAAACACAAATTCACCGCGTAGGGCTGCATAAGCACTCCTTAAAGTTCGCGTTCTCAATCTATGGACGCCCCACACTATCACTTTGAGCATACAAAGATAGTAGTAACAAGACACCACAATTCATAAGTATTTCTGTAAATTAAGCTTAAGAGACACACACACGGTATGCACACCGTCACCTTCACACCGTGGGACAAGGTATCTCCGGAGATGACATAATAAAACCACTTGAGTATCATAATAGTTGAAGAATAACATCTACTTATTCAACTACTCCCTCCGGTTCATGGCTTAAGGCGTAAAAAAATCTGATTTTTCATCAAGGCTTAAGGCGCGCATGCAAAAAAAAAAACCTTCCAAAAATACCCCTTAGATGCGTAATTTTCGCCCTCTTTATTTGCGCTGCAGTTAAACCCGACATCTATTTTCCTTCGCCTTCTGCACGAAGAGCTTTGCACTTTCCCTGGACGCAGTTACCTATGCGGCCGCGAAATAATCCAGCCAATAGCCTAACCATTGCATGCAACTTAATTGCCTCTGCATGCGCGTGCATGCCTAAAAAACCAAGCGGTAATTAATGTGACGAAATAAAGCCAGTTGGTGATGCGCGTAAATTATGGCCACTGGAGAGATTTTGTAGGGGCAAATTTGATTAAAAGTACTGAGCTGCAATTTGCCTTAATAAACGAGCCAAGAAATACACGTCCTTTTCCGTGAGACGGAGGGAGTAGATTACAAAGCTCATGATCACATGAAGATCATACTATGGGAGAGAGAGAGAGATACCACATAGCTACCGGTAAAGCCCTCAGCCTCGGGGGAGAACTACTCCCTTCTCATCATAGGAGGCGGCAACATCGATGAAGATGGCGGTGGAGTCGATGGAGATGGCTCTGGAGGCAATTCCCCGCCCCGGCAGGGTGTCTGAACAGAGACTTCTGTCCCCCGAAACTTGTCTGCGACGGCGGCGAAGCTACGGAACTTTTCATGGATGGAGGCTTATTGATTTAGGGTTTTCGTGTCGGGAGACATCTTATAGGCGGAGGGCGAGGTCGGTGGGTGTCAGGGGCCCCACACCATGCCTTGGCGCGGCCAGGGCCACCTGGCCTCCTTCGTCGCCTCTGGACTCCGTCTTTGTTGTAAAATAGGAAGTTTGGCTTTTGTTTCGTCCAATTCCGAGAATATTTCCTATACAACTTTTCTGAAATACAAAACAACTTAAAATAGGGAACTAGTATTGTGGCATCTTGGCAATAGGTTAGTTCCAGAAAATGTATAAAAGTGCAACGAAGCGTAAACAAAACATATAGAAATTGGTGTAAAACAAGAATGGAGCATCAAAAAATATAGGTACGTTTACAACGTATCAGCATCCCCAAGCTTAGCTCCTGCTCGCTCTCGAGTATTTAGTGCTAACAAAAATAATTTTTGAGGTGACATGAAGCCAACACAATCTTGATAAGGTTATTGTAAAAGCATTGTGAGCTGAGATCAAAGGAATCTAAACATAGGCATGATAGATATAACTCAAACAATAGAACTTAGCAACTATGTTACAACATGAGAAGTAACTCAAACAAAGGATCATGGATAATTGTGCACTGAAAGCAACTGTTTGTTTTTTACATAGAGAAAACATAGCAAAGTGGTACTCAGCTTGTCCTTTATGAAGTAGCAAAACATAAATGCTAGGACACCTTTAAAGTTCAAAGGGTGACTAGATACAAGTAATTTGAGAACAAGAAATAGCATAATCATGAATCAATGAATAATAAATTTTGGGACTATGCACATTATACTCAGAATGACAACTATGCTCTCTTAATTGGTGCATAAAGTAAGAAAATGAAAACTCAACATAAAAGTAAGAAAGGCCCTGCAAAGGAAGCAAGATTACTCATGTGCTAGAGCTTTTTATTTTGAATACAATAGAGGTGTTGAAATTATATTTTGAGAGGTATGCATGTCTATGTCAACGAATGGCATCAAATGATCTATCATCCTTTCATGCTTAATGGCTTCAAGAGAGGCTCCCATAGAGAGAACAATAAAGTTCCTCTTCTCCTTTGTTTAAACAAGCTAAGTTCATGATTTCTCAAGTACATAGTGTTAGGAGATTTAGAATATTGGTTGAATTTATATTTTGTGGGTGGGCACCCACGCCCGCTCTTTTGCAAAATTAAGGACTAGCACATTGTGCATGCTAGTCAAGGTGTGAAGCCATAATAAACATGAAAAAGATTATAAAGCATTCAACACTTCCTCACGAGCTAAAACAAAACACATAACAGGTAATAATCTTTGAAGGTTTAAAAGGTAGCACACAAGCAATTCACCTTGGAGTGGCGGTAAAATACCACATATAGGTAGGTATGGTGGACACAATTGGAAAACTTTGATTTCTGGTAGTTGGATGCACGAGTAGAGCTCATACTCAGTACAGGTGAAGGCTAGCAAAAGACTGGGAGCGACCAACTAAGAGAGCAATAATGGCCATAATCATGCATAGCAACAAAACATTATTAATCAAAGCATAAAGTGATATTACAAGTCAAAAACTAAATGATCATAGAGGCTTTAGGTGACTGGTTCGTAGTCGTAACATGATGTAAACATGTGCGAAGTCAACCCAATAAAGCATTAAAGGAGAATACCACAATATTATGCTTTTTAGATGGAAACAACACATGATTCTTTCAATGGCACATCAAGCACTCTCAGTTATTTGAGACAAGTCATGCTACAACAATAACTACTAAGCATATGATAAAAATAACATCTAACATGACATGTTAAAGTCTATGCCACAATCTAGACAAGCTCACTTTTGCACCACTATAAGCATGAAACATTTTACTCGTCTCCAACACCAATCAACTTATTTGAAACATCACTCATAGATATTAATCAATAAAGACCAGAGAGCTAATCATACCTAATTAAAGAAACCTAACAATCTCTGAACAAAATAGGAGTGGAAAAACAAGAGCTAAACGTAGTACTAGCAAAAGAGAACACTCGCAGAACAATAAGAGTGAAAACTAGAGTGTTCTATGCAATGAAAACGGAGTGTGTCATCACTCCCGCACAAGAATGCTAGGATCCAACCATATGCTACAGCAAACAAAACAAAAGAAAACTAAAAAACAAAAATAAAGACGCTCCAAGAACAACATATAGCATATGAAAATAAAAAATTAAAAATATAGCGTCTAGAAATTAAGATGACCTGATACTTTGTTGATGAAGAAGGGGATGCCTTGGGCATCCCCAAGCTTTGACACTTGTACCTATTGGATATTTCTTGGGGTGATATGGGCATCCCCAAGCTTGAGATTTTTTTCCATTCTTCATTACATTACATCATTCTTCTCTCCCTACACTTGAAAACTTCCTTCATACAAAACTTCACACAATTTTCATTAGCGCATTAGTGCAATCAAAATAACTAATCCACTTGGTTCAATTCTAACATATATCAAACATCAACTAAAACATTAGCTACTGTAGCAACTTCTTCAAAAAGCTCTTTCTCTCAAAAGAACTCAAAAAGAAAGAGATTAAGAGGCAAATGCAAATAGTGTCAGAAATCTGTCAAAACAGAACAACATGTAAAGATTGATTTTTAGAAAATCCTCTATTGCTCAAATCGAAAAGTGCAAAACTAACGAAAGTTAGATAATAACCTGGAGCATATGGTCAAAAATGATGTTCTGGTTGGGAATACGAATTTTTTGGTGACAACACAGAATTTGTTTGACAGACAACTTCCCCAAATCTTACTTTCTTCCTATTAGAGGCTATTGTTGGCACAAAACCGAAATAAAAAGGATAAGGAAAGGTTATTACAAAGGTAACACCTTCCAAGACTCAAAAAAGGAAAAAATTACAGAAATAATAAATAGGTTATCTCCAAGAGTGCTTTTCTTTAACGCCTTTCAGCTAGGCGCGGTAGTTTGAGAAGATGCTCACATAAGAAATTTGAATTGAAGTAAAAGAGAGCATGAAGAAGCAAATATAAAACAAATTTAAGTCTAAACCACTTCCTATGAAAAATAATATTGTAAAGAAACATCTCATGGAAGCATAAAGCAACAAGCATAGGAAAGCAAAACAAGTGCAACTTTAAAATTTTCAACATAAAGAGGTAAAACTTAATATTGTTCAGATACATAAAACCATGTTTCCATCTATCATAATAACTTTCAGTAGCATCGTGAATAAAATTAACAATATAACTATTACATAAAACATTCTTATCATGAGCCACATGCATAAAATAATTATTACTCCCCACATAAGCATAGTCGTTCTTATTAATTGTACTGGGAGCAAATTGAACAAAATAGCTATCATTATTATTCTTACCGCCATAATCATCAAATATAGGAGGCATATTATAATCATAATTAATCTTCTCCTCAATAGTAGGTGGACTGAAAATATCATATTCATCATTGTAATCATCATATATTGGAGGTATAGTATCATCATAAGCAATAGAGTAGTTAGTATGTTCATTTGTAAACATATCATCATTGAAAGGAACATAGATAGTACTAATAGTAGCAATTATTAATATCATCATTTTCAGAATTGGTACCCCAGAGATTTTCAATATCAAAAGCAGTGTGTTTTTCCCAATCATGATCACTACTATAGGTAACAGGCATACGCTCATCATCAAGTTCAGACTCATCAACAAAAACTATAATATGAACAACATGTTTAGGGGAAAATACCGTTTCCTCTCTCTTTTTACTCCTTCTCCTCCTCCTCCTCCTCTTCTTCTTCTTCTTCTTCTTCTTCTTCTCTTTAGGAAGGAGAGGCTTGAAAGGAAGCTTCTCCACATACCCTGGTTTATTGTCAGAAACAATAGAAGAAAGTTTGGAGGATTCCTCCTTTTCATTAATAAGAACAAAACACATATTAGTCCTATCACATTTTGGCAAAGTTTCATCGTTTATAATATTTTGTATGTAAGTATTTGCGTGTCAATTATCAACACAATAAAGATGACATCCATGCATGACGCTATTCATATCAAAAGCACTCATATTTCTCAAAGAAGTTTTCCTCGATAACTCCTCATACCCCAAAAATAATGTAAGTTCATCATGCTGATTAGGAGTGATCATGTCATCATAATACAAACGTGCAGTACTCATTGGATTCGAAAGGCTATTATCATAGCCTGAGCATTGAAAATTGAAATGACCTACTTCATAGCAAAGTTCACAAACAAAAGGGTAGAGGGCACAAACTTTTTCACCAAGATCATTTAAAGCCTTGCCCCACATTCTAGTTTTTTCATTCCTGTGATGGATACAATATTATTCTTCGATTTGATTCTATTCACAAGGTCTAAGTGGTCCACAAAAATTAACATTCTTATAAGAAATAGTACTTTCAGAAGTTTGAACATATTTATTTCAATCATTAATAACAGTTTCATTTTTCATGCAAGTTTCTTTATAAGGTTTATGATACATGTCCCAATTTCCTTTAGGAACATTAATATAAGAAGCAAAGGCTCTACAGCAATCAATAATAATTTGAGGATCAATACCATATTTAGCACTAAGCTCTTGAAAATCAGCCGTTTCAGCGAAAGACTTAATGCAATCATACTCATACTTTATACCTGATTCTTTACCTTTGTCGTTATCCCTATCTTCGGTATTTCTTTGAATTGTTTCAAGAAGATCCCACTTAGCTTCAACTTCCTTACTTGTGAAAAATCACTCCAAACAGGCATCTAGATAGTCCTTGTCTTGTCCTGAAAGCCTTGCATAAAACTTATTAATAACAATATTACTGGGGAGCTCATGAATGAGACATTTTAGCATTAGTGATTTCAATCTCCCCCACGTTTGGGAAATACTTTCTCCATCACAAGGATGAAAATTATAAATATAATTCCTATCTATATGCACTTCATGAGCAGGATAAATTTAAAGTAAAAGAGAGATTCAAGCTCCTTCCACTCCAAATGATGAGGATGATCTAGTAGTTGATACCACTCCCTTGCTTTGTTCTTAAGTGACAATGGAAATATTTTTTTCATGGAATTTTCTCTTGATAAACCTGCAACCTTAAACAACTCACAAAGTTCTTTAAGTTTCAACAAGTGATCACTTGGATGGACTATTCCATCCCCTGCATAACGTTCATCCATGATCTTTTCAACAATTTTCATAGGTATTTTAAAAGGAATACTTTCAGTAGGTTGATTTAAAATATCACAAGCATCATTAGAATTATCACATATTGGAGATAAAGTACCATCAGAGCAAATTTTCTCCTCTATAGCTGGGGGACTAAAAAGATCATAAAAACTAGCTTCCCAAACTTAGACTTTTATAGTATTAGCTATAATGGTGTTCAAAGCATTCATACTAATAACATTGCTATTAGCATGCAAGTAAAGTTCCATAGGTTTTTTAATTTTCTTTTCAAACACCTCATGTCCTAACTTAAGATAAATATTATAAAGCTCTCTAATTTTGTTGTTGTTTTCCATTAAGCCTAACTAGTGAAAATAAAAACAAGAAACAAAAAGATATAATTGCAGAATCTAAAGGAAATAACTTCGAGCACTCACCATCAACTAGAAAAATTAGTAGCCAGAGGATGTGAGTACCTATTACCTTACCTCCCCGGCAACGGCGCCAGAAAAGTGCTTGATGTCTACGCACGCTTCTATTCTTGTGGTATTGGGCCTCAAGTGCAGAGGTTTGTACAACAGCAGAAGATTCCCTTAAGTGGATCACCCTAGGTTTATCGAACTCAGTGAGGTCAAAGATATCCTCTCAACAATGCAATTACGATACAAGAAGTCTCTTGTGTCCCCAACACACCCAATACACTTGTCGGATGTATAGGTGCATTAGTTCGGAAGAGATAGTGAAATACAAGTAATATGGATGATTATGAGTGATAATTGCAATCTGAAATAAAAATGGCATCAAGCAAACATGTAGCAGAACTGGTTGTAAACAGTGTTTCAATGCTTGGAAACAAGGCCTAGGGATCATACTTTCACTAGTGGACACTCTCAACAATGATATCATAATTAAATACATAAATATTATCTTTTCACTATGCTACTCTGAACCACTCTCCGGTTGGATAACAAACACAAATTCACCTCGTAGGGTTGCATAAGCACTCCTTAAAGTTCGCGTTCCCAATCTATGGACACCCCGTGCTATCACTTTGATCATACAAAGATAGTACTAACAAGACACCACAATTCATAAGTATTTCTGTAAATTAAGCTTAAGCGACACACACGGTATGCAAACCGTCACCTTCACACCGTGGGACAAGGTGTCTCAGGAGATCACATAATAAAACCACTTGAGTAACATAATAGTTGAAGAAGAATATCTACTTATTCAACTAGATTACAAAGCTCATGATCACATAAAGATCATACCATGGGAGAGAGAGATAGACCACATAGCTACCGGTAAAGCCCTCAGCCTCGGGGTAGAACTACTCCCTCCTCATCATAGGAGGCAGCAACAATGATGAAGATAGCGGTGGAGTCAATGGGAGCTGGCTCCCGGCAAAGTCCAGAGAGAGTTGTACCCCGAAACTTATCTCGGCGGAGCTACGGAAATTTTCATGGATGGAGCTTGCTTAGGGTTTTCGCACCGGGAGGCATTTTATAGGCGAGGTCGGTGGGTGCCAGGGGGCCCCACACCATGCCTTGGCGTGGCCCAGGCCCTGGCCGCGCCAAGGGAAGGTGAGGCCGCCTCCTGGCCCTCCTTCGTCTGCAATCTGGACTCCGTCTTTGTTATAGTAAAATAGGAACTTCGGCTTTTGTTTCGTCCAATGCCGAGAATATTTTTGGTAAAACTTTTCTAAAATACAAAACAACAGAAAAAAGGGAACTAGCACTATGGCATCTTGTCAAGGTTAGTTCCGGAAAATGTATAAAAGTTTAACAAAGTGTAAATAAAACATATAAAAATTGGTGTAAAAGAAGCATGGAGCATAAAAAATTATAGATACGTTTGCAACGTATCAGTTTCCTAGCCATTTGTCCTCCTAGAACCAGATCTTGGATTCATCCTTAATAGAGAAAGAACCAAATAGGAAAAAGTGTCTCTTCGTCGCCACAAAGCTAGCCCAAAAAGGTGAATCTACATGTTTCCAATAAACTTGAGAGATCACACTTGAGCCAACATATTTCAGATCGAAATAGCTGGCTTCAGGCCGAACGCAGATGCAGACACCACCTACGTCGTAGATGGCATCCCTCGAGTTGTTGTGACGAAGATAGAATCATAGAAGATGCATTTCCACAATCCCCAATGAGGGTGGATGCCGAGAAAGCATTCACAGAGTGTGATGAAAATGGAGATATGAAGGATGGAATTTGAGTCAGCTGGTACAGCTAAATCCCGTAAACAAAAAGAAGTCCCCGAAGGAACTCATGAACAGGCAGGGAGAGGCCGTGAAGGAGGAAATCAACAAAGATTGCCCGATATCCTTCGGGCGGACTGAGGGTCGCTTTGTGTCCGGGAATCCTCATCTTCCCATCATCAGTGAGCAGCCCCAACTTCTTCAGCTTCCGGTGCTCAGTTGGAGTGAACTTAGATATGTATCATCCAGGCACCTTCTTCTTATCCGCCCGCTCACCGGCGGCAGTGTTCTTGGCGCGCTTTGACCTAACCATGGCGGCGAAGGGAGAGCTAGAGCGCAAAGAGGGAGCAAAGAGCAGAGTGCATTGGCAATGGCGAGGAGATGGTTTTGTGCGGCAAAGCGAGAAGGGGAAAAGTGAGGACCAGGGACTACCTCTTAACCTGGAAGGCGAAGCGGATCAACCATTCAATGGAGACATCGTACACGTGGTGGAAGAGTAAATATATTTTTTAACTTGCACATGGAAGTAACGGAATTACTGCGCGCGTGCCAGGCATTTCGGAGGACGTGCGAACCCCACAAAGTGCAACGTGGGGGATGGGCAGCTATACTGGACCTACAAACAGTGGTGCATTGGCAGTCATAATCTAAGGAATCGACAGCACATTACCTTCGTCAGCACTGAAGTCAAAGGCAAGAAAATCTCCGAGTCAACAAGACAATATAAAATGTGCGACACGAATTTTGGAGCCTCTGTCCAGCTGCAAGCACCCGATCATAGGCTCGGGGGCTACTCTTATCGGGAGCATTGTTCATGCTCCCGATAAGATGTAAAATAGTGAAAAAGTATGGAGTCGATTAAAAGCAAGTTGAGCCTACACCCAAGTGCAAACACTCGGCTGTAGCCTCGGGGGCTACTCCCATCGGGAGCGCTGGTCGTGCACCCGATGAAAATTATTAATAAAGAAAGAGCAATACAACAAGCAAATATAGAAGACTCATAGAATTTCGACAGTGGATAGACATCTTCGATTTTTATAAACTCATCATGTACTCCCATCGGGAGCATTAATATCTTACTCAACAAAATATAGTAACCCAAAGAAATGAAGCATTTCATCAGCCGAACAAAGGCACTCAGCAATATATTCTCAGAACGCGTCCGCCGCCGTAAACTCTGAATGTCGTGACTTGTAAAATGGTCGCGAAGATAAGACCCCGAGATCCATCCTGTGTGGCGTGACATCGCACCCGAATGCGCTCTCCCACTTTATACACATCAACAGATGTGAAAAAAATCCCAACGGACGCGTTGGGTAACCCGATAACTTAGGTGGAATTCAGTTTTCGGTAAGTCCTAAAGCTGCACGTCCTGAATTACGCCAGTATCCCAGGTTCGAGTCCGGGGACTCGAACTTGAAGTAGGTTTATGTGGATTTGCCACAAGAACAATTAACTGGTACCTGATTCGTCAGATGAACCAGCCTCATTTACCAATATCCCTGCACAATATAGATGTCGAATAAAAATAGCGTCTTCAAGAACTCAAAATATTTACGAAGGAGGTGAAGGATGGAGATTTTACCCGATTCTACGACTTAAATAAAATCTCGGGGGCTACTGACATGGGTATGCTTAATGGGCATGTCACGTATGTACCCCCGGTTTATGTTTTCAAACATCTTAGGAGTTGAAGGCTTATGGACCCGAAGGTTTGGAGGCCCATGAAGCCAAAGATGTGCGACCCAAGAAAGTAGGGTCAATATAGGGAAACTTGTATCAATGTATGGAAAATCCTAGTGCGGGCCGATGTTTGTATACTTGTACGACACGAAAAGCCTCGGTTTCACCTCCTATATAAGGGCGAAGCTGAGGGCAAAGAAAGGATTGACCATTGTGAAACCTTAGCCACCGTTTTATTTCTAGTTAGGTGTCTTTGTTAGTCTGACCACCTTTGAGTTCTACTTGCCTTCTATTTTCACGAAACCCTAAGTCTACAATCTGTAGGCATTGACGAGTTGATACTTCATCACCAAGTAAACTCGAAGGTCCGGTGAGACGAAGATTCTACAAGTTGGTAAGGTCCTGATTGAGTTAATCACCACATCAGTCGCTTCCCTAGGATCGATATAAACCTATGTATTTTAGGGAAAAGCAACTATACTACATCTCGCATTCCGGATCGAAGGTATCAATATCCAAGATGGGAGTTTTCCCCTCCAACGGGAGATATGTTCTCTGGGTCCTCTCGAGTGATATGTTTGAAAGCATGGCCATGCTGATTCTGTTAATAACTAAGCGAGAAGTCGGACTAAGAATTAGTCTAGTGAATCACATATCATGAATCGAGAAGAGAGTTTAGATATTAAAGGGATGGAAACTCACCTGTAGCTTGATAAGGTATGGACTTGGATGAAAGTCACATTGGAAAGGCTCATCATTAAGACTTTGCGTCACTTGGGAACTGACACTTTTTGCGAGGATCCGCTGACAACTATCCATTTGAGAAAAAGTGTTTATTGAAGTTAGTGAGACTCGAAACCATGGAGAGATACTTGAGGAGTAACTCTAGTTGTGTCCAAGTGGTCATGAACCTGCTTTTTTTTGAGGGAAGGTCATGAACCTGCTGGGTCATACACTTAAAGAAAGGAGCCTACCTAGATTGGATCCATGTGGACATTGGGAAAGTGGCCCTAATAGGCCTAAAGAGTTGAGCCCATCCAAGAACACTATATATATAAGTGGGATGGATGGAAAGATCACCCAACCCTAATCGTCACTTTGGTCTCACTCCCATATCGAGAAACACATGATCTTGGATTGATGTTCCCAAGCTCCTCCTGTACGTGTGGATACTGTAGAGGCATTGCACATGTGACGCCGGAAACGAAGTTGTTTGTGGGATCCGCGGGATCTATCCGTTGGATCAGACTACACTACCCTAACACGCTATATCAAGTGCTGCATCTGCACGTCTAGTGATTATACTCGTGGCCTATCTTCTCGGCTTGATCTTAGGTTTCCGTGCAGGGACCAAGCTTTTGTTGCACGCGATGCATCTCTACATGGCCCAACATTGTAAAAGATAAGCCGACGATGAAAAGTATGCTCCAAAAAATGTAGAGTTCCAAGTGATAGAATCCCAAACACTCGTGGTCAAGTCGATTTCCTGAAGTGTCATCCATAGATCAAAAAACTGGCGCATATGATGAACCTCAACACCATAGGTAATATCTAGTTGTCTAATCCGGGTATCCTCATGCATAGCATCTCCAACAGACCAATTTTTTGTCCGCATGTATATGAAGAAAATGTCCGGGGAAATGTACCTACGACGACAGCCTATGAGCCACAAGGAGTGCTAAAATTCGAAAATATGTCCCTATTCCAAACACATATCGGAGTTTCCCAATAGAATAGATCCATACCAACGTCAATGCACGAGTTCCATAACCCCTAGCTTATCCAGTAGGTTCCACTCTAGCCATAGCCAACATAGCCTCAACATTTTCGCAACCGTTTCTAGAAAGAGCGCCGAGGCCACCAAGGGATTTCGGTCAACATATAATTTTCCAGTTCATCTTGCATTTCCCCTAGAAACTAAATTTGAGGCCCCTATAGGAAAGAACACTAGAATTTGTGAATGCCCTTGATAGTACCTGGAGGCACACCAAGGGGCGTGGTGCAAGGTGGAGAGTAATTACAACGAGGTGCTTTTCGGCGCAAATGGGAAGCTTGGCACCCATAACATGGAGGCCAAATGACTCACGAGATACAAAAATACGACGCGGTGGTTATACATGCCCACAAAAAACATTGATAGGTGCAGATACTAGTCACGACATCAATGCAACATTTTCAAAAATAACACAATACTTGTATGAAAAATGCTTCCTGAACCAGTTGTTACATACCATAACACATGTTTTTTCACCCTGAAGTTCACCTCCAAGTAATATGGACAACGTCTTCGGGAAAAGAGATGACAAGTGAATATTGATATCGTTGAATCTAGCCAACGAAGACATACCAATGAAAACATCAAGGATGCTCGGCACACAAGAACCAACATCACTTTACCCAACCAATGAACACCATATCATTATTAGTAAATGCGGCAATTCCTCATTCAGGCGTGATGAACAAATGAAGTGTTGTTTGTGCTTTGGATTGGCAAGGATATTGGGCAAGTGTGTCAGCACCGCACCACCTAGGATTGTGATGGAATTGAGCACAAAGGACATGTAGTATAGCTCTCAGCACCACACAATACCCTCACAACCACCAACCAGTGACACCACCTCGGCTTTCATGCCATCATGTCCATCAATCAGTACCACAATGTCGTCGCCAGCCACCGCAAGGCCTATGACCATGACATCTCCTCTACGGACGGAGAAAGTGCTTGAGTGCCATTCTCCACAACAGACATCCGGCCACTGAGGAGGTTGGAAGGAGAGCACGGTTAGGACTAGAGGAGAGGCGGAAGGGAAACAAGTAGGGTTGCGGAAGGTGGGAGGGCAGATGCTAGATTGGTGTAGCCCCGCCCATGAATATTGCTATATCGTTGATATATTTTGACACTTTGCAGTAAAATTGTTGCACGTTGCAATGTTAATTTAGCACCTTTGTTTGTTTTTCGTTTGTTTAGTGTGTAGGTACTGATCCTGTTCCCGGTATTCAGATTCGATCGGGCAGTTCTCTTTTGTTGTTTATCGTAGTTTAAGTTGTTAATGGAAGTGTACCTTGTCCCCATCTTGAGCCAAGTGGAGCACCGTAGGCAGATCTAATCTCAGCTCTTTGGTGTTAATTGGAAAAAAAAAAGATCCTCCCCATGTCTTGTTCAATTTTCTTTTCCTCCATAGCACCATCTAAAAGTTTTTCTTCGCCGTGGTATTTGACTGCTCCATCTAAAAAAAGGATTTGACTGCTCAGCCGTCCTGATCGGCGCGGCAGCGGCAGTAGCTGCCAGAGTGCTGCCGCGGCAGCCGTCCGGCCGGCAACGGCAGCGGCAGCGGCACCGACAGCGCCAGGCTGCAGTGCGCAGTGCGGAGGCCGAGCCAACCGCACGCAACGAATAGACCGACGTGCGACCCCGTCCGGCGCCACGATGAACCGCCCGTTAATCTCGTTTAGGAATAGGAAACACGCGTCGTCACCGGCCGGAATAGGAAGCAGCGACGAAGGAAGGAAGCGTCCAAATTCCACTGTCACCGCCGCCCTGTTTCACCGCGCCAGCCAGCCTATCTTTCCTTCTTCGCTTCACTCGGCGCGGTCGTGTTCGTGTGTACTGCGGTGGATCGGACGGACGGAGCTCCGAGCTCCGCCAAAAGAAGCCTTTTTTATTCATTCATCCGACGGTAAAGCAGGAGTCGACGGCGACGGAGGAGGCTACAAATAAAGAAAGCGGTCCGGGAGGTGCTCGTATCCTAGACCCGACGTGGTGAGCTGTTCTTCTCCCCCTCCCCTCTTCGTGGCCTGCTGCTCCTCCCTCTCGTCGACTCGACTCCAGGGGGCTATTAAGGCCGTCCAGCTGCCTCTTCTTCTTCCATGAGTGGGTAAAGCGGCGCCGAGGAGAAGGAGGAAGAGCGATTCGGTCTCCGTTGGCTAGTCCAAGAGGGTTCTTGGTCGTGCGGGCTGCTCTGTTCTTTGTCTGAGGTCGGCGGCTGGCAATGGCGCCGTCGTTTTGGGGCAGGGAGGCGCGGGCCGGCGGCGGGATGGGCAATGGGGGCGGCACGCCCGTGGTGGTGAAGATGGAGAACCCCAACTGGTCGATTTCGGAGGTGGAGCCCGAGATGGGGGACACCGGCTCCCCCGCGGGCCTCGCCGCCGGCAAGGCCGGGCGCGGCAAGAACGCGCGCCAGATCACGTGGGTGCTGCTCCTCAAGGCGCACCGCGCGGCGGGGCGGCTCACGGGGGCCGCCTCGGCCGCGCTCGCCGTCGCCGCCGCCGCGCGCAGGCGGGTGGCGGCGGGGCGGACGGACTCCGACGCCGCGCCCGGGGAGAGCACGGCGCTGCGCACGCGCTCCTACCTCTTCATCCGGGCCTTCCTCGTGCTCTCCGTGCTGCTGCTCGCCGTCGAGGTCGCCGCCTACGTCCAGGGCTGGCACCTCCAGATGCCGGAGATGCCGGCGGGGTTCACCGCCGAGGACGGCCTCGTCGCCATCGACGGGCTCTTCGCCGCCGCCTACGCCGGCTGGATGCGCGTCCGCCTCCAGTACCTCGCGCCGCCGCTGCAGTTCCTCACCAACTCCTGCGTCGTGCTCTTCCTGATCCAGAGCGTCGACCGCCTCGTCCTCTGCCTCGGCTGCCTCTGGATCAAGCTCAGGGGCATCAAGCCTGTGCCCATCGCCGCCGACAAGGACGACGTCGAGGGCGGCGCCGACGACTTCCCCATGGTTCTCGTGCAGATGCCCATGTGCAACGAGCGAGAGGTAAGGCTCCAACAATTTTGCTTCTTCCAGCTTGCGTGCGTGTCCATCGACAACAATTCGTGCGACGCGCTAGGATAGCCTAGATTCTAGGCAGAATTGGAGGATAGTGTTTGTCTGGATCTTTGACCCGTGTTCTGCAACCACAAACAACTCTGATGCTCTGCTAAGTGTTTAAGTTGATGTACTCTTAACCACTTAATGTGCATCTTATTAGTGCAACAACAACAACAAATTCGTGATCTGCCTTACAAAAGGCCGAATTCGGTTTGCTGTTGGGATTCATACTTCTTAAAGGCACACTTATTATTCCACATCTCGGTCTGGAACCTTGTCGTCATCAGTCAGCACATAATAATTGAGAAGCCATGTGATCCAGGGTCAAACTGTCAAACTATACCGTATACTTAATAATTTGGAGAGAAAGATACATTTCAACCACTACTACCACTACTACGCTTGATTTTGTGAAAGATTAGTACCAATTCAGTTAAATTCTTCCATCTTGTTGATCTCTGCAGGTCTACCAGCAATCCATTGGCGCAATTTGCAACCTGGACTGGCCAAGGTCAAACTTCTTGGTGCAGGTGTTGGACGATTCCGACGATGCTACCACTTCAGCGCTTATCAAGGAGGAGGTTGAGAAATGGCAGCGGGAGGGTGTGCACATAGTATACCGCCACCGGGTGATCCGCGATGGCTACAAGGCTGGGAACCTTAAATCAGCCATGAACTGCAGTTATGTGAAAGACTATGAATATGTTGTCATCTTTGACGCCGATTTCCAGCCACAAGCCGATTTCCTGAAGCGAGCCATGCCCCATTTCAAGGTTTGACTCGACTGAGCAATTTTATTACTGCTGTCATTGCATTGCTACTTCTCATTTACTTGATGATTAGTCCATTCAGTTTTCTGACAAATTCATTGTGCAACTTTCAGGGGAAGGAAGATGTTGGGTTGGTTCAGGCAAGATGGTCTTTCGTTAACAATGATGAGAACTTGTTGACTAGACTACAGAACATAAATCTGTGCTTCCACTTTGAGGTCGAGCAGCAAGTGAATGGAACATTCCTCAACTTCTTTGGGTTCAATGGGACTGCGGGAGTGTGGAGAATCAAGGCACTTGAGGATTCCGGTGGGTGGATGGAGAGGACAACAGTGGAGGACATGGACATTGCTGTCCGAGCACATCTCAAGGGATGGAAGTTCCTCTACCTGAATGATGTTGAGGTACTGCACAAATTTCCCCGTGTCTTATGCACAAATTTGCCTTGCTGGAGTCATAATTTAACTTTCGTAATTTTCCTTTCAGTGTCAATGTGAGTTACCAGAATCATATGAAGCATACAGAAAGCAGCAGCACCGATGGCATTCAGGTCCTATGCAATTGTTTAGACTCTGCTTTGTGGACATCATCAAATCTAAGGTATGAGTCTTTCCCCGTTGACAGTGTGAAAGATAGTAATTGTCCAGACATGCCAAGTACAATGTTTTCTTATATGATTCTTTGGAAAAATCCAGTTAATTTATATTTTTCATCTTATATACAAGCAGTCACCATGAAAAGATATTTCCATTTCAGTTGATTATAATCATTGAAATCACCTAAACTGTGGTGTCCGGTGTGGTCATGTTTGGATGATTGGTCTAATGGGGCTGCTTATCCTCTGCTGCAGATTGGATTCTGGAAGAAGTGCAACCTCATATTTCTATTTTTCCTCCTCCGCAAGCTCATCTTGCCCTTCTATTCTTTCACACTTTTCTGTGTCATCCTTCCCATGACAATGTTTGTTCCTGAAGCTGAGCTTCCTGCATGGGTTGTATGCTACATTCCAGTAACGATGTCCATCCTGAGCATCCTCCCAGCCCCAAAATCTTTCCCATTCATCGTTCCGTACCTTCTCTTTGAGAACACGATGTCCGTGACCAAGTTCAATGCTATGGTTTCTGGCTTGTTCCAGCTTGGCAGTGCCTACGAGTGGGTCGTCACCAAGAAATCAGGCCGTTCCTCCGAGGGTGATCTCGTCGCCCTTGTCGAAAAACACTCTGCGCCACAAAGAGTAGGGTCCGCGCCCAATCTGGATGCCCTAGCGAAGGAGGAATCACTTCCCAAAAAGGATACCAAGAAGAAGCAGAAGCACAACAGGATCTACAGGAAGGAACTGGCGCTCTCGTTCCTCCTGCTGACAGCAGCTGCTCGCAGCGTGCTCTCTGCCCAGGGCGTCCATTTCTACTTCCTGCTGTTCCAAGGGATCTCGTTCTTGGTCATGGGCCTCGACCTGATCGGCGAGCAAGTGGAGTGATAATGGTACCAAAACGAAGAGTATAATGCTGTTATTTTTCGTCTGAAGATACTTCGCAAGCATCAAGGAGCCCTTTGTAAAGGGAGGCAACCGTTTGATGCTTACAGGAGGAACTCTGAACTGATCCCTGCCCCTCTGGGGGTCGAGACTATTCATGAGATACAACAACTGAGCTGTGGAGATGTAGATAGATATAGGCTGGATCAAAAACCTGTGAGATGCTTTTATTCTTTCAGGTCTCAAATTCTTTTGTAAGAAAAAAAATCTTTGGTGTCTAGATGATGGGTCCTCTTCCTTCTTGACAGACTTTACCTTCAAATGAAGATAATACTTGTTTTCACTGTGTACTTTTGCCACCATTAATTAATCATCGAGATACATGTTCATCCTTGTTTTTCTTCTGCTTATGAATGACTACTACTATATGAAAAATTGTGAAAGAAAGGGAAGACCTATTTGATTGGTAAGCTTCACAAATGGAGGCTCTTGAATGGGACCTTGGTTCTCCATGCTGTCATGTGCACTGGCAGGGGCCATGTTGTTTTGGTTTGTTTGATCCCTGTCCCTATCGGTGAGAAGGACATCTACTCCCTGGTTTGTCCCTTGTCCTGGAAGCAGTCCATGTGGAGGCTAATAGGAACTCACAGTACTAAGCTTTCCTGGACTGTTGCCTGATGTTGCATGTTCACCTTATCTTCCATTTGGCGATCTGATACCAGAAACTAATAGTCAGTTAGTTGCCATGTGAAAAATTGAAGGAGAGAGCATCTGATGTTGTTTTCTGGAACGATACTCTGAGCTCTGACTGAACTCTCGGTTGGAGCTGTGAGCCAGTGACCTGGGCAGAGTTGAGAAGAAAAGTTACATCCACATCCAGCTGTGGCATGCGTTCTAGTATGCCATGTTTGTTGTACGCACGTTTTAGCTTATTGATCAGTAGAAAATACAGGAGTCTATGTCTAGTTGCCAAAATGTTGACTTCACGAACATGGGCAGATCCAATATTCTAACCCCCAATTTTCTTAATATATATTAAGATTACGCGTGGATGTCTCGGCAAGTATTTTTGCAATATAGTTTTTTTTTTGAAACGAAGGTAAAAACTTTGCCTTGATCTATTAATTAAGAAAAATGTTATGACAAGATTGTCCGGACATAAAACAAAGTATTACAAGGTACTACTCTCGCAGCATCGAATCACCCAACCGCTTAGCACCCGAGGCCGCGGTCACCCACAAGCGGGCTTCCTTCTTAATTTTTTTTTTCTAGAACAATGACATGCGAGGCAAACTTGTTGCGAAAGACTCTTGCGTTGCGCTCACTCCAAATTTCCTAAGAGAAGAACAATGCGAGTGAGGCAATGGCCTTCCGGCATGGGATGGCACTGGTAGTCAAAGACTTCCACCAAAGCTCGGAACAATGCGAGTGAGGCAATGGCCTTCCGGCATGGGATGGCACTGGTAGTCAAAGACTTCCACCAAAGCTCGGTTGACATACCCGCCCAATGCGAAGGATGCAAATCCTCGATGCCAAGCCAAACTTTTAAGCCTTTCCAAAGCCGGATGGAGAAACATCAATAGACGAAGAGATGACATGCCGATTCCGTGGTTTGCTTGCAAAGATGACAAAGACCACAATTTGGCCACCCTCGAATTTGCAAACGCTCCGTCGTACACACCCTATTTTGTAGAAGAAGCCAAGCAAAGAGCTTTTCCTTAGGAGTTGCCTAAGCTTACCACACCGTCTTATGCATGATCGAAAATGTAGAACCAAGATATTGCACGTCGTAAGCCGACTTGGCTGAGTATTGCCACCAAAGCTCGATTAACATACCCGCCCAATGCCAAGGTTGCAAATCCTCGATGCCAAGCCAAACTTTTAAGCCTTGCCAAAGCCAGATGGAGAAACATCAATGGACGAAGAGATGACAAGCCGATTCCATGGTTTGCTTGCAAAGATGACGAAGGCCACAATTTGGCCATCCTCGCTTTTGCAAACCCTCCGTCGTCCACACCCTATTTTGTAAAAGAAGCCAAGCAAAGAGCTTTTCCTTAGGAGTTGCTCAAGATTTCCACACCGTCTTATGCATGATCGAAAATGTCGAACCAAGATATTGCACGTCGTAAGCCGACTTGGCCGAGTATTGCCTGTTCGCCGTAATGTTCCATATTATATCATCCTCCATATCTTCAAGAAGGTGGATCTCTTGAAGGCAATCCGAAAGAATATCAAATTGCCTGAGCTGCTCCACGGTGAAATTCGCATCAATACTGATTTTCCTAATCCAACCATTTCCCTTCGTGGCTTGGTTAACTTTCCATGTTTTCCTCTTTAAGACGGCAAAAATAAGAGGAATAATATTAATAGCATTTCCCCCGCCAAGCCAAGGGGCGTCCCAAAAAGAGGTATTGCAACCATTGTTGATGGTGATAGTGGTGACCGCATAAAAGATGTCCATGTCTTCTTTGGTACAACGATGGCCCGAACCCGCCCAAATTTTCGTGGGATCTTTCCATTGAAGCTATGGCCAACGAAGCCAAAGTGCCGTCGCGAACTTGTTCAACTGCATCACCCCAAGGCCTCCAATTTTATTTTGACAATATATTCATTTGCTGAGTTTTTTGAACATGTTCTAGACTTCTAGTGACCAAAATCCTGTTTGTTTGTAACGGCATCTTCCTCCAAGACAGGCGGCGCCTTTTTATGGGAGAGCAGTATTTGGCACGTATTTCCTGGGCTGGCCAACACTCCGGCTTTTGGAGCCATTTTTGGGTCGTGAACACACGCATGGTATGACACGGTTGAGATGCTGGCACCTGGCTCCAATCCAGACTAGGATAAATACCCTGTCTGTCGCTCTCGAGATTCAGCAAATCATCGATCCAGCGCGCTCTCGGTCATTTCGCGCTTCGCCTCTTCACCTATCCGTATCATCGTCTGAGAACTGCTTCCATCGTGCAGCCATGCTAGTCATCTTCTCTTGATAACAGCTTCCACCGATCCATCTTTCCTCCGACCCCCAATCCATTCTAGCCAAGACAAAAAAGAAATTCTCGCTCGTTCCTGGTATGCCAATATGAGAGCGAGTGTACTCCGTACATGATAGATGACTGTACTAGGCGGGCACAGAGAGATCACTAGAGCAGTGGACGGATGATGTATAGGGAAAATCGCAGATGTGGCCAGGTCGGCTGAAGAAACATCATGGCTACACAAAAAAGAGAGAGCATGTAGCTAATTTGGTTATCCAGTCTTTCCTGGTGCCTCTCCTGCCTACACATAGTATCAAACTAAAATCCCTAATGTGCACAGACCAAAGGAATAATACACGAAATATATGATCGAACAATTCTAATTTAGAAGTACGATTGCGAATAAGATTTTCATCCGTGGCTTCCATAAGGCTGGCTACTTATAGAAGACTAGGTGGTAGGTGGTGACCTGAAGTCATTGGTTCACTATTACTTGAATGACTAACATTTCCTTAGTTACGAGCTTGGTAGTCGGGTAGGTCTGAGATGTAGAAATTCTAGAGTAGACTGGTTTGACGAAAAACAATACTCGACGCCATGTGGCGTGCTCTTTATATATGGGGCCAATACAATCAGGTCACAACTCACAAGACAGGTCCGGTTAGAATCAGGTTATATCAAATATATAAAGGACGACTGCCTAATATACATGATACACATTCTATCCGCCCCTCAATCTCAGCTATGGAACGCATGTTGAGATTGCACTTGCACTCACCGAATAAAGGCAGTGACAATAGTTTTGTGAAGATATCACCAAAGTGATCCTTTGATGACACAAACCGGGCAACACGCTCACGCACAAGATAAAAATCTACCTCGATATGCTTTGTGAGTGCATGGAAGAGATGATTCGAAGAAAAGATAGGTTGCCAAAATATTACCACGCCATTAGACTGGTGGAGAATCTTGTAGCATTGTCAACCGTCTTATAATTAGACTCTATATTTCACCACGGTACAATAGCATGTTTTCGAGCACTCCACTCAACCAAGTATTTTCCATGAAATAGAGCATAACACCCCGTGGATCGCATGTCCTCCACATCACCATTCCGAATTTTGGGTAAACAGGACCACCCCCACGAGTGAATTGTCAAAAAGAACCGCCTATGAATGAAATTGACAAAAAAGACCACCTGCGTCGTGGCGGCAAGCTCCTCCAAGCGACACGTGGCACCTGCCGCCACAACCTGTGGCGGCATGTACTGTTCACGCACCGACAAGTGCCACGTGTCACTTGGCGAGCTTGCCGCCACGGCGCAGGTGGTACTTTTTATCAATTTCACTCGAAGGTGGTCCTTTTTGACAATTCACTCGTGGAGGTGGTCACTTTTGCCAAAAATTCCACCATCCCAATCAACATCAGAGTATGCTGAGAGTATACCTGAAGAGGAAGTGCGAAGCAACAAGCCATGCACGCATGTGTGATGAATATACCGAAGAATCCACTTTACAACAGTCCAATGATCTTCAGTAGGAGAAGGAAGAAACTTGCACACATGATTGATCGAAAAGCCAATATCAGGACTGGTAAGAGTAAGATACTGCAAATATCCCACAACACTACGATATGTAGTGGCCTCATCATCACCAAGGACAGCACTGTGAGTCATAGAAGACATATGAGTGTGTTCAGGATTAACACTTCAGCATCCCAACATACCGCAGAAGATCAACAACATACTTATGTTGAATAATGGAAAGTCCCCACGAACTAATGCCAAGGAAATAATGTAGAGGACACGAGTTATTAACTACAAAGTCCCCACGAACTGAGAACAATAATAATATCATCATAGACCAACAAATAAAATGGTAACATCAGGACGCTGAACTATGAATAATGATGTGTCACCTGTGGATGCCAGAAAACCATGTTGGCAAAGCACAAAAGCAAGTCGAGCATGCGAACCCCGGCCAGGCCCCTGTTTGAGACCATATATTTCCTTAATGATATGACATTAGTGATGAGGTTGATCAGGATCGCCAAACCCTGGAGATTGTCTCATAAGCACATTTTCCTCCAAAACTCCATTGCAAAAAGTAATTTGGATATCAAGATGACGAGATGACGAAGATACCAACCACACAAGTGACATCCAATGACAAAAGAATACGGATAGTGGTTGGTTTGACAATAGGACTGAAACCTCATAGTCCAATCGATCCATAGAGCTGCTTAAACCCCTTAGAAGCAAGACAGCCTTGTATCTTTCAATAGTGCCATTTGCATGACGTAATTTTGAATATTTATTTGGAGTCGATAGCATTAATACCAAAACAAGGGGCAACAAGACGACACCTATCATTCTTCATGAAGGCATTGAGCTCCTGTTCCATTGCGGCACACCAGTGTGAATTATCAAGCGTGGCATGAAAATGTCTATGTTCAAAATTTGGATCAGCGACACACTGCGCCACCCATGTAGCCATCCAAGCAACAGCGCGATCAATGCGCTATTTTGGGTAAACACACACCACCCAGAGTGCTAATGACCGACCGTGGAGAACTCTGAGGCAACTTTCTCGACATATTCGCGCGCGCAAGGGATGCCGCATGGCGGGGACTTTCCCTGCGTTAGCCGCCAAACATGACACGCACCCGTTGGCGAGATGCAGCTTCTCATCCACAAAGGCAGCTGCACGCTTGCCTTGATCGATCTCCATGCCAGGAACCCGTCACTGCCCGTGCTCACCACACAAAACCGGTGCCCTGCCGCCAGTGGCGAAGGACGGATAAAAATTGAGGTCGGGCGAAATTTTAAATGTAAAAAAAAATGACGCAAAAGAATAAACTTTCTCAACACATTAGTAGTTTATATGACGGTAAGAATAGTCACTCAGTACTATAGTAATAGCAACATGTTCAAATATAAGAATAGCCTACA
Source organism: Lolium multiflorum (assembly GCA_030979885.1). Lineage (NCBI taxonomy): Eukaryota > Viridiplantae > Streptophyta > Magnoliopsida > Poales > Poaceae > Lolium > Lolium multiflorum. The sequence continues at coordinate 219,952,936 of CM061747.1, forward strand.
ACGTACCGATAATAAAGCTTTAATGCCATCTAGAAGTTCCAGGCAATGTCAAAGCTCTACCTTCCTTTTGAAAATCCTTTTTAATTTCACCAAGATTAAGACTTTTGAATATCGCTCGCTCGATGTAGCACACCATCAAATCACAACAATGGGCATAAAATATCTCTTCAAATCTGCAATTAAAAACATAAAATACATTAGTAGTTTTCCCATGTTACCGATCTCACAATTCACAAATTTAAAGTTTATTCAATTGACAAGAACATCTACAATTGTACCTCCCTTTTACCTGCAACATTCTTCCCTTTCCTGTCCATCTTAGTTCTTCTCGAACCTTGACCACAAAATCACAGCAAAAAACTATACGAACTTCGAACACTATACGCACTTCGAACTGCGAAATCCCATAGATAACCTTGACCAGCGCCGGCCGCCGGGTGATTTGCAGCCTACAGAACAGGGCTAGGACGTGTCGGCGGGTAAAGTCGGAGGAATTGGCTTGGGAAGAAGCCGCCAGGATAGGGCATCAGAGGGCGCAATGAAAAGATGACAAGGACGGTGGCCGAAAGGTCGTAATCCCGTCGGCCGTCGCGGCGTTGCTTACTTGACCCGATCGCGTCGAAGATGAAAGGCAAGCGCAGGCGGCTGCGGCTCGTTTCCCACGAAGAGTGCGGGCGGTTTTCCTAACGCACGCGATCAGGACGGTAGGCGATCCTAGACCCTGGGCGATCGCGTATATGTACGCTCGCTCCCTTGCACGTCCGGCCGATCGCAATATATGGGCAGCCCAGCTAGGTAACAGCCCAGTTCGGTCCATTTGGCCCAATTCTTCTTTTCCCTTCTCGTTTTTCTTCAGGAACCGATGTAACTTGTACAAAACTGATTGTATGTCTATAGATGCATATATATATGCAATTTTTTGCAAAAAATAAAGGTAGGGCAGCTGCCATACCTTGCCCAAAGGGGAGCTCCGCCCCTGCCTGCCGCGGTGCCGCCAGACTCACACGTCAGAGAATGCTCGACGTCGCTGGCTTTAAGTACTAAAAGGACTTTAACACTGGTGGAAAAATGGCCTTCGGTCGCGGTGCGCAACTGCCATTAGTCGCGGTTGCGCAACCGCGACCTATTATTCGCGACTAAAGGTCCCCCCTTTAGTCGCGGTTCCTTACGAACCGCGACTAAAGGCCCGTCCACGTGGGCGCAGGCGCGCAGGGCGGAGGACCTTTAGTCGCGGTTCTCGCCAACCGCGACTAAAGGCCTTAGGGTTTTAGCCCCCCGTAACCTGGTTCCCCTAACCTGGTTACTTTTTAAGTTGTATTGTTTTATTTCCCCTAACCGCGACTAAAGGTCCCTTTGTCCCGTTGTGCAACCAAAGGCCTTTTTTTTCGCGGTTCAGGAAATGACCTTTAGTCGCGGTTTTTTAAAAATTCTTTTCTTTTTCAAAATGTTAAAAATACATATAATTCATTTCTAATTGTGAAAAATACATATAATATATCAAAAAATTCAGAAAAATAAAACTAATTCAATTCAAAATCTTAAAAATACAAATTATATATCAAAAAAATTAGAAAAATAAAACAAATTCATTTCAATATGTTAAAAATACAAATTATATATCAAAAAAATCAGAAAAATAAAACTAATTCATTTCAATATGTTAAAAATATAAATTATATATCAAAAAATTCAGAAAAATAAAACCAATTCAATTCAAAATGTTAAAAATACAAATAATATATCAAAAAATTCATAAAAATAAAACTAATTCATTTCAAACACATCACGGGCATTTCTCTTCTTCCCGCCATTTCTTCTGTCTTCCGCCTCTTTCTTCCCGCCAATTTCTTCCCGCCTCTTTCTTCCCGCCTCTTTCTTCCCGCCAATTTCTTCCCGCCTCTTTCTTCCCCTCTTTCTTCCCGCCAATTTCTTCCCGCCACTCTTTCTTCCCGCCTCTTTCTTCCCGCCATTTCTCACTACATATATGTTGCCCGGCTTGGCCAGCATTATCACATCTCTCCAATCTCTCATCACTCTCTCATGGCTTCCACCGCACCCACTCTAACCTACCAGCAGGTGGAGGAGCTTTGCGCCTCGAACTACCCTTGCCCACCGGGCTACCGCGTCCCCGCCGGCTGGAGCCTAAGCGCCGGCGGCGTGCCGGTCCCTCCCCTCGGGTACTGCGCGCCGGCAGCCATCACGAACCACTACTACCTCGACCTCACGCCGGAGCAGCGGATGAATCCCCGCTGGCATCCCGATAACCAGCATACTTGGGACGCCTTCTTCATCAATCGGCGTGAGAGGGCGCTCGCCAGGTATGAGGAGGACGGTCTGCCTCCTGGGAACTTCCACGAGGCCGGCCGTCGGCTATGGTGGTACGGCCGGACTCTGCAGAGCGTCATGGACTACATCACGGCCGGCGATATCCCCCGCCTGCGCTACCCTCAGTTCGAGCCACGAGCGCCGCCCGACGACAGCGACGACAGCAGCGACGACGACGGCGGTAACTTAGAAGGCGACGACTACCAGTACAACGGCGGCGACTATGAAGACTACGAGTATGCATATTATACGCCTAGGCAGGAGTATGACTAAATCACTCCAAATTTCATGTATCATCAGTGCTATCTCTCGAATCAATCGAATCATTCGAAAATGGACACCAAACACATCACGGGTAATATAAGTCACATGATTCATTCAACAAAGTTTGATACAATAATAAATTATTACACATCATTTCTTCCCTTGTGTCCCTGCTTGCTTACGATTGTGCCGTATCCATGGAGCATCCTCATCATTTAACTTAATGCTTGGGTTGGTGTTCACTTTGAAGGGCGGAATTTCAGCAAACATATTATAATCTTCTGACATGTCTGTCTTGTCCTCCACTCCCACGATGTTTCTTTTCCCTGAAAGAACAATGTGGCGCTTTGGATCATCGCATGATGTACTGATCGTTTTCTTATCTTTCCGTTTCCTCGGTTTGCTACTCATGTCCTTCACATAGAAAACCTGAGCGACATCTTTCGCTAGGACGAATGGTTCGTCAAGGTAACCAAGATTGTTGAAATCCACCATTGTCATTCCGTATTGCTGGTCCACCGTTACCCCACCTCCTGTTAGCTTGAACCATTTGCACCGGAACAAAGGGACCCTAAAGGAGGGTCCATAGTCAAGTTCCCATATCTCCTCTATGTAACCATAATATGTGACCTTTTGCCCATTCTCGGTTGCTGCATCAAAGCGGACACCACTGTTTTGGTTGGTGCTCTTTTTATCTTGGGCGATCGTGTAAAATGTATTCCCATTTATCTCGTACCCTTGGAAAGTCGTTATAGTCGAAGATGGTGTCTTGGCCAACATGTACAGCTGATCTACAACCTTATTGTCACTCATTAAATGTTTTCTCAACCAACTGCCGAAAGTCTCCATGTGGGCCTTCCTAATCCAGGATTCAGGCTTCCCCGGGTTGTCCGAGCGTAAAATATTCTTGTGTTTCTCAAAGTACGGAGCCACCAAGCTGGAATTGGTCAGAACTGTGTGGTGTGCTTCAGTCAGAGAATGGCCGTCCATACATATCGTTGATTTCCTTCCGATCGTGCCTTTTCCACTTAGTCTCCCCTCGTGCCGCGATTGAGGAAGACCAATCGGCTTAAGGTCAGGAACAAAGTCAACACAAAACTCAATTACCTCCTCATTTCCATAGCCCTTGGCGATGCTTCCTTCTGGCCTAGCACGGTTACGAACATATTTCTTTAATACTCCCATGAACCTCTCGAAGGGGAACATATTGTGTAGAAATACAGGACCGAGAATGGAAATCTCATCGACTAGGTGAACCAGGAGGTGCGTCATAATATTGAAGAAGGATGGCGGGAACACCAACTCGAAACTGACAAGACATTGGACCACATCGTTCTGTAACCGTGGTAGAACTTCTGGATTGATTACCTTCTGAGAGATTGCATTGAGGAATGCACATAGCTTCACAATGGCTACTCGAACATTTTCCGGCAGGAGCCCCCTCAAAGCAATCGGAAGCAATTGCGTCATAATCACGTGGCAGTCGTGAGACTTCAGGTTTTGAAACTTTTTCTCCGCCATGTTTATTATTCCCTTTATATTGGACGAGAATCCTGACGGGACCTTCATACTGCTCAGGCATTCAAAAAAGATGACCTTCTCTTCTTTGGTCGAGCGTAGCTGGCACGACCTTGAAACCGTTCCGGATACAGGTCATCAGGGTCTTTCAAACTTTGCTGGTCCTGTCGTGCTTCCTTTGTATCATTTGACTTCCCATACACGCCCAAGAAGCTTAGGATGTTCACGCAAATATTCTTCGTAACGTGCATCACGTCGATTGCAGAGCGGACTTCTAGGACTTTCCAATATTCTAGCTCCCAGAATATAGATTTCTTCTTCCACATGGCTACGTGCCCGTCAGCTCCCTTCGGAACTGATTGTCCGCCAGGACCCTTTCCAAAGATGACTTTCAAATCCTTTACCATATCAAATACCTCAGCACCAGTGCGTTCCGCAGGCTTCGGCCGGTGATCTGCCTTGCCGTTGTAATGCTTGCCGCGCTTTCTTACGTTATGATTTTTGGGAAGAAATCGACGATGCCCAAGGTACACGTTCTTCTTACAATTTGGCAAATGTACACTTTGAGTCTCATGTAAGCAGTGCGTGCATGCATTGTATCCCTTATTTGACAGTCCCGAAAGGTTACTAAGAGCAGGCCAATCGTTGATGGTTATGAAAAGCAACGCTCGTAGGTCAAATTCCTCTTCTTTGTGCTCATCCCACACACGGACACCAGGTCTGCCCCACAGCTGTAAAAGCTCATCAACTAATGGCCTTAGGTACACATCGATGTCGTTGCCGGGTTGCTTCGGACCTTGGATGAGCACTGGCATCATAATGAACTTCCGCTTCATGCACAACCAAGGAGGAAGGTTGTAGATGCATAGAGTCACGGGCCAGGTGCTATGGCTGGAGCTCTGCTCGCCAAAAGGATTCATGCCATCCGTACTTAGACCAAATCTTATGTTCCTTGCGTCAGCTGCAAAATCTTTGAACTCTCTGTCGATCTTTCTCCATTGCGTTCCATCTGCGGGGTGTCTCAACTCCCCGTCCGACTTACGGTCCTCTTTGTGCCATCGCAACAACTTGGCATGCTCTTTGTTCCTGAACAGACGTTTCAACCGTGGTATTATAGGAGCATACCACATCACCTTGGCGGGAACCTTCTTCCTGGGTTTCTGGCCCTCGACATCGTCACCAGGGTCATCGCCTCTGATCTTATAACGCAATGCAGTGCATACCGGGCATTCATTCAAATTCTCGTATTCACCGCGGTAGAGGATGCAGTCGTTGATGCATGCATGTATCTTCAGAACCTCTAAACCTAGAGGGCAGACAACCTTCTTTGCTTCGTACGTACTGGCGGGCAACTCGTTATTCTTTGGAAACATATTCTTCAACATTTTCAGCAAGTCTTCAAATGCCGAGTCAGCTACACCTGCCTGTGCCTTCCATTTCAGCAAATCCAGTGTGCAGCCCAGCTTTTTCAGACCATCATCGCATCCGGGGTACAGCGCCTTCCTGTGATCCTCTAACATGCGATCCAAATTCTCCCTCTCTTTTTCAGTTTCGCAGCGACTCCGTGCATCAGCAATGGTCCGACCAAGATCATCAACGGGATCATCACGTGCCTCTTCTTCACCTTCCCCTTCACCTTCCCCTTCACCTTCAGCATCCTCCATGAAAGTATCACCGAAATGAGCAAGATAGCTTTCATCGATGAAATCATCCCCTTCTTCATCTTCTTCCATTATAACCCCTCTTTCTCCATGCTTGGTCCAACAATTATAGCTTGGCATGAAACCGTGCCGAAGCAGGTGCAGCTGAACATCTCTTGAGGAAGAGTAACCCTTCTGATTCTTACATTTAACACATGGACAGATAACAAAACCCCCCTGCTTGTTCGCATTAGCCACTACGAGGAAATCATTCAAACCCGTACTGAACTCGCCGGAGAGTCGGTTACCGTACATCCATTGTCGATTCATCTGCATTATTATAATATAAAATATATAATTAACCATCATGCATTTGTTAAACTAACTAGCTACAAACAATATAAATTAAACAATGAACTACACACACATGCACATTTTATCAACGACACATCAAAGGTTCAAGTTGCTAACCGCGATCGAGGAGGAAAAAATAAATGAGAAAGCTCAAGTGTGGCTCCAACACTTCATATCATGTTTGTTTCATGCTCTTGGGGCATTTCATCAAACACCTTATGTGCATAAGAGGAACCAAAAGCAAACCTAACACCCACTTGTGAAGCTTGTGAAGAAAATGGCACCAAATGGCTAAGTGTTGGCTGCTGGGTGGGTATATATAGGGGCGGCTTTAGCCGCGGTTGGCCAGGCCAACCGCGACTAAAGGCCTTCGGGCACCTTTAATTTAGTCGCGGTTGGCCAAGCCAAACGTGCAACGGCTGGCCACCGAGCGCCCTGGGCCCAGGCCTTTGGTCGCGGTTCGCCTCCCGAACCGCGACTAAAGGCCATTAGTCCTCCTTCCTTCGCGACTTATGGGGCTCAAGCCTGTTTTTCTAGTAGTGTAAGTACGCCAGAGAACGCTCGACGTCGCTCTGACTGAACTCCCGGTTGGAGCAGTGAGACGGTGACATCTCCAGCTTCCACTGGTGCAGAGTTGAGAAGAAAACTTACATCCACATACAGCTGTGGCATGTGTTCTAGTATGTCATGTTTGTTGCACGCACGTTTGATCGGTTGAAAATACAGTAGTCTCTCTATGGTTGCCAAAATGTTGGCATCAGGAACATGGGCAGATCCAATATTCTGACCCCAATATCCTTAAAATATTAAGGTTGAGCGTGGATGTCGCGGCAAGTATTTTGACAATATAGTCTTTTGCGGAGTTTTATGAACATGTTCTTGGAACCAAAATCGTGTTTGTGTTAGAGACCGTATCGGCATCTTCCTCCAAGAGAGACGACGCCTTTTTATGGGAGAACGGTATTAGGCACGTATTTCCTGGGCTGGCAAACTCCGGTTCTTCGAGCCATTTTTGTGTCGTGAACACACGCATGGTATGATACGGAAGAAATGCTGGCAGTTGTAGACAGGCACCTGGCTCCAATCCTGGCTTGGAAAAATACCCTATCTGTCGCTCTCGAGATTCACTAAGAGCATCCACAATCCACGCCGCTTATACATGCGTTTAAATAAGAAAATTAATTCTCAGAAAATAGATTTTTAGTTAAACGTCGTTGCCTGCAACCCTCGGCGTTTATTTCCAGTCTGCGAGGCAAAGAAATATATAAGGCGAAAAAAATTGCGCCGGGCGCCCAGGATCGCGGGGCACAAGTGCTGATCGAGCAGGATTTTTATCTTGGCGCCGATTGCCAAGCATCACGTTATGGACGCTCTAAGTGATCGATCGAGCGCTCTCAAGTCGTCGGATAAAAACTCGGCTCCCTCCATCATTTCGCGGAGACGATGATGTCGACGAGCCACCACCACTCGCTCGTTTCACCGATGAACCGTCACTTACCAGGAAGTCGTATGCGTATGCTGTCTGTCATGAACCATCGTGCAGCCACGCTAGTCCTCATCTCTTGAGAACTGCTTCCGCGATAACTTCAATCCGCAACTAGTTGCGGGCGCATCCCCTTTTTTTGCTTCCGCGATCCATCTTTCCTCCAACCCCCAATCCATCCTAGCTAAGACAAAAAAAAATCTCGCTTCTTCCTCGGAATGTCAATATGGCAACATAAAAGCCTGTGTGGCAATATGCCAAACTAATAAGTCTACCAAGAAAACTGGATGGATTTCAGCTCCAGTACAGAGGCACAAGGTGAAGAAAACTAACCAGCAGGTCAAGGGAGAAAGGAAATAAAACAGGAAAATTTCCTTAGATCACAACTTGGTATTGTTCAACGCTGTCAGAAACTGTTGTAACTGAAAACTGTACGTACTTCTGAAGTAAATCAAATTGGTCAGAATAAAATGACAGCGGTTGCTCACTTGCTTTACCAGCATAAGAAAAGGAAAATCAAATTACTGAGAGTTTGCTTTTCATTTCAGCAGCTAATTATGAAGGCAGTTAAGGGCAAGTTGTATCTGGTGCTATTTCTTTAGAATGGCAAACAGAGAGTGGCAAGGCCATTTAAGTCTGGGATGTACTCTTTTTGCGAAAAAGAAAGTCTGGGATGTACACGAAGCCAGATTAATAAAAAGAGTAACATTTGCACATAAATTCAGGATTGACATCTCTTTTGCAAGAAGTGATGAAGCAATCTAAACAAATATATAAATAGTTTGCTCTCTCTCGAGATTAAGTCGTCGGACGCGCTCTCGGTCGTCGGATAAAAACTCGGCTCCCTCCATCATTTTGCGGAGACGACGGCATCAACGCGCCACCGTCACACGATCGTTTCGAGGATGAACACCTATCGGTATCGTGGGAAAGTCGTCTTCGTATCTTAACTGTCATGAATCATCGCCCAGCCACGCTAGGTCGCTAGTCCTCTTCTCTTGAGAAATGCTTTCGCATACCATCTTTCATCGGACCCCAATCCATTGTACTCAAGACAAAAAAATCTCGCTCGTTCCTCGGTATGTCAATATGAGAGCGTGTGTACTTGCCGGATGACTGGACTAGGCGGGAACAGAGAGATCACTAGAGCAGTGGAGGGATGATTTGTAGAGAAAATGGCAGATGTGGCGAGGAAGGCGGGTGCCACATGATGGCTACACCAAAAAGAGAGAGCATGTAGCTAAATTGGTTATCCAGTCTTTCCTGGTGCCTCTCCTGCCTACACATATATCAAACTAAAATCCCTAATTAATGTGTACAGAAAAACGAATAATACTCGAGACATATCTGATCGAGCGGTTCCAATTTGTAGAAATACGATTGTCAATAAGCTTTTCATCCGTGGCTTACACATTTTTTAGATCAAGGAGCAACAGCCCCAGCCTCCGCATCAATTGATGCACACGGCTTCTTATTAAAACTGTATAGTATCAAGCAACATGTATCAAGTATGAAGTATGAGAAACATAAAGAAAATCAAAAACAAAAACAGAACGGGTCCGACTTGGTTGCCACATAAATCAACCAATCAAACATCAGGCATCTAAATAGGCTAGCCATACTCTATCCTATTATTATGTCGCCACCCAATAGCCCGGTAGTAGAAATCCTGCGTAACCGCCAGTAGTCTGTTGCAGCCAGTATCCATATCCTTGCGCTGATCCTCCGGTAGCAGGAAAGCCCATAACTGTATCGAATGCACAACTCGAAGAATTATCTACAAAAAGTTAGTACCCTTTTGATTATTAAAAATCATATCATTTCTAGTATTCCATATTGTTCAACATATAGCAGATATATCAATCCGAATTTTGTTTTTATCTTTCTTCGGAACTCCATACAACCAGTTCCCAAACATATTAGTAATACTCGTAGGTGGCGAAATATTATAAGCAAAATAAATCATCCGCCAAATAATAGTAGAGAATGGACACCCAAGGAACAAATGGTTAACAGTTTCATTTGCATCACAGAAACAACACTTCGGAGATCCTGTCCATCTACGTTTTGCCAAATTGTCTTTAGTAAGTAAGACCTTATTATTAAGAAACCACATGAAATTTTTTTATCTTTAGAGGGATTTTGAGTTTCCACAAATATTTGCGCAGAAATCTAGTATGGCCATTCATATAATCAAGATACATAGACTTAACGGTGAACATTCCCGAATATGTCAGCTTCCAAACAAACTTATCAGGTTCCCCAGTGAGATTAATAGTTATAAGGCATTGACACAAATGCAACCATTCAGTATATTTGTGATCGTTTAGACCTCTCCTGAAAGTAATATTTAACGGATTTTGAGCCAACACCGTGGAAACCAGAACATCTCTATGTTGCATAATATTATAAAGAGACGGATATTTTTGTGATAGAGGAACATCCCCTAACCAAACATCTTCCAAAAAACGCACCGAACTACCATCACCAATTTTGAAATAGCCTCTAGCAAAAAAATCAGATTTCACTTTCATAAGACCTTTCCAAAAAGGTGAGTCCGTAGGTTTTGCCTCAACTTGCGCTAAAGTTTTAGAGTGCAAATATTTATCGTGCAAAATTTGTTGCCACATACCCTCTTCAGTAAGGAGTTTGTATAACCATTTACTCAGTAAGCATTTATTCTTTAAATTCAGAACTTCAATACCCAAACCCCTCTGATCTTTTGGTCTACAAACAATATTCCATTTAGAGAGTCTATATCTCTTCTTTTTTTCATCAGATTGCCAGAAGGAATTAGATCTGTAGAAATCTAGTCTTTTCCTAACCCCAATAGGTATTTTCATAAAAGATAACATAAACATTGGTAGATTTGTTAACACCGAATTAATGAGAACCAACCTATCCCCATAAGAAAGCATTTTACTACGCCAGCATCCTAATTTTGAAGCAAAACGACTTACACATAAGGCTGGCTGCTTATAGTGATCGTCCAACGCATAGATGTAAGATAAGGAACAAGCTATTCTTATGTGGCATCATAGGAATGCATGACTCGCTCCTTATAAACACAATAGGTTGATAAGCGGTGCATGAATATAATTGGTTCATCAATATTTGAATAGGTTAGAGTTCCTTGGTTATGAACCTCGTACTCAGGTAGATCAGACATTAATTCTACGACCCTAGGGTTGTTTTACTCCTGGCGATAGTCGGTAGTAAATCGACTTTTTGTATTCGGTTTTTCTGGGCGCCGACCGATGTTCCAAATATTGAGGCCGTTTTTTTTATTTTGACTGCCTTCGGAAATAAATTGTTTGGAGGCAGTTATTCCATTAGAGTAATCTATTTTTTTTAAAAAAAAAACAACTTCGGGCCACAGTTTGGATCTGGCTGTTCTTATTTTCAGCTAGAAACGCCTCCAGGCAATATGCCTATGTTCTCATTCGCTTGATTGGATGGGTTCTTATTTTGAGCCGCACTCAATAATATAAATTTTAGAGGCGGGTCCAACATATCACCTGCTGCAACCACATAGACGCACAAAACAAAGAACGGTCACCGTTAACCTACACCATCTAGGTTTTCTAGGGCGACCCGGGGATATTGAGGCGGTCCATTTTCCCAGCAGCCTCAGGAAGTTAGAGCAGGAACAATAATACAGCCAGAAGCTAGCTCTATACTTATGCCATGTCATCAGTAGTTAGGAACAATAAGCATTCATATAATAGGCTGGCTATACTAGATTGGCTATATAGAATACTTAAATATTTAATGTGTGGATGTAATGGACATGCATGCAAGACTCAATGGGTGACATCGCCGGCTCAAGCACTCACAGGTGAGCTGCATGTAGGCTGCAGTGTGTTGTGTTTTGTGCTATAGCTGGGCTGCACATGTAGCGCCCACTTTTTCTCTCTCCTCTTTTCTCTTTTCTCCACATAGGATTTTAGTAATATAAATTTTTTTGTAGCCTGAGTAGGATCTATTATACTTGCTCTTAGAGATGATTTGTAAATATACCTGCCTCGGTAAATACCGGACCACCCAGGCTTATCCGGATTTCTGGAAAAAACATGCAGCCGGCTCATTGTTTGTCCTGCCTCCACGTTTCAGAGGCGGTAATATCAGAAAGCCGCATATGCCATACCTCGGGACGTCTAGATTTATTCAGGCAGCCAGTTTCCGGGTAAGTTGTTGCAATATCTGGACCGTTCGGATATCGGTCTGAGCTGTCAATACTTTCCTCTGACCGTTCTAGGGATTTACTCAAATAAACATGACCCACATGTTCACACAAATACGATCAACTACAACTGAGAAAGAGTTATTTCTGAAATCACGGGGACAAACTACAGTGGATAAACCAAAATGTAATATATATATCAGCTCAATATACAAACTAATGACGATGCATGAGAAAGAGTGCTTTGTAGATAACACTACTCTCACATCACCGGCTTCAGGGGCGGAGCTCCCCTTTGGGCAAGGTATGGCAGCTGCCCTACCTTTATTTTTTGCAAAAAATTGCATATATATATGCATCTATAGACATACAATCAGTTTTGTACAAGTTACATCGGTTTCTGAAGAAAAACGAGAAGGGAAAAGAAGAATTGGGCCAAATGGACCGAACTGGGCTGTTACCTAGCTGGGCTGCCCATATATTGCGATCGGCCGGACGTGCAAGGGAGCGAGCGTACATATACGCGATCGCCCAGGGTCTAGGATCGCCTACCGTCCTGATCGCGTGCGTTAGGAAAACCGCCCGCACTCTTCGTGGGAAACGAGCCGCAGCCGCCTGCGCTTGCCTTTCATCTTCGACGCGATCGGGTCAAGTAAGCAACGCCGCGACGGCCGACGGGATTACGACCTTTCGGCCACCGTCCTTGTCATCTTTTCATTGCGCCCTCTGATGCCCTATCCTGGCGGCTTCTTCCCAAGCCAATTCCTCCGACTTTACCCGCCGACACGTCCTAGCCCTGTTCTGTAGGCTGCAAATCACCCGGCGGCCGGCGCTGGTCAAGGTTATCTATGGGATTTCGCAGTTCGAAGTGCGTATAGTGTTCGAAGTTCGTATAGTTTTTTGCTGTGATTTTGTGGTCAAGGTTCGAGAAGAACTAAGATGGACAGGAAAGGGAAGAATGTTGCAGGTAAAAGGGAGGTACAATTGTAGATGTTCTTGTCAATTGAATAAACTTTAAATTTGTGAATTGTGAGATCGGTAACATGGGAAAACTACTAATGTATTTTATGTTTTTAATTGCAGATTTGAAGAGATATTTTATGCCCATTGTTGTGATTTGATGGTGTGCTACATCGAGCGAGCGATATTCAAAAGTCTTAATCTTGGTGAAATTAAAAAGGATTTTCAAAAGGAAGGTAGAGCTTTGACATTGCCTGGAACTTCTAGATGGCATTAAAGCTTTATTATCGGTACGTTGTAGGCTATTCTTATATTTGAACATGTTGCTATTACTATAGTACTGAGTGACTATTCTTACCGTCATATAAACTACTAATGTGTTGAGAAAGTTTATTCTTTTGCGTCATTTTTTTTTACATTTAAAATTTCGCCCGACCTCAATTTTTATCCGTCCTTCGCCACTGACCGGCTTGCTGGACTTGCTCGGCGGCTGCAGGACACCACGAACAAAAAATACACACTTTTCGCACATCCAGATTTCTTGGATTACTCCAGAACCCCCGATCGAGTGAGTATAATGGTATGTATGCCACATGTAGTCAAAGGGGCTAGCATATAGACCTGTTCGGTGACTCCGCAGGCGCCTACTATCTTAACACACATCTACAAATTTAACCCCTGCAACGACACATTTTGTCAAGATCCAAGAGGAGGAAGGAAAGGGAGCACTTCACGGGCCCTCGGCCTAATTTGAGGGACACACCAGCTCGCCAAGCACGGGCTTCTGCCGGGTTGTCCAAATGAAAGCTCTAGGTTGGAATTTTCGGGGTTTTGGCCGGAGTGGTCGAAAAACCCAACTTAAGGAGTACATTAAGAAAGAAAGGATCGACATCATCTTCTTACAGGAAACTATGCGACAGGACTTCACTGATCAGGAATTGAGGAATCTGGTCGAAGGGGAGCAGTTTGTCTGGCATTGGACGCCTGCTTCAGGGCGCTCTGGAGGCATGTTGATGGGGATCAGGGACAGCATGTTTGAGGTGGGTGCGCTGGCTCAGGGTGAGTTCTTCCTCAGCGCCAAGTTATATCATCGACCAAGTTCAAGTGTGAGTTTATTGGGGTCTACGGGCCAGCGGATCACGCGCGCTCCCCCTCTTTTCTCCAAGAGCTGGAAGGAAGGGTGGATAACAGTGAGTTCCCAATCATGTTGATGGGCGACTTCAACCTAATTCGTGGAGCTCAGGATAAGAACAACAGCAATATCAACTGGGCGTTGGTGAATCTTTTCAATGATGCTATTGCCAGGTGGGCTTTGTTGGAAGTTGTTAGAACTGGCGCAGCTTATACTTGGACCAACAAGCAAGCAAACCCGGTCAGGAGTGTCCTTGATCGTGCTTTTGTCTCACCTGAGTGGGAATTGTGCTTCCCTTTGGCGCGTTTGACTGCGGAAACTCGTATTGGGTCGGATCATACGCCACTGATTCTCGACTCTGGGGAGAGCGCACCCCGCAGGATTGCCAGGTTCACCTTTGAGAACAGTTGGCTTGCAGTCCCTGGGTTTGCGGAACAGTTGAAATCGTGGTGGGGGGAATTACTTGCTTCCAGGGAGAGTCCCAGGGATCCGATCGACCTCTGGCATGGGCAAGCCAGTGGGCTAAGACAATGCTTGAAGGGCTGGAGTGCAAATCTGGGAAAAGAACGCAGGGTTATCAAGGCGGATATTTTAGCTCAGATCCAGAACCTGGACAGGATTGCTGATGAACAGGGCTTGGATGCAGAGGGCTGGGGCCTGAGATACCACCTGGAGGAGCAGCTGATTCAGATGTTTAGTGATGAGGAGGAGTACTGGAGACAAAGGGGGAGACTGAGATGGACTCTTCAAGGAGACGCAAACACGAAGTACTTCCATGCAGTGGCAAATGGCAGAAGGCGACGCTGTCATATCTCGAACTTGAAGACTGAAGCTGGGGTTATCTCTGATCAACAGATGATCACGCAACATGTATATGATTTCTATCGAGCTTTGATGGGTTCAGAGGAACCAAAGCTTCTCTGTTTGCGACAAGACTTCTGGGCTGCGGGGAGAAGGGTCACGGACCAGGAGAATGAGGAGCTCTTGCGTTCTTTCACTATGGAGGAACTGGAGGAGGTGCTCAAGGACACCAAGACAGATACAGCTCCAGGCCCGGATGGTTTTTCGGTGAGCTTCTTCAAGCACTTCTGGCCAGGACTCAGAGGGTTGGTCCTACAGATTGTGAACGGTTATGCCCTGGGAACAGTTGATGTTGCCAGGCTAAACTATGGAGTTCTGACACTCATACCCAAGGTTGTGGGAGCAGATTCTATTAAGCAGTACCGACCAATCGCGCTGATTAATGTGATCTTTAAGTTTGTGGCTAAGGCGTATGCCACCAGGCTTTCTCCTGTGGCGCACAGGATCGTTGCCCACACCCAGACGGCCTTCATCAAGGGCAGATACATTCATGATGGAGCCCTGGCTTTGCACGAAATTCTGCATGAGATATCAAGTAAGAATCTGCAGGCTATTGTGCTTAAGCTCGACTTTGAGAAGGCGTATGATAGGGTGAACTGGGATTTCCTGAAGGAAGTGCTTCTCAGGAAAGGATTTAGTGGAGCGTATATGCACAGAATTCTTCAGTTGGTCAGTGGTGGCCAGACTGCCATTTCGATTAATGGGGAGATTGGCCCTTTTTTTCGAAATAAACGAGGAGTCAGACAAGGGGACCCGATCTCCCCACTGCTGTTTGACCTGGTTGCGGATGCTTTAGACGAGATGTTGTCAAGGGCGAGTGACTCAGGTCACATTCAGGGGGTGGTCCCTCATCTGATTGAGGGGGGAGTGTCCCACCTCCAGTATGCGGATGATACTGTTATCCTCATTCAAAACACACAACTTGGCATCACAAATCTGAAATTCCTGCTTATCTGCTTCGAGTTGCTTTCTGGCATGAAGATTAACTTCCATAAGAGCGAAGTCCTGGTGCTGGGGGCATCGGGTACTGAGCAGGCTAGAGTGGCCAATCTTTTGAACTGTAGGCAGGGTACCCTACCTTTCAATTACCTTGGCTTTCCGATGTGTGGCCGTAGAATCACCATGGCTGAGATGGAGCCATTGGTAAACGCTGTTGCCCTCAAGATGGAACCTTGGCAGGGCAGATTCATGTCGTCTGCTGCCCGCTTAACGCTGATCAATGCCTGCTTGTCCAACCTTCCGATATACTCAATGGGCTTATTCCTCCTCTCGGATGGTACACACGAAGGTTTTGACAGACACAGATGCAGATTCTTCTGGGAGGGACAAGGGAACAAGAGAAAATATCATATGGTGGCCTGGGAGGACATTTGTAAACCCAAAGCCCAGGGCGGGCTTGGTGTTATGAACACAAAGCTCATGAACCTCGCCCTTATGACAAAGTGGATTTGGAGAATGTTCACTGAAGATGACAACAAACTTCTTTGGCTTCAGTTGCTCAAGGCAAAATACCCCGTGAACCAATTCTTTTCTTCTTCCCCGGTGGGAGGATCGCCTTTTTGGCATAGCCTACACAAGCTTAAGGATATCTTCAAACAGGGGGCGAGATTCTCACCTGGCAGCAACTCAGATGTACGGTTCTGGACAGATCACTGGACAGGTGAGGCAGCCCTCAGTGTGAGGTACGCGAGACTATTTCGCATTTGTGCTGACCCGGAGATCACAATTGTGCGTGCCTATGAGGGTGATGGGTGGCGCATCTTCTTTAGGCGCTCCTTTGGGGAAGAGGAAGTCGCTCTTTGGGTCCAACTGGTGCAGGAATTGGAAGAGGTGGTTCCGGCGGAAGGAAGAGACAAAGTTTCCTGGAACTTGGAGAGCTCAGGACGTTTCTCAGTTAAATCCCTGTACAACATGCTGTCACAAGGCCCTGCCGCTCCTTTTAGTAATGCGATTTGGAAGAACAGGTTTCCCACGAAAATCAAAATCTTCTTGTGGCAAATGGCGAGAGGACGCCTGCCCTCGAACGACCAAATACTCAAGCGCAGGGGTCCTTCAGATGGGCTGTGTGCCCTATGTGGACTCCCTGAAAATGTTGACCATATCTTTTTCCGGTGTGTTCTTGCGAAATTCGTCTGGGCGGGGGTTAGGGACATGCTAGGAGTGACATGGGACCCCTCCTCTTTCTATGACTGGGAGGACTGCATTCATAATCTGAATTTCAAGTCCCAACGAACCCTACGCGTGTTATTTGCGGCCATTTGCTGGGCGCTTTGGAAAACGAGAAATAAATTTACCATCGAGGCAAAGTTTCCTAGCCAACCTGCGCACTGCTTCTTCCTGATCAGACTTAACTTGCAGCTGTGGCGCCCACTTCAAAGGAGCAAGGACGAACCGATGATGCTCCAGCTGGAGGCGATGCTTAAGGATATCTTCGACCGGACATGCACTCCACCCCAACCTCGTCGCTCAACCTCTTAAGCTTTAGCACCACCTTTGTTCGTTTCCTTGAGTTGTATGTTAATACTGTCCTGGCCAGAGTGGCCTGAAACTGTTGCTTTATGTTTGTGGGGTGTGCTCTAAACTGATGTACCCGTATTCGCCTCAGGGCTTTATTAATTTAAAGTCGGGCACTGCGTGCCTTCGGTCTAAAAAACGACACATTTTGTGGGCGGACACACTATTTTCCGAAGCCAGCCAGAAATTAAAGGCGCCTCTAAAGTTTCTTTCTTTGGTGGCTGGCCTTTTATTAGACCGATGTTCCAAATATTGAGGCCGTTTTTTTTTATTTTGACTGCCTTCGGAAAAAAATTGTTTGGAGGCAGTTATTCCATTAGAGTCATCTATTTTTTTTATAAAAAAACACATTCGGGCCACAGTTTGGATCTGGCTGTTTTTATTCTCAGCTAGAAGCGCCACCAGGCAATATGCCTCTGTTCTCATTCGCTTGATTGGATGATTAGATGATGTCTGCGTTATGGCCCACACGCCGTTAAAGCACTCTCGAGACAGACCTAGACAGGGATCAGTCCCTTGCCGAAGGCAAGGCACATTGCCCCTTGACCTCTTGCCATGTTAAACAAGTATAATACATATTGTAATTCTGGTTATCCATCACTCTTTCCTAGTGCCTCTTATGCCTACTTCTATCAAACACAGATCCTAATGTGTCGAGACAAAACAAATAATGCACATGATATATATGACCGAACAATTCCAACGCAGAGACGTAAGAATAATAATACTTACTCATTTGTGGCTTGGAGAAGAGGCTAGCTATTTATAGAAGGCTAGGGCGGTATGTAGTGACATCAAGTAATTGGTTTAATACTTACGTGGCTTGGAGAAGAGGCTGACTATTTATAGAAGACTTCGGCTTTTCAAGATCTGGATTCAGCTCGAGTTGAAGCAAGCGTGCGATGTGGCTGGAGGAGTAGGATGGAGGCTCTCTGGAGTTCGAGTTCCGACGACTTCCCGTCCGCCTGGGGACATCTGCCGATCCAAGGACTGTGTGGCAATGCGGCGGCGGCGCGCCGTCGGTGCGTTCTGCTTTTCATCTGTGGCTTCGCTTTACAGAAGAAGGGCTTGGTTGTAATCTTATGTTTCGTGGAGGTCCATTCTGTAAATGTCTTGCTTTAATGGTATGGCTGTTTCTTCGCAAAAAAAAAAGTAATTGGTTTACTGTTAGTGCAAGACCTAAGATTTTCTTGGTACTTGGGTAGCTTAGATTCTATGAAAACTTCAATTAAACGAACAATGGATTTCCATGCGCTTGTTTCTACTTTGGCAGGTCATCGGAGCCAATGAGAACAAATTTACTAAACGATGAATTTTCTCAGCTTGGTCTCTACACCCACGAGATGATCAACTATCTAAAACGTTGTTTAACATTACAAGGTTCAGGAAAGATAAGACAAAACCCTTAATGTGCATTCTCGCCGAGAAAAATAACGAGCTAAGTTGAACCTCGCTCAGTTGTGAGTGTGTTCTTACTCAAATCGACAATGTGAAATCTCGTTAATTACATTATTCATTGCCCCGCAAGATATTCAGTCAGAATTTTATTTTATTTAGGATTGCTTATATATGAGAAACATTAATGTATAAATATTTCGCCTTATTATTAAGTATTCTCCTTTAGTTTTTTTCTTTATCTAGAAGTGGAATAGAATAACCCGGTTGAAGGGTAATGATCATACGTCTGTAATGCATTGTATGTCCCAGAATAGGTCCTATTCTTCTACCCTTTCCAGGTAGTCGATGGCTATTCGCAGCTACTACCTTAACATCAAAGAAGAGTTTGACCCAATGATTTATTCCTGTCTTAGTGAATCCCGATTTGACATTAAAGGTATATTGAATGACATGTTTGTACTAAAGTTTCTTTAACTCCTGCCTGATGTCGCATGTTCATTCTCCTTATTTTTCTTACAATTGGGGATATGGCATCAGAAACTAAAGACCAGCTTCCATGTGAAAAACTCAAGAAGGAGCATCTATTGTTTTATTTGATGTCTTTGGCCTGCCTGAAGGGATACTCCGACTGAACTTTCAGATGATGCAGTGAGCCAGCTACTGACTGTCTCGAGCTTCCATCTTTCTTCCGACCCCCCCATTCTATCCTACCCAAGGCAGAAATTTCTCTCAAGTTCCTCAGTATGCCATTAGAGCATGGTGTACATGAAGACTGTACCAGTGAAAGAATGACATGCAGGGAAAATGGCAGATGTGGCGAAGTAGGAGAAGGACGGCAAATGATGGCTACGTTAAAAAGAGAGAACACATTGCCGATTTAGTTGCCAAATCTTTCCTGGTGCCTCTCCTGCCTACACATATCAAACTCAATTCCCCAATGTGTAGGGACCAAACGAATAATACACGATGGAATATTTCCGATGCACAGAAGTAAGATTAGAAATAAGCGCATATGTGGCTTAGAGAAGGCTGGCTACTTATAGAAGACTAGGGTGCTAGGTAGTGACATGAAGTCACTCATTCACTGTTAGTTGAATAACTAAGATTTCCTTGGTTACCAACTTGGTACTCGGGTAGGTTAGATTCTTGGGATTTCTATTTTCGTGCCCTCGGGTCCTTAGTTGTGCTCAGTTTTTCCCAGCTCCTTAGTTTTTCCTCAGTTTTACCCAAACGTTTGTCTGAAACCATCACACGTGATGTAACGGCGGTTGCCCGACGGTTGACCGTTATCTTCTGACTAGTGGGGCCACGTAGAGCCTGCAAAGACACGTCAGACCATCCATCTTTGTTTGACCGTAAGCATCGCTGTATCCCTGACCAAAACGCGAACGAGTGGGGCTTCGGTATATCAAATGACAAGTGGGGCCATGATGCTGATACAAGGGGCAATACACGGGTAGGATTAGATTTTTAAACGGAGCTCTACAGCGATGGCACGGAGGAGGTGGCATGCGGGGTGCCGAGATGAGATCGAGTCCACAAAGAACTGCATGAGGCGAGACCAGACGCATTAGATAGATATGAACTAGACGCGTTTAACCATGCAAAGAAGAGAAGAAATGGTCGACGACATCGACGACCACCTCAAAACTTTGACTGACCGTGTCGGACACGAACGCGAGCAATGTAGAGAAAACTAGTGTCTCTCCTTTCTGGCGTGTATAGGTGGGTGCTAGGAGAGTGTGGTGGCGAAGGGAAAGACCTCGCGGCGGTCTGTGGCGTCCAGCATAGCGGGTCGGCGTGGCCGTGCCCACAGCGGCGTGCATGCATGTTCGGCATTGGCATCAGCATGTACGTTCGGCATTGGCCTCGGCGGTATCTCTGGTGTGTCAGTGATCGAATGAGGGGACGGGATTGAGGGTGCATCCCGACGTTGACCTAGCAGTGGCGGCGAGCATAGCCGTTCTGACCATGCCGATATCGGCATCGGCATCGTTTGGAGGCTGTGGTGCTCGAATCAAGTTGGGATTTGTTTCTCGTAGGCCAAAATGAATTTGAAACAAGTTTCACGTTGAAGGTTAGGTAACGAAAGTTTGTAACTATCCCAAAATTATACTAGCGCCATGGTGAGGTTCTTTTTGATAGAGCTATACGGTTGGGCAAACTTTTTTGACACTTTTTAGATAGGGTTCCTTGTTGTTACACGTATGGCATCATGTATGGAAAATTTGTGGTCATTTGGAGATGTTCGAAAAAATCACTTTGCTTAAGCGCATGCCGTTTCGTCTCGCTGAAACCAGCTTTTCTAACAAGGTGATTTTTTCTACCTTCTCTAAATAACCTCAAATTTCATACAGCTGATCTTCTATACATAGATAGATAGATTGTTTCGTTTTTACATTTTTCGAACTTTTTATTTCCCTTTATAATACCCAATTGATTTTCAGGTCAAAACCTCGAAAAACAGCATCATGTATGGCATCATTTCACCCTAAATTTCAAATTTTCTGAAACTTTCCCTTTTAGATATTCCTTGTTGTTATAGGTATGACATCATGTATGCCAAACTTGGTTAGGTCTCACTGAAACCAGCTTTTGTAACAAATTAGGTGATGGTTTATCATTTTTTTTGCGTGAAAAGTAATGGCTACAACAAATCGGTTATGGTTTATCATATTTTTTTGCGTGAAAAGTAATGGCTACAACAAATTGTTGATGGTTTATCATTTTTTGCGTGAAAAGTAATGGCAACAACAAATCGGTGATGGTTTATCATTTTTTTGCGTGAAAAGTAATGGCTACAACAAATTGTTGATGGTTTATCATTTTTTTGCGTGAAAAGTAATGGCAACAACAAATCGGTGATGGTTTATCATTTTTTTTGCGTGAAAAGTAATGGCTACAACAAATTGTTGATGGTTTATCATTTTTTGCGTGAAAAGTAATGGCAACAACAAATCGGTGATGGTTTATCATTTTTTTGCGTGAAAAGTAATGGCTACAACAAATTGTTGATGGTTTATCATTTTTTTGCGTGAAAAGTAATGGCAACAACAAATCGGTGATGGTTTATCATTTTTTTGCGTGAAAAGTAATGGCTACAACAAATTGTTGATGGTTTATCATTTTTTTGCGTGAAAAGTAATGGCAACAACAAATCGGTGATGATTTATCATTTTTTTTCGTGAAAAGTAATGGCTACAACAAATTGTTGATGGTTTATCATTTTTTTGCGTGAAAAGTAACGCCTAAAATAGTTTATAATTTTTAGCGCGTGAAAAATAATACAGAAAACCGCCCTTCAGCATACTTAGAGGGTGGAAGCTAACTAACCGCCAACAGAGAGAGAGAGGGGTTATCCTGCCCGTTCCCTATATCATACGATCAACGGTCGGCGGGCACGATCCGCGTGACATGGGCTAGACCAATCAGGGCGATGATGCACGTCTGCGAGAATTTGTGAAGAGAGAGGGCAAAACTGAGTACTATCAAGAAACCAAGGGCACCTGAGTAGTAAATAGACTAAGGGATTCAAATATGAGATTTAAAAAATGGAAAATGCGTGTTTTGTACAATGAAACCCATCTTGGCCTACCTCAAACTATTTGCAATACCAATATACATCAGTGTGAGAATTGTGGCCTCATTTAGACAAAGTATGATTTGGGGGAAGCTGTTTTGGGAAGGGCTTATTGTGGAAAACCATGCACCTTCATAGCTACTAGGTGATTTGAGAAGTGGCAATTTGTGGTAAAACTTGATTTATCTATGATTTGAGAAGTGGCAATTTGTGGTAAAGACTCCATGAGTAAGTGCCACTCTTTTTCGGATTTTTTTGCACATTAAATGACTCATTTAACTAGTTAATCCCATTTGTTGACTCTCTGTTGACCAGCCACTTGAGGGTAAAACTGAGTATATTGCACTAGCCAGTATTAGCACTCGAGGGGAAAATTGAGCACACAAAAAATGCTAGTATAAGACTCGAGGGTATACCTGAGTATATCTAAATTTCCAGGGTTAGACTCGAGGACACGTGCAATTGTTGACGCGTAGACGCGGGTCGCGGTGGAGAAGTCGAGACGTGCAATCGTGGACGCGTGTCGCGTTGCAGAAGTCCAAGACGTGCAGACGTGCACCTGTGCACGCGTAGGACGCGGGTCGCATTAACCACCCCTCGCCTTTATAGACGCCTCCTCGCACTCTCTCTGTCACTCTCACTCGCTCACGCATCGCCAACTCTCTCACGTCCCATCATCTTCTCCAAAGCAAAAAACCCTCTCCCTCTCCCTCTTCCTCTTCCTCCGCCGGAGAGATGGACAAGGAGAATGCCAATCCCATCGTCGAGGTTGGCTCAAAGCGCGACGCCTCCATCTTCGGCGCCGTCCCCTCTACGGACGACGACGCCGCCGCCGCCGTCGCCGGTGCATCGGAGGCTGCTGCCGCCGGTGGCAGTCAGATCCCGGCGGGATGGGACCCCTACGACCCCGTGCCGTACGTCCCGCCCCCGAACCCCTACGACACCTCCCTGGAGGACCCATGGAACGAGGTAACTACGGTTTGCTTCCTTTTTTGTTCCCCATTCCTTTTTGAACCCTATTTTTGCTGGTGTAGATGGATCTGTAGATGGATGAGTATTGGGCTAATATTTGCGCCGATTTTATTCCATTTTGTTTTGATCACTTCTTGATTTCATTTAAGATTTGGGGTTCGGCTGTTCGGTTAATTTATGCAAGTAATATTGGATCTCAATCAGTTAATTTATGCAAGTAATCATGGGATCTCAATCAGTTATTTTATGCACTAATCAAAAGATATCAACCGTTTAATTTTGCAAATAATCTCGAATGTGTTCAAGTTCAGATCTAGTTCAGATCTAGAATCTGTTTCTTTGCCTATGATGAATGGTTGGGCACAAATTTTTACAGGGAGGGTTCAGCGAACCATTGCTGTGTACAAATCTGTTGTGCATGAGCTTTAGTTCGCTAACTCCTTCCCTGTAGATATATAATCATGTCCACTCTAACTGAGGCTGACTCTGTTTTTCTTAACTTTGTTATCATGTACGTTAGTCATCGTTGCAACTCATTCACTAGTTTCTGTTTGATATGGATCAGATGTCTGGCAGCGACGTCGGCAGCGACGAAGAGGAGGAGGACGTCAAGACTCGCCAAGTGCTGCGGAGGCTGCAGGTCGGCCAGTACATCTCCTACTTCGCCAAGGAGGTGTACAGGTGCCCCTTCTGCACCAGGAGACTCGGCGCCACGGACTTCAACTGCCTCGTCACGCATGCTGAGAACATCAGCAACACCTTCCCCAAAGTCGGCACGACGGTGAACGTCCACTCCTTCCGCGCCAAGCACAGGGCGCTCGGCATGCACCTCCGCAGCTTGCAGCGGGTGGAGATCTCCGCCGGGCGCATGCCTCCGCTCAAGCCCAAGGCTCCCAAGGGGAGCAAGAGCAACAAGTGGAGGCAGAGCCAGATGGGGTAGGCGGAGTCCTGGACGTGTGCTGCTGCTGCTGCTGCCTCCTAGTTTGTTGTTGGGATCCCTTTGTTGTTAGCTAGGGATCCCTTGTTGTTATGTTAGTATGATGGTGCTGTGAAGAACCTGTTACTATGTTGGCTGCTGTGTATGCAGCCTATTATCTATCCATATTATCTAGGGATTATCTATCCCTAGTCTACTATATTTTGTTGGCCGTACTTAGTTTTCTTGATTTACTATGACTGTGAATTTATCGTACATTATCCTGGAGATTTGCTTCTAGATTTAACTACATACATATGGACCAGAGGGAGTACTAGATTTGCTGCCATATTGGGCAAACAACGAGGGCCAAAAGGCACAAATAATTGAAGAAAGTCAGAAATGCAAGCTTCTCTAGATTTTATACTAATTTGGTGAAAAGGACAGAGAGAAAGAGGGGAAAAAGGTGCACTTAATAATGCCAATTTTGGGCCGAGAGAGACAGAACCCAGCTCCTGCTCACGTGCAACCAAACGCTTCTCGTCCTGTCCCACGCGGTACCTTTCTACCAGCCCCACGCGACGCGGGCCCACACGATGCGGCCCCACACGACGCGGCCCCACACGTGACAGAGCGGTCAACTAAACGGGAATCCTGCCGTCGAGAGCGCTCGGGTTTGGACAAACGTTTGGGTAAAACTGAGGAAAAACTAAGGAGCTGGGCGAGTACAACTAAGGACCTGAGGGCACGAAAATAGAAATCCCTAGATTCTTTGGAAGCTTCAATTGAACCAAGGATAAATTTCCCTGAGCTTGTTTCTCCTCTAAGAGGTTAGAGCTAGTGAAAACATTAGATAAATGATGAATATTCTGAGCTTGTCTGTCCTCGACTAGGTCAGGCAATTTTTTCGTTGAAGGGAAGGTCAGGCAATGGGAGCTTCAAAATAAAAATGTTTTTCCTAACTTTTAACGACTTTTTATTTGAATTCAACACCAAGATGGTCATTCATCAATTAAACAACAAACAGTTTGGAGTGCAAACTTCATGATCAATAAGTCAAAACAGTTAACGCCAAGAAAAAAACGAGCTAAGTAGAACCAATTTCACTCAGTTGTGAGCATGTTCCGACTCAAATGGACACTGTGTTCAGCTTGTTAGTTTAGACTGTTCATATGAGTTTACATGATCTAGGTTGTGTTCTTATTTTTTGAATAAAGAGCATATATTAATATCTCAGAGATATCAATTACACATAGCCTCTGCAAAACATCATGCCCTAATGACATAAAGGATGCACACATCCGAAAAAAGGAGAAGAATTATAAAAAAGAAAAATCCCGCTACAGAGATCGAAAACTTGAAACAACAACAATAGCACCACCAAGATAACACCAGAAGATTAGTTTCTCCATAAGCGACGCCTCCAAGAAGGAAACAAGCACAGCCGCTGTCATCGCCCGATCATAGATCCTAGGTTTTCACCCTGAAGAAAGTCCTCACTCTAACATTGCCTTCAAAAAGAGCATTGCCAGGTACAAACAATTAAGGCCAGACCTTGGATTTTCACCCTGAAAGATAGAACTCTGAACTTCTCCTATGCAGTCGCCCCCACATACAAGTCGTTGTTTGAAGTCATAAAGCACCAAGCCGATTCCACCTCACCACCAAGATCCGAACACCATTGCTCTTCCACCGATCACGGCTTTCATGACCTTCTCCGCCAATGATGACCCACAAGTATAGGGGGTGTATCGTAGTACTTTCGATAAATAAGAGTGTCGAACCCAACGAGGAGCAGAAGGTGTTGACAAGCAGTTTCGATGAAGGTTTCACTGTAAATGCTCACAGACAAGGGGGGTTTTGATATTGCAGATAAATAAAGTACAAGTAAATAAAATGCGAGAGAAATAATTGCAGCGAGTGGCCCAATCCTTTTTAGCACAAAGGACAAGCCGGTTTGATTACTTATAATGACCAAACGTTCTCGAGGACACACGGGGATTTTAGTCTAGTGCTTTCGCTACATACAGCTGATTAATCTTCATTGTTTTGATAAGTGTTGTGTGGGTGAACCTATGCTAATGCACCGCCCTTCCTAGGACTAATACATACTTGTGATTATACCCCTTGCAAGCATCCGCAACTACAAGAAAGTAATTAAGATAAATCTAACCACAGCCTTAAACTCTGAGATCCTGCGATCCCTCCTGCATCGATATACTAACGGGGGCTTAGGTTTCTGTCACTCCGGCAACCCCGCAATTAGCAACCGAATACAAGATGCACTCCCCTAGGCCCATAAATGGTGAAGTGTCGTGTAGTCGACGTTCACACGACACCACTAGAAGAATGACACCACAACTTAAATATCATAACATTGAATATTACTCAACCATAATTCACTACTAGCATTTAGACTTCACCCATGTCCTCAAGAACTAAACGAACTACTCACGAGACATCATATGGAATACAATCAGAGGTGATATGATGATGAATAACAATCTGAACATAAACCTTGGTTCAATGGTTTCACTCAATAGCATCTACAACAAGTATAGAATAACACCGGGAGAGTTTCCCCTATCAAACAATCAAGATTTAACCCGAATTGCTACAGCGATGACGAGGTGCAGCGGTGGTGATGGCGGTGTAGATGGTGGAGATGATGATGATGATGATGGAGATGATGTCCCGCTCGATGACGATGGCGATGGCGTCGATTTCCCCCTCCGGGAGGGAATTTCCCCGGCGGATTCCTGCCCGCCGGAGAGCTCTTTTCTCTCTGGTGTTCTCCGCCCCGCAGAGGCGGCTGTAACCCTTCGTGAGGATCCCTCTGTGGCTTAGGTTTTCGGGACGAAGGAGTACGCGAAGAAAAGGAGGCGAAAGAGGCTGTGGGGCCCCCAGAGCATAGGGTGGCGCGGCCAGGGCCTGGGCCGCGCCGCCCTATGGTCTGGGCCCACAGTGGCCCCTCTCTTCTTCCCCTTCTGGCTCCCTCCGTCATCTGGAAAAATAGGAATTTTCGTGAAATTCCCTTCCACAGTTGATCTTCCGAAATATTGCGTTCTGACGGTGCTTTTTCCAGCAGAATCCTGGCTCCGGTGCTTGATCCTCCAATGATGATGAAACATGCAAAATAGATGGAATAACATAAGTATTGTGTCCCAATATGAAATATATCAATGAATAACAGCAAATTATGATACAAAATAGTGATGCAAATTGGACGTATCAACTCCCCCAAGCTTAGACCTCGCTTGTCCCCAAGCGAAACTGAGCTCGATAAACAAGACCACATGTTTATGGAGTGAAGAGTCGATAAATAAAATACGGACAAGAAGCATCATATTCATTCACACAAGACATTCTAGTAAACAACTTCCTCATATAACTCATCTCGAAATAAGTAAAGAGAAATCACAAGTAAAGGTGCATAAGAAATCATAGTTGGTGATGGCAAACTTTGTTCTTGGTCAGAGAACTGCTAACGGATTGTACTTCTAAGCAAAGCTTTCATATTAGAATTTATAGCTGAGCCTTCATATTTAAGCATAACAATCTCTTCATAATCATTGATAACTTCAAAGTCATATTCATTCAGATAAAATTGGTACTAAACAAGAAAGTATAAAAGACATGATCAACTGAATCATAGCATAAATGATTGGTTCACAACAACTCAATTGCTTGCTTAGGATAGAGGGAAATAGGTATACTGACTCAACATAAAAGTAAAAGACAGGCCCTTCGCAGAGGGAAGCAGGGATTAAATCATGTGCTAGAGCTTTTCAAGTTTTGAAATCATATAAAGAGCATAAAAGTAAGATTTTGAGCGGTGTTTGTTGTTGTCAACGAATGGTAGCGGGCACTCTAACCCCCTTGCCAAACGAACCTTCCAAGAGCGGCTCCCATGAGGGACGGTATCTCTACCAGCAAGGTAGATCATCCCCCTTCTCTTTTGTTTACACATGTATTTTAGTTTTATTTAGGATGACACTCCCCCCAACCTTGGCTTTCTCAATCCATGGCTAACCGAATCCTCGGGTGCCTTCCAACATTCACATACCATGGAGGAGTGTCTATTGCAAAATTAAGTTGCTTACTGATGAATCAGAGCAAAACATGTGAAGAGAATTATTAATGAAAGTTATTAATTGAGGCTGGGAACCTCATTGCCAGCTCTTATTGCAAAGTTATTGGGTAAGCGGATGTGCCGCTAGTCCATTAGGAAAAGTTCGCCCAACAAGATTGAAAGATAAAACACCACATACTTCCTCATGAGCTATAAAACATTGACACAAATAAGAAGTAGTATAGTTTGAATAATTTAAAGGTAGCACATGAAGTATTTACTTGGAATGGCAGAAAATACCATGTAGTAGGTAGGTATGGTGGACACAAATGGCATAGGTTTGGTCTAAGGTTATGGATGTATGAGAAGCATTCCCTCTCGATACAGGTCTTTGGCTAGCAAGGTTTGATAGCAAGCATAAAGGTTGAGGGAAACAAACAAATATACATATGATAGAAACAATCATGCATCTTTCTCATAAGCACAAGCAATTTTAACTTAAGAATACTAAGCATAGAGATAATGGAGTAATGTATCTAAGTGTATTTCTCTCTTTTATTAAACATCAGGATGTTGTTGCTATTGACCAATGCTAAGTTTGCCAAAACCAAATAGATTTACTTAATGTTCCCAAAGTGATATCAATACTCATGTCAAGAATAATCATATAATGGAGATTGCAAACTAAAATAAGGTGTGCAAAAAGTAAATGATAAGACTTCTCATTAATATTCCATAACGATAACTCACACCAACGGATACATCGATAACTAACTAAGAGAGATACTTCCACATTGCATACTATTCTATATGATAACTTCCCTACTCATGATATGACACTACTTAATAGTAAAAGATAAAGGTGGTGGTGATGTGATACCGCGGCACTCCCCCAAGCTTGGAACAAACCAAGGGGATGCCAATACCGATGATGAATTACTCCTTCGGCGATGGTGGTGATGAATTCCTGACAAGCTTCTCAATAAGCTCCTGGAGCTCGTCAATCCTGTATATGAGATTGCGAATCATCTCTGAATTGTGCTCGACGCGGTTAAGGAGTCTGTCCGACGGTGAGTCCCAACTCTTGGAGTTATTTCCCCACTCTTCAGCCTCAGGCTCCTTCTCTCCTGCAGTGTCAGAACGATTTATATCCCAATTACTTGGCAACACTACCTTGGGGGTCCTTTCAGTTTGGCGATCGTAGATTAGATTGCGGTAAGGGTTGTAATGGCTCGGATAAGATGTCCTTGGAGCCAAGTAGTGACGTGGAACCGCTCCTCCGGTGGCGATTCGTGCACTCCTCTTGATGTTGGATGGACTTGATATCACGCCAATACTTGCGACGGTGGCTTGTTGGCGTTCCTGCGGAGCTTCCTCCACTTCTTCATCCTCTCTTACATCTTCTTTCTTCAGCTCCGGGTCTTGAATATTTTCCTTCAAAGGTTCCTTGTCCTTGTTGTTGGAGACCATGGTGCTTCTAGATCAAAACAAATCTGGCAGAAAACAGCTCGAAACGAAACACGACGAGAAAACGATATTACGGACCTCCAGGGGTCCGGGGGATTATATAGCAAATATTTTTACGACAAAAGGAAGGTTCCAGGCCGAAAACGAGTGGAAACGGGACGCCGAGGTGCCGTCACCATAGGTCGGCGCGGCCAGGGTGGGGCCCGCGCCGGCCTGTGGTGACGGGCCCTCGCGCGTCTTTTCCACTCCGTTTCGATTCCGTAATTTTTCATATTTTCCAAAAACAGCAGAAATAATGTTCGGAAAGGTAAACGCGGACTTTTTATTACCTATACTGTTACCTATTCAAAGTCCAGTTCTGGCGGACTGTCAATTTGTCCTTTGATGAAAGCCTCCGGTGTTTCCACTTGAATAATATCAACATCAACATTATAAGAATCGCCCGAGATATAATGCTTGAGTCTTTGTCCATTCACCACTTGTGTGGCATTGCCTTGGAGAGAGCTAATTTTAATTGCTCCTGAACGATACACCTCCTCAACAACATATGGTCCTTCCCACTTCGAGAGTAATTTCCCTGCAAAGAATCTGAGACGAGACCGATACAATAGAACTTGATCTCCAACATTAAATTCTCTTTTAATGATCCTTCTATCATGCCACTTCTTAACTTTTTCTTTAAAGAGTTTAGCATTTTCATAAGCTTCACTTCTCCATTCATCTAGAGAACTTAATTGCAACAACCTCTTATTACCGGCTAATTTAGGATCTTTATTTAATTCTCTAACAGCCCAATAAGCTTTGTGCTCTAGTTCTAAAGGTAAATGACAAGCTTTTCCATAAACCATTTTATAAGGCGACATTCCCATAGGATTTTTATAAGCAGTTCTATAAGCCCATAACGCTTCTTTCAATTTGCTAGGCCAATTCTTTCTAGATTTATTAACAGTCTTACCCAAGATAGCTTTAATCTCTCTATTTGATAATTCTACTTGACCGCTAGTTTGAGGGTGATAAGCAGAAGCAATTCTATGATTAATACCATACTTAGCAAGAGTTTTTCTAAAACCTCCATGAATGAAATGAGAACCTCCATCAGTCATAATATATCTAGGTACTCCAAATCTAGGAAATATAATATCTACCAGCATTTTTATAGAGGTCTCACCATCAGCACTTTTTGTAGGTATAGCTTCTACCCATTTAGTAACATAATCAATCAACAGCGACAAGTATATGAGTGTTACCGTCTGAAGAAGGGAAAGGTCCCATGAAGTCGAATCCCCAACAATCGAATGGTTCAATAACAAGAGTATAATTCATAGGCATTTCATTGCGTCTAGAGATATTACCAACTCTTTGACATTCATCACAAGATAAAATAAATTTCCTTGCATCTTTGAAGAGTGTTGGCCAATAAAAACCTGATTGTAGAACCTTTTGCGCGGTTCTATCTCCAGCGTGATGTCCTCCATAAACACTTCCATGACATTTATTCAATATCTCCTGTTGTTCATATTCAGGAACACATCTTCGCATAATACCATCCACTCCTTCTTTATATAAGTGTGGGTCATCCCAAAAATAATGCCTCAAGTCATAAAAGAATTTCCTCCTTTGCTGAGCTGAAAAGGTTGGAGGCAAATACTTCGAAACAATAAAGTTAGCATAATCTGCATACCAAGGGCTCTCTCGCGAGCTCACCTTTATTACAGCCAATTGTTCATTTGGAAAACTATCATTAACAGGAACAGGATCATAAGCAATATTTTCCAATCTAGACAAATTATCAGCAACAGGATTATCAGCACCTTTCCTATCTATAATATGTAAATCAAATTCTTGCAACAGAAGTACCCATCTAATAAGCCTTGGCTTAGCATCTTTCTTTGTCATAAGGTATCTAATTGCAGCATGATCAGTATGAATTGTAACTTTTGAATCAACAATATAAGGTCTAAACTTATCACAAGCAAAGACTACAGCTAACAATTCTTTTTCAGTTGTAGCATAATTTCTTTGAGCAGCATCAAGAGTCTTACTAGCATAATGAATAACATTTAATTTTTTATCTACTCGCTGTCCAAGAACAGCGCCTACAGCAAAATCACTAGCATCACACATAATTTCAAAAGGCAAATTCCAATCAGGAGGTTCAACTACAGGAGCAGTTGTTAAGGCTTTCTTTAAAGTTTCAAAAGCTTCCTTACAATCATCATCAAAAACAAAAGGTACATCTTTTTGAAGAAGATTAGTAAGAGGCTTTGAAATTTTAGAGAAATCTTTAATAAATCTCCTATAAAACCCAGCATGACCAAGAACACTACGAATACCTTTAACATCCCTCGGATAGGGCATCTTCTCAATCGCTTCAACTTTAGCTCTATCAACTTCAATACCTTTCTCAGAAATTTTATGTCCCAATACAATTCCTTCATTAACCATAAAATGGCATTTCTCCCAATTAAGAACAAGGTTAGTTTCTTCACATCTCTGCAAAACTTTATCGAGGTTTCGCAGGCAATTATCAAAAGAATTCCCATAGACAGAAAAATCATCCATGAACACCTCTACAATACTTTCGCAAAAACCATGAAAAATAGCAGACATGCATCTTTGAAAAGTAGCAGGAGCATTACATAAACCAAAAGGCATACGCCTATAAGCATAAGTTCCATAAGGACAAGTAAAAGTGGTTTTCTCTTGATCTTTAGCTTTAACAGCAATTTGTGAAAACCCAGAATAACCATCAAGAAAGCAAAAATGAGTATTTTTAGACAACCTCTCTAACATTTGATCAATAAAGGGTAAAGGGTAATGATCTTTCTTAGTAACTTTATTAACTTTTCGAAAATCAATGCACATTCTATAACCTACAACTATTCTTTGAGGAATAAGCTCATCATTATCATTAGGCACAACAGTCATTCCTCCTTTCTTAGGAACACAATGCACAGGACTAACCCATCTACTATCAGCAATAGGATATATAATACCAGCTTCAAGCAGTTTTAATACCTCATTCCTTACCACTTCCTTCATCTTCGGAATTAGACGACGTTGATGTTCAACAACAGGCTTTGCATCTTCTTCCATATTAATAGCATGTTGGCAAATAGAAGGAGAAATCCCTTTCAAATCATCAAGAGTATAGCCAATAGCCCCTCGGTGTTTCTTCAATATTTCCAATAACCTTTCTTCCTCAATCTCTGAAAGCTTAGAACTAATAATAACAGGATATATTTTCTTATCATCAATATGAGCATATTTAAGATTATCAGGTAAAGGCTTTAGATCAAAAACAGGATCTTCCTTCGGTGGTGGTGTTGTACCCAGATCTTCCACCGGTAAATCATGCTTGAGAATAGGTTGGCGACGAAAAATTTCCTCAAGCTCATCTCTTTCTTTCCTAAAAGCTTCACTTTCACTATTCTCCAAATGTTGCTGCAAAGGGTTATTAGGAACAAGAACAATAGATGCACACTGCTCCATTTTAAAATCATTACTAGGCAAGTCAACTTTATAAGGAGTTTTGGTAAATTTAGAAAAGTTAAATTCATAAGGTTCACCAGCAAATCTAGTCAAAATTTTCTCTTTCTTACAATCTATAATAGCTCCACAAGTATTTAGAAAAGGTCTACCAAAAATGATAGGACAATAATCACTAGCAGCAGAACCAAGTACCAAAAAGTCAGCAGGATATTTAATCTTACCACATAGAACTTCCACATCTCGAACAATACCAATTGGAGAAATAGTTTCTCTATTAGCCAGATGAATAACCACATCAATATCTTCAAGTTCACAAGAACCAATTTCGTGCATAATCTCCGTGTAAAGTTCATAAGGTATAGCACTAACACTTGCACCAATATCACATAAACCATAATAGCAATGATCACCAATTCTAACAGATAGCATAGGAACACTAACTTGTTTGGGTTTATTAGGATGTGAAACAATATTAGAAGCATCTTCACAGAAAATAATATGACCATCCTCCACATTCTCAGTCACAAGATCTTTAACTATTGCAACAGCAGGTTCAATTTTAATTTGTTCTTCAGGTTCTTTAGGTTTCTTTTCACTTTTATTAACTGCACTAGATATGACAGAGTACTCCTTCATTTTAGCAGGGAAAGGAGTTTTTTCAATATAAGCTTCAGGAATAACATTATCAACAGTTTCAATCACTACACATTTGTTTACAGATGAATCAATTTTATCTTTATACGGTTCATGATACTTATCAAAATTCTTCTTAGGCAGTTCATAATGAGAGGCAAAAGCTTTATAAAGATTTGCAACAACTTGGGAATCAAGACCATATGTAGCACTCATATTACGAAATTTATCAGTATCCATAAAAGCTTCAATACATTTATAATCATAAATTATACCTGATTCTCTATCTCTGTCGTTCTCCCATCCTTCAGTATTTTCTTGGATCCGATCAAGAAGGTCCCTTTTAAACTCTTCATTCTTGCGTGTAAATGATCCAGAACAAGAAGTATCCAGCAAGGTCTTGTCTTGAAAAGAAAGTCTTGCATAGAAATTATCAATAATAACATTACCAGGAAGCTCATGAATGGGGCATTTGAGCATTAAAGACTTCAATCTCCCCCAAGCTTGGGCAATACTTTCTCCATCATGAGGCCAGAAATTATATATGCGGTTCCGATCTTTGTGAATTTCACTTGGAGGATAAAATTTGGAATAGAATAAAGGCACAATGTCCTCCCAATCAATAGAATCACCATTCTTCAGCAATTTATACCAGTGCGCCGCTTTACCAGACAGCGATATAGTGAATAGTTTCTTCCTAACTTCATTCATGGAAATACCTGCACATTTGAATAACCCGCATAATTCATGCAAAAATAGTAAATGATCACCAGGATGGACAGTTCCATCCCCTTCATAGCGGTTATCCATAACACGTTCAATAATTTTCGTAGGTATTTTATATGGTACTACTTCCTCACCTGGCGCTTCATCCACTACCGTTGCAGTAGTAGTAGATTTCCCAAATAGAAATTGAAGAGAAGATCTCTCCATAATGATTATAGCAGCAGGCAGAAATAAAATCAGCACAAACAGTAAATTTCCTTACCAATTCCACTTACCAATAGCGCTTCACTCCCCGGCAACGGCGCCAGAAAATAGTCTTGATGACCCACAAGTATAGGGGGTGTATCGTAGTACTTTCGATAAATAAGAGTGTCGAACCCAACGAGGAGCAGAAGGTGTTGACAAGCAGTTTCGATGAAGGTTTCACTGTAAATGCTCACAGACAAGTATTCAGGGGGTTTTGATATTGCAGATAAATAAAGTACAAGTAAATAAAATGCGAGAGAAATAATTGCAGCGAGTGGCCCAATCCTTTTTAGCACAAAGGACAAGCCGGTTTGATTACTTATAATGACCAAACGTTCTGAGGACACACGGGGATTTTAGTCTAGTGCTTTCGCTACATACAGCTGATTAATCTTCATTGTTTTGATAAGTGTTGTGTGGGTGAACCTATGCTAATGCACCGCCCTTCCTAGGACTAATACATACTTGTGATTATACCCCTTGCAAGCATCCGCAACTACAAGAAAGTAATTAAGATAAATCTAACCACAGCCTTAAACTCTGAGATCCTGCGATCCCTCCTGCATCGATATACTAACGGGGGCTTAGGTTTCTGTCACTCCGGCAACCCCGCAATTAGCAACCGAATACAAGATGCACTCCCCTAGGCCCATAAATGGTGAAGTGTCGTGTAGTCGACGTTCACACGACACCACTAGAAGAATGACACCACAACTTAAATATCATAACATTGAATATTACTCAACCATAATTCACTACTAGCATTTAGACTTCACCCATGTCCTCAAGAACTAAACGAACTACTCACGAGACATCATATGGAATACAATCAGAGGTGATATGATGATGAATAACAATCTGAACATAAACCTTGGTTCAATGGTTTCACTCAATAGCATCTACAACAAGTATAGAATAACACCGGGAGAGTTTCCCCTATCAAACAATCAAGATTTAACCCGAATTGCTACAGCGATGACGAGGTGCAGCGGTGGTGATGGCGGTGTAGATGGTGGAGATGATGATGATGATGATGGAGATGATGTCCCGCTCGATGACGATGGCGATGGCGTCGATTTCCCCCTCCGGGAGGGAATTTCCCCGGCGGATTCCTGCCCGCCGGAGAGCTCTTTTCTCTCTGGTGTTCTCCGCCCCGCAGAGGCGGCTGTAACCCTTCGTGAGGATCCCTCTGTGGCTTAGGTTTTCGGGACGAAGGAGTACGCGAAGAAAAGGAGGCGAAAGAGGCTGTGGGGCCCCCAGAGCATAGGGTGGCGCGGCCAGGGCCTGGGCCGCGCCGCCCTATGGTCTGGGCCCACAGTGGCCCCTCTCTTCTTCCCCTTCTGGCTCCCTCCGTCATCTGGAAAAATAGGAATTTTCGTGAAATTCCCTTCCACAGTTGATCTTCCGAAATATTGCGTTCTGACGGTGCTTTTTCCAGCAGAATCCTGGCTCCGGTGCTTGATCCTCCAATGATGATGAAACATGCAAAATAGATGGAATAACATAAGTATTGTGTCCCAATATGAAATATATCAATGAATAACAGCAAATTATGATACAAAATAGTGATGCAAATTGGACGTATCAGCCAACACCATGGAAAGAAAATGAGCTCCATATTATTAACAGCCAACAGAGCTTCGAAGCGCTCCCTCTGAAACCAAATGGTCAGATAAAAACATGGGTGTGTATGACCGAAAACACCCAATCCAACAATCTTCAGGCATTGATTGCATAATGAATTTCGCCGGCAGGGCCTTCTGGAACACGACAATCTAGCCAGCAGCCCCCTCGCTTGGCGCAACAGGAATCCGAGAACCACCATCATTATTTACAAGACTAGCAGCCCCCTCGCCGCCGGTCAACTACCAACCAGATCGGAAGACATGGAGAGGGCAGTCCAGCACGGCCCGACGGTGTGGCAAGGACCAACACCAGGACCGCACCTACCCAGACTCAACCGGCCAGATCTTGGCTGAAACCCTAGATCGGATCGAGGCGGCGTAGAGCACCACCACCCCTTCCTTGTTGCCAATCCGGTGGATGCGCTCAGGCCCCGGCCACGCCTAGCCGCCCCGCCCACCAATTCCCCTGAACAGCGGCCAAGAAAACCGCTTACCCTGCCCACCGCCACACCAGACGAATAGGCACCGCCATCACCGCCAGCGCCGGTGGCAATGGCGGCTAGGAGAGGGAGGAGAGGTGGGGCTATTAGGGTTGAGGAAGGAGGGATCCTCCTGAGCCACCCGGGGGGAGGTGACTCGGGAGATCGGGAGAGGTCCCCCAGGAGAGGCTAAATAATCATTATACATCAAACGGGCACTTTTGCACTAATAAAATTTCTTGTACCGTTGGCTGATATTGCACGTTGGTTCTCCTTAGCTTACTTCCAACTGTCCATCTAGCATCAATTTTTTTGAAAAAATATTAATAGGCGTAAGAATCCCATTCCTTGTTGTATTCACTCTAAAAGTACCTGGCAGGGCCATGTTCTTACAACATATAAGACAAATACAAGAGGATTCACTTTTTTTTTGAAATGGGGGATTAGCACCCCCAGCCTTATCAGAGCGATGCGCACAACCTTTTATTAAAAAGTCTCAAGTGTTGGGTAGTGCTGTCCACAACTGGCGCGTGGTTGACGTGGGAGGTTTGATGGCGGTTGACGGGCTTGATGGAGTGTCTTGATTCGTCCCCGGCAACGGCGCCAGAAAATAGCTTGATGTCTACTCACGCTTCTTTTCCTGTAGACAGTGTTGGGCCTCCAAGATCAGAGGTTTGTAGAACAGCAGCAAGTTTTCCCTTAAATGGATCACCCAAGGTTTATCGAACTCAGGGAGGAAGAGGTCAAAGATATCCCTCTCAAGCAACCCTGCAATCACGATACAAGAAGTCTCTTGTGTCCCCAACACACCTAATACACTTGTCAGATGTATAGGTGCACTAGTTCGGCGAAGAGATAGTGAAATACAAGCAGTATGGATGTATATGAATGGTAATAGCAATCTGAATAAAATATGGCAGCGAGTAAACATGCAACAGAACAGTAAATAAACGGAGATTCGATGTATGGAAACAAGGCCTAGGGATCATACTTTCACTAGTGGACACTCTCAACATTGATCGCATAATAAATAATAACTTCTCTCATTTGTGCTACATACACTCTTTTGTTGGATGACAAACACCATTCGTTGTGTAGGGCTACAAGAGCACCTCAATGCCGGAGTTAACAAGCTCCACAACATTCGATGTTCATATTTAAATAACCTTAGAGCATAATAGATCTTTGCAAAATAAACCGAGAACTAACATAGCATACACACTGTCCACATTACACTATGAAAGGAGGAATAGATCACATCAATACTATCATAATGACAATTAACTCCACAACCTACAAGAGGTCATGATCATAGCCTACGACAAGAACCACACGGTGCACACACTAGCACCTTTACACCATGCAGGAGGAATAGACTACTTTAATAACATCACATGAGTAGCACATAGACTAGTAGCGATACAAAACTCATCATATGGATCTCAATCATGCAAGCAATTCATGAGATCATTGTATTGGAGTACAGAGAGAGAGATTAACCACATAGCTACGGTAGAGCCCTCAGCCCCGGGGGAGAACTACTCCCTCCTCATCATGGGAGCAGCAGCGTTGATGGAGATGGCGGTGGTGTCGATGGAGAAGCCTTCCGGGGGCACTTCCCCGTCCGGCGGCGTGCCGGAACAGAGACTCCTGTCCCCCAGATCTTGGCTTCGCGATGGCGGCGGCTCTGGAACTTTTCTCGTATCGTGGCTTTTCCGTATCGAAGATTTAGGTCAGGGGGCTTCTTATAGGCGAAGAATCGATGTCGGTGGAGCCCTGGTGGGGCCACACCATAGGGCGCGCCCAGGCCCTTGGTCGCGCCGCCCGTGGTCAGGCCCCCCGTGCTCCCCTCTCTCTCGGTGGAAGCTCGGAAAAATAAGATCTTGGTCGTTGATTTCGTCCGATTCCGAGAATATTTCCTTACTAGGATTTCTGAAACCAAAAACAGCAGAAAACAGGAACTGGCACTTCGACATCTCGTCAATAGGCTAGTTCCGGAAAATGCATCAAAACGATATAAAGTGTGAACAAAACATGTAAGTATTGTCATAAAACAAGCATGGAACATCAGAAATTATAGATACGTTGGAGACGTATCAGCATCCCAAGCTTAGTTCCTACTCGTCCTCGAGTAGGTAAACGATAACACAAATAATTTCTGAAGTGACATGCTACCAACATAATCTTGATCAACATTATTGTAAAGCATTGATGGCGTGTAACTCACACGTTCGTTGGGAACCCCAAGAGGAAGGTATGATGCGCACAGTAGCAAGTTTTCCCTCAGAAAGAAACCAAGGTTTAATCGAACCAGGAGGAGCCAAGAAGCACGTTGAAGGTTGATGGTCGCGAAATGTGATGCGGCGCAACACCAGGGATTCCGGCGCCAACTAGGAACCTGCACAACACAACCCAAGTACTTTGTCCCAACGAAACAGTGAGGTTGTCAATCTCACCGGCTTGCTGTAACAAAGGATTAAACGTATCGAGTGGAAGATGATTGTTTGCAAGAAAACAGTAAAACAAGTATTGCAGTAGATTGTATGCTATGTAAAGAATAGGACCGGGGTCCACAGTTCACTAGAGGTGTCTCTCCCATAAGATAAAAGCATGTTGGGTGAACAAATTACAGTCGGGCAATTGACAAATAGAGAAAGGCATAACAATGCATATACATGACATGGTAAATATAGTGAGTCCCCCTCCAGTATTAAGTTGCAAAGCAACAGACAATTGCATTAAGTATGGTGCGTAATGTAATCAACAACTACATCCTTAGACATAGCATCAATGTTTTATCCCTAGTGGCAACAGCACATCC
This sequence comes from Lolium multiflorum, assembly GCA_030979885.1. Lineage (NCBI taxonomy): Eukaryota > Viridiplantae > Streptophyta > Magnoliopsida > Poales > Poaceae > Lolium > Lolium multiflorum. The sequence goes on from CM061747.1 coordinate 219,992,597, forward strand.
ACAACCTTAGAACTTTCTGTCACTGTCCCAGATTCAATGGAGGCATGAACCCACTATCGAGCATAAATACTCCCTCTTGGAGTTAAGAGTAAAAACTTGGCCAGAGCCTCTACTAATAACGGAGAGCATGCAAGATCATAAACAACACATGAACAATAGATTGATAATCACCATAATCATAGTACTCTCTATCCATCGGATCCCGACAAACACAACATATAGTATTACATATAGATGATCTTGATCATGTTAGGCAGCTCACAAGATCCAACAATGAAGCACAACAAGGAGAAGACGACCATCTAGCTACTGCTATGGACCCATGGTCCAGGGGTGAACTACTCACTCATCACTCCGGAGGCGACCATGGCGGTGTAGAGTCCTCCGGGAGATGAATCCCCTCTCCGGCAGGGTGCCGGAGGCGATCTCCTGAATCCCCCGAGATGGGATTCGCGGCGGCGGCGTCTCTGTAAGGTTTTCCGTATCGTGGCTCTCCGTCTGGGGGTTTCGCGGAAGCTTTAAGTAGGCGGAGGGTCAACGCGGGGGCCACACGAGGGGCCCAGGGGATAGGTCGGCGCGGCCAGGGCCTGGGCCGCGCCGGCCACCCCCCTGGCCACCTCGTGGCCCCACTTCGTTAGGTCTTCGGTCTTTTGGAAGCTTCGTGCAAAAATAGGACCCTGGGCGAAAGTTTCGTCCAATTCCGAGAATATTTCTTTACTAGGATTTCTGAAACCAAAAACAGCAGAAAAACTGGCTCTTCGGCATCTTGTTAATAGGTTAGTTCCAGAAAATGCATAAATATGACATATAATGTGCATAAAACATGTAGGTATCATCAATAAAGTAGCATGGAACATAAGAAATTATCGATACGTTGGAGACGTATCAGCATCCCCAAGCTTAGTTCTGCTCGTCCCGAGCAGGTAAAACGATAACAAAGATAATTTCTGAAGTGACATGCCATCATAATCTTGATCATACTATTTGTAAACATATGTAATGAATGCAGCGATCAAAGCAAAAGTAATGACATGAGTAAACAACTGAATCATAAAGCAAAGACTTTTCATGAATAGTACTTCAAGACAAGCATCAATAAGTCTTGCATAAGAGTTAACTCATAAAGCAATAAATCAAAGTAAAGGTGTTGAAGCAACACATAAGAAGATTAAGTTTCAGCGGTTGCTTTCAACTTGTAACATGTATATCTCATGGATATTGTCAACATAAAGTAGTATAATAAGTGCAATATGCAAGTATGTAGGAATCAATGCACAGTTCACACAAGTGTTTGCTTCTTAAGGTGGAAGGAGATAGGTAAACTGACTCAACAATAAAAGTAAAAGAAAGGTCCTTCAAAGAGGAAAGCATCGATTGCTGTATTTGTGCTAGAGCTTTTATTTTGAAAACATGAAACAATTTTGTCAACGGTAGTAATAAAGCATATGAGTTATGAAAATTATATTTTACAAGTTGCAAGCCTCACGCATAGTATACTAATAGTGCCCGCACCTCGTCCTACTTAGCTTGGACTACCGGATCTTTGCATGCCATGTTTCAACCAAGTGTCACAAAGGGGTACCTCCATGCCGCCTGTACAAAGGTCTAAGGAGAATGCTCGCATTTTGGATTTCTCGCTTTTGATTATTCTCAACTTAGACATCCATACCGGGACAACATGGACAACAGATAATGGACTCCTCTTAAATGCATAAGCATGTAGCAATGATTATTATTCTCATATGAGATTGAGGATATATGTCCAAAACTGAAACTTCCACCATGGTTCATGGCTTTAGTTAGCGGCCCAATGTTCTTCTCTAACAATTTTGCATGCTCCAACCACTAAAATGATAGACCTTCAGACAAGACGGACATGCATAGCAACTCACATGATATTCAACAATAGTTGATGGCGTTCCCCAGAAGCATGGTTATCGCACAACAAGCAACTTAATAAAATATAAAGTGCATAAGTACATATTCAATACTACGATAGTTTTTAAGGCTATTTTGTCCCATGAGCTATATATTGCAAAGGTGAATGATGGAATTTTAAAGGTAGCACTCAAGCAATTTACTTTGGAATGGCGGAGAAATACCATGTAGTAGGTAGGTATGGTGGACACAAATGGCATAGTAGTTGGCTCAAGGGTTTTGGATGCATGAGAAGTATTCCCTCTCGATACAAGGTTTAGGCTAGCAAGGTTATTTGAAGCAAACTCAAGGATGAACAAGTGCAGCAAAACTCACATAAAAGACATATTGTAAACATTATAAGACTCTACACCGTCTTCCTTGTTGTTCAAAACTCAATACTAGATATTATCTAGACCTTAGAGAAACCAAATATGCAAATCAAATTTTAGCAAGCTCTATGTATTTCTTCATTAATGGGTGCAAAGCATATGATGCAAGAGCTTAAACATGAGCACAACAATTGCCAAGTATCACATTATCCAAGACATTTTTAGAATTACTACATGTAGCATTTTCCAATTCCAACCATATAACAATTTAACGAAGAAGAAACTTCGCCTTGAACATTATGAGTAAAGCCTAAGGACACATGTGTCCATATGCAACAGCGGAGCGTGTCTCTCTCCCACAAAGTGAATGCTAGGATCCATCTTATTCAAACAAAAACAAAAACGAAAACAAACCGACGCTCCAAGTAAAGAACACAAGATGTGATTGAATAAAAATATAGTTTCAGGGGAGGAACCTGATGATGTTGTCGATGAAGAAGGGGATGCCTTGGGCATCCCCAAGCTTAGACGCTTGAGTCTTCTTAAAATATGCAGGGGTGAACCACGGGGGCATCCCCAAGCTTAGAGCTTTCACTCCTCTTGATCATAGTATATCATTCTCCTCTCTTGACCCTTGAAAACTTCCTTCACACCAAACTTCAAGCAAACTCATTAGAGGGTTAGTGCACAATTAATAATTCACACATTCAGAGGTGACACAATCATTATTTTCACTTCTGGACATTGCATAATGCTACTGGACATTAATGGATCAAAGAAATAAATCCAACATAGCAAAAGAGGCAATGCGAAATAAAAGGCAGAATCTGTCAAAAACAGAACAGTCCGTAAAGACGAATTTAGAAATGGCACCAGACTTGCTCAAATGGAAAAACTCAAAACTAATGAAAGTTGCGTACATATCTGAGGATCACGCTCGTAAATTGGCAGATTTTTTCGAATTTTCTACAGAGAATTATGCCCAGATTCGTGACAGACAGCAATGCTGTTTCTGCGCAGCAATCCCAAATATAACATCAACTTTGACATAGAAACTTTACTTGGCACAAAAACATGATAAGGAGAGGTTGCTACAGTAGTAAACAACTTCCAAGACTCAACAAAACAAAAAATTGCTGTAGGTAAAAACATGGGTTGTCTCCCATAAGCGCTTTTCTTTAACGCCTTTCAGCTAGGCGCAGAAAGTACAAATCAAGTAACATCGAGAGTAGAAGCATCAACATCATAACTTGTTCTAATAATAGAATCAAAAGGCAACTTCATTCTCTTTCTAGGGAAGTGTTCCATACCTTTCTTGAGAGGAAATTGGTATTTAATATTACCTTCCCTCATATCAATAACAGCACCAACAGTTCGAAGAAAAGGTCTTCCCAACACAATTGGACAAGATGCATTGCATTCGATATCCAAGACAACAAAATCAACGGGGACAAGGTTATTGTTAACCGTAATATGCACATTATCAATCCTCCCCAAAGGTTTCTTTTTAACATTATCGGCAAGATTAACATCCAAATAACAATTCTTCAATGGTGGCAAGTCAAGCATATCATAAATCTTTTTAGGCATAACAGAAATACTTGCACCAAGATCACATAAAGCATTACATTCAAAGTCATTGAATTTCATTTTAATGATGGGCTCCCAACCATCTTCTAACTTTCTAGGAATAGAAGTTTCAAGTTTTAGTTTCTCTTCTCTAGCTTTTATGAGAGCATTTGTAATATGTTTTGTAAAGGCTAAATTTATAGCACTAGCATTGGGACTTTTAGCAAGTTTTTGTAAGAACTTTATAACTTCAGAGATGTGGCAATCATCAAAATCTAAATCATTATGAGCTACAGCAATGGGATCATTGTCCCAAGGTTGGAAAAAATTTCAGCAGTTTTATCACAAGCAGTTTCAGCAGTTTTAGCAATTTCAGGCAGTTTTGTACGCTTTGCACTAGGAGTAGAAACATTGCCAACACCAATTATTTTACCATTGATAGTAGGAGGTGCAGCAACATGTGAAGAATTAGCATTACTAGTGGTGGTAATAGTCCAAACTTTAGCTACATTATTCTCTTTAGCTAGTTTTTCATTTTCTTCTCTATCCCACCTAGCACGTAGTTCAGCCATTAATCTTATATTCTCATTAATTCTAACTTGGATGGCATTTGCTGTAGTAGTAATCTTATTATCAATATCATTATTAGGCATAACTTTCAATTTTAGAAGATTTACATCAGAGGCAAGTCTATCAACTCTAGAAGCGATAATATCAATTTTATCAAGCTTTTCCTCAACAGATTTGTTAAAAGCAGTTTGTGTACTAATAAATTCTTTAAGCATGGCTTCAAGACCAGAGGGTACACTCCTATTATTATTGTAAGAATTCCCATAAGAATTACCATAACCATTACCATTAGCAGAAGGATATGGCCTATAGTTATTACCAGAGTTGTTCCTATAAGCATTGTTGTTGAAATTATTATTTTTAATGAAATTCACATCAACATTTTCTTGAGCAACCAATGAAGCTAAAGGAACATTATTTGGATCAACATTAGATCTACCATTCACAAGCATAGACATAATCACATCAATCTTATCACTCAAGGAAGAGGTTTCTTCAACAGAATTTACCTTCTTACCTTGTGGAGCTCTTTCCGTGTGCCATTCAGAGTAATTTATCATCATATCATCAAGAAGTTTTGTAGCCGCCCCCAATGTGATGGACATAAAGGTACCTCCAGCAGCTGAATCCAATAAATTCCGCGAAGAAAAATTTAGTCCTGCATAGAAGGTTTGGATGATCATCCAAGTAGTCAGTCCATGGGTTGGGCAATTCTTTACCAAAGTTTTCATTCTCTCCCAAGCTTGAGCAACATGTTCAGTATCTAATTGTTTAAAATTCATTATGCTACTTCTCAAAGATATAATTTTAGCGGGAGGATAATATCTACCAATAAAAGCATCCTTGCATTTAGTCCATGAATCAATACTATTCTTAGGCAAAGATAGCAACCAATCTTTAGCTCTTCCTCTTAATGAGAAAGGAAACACTTTCAATTTAATAATATCACCATCTACATCTTTATACTTTTGCATTTCACAAAGTTCAACAAAATTATTGAGATGGGCAGCAGCATCATCAGAACTAGCACCAGAAAATTGTTCTCTCATGACCAGATTTAGTAAAGCAGGTTTAATTTCAAAGAATTCTGCTGTAGTAGCAGGTGGAGCAATAGGTGTGCATAGGAAATCATTATTATTTGCATTTGTGAAGTCACACAATTTAGTATTTTCATGGTTGGCCATTTTAGCAACGGTAAATAAAACAAACTAGATAAAGTAAATGCAAGTAACTAATTTTTTTGTGTTTTCGATATAGAGAGCAAGACAATAAATAAAGTAAAACTAGCAACTAATTTTTTTGTGTTTTGATTTAGTGCAGCAAACAAAGTAGTAAATAAAATAAAGCAAGACAAAAACAAAGTAAAGAGATTGAGAAGTGGAGACTCCCCTTGCAGCGTGTCTTGATCTCCCCGGCAACGGCGCCAGAAAAAGAGCTTGATGGCGTGTAACTCACACGTTCGTTGGGAACCCCAAGAGGAAGGTATGATGCGCACAGTAGCAAGTTTTCCCTCAGAAAGAAACCAAGGTTTAATCGAACCAGGAGGAGCCAAGAAGCACGTTGAAGGTTGATGGTCGCGAAATGTGATGCGGCGCAACACCAGGGATTCCGGCGCCAACTAGGAACCTGCACAACACAACCCAAGTACTTTGTCCCAACGAAACAGTGAGGTTGTCAATCTCACCGGCTTGCTGTAACAAAGGATTAAACGTATCGAGTGGAAGATGATTGTTTGCAAGAAAACAGTAAAATAAGTATTGCAGTAGATTGTATGCTATGTAAAGAATAGGACCGGGGTCCACAGTTCACTAGAGGTGTCTCTCCCATAAGATAAAAGCATGTTGGGTGAACAAATTACAGTCGGGCAATTGACAAATAGAGAAAGGCATAACAATGCATATACATGACATGGTAAATATAGTGAGATTTAATTGGGCATTACGACAAAGAACATAGACCGCCATCCAACTGCATCTATGCCTAAAAAGTCCACCTTCAGGTTATCGTCCGAACCCCCTCCAGTATTAAGTTGCAAAGCAACAGACAATTGCATTAAGTATGGTGCGTAATGTAATCAACAACTACATCCTTAGACATAGCATCAATGTTTTATCCCTAGTGGCAACAGCACATCCACAACCTTAGAACTTTCTGTCACTGTCCCAGATTCAATGGAGGCATGAACCCACTATCGAGCATAAATACTCCCTCTTGGAGTTAAGAGTAAAAACTTGGCCAGAGCCTCTACTAATAACGGAGAGCATGCAAGATCATAAACAACACATGAACAATAGATTGATAATCACCATAATCATAGTACTCTCTATCCATCGGATCCCGACAAACACAACATATAGTATTACATATAGATGATCTTGATCATGTTAGGCAGCTCACAAGATCCAACAATGAAGCACAACAAGGAGAAGACGACCATCTAGCTACTGCTATGGACCCATGGTCCAGGGGTGAACTACTCACTCATCACTCCGGAGGCGACCATGGCGGTGTAGAGTCCTCCGGGAGATGAATCCCCTCTCCGGCAGGGTGCGGAGGCGATCTCCGAATCCCCCGAGATGGGATTCGCGCGGCGCGCGTCTCGTAAGGTTTTCCGTATCGTGGCTCTCCGTACTGGGGGTTTCGCGACGGAAGCTTTAAGTAGGCGGAGGGTCAACGCGGGGGCCACACGAGGGGCCCAGGGGATAGGTCGGCGCGGCCAGGGCCTGGGCCGCGCCGGCCACCCCCTGGCCCCTCGTGGCCCCACTTCGTTAGGTCTTCGGTCTTCTGGAAGCTTCGTGCAAAAATAGGACCCGGGCGAAAGTTTCGTCCAATTCCGAGAATATTTCTTTACTAGGATTTCTGAAACCAAAAACAGCAGAAAACAGCAAGCTCTTCGGCATCTTGTTAATAGGTTAGTTCCAGAAAATGCATAAATATGACATATAATGTGCATAAAACATGTAGGTATCATCAATAAAGTAGCATGGAACATAAGAAATTATCGATACGTTGGAGACGTATCAAGCATATGAGATGAATGGAGTGATCTGAACAAAAGATTGCTAACAAAGATAATGACTAAACAAATGAATCATATAGCAAAACTTTTCATGAATAGTACTTTCGAGACAAGCATCAATAAGACTTGCATAAGAGTTAACTCATAAAGCAATAAATTCTTAGTAAAAGCTTTGAAACAACACAAAGGAAGATATAAGTTTCAGCAGTTGCTTTCAACTTTCAACATACATATCTCATGGATAATTGTCAACACAAAGTAATATGATGAGTGCAATAAGCAAGTATGTAAGAATCAATGCACAGTTGACACAAGTGTTTGCTTCTAAGATGGAAGGAAATGGGTAAACTGACTCAACATAAAGTAAAAGATAGGCCCTTCGCAGAGGGAAGCAGGGATTAAATCATGTGCTAGAGCTTTTCAAGTTTTGAAATCATATAGAGAGCATAAAAGTAAAATTTTGAGAGGTGTTTGTTGTTGTCAACGAATGGTAATGGGTACTCTAACTACCTTATCAACCAGACTTTCAAGAGCGGCTCCCATGAAGGACGTTATCTCTACCAACAAGGTAGATCATCCCTCTTCTCTTTTGTTTACACATGTACTTTAGTTTTATTTATTAGATGACACTCCCCCCAACCTTTTGCTTACACAAGCCATGGCTAACCGAATCCTCGGGTGCCTTCCAACATTCACATACCATGGAGGAGTGTCTATTTGCAAATTTAAGTTGCTTACTGATAAATCAGGGCAAAACATGTGAAGAGAATTATTAATGAAAGTTAATTAATTGGGGCTGGGAACCCCGTTGCCAGCTCTTTTTGCAAAATTATTGGATAAGCGGATGAGCCACTAGTCCATTGTGAAAGTCTGTCAAAAGTAAATGACAAGATCGAAAGATAAAACACCACATACTTCCTCATGAGCTATAAAACATTGACACAAATAAGAGATAATAGCTTTTGAATTGTTTAAAGGTAGCACATGAAGTATTTACTTGGAATGGCAGAAAAATACCACATAGTAGGTAGATATGGTGGACACAAATGGCATAGGTTTTGGCTCAAGGTTTTGGATGCACGAGAAGTATTCCCTCTCAGTACAAGGCTTAGGCTAGCAAGGTTGTTTGAAGCAAACACAAGTATAAACCGGTACAGCAAAACTTACATAAGAACATATTGCAAGCATTATAAGACTCTACACTGTCTTCCTTGTTGTTCAAACACTTTACCAGAAAATATCTAGACTTAGAGAGACCAATCATGCAAACCAAATTTAACAAGCTCTACGGTAGTTCTCCATTAATAGATTAAACTACATGATGCAAGAGCTTAAACATGATCTATGAGAGCTCAAAACAATTGCCAAGTATCAAGTTATTCCAAACCATATGAAGCATTTTCTGATTCCAACCAAATAGCAACAAGTGAAGCGATCAACTTTCGCCCTTGAACATTAAAAGCAAAAATGAAGAACACTAGTGTTCATATGAAAAAGCGGAGCGTGTCTCTCTCCCACATGAGCATGAATTTATTCAGAGAATGAAAATAACAAAACGAAAATAAAAGCACACAGACGCTCCAAGTAAAGAACATAAGATGTGACGGAATAAAAATATAGTTTCACTAGAAGTGACCTGATAAGTTGTCGATGAAGAAGGGGATGCCTTGGGAATCCCCAAGCTTAGATGCTTGAGTCTTCTTAAAATATGCAGGGATGAACCACCGGGGCATCCCCAAGCTTAGACCTTTCACTCTTCTTGATCATAGTATATCATCCTCCTCTCTTGACCCTTGAAAACTTCCTCCACACCAAACTTCAAGCAAACTCATTAGAGGGTTAGTGCATAATCAAAAATTCACATGTTCAGAGGTGACACAATCATTCTTAACACTTCTGGACATTGCACAAAGCTTCTGAAAGTTAATGAAACAAAGAAACTCATTCAACATAGCAAAAGCGGCAATGCGAAATAAAAGGCAGAATCTGTCAAAAACAGAACAGTCCGTAAAGACGAATTTGGCAGGGGCACTTAACTTGCTCAAATGGAAAAACTCAAAACTAATGAAAGTTGCGTACATATCTGAGGATCACGCACGTAAATTTGCAGATTTTTCTGAGTTACCTACAGAGACTTCTGCGCGAATTCGTGACAGCAAATCTGTTTCTGCGCAGTAATCCAAATCTAGCATCAACTTTACCATAGAGACTTTACTTGGCACAAAAACATGATAAGGAGAGGTTGCTACAGTAGTAAACAACTTCCAAGACTCAAATATAAAATAAAAGTGCTGTAGTAAAATAAACACATGGGTTATCTCCCAAGAAGTTCTTTCTTTATAGCCATTAAGATGGGCTCAGTAATTTCAAAGATACTCTCGCAAGAATTAAGAGTTGAAGCAAAAGAGAACATCAAGAAGCAAATTCAAAACACATTTAAGCCTAACCCACTTCCTATGAAAAGGAATCTTGTACACAAATAAATTCATGAAGAACAAAGTGGCAAGCATAGAAAAGCAACACAAGCGCAATTTCAAGATTCTCAACATAAAGAGGGGAAACTTAATATTATTAAGATGCATATAACCATGTTTCCCTCTCTCATAATAACTTTCAGTAGCATCATGAACAAACTCAACAATATAACTATCACATGAAACATTCTTGTCATGAGCCACATGCATAAAATTATTACTCTCCACATAAGCATAATCAATTTTATTAGTTGTAGTGGGAGCAAATTCAACAAAGTAGCTATCATTATTATTCTCATCAAGTGTAGGAGGCATAGTATAATCATAATAAAATTTACTCTCCATAGTAGGCGGCACCAAAAGACCACTATCATTATAATCATCATAAATAGGAGGCAAAGTATCATCAAAGAAAATTTTCTCCTCAATGCTTGGGGGACTAAAAATGTCATGCTCATCAAAACCAGCTTCCCCAAGCTTAGAATTTTCCATATCATTAGCAACAATGGTGTTCAAAGCGTTCATACTAATATCATTGCTACTAGCATGCAAATAAGATTCCATAGGTTTTTTAATTTTCGCAGCAAACAATCCATGTCTTAACTCAGGAAATAGAATAAGAAGCTCACTGTTGCTTTCCATTATGCCTAACTAGTGTAAACAAGAAACCAAAAGATGCAATTGCAGGATCTAAAGGAAATAGCTTCGAGCACTTACAACGGCAACAGAAAATAACTTAGTTACCTGGGACCGGAGTATGAGTGCCTTTTACCTTTCCTCCCCGGCAACGGCGCCAGAAAATAGCTTGCTGTCCACAACTGGCGCGTGGTTGACGTGGGAGGTTTGATGGCGGTTGACGGGCTTGATGGAGTGTCTTGATTCGTCCCCGGCAACGGCGCCAGAAAATAGCTTGATGTCTACTCACGCTTCTTTTCCTGTAGACAGTGTTGGGCCTCCAAGAGCAGAGGTTTGTAGAACAGCAGCAAGTTTTCCTTAAGTGGATCACCTAAGGTTTATCGAACTCAGGGAGGAAGAGGTCAAAGATATCCCTCTCAAGCAACCCTGCAATCACGATACAAGAAGTCTCTTGTGTCCCCAACACACCTAATACACTTGTCAGATGTATAGGTGCACTAGTTCGGCGAAGAGATAGTGAAATACAAGTAGTATGGATGTATATGAATGGTAATAGCAATCTGAATAAAATATGGCAGCGAGTAAACATGCAACAGAACAGTAAATAAACAGATTCGATGTTTGGAAACAAGGCCTAGGGATCATACTTTCACTAGTGGACACTCTCAACATTGATCGCATAATAAATAATAACTTCTCTCATTTGTGCTACATACACTCTTTTGTTGGATGACAAACGTCTCAAACGTATCTATAATTTCTTATGTTCCATGCTACTTTTATGACAATACTTGAATGTTTTATACATACTTTACAGCATTATTATACATTTTCCGGCACTAACCTATTAACAAGATGAAGTGCAGTTGTTGTTTTCTGCTATTTTTGGTTTCAGAAATCCTAGTAAGGAAATATTCTCGGAATTGGACGAAATCAACGCCCAGGGGCCTATTTTTGCACGAAGCTTCCAGAAGTCCGGAGAGGAAGTGGGGCCACGAGGCGACGACAGCTAGGGCGGCGCGGCCAGGCCGGGCCGCGCCGGCTGTTGTGTCGCCACCTCGTGTGGCCTGACCTACCCTTCCGCCTACTTAAAGCCTCGTCGCGAAACCCCGTGCCGAGAGCCACGATACGGAAAACCTTCCAGAGACGCCGCCGTCGCGAATCCCATCTCGGGGGATTCAGGAGATCGCCTCCGGCACCCTGCCGGAGGGGAATCATCACCGGAGGGGCTCTACATCATCATGCCCGCCTCCGGATTGATGCGTGAGTAGTTCATCCTTGGACTATGGATCCATAGCAGTAGCTAGATGGTTGTCTTCTCCGCTTGTGCTTTCATTGTTATAGATCTTGTGAGCTGCCTAACATGATCAAGATCATCTATTTGTAATGCTACATGTTGTGTTTGGCGAGATCCGATGAATATAGAATATTATGTTAAGTTGATTATCAATCTATCATATATGTGTTGTTTATGTTCTTGCATGCTCTCCGTTGCTAGTAGAGGCTCTGGCCAAGTTGATACTTGTAACTCCAAGAGGGAGTAATTATGCTCGATAGTGGGTTCATGCCTCCATTTAATCTGGGACAGTGACAGAAAGTTCTAAGGTTGTGGATGTGTTGTTGCTACTAGGGATAAAACATTGATGCTTTGTCTAAGGATATTTGTGTTGATTACATTACGCACCATACTTAATGCAATTATCTGTTGTTTACAACTTAATACGGAAGGGGTTCGGATGATAACCTGAAGGTGGATTATTTAGGCATAGATGCATGCTGGATATGCCCTGATTAAATCACATAGTAATCATCGTTGATATGTATTGAATCTTTATTTGTCAATTGCTCGCCTGTAATTTGTTCACCCAGCATGTTAGTTATCTTATTGGAGAGACACCACTAGTGAACTGTGGACCCCGGTCCATTCTTTTACATCTCTACAATCTACTGTTTTTACTGTTCTTTGCAAACAAACACCATCTTCCACTCGATACGCTTAATCCTTTGTTTTCAGCAAGCCGGTGAGATTGACAACCTCACTGTTACGTTGGGACAAAGTACTTTGATTGTGTTGTGCAGGTTCCACGTTGGCGCCGGTTTCACTGGTGTTGCGCCGCACTACATTCCTCCACCAACAACCTTCACGTGCTTCTTGGCTCCTACTGGTTCGATAACCTTGGTTTCTTTCTGAGGGAAAACTTGTCACTGTGCGCATCATACCTTCCTCTTGGGGTTCCCAACGGACGTGTACATTACGCGCATCAAGACTGTTTTCTGGCGCCGTTGCCGGGGAGATCAAGACACGCTGCAAGGGGAGTCTCCACTTCCAATCTCTTTACTTTGTTTTTGTCTTGCTTTATTTTATTTACTACTTTGTTTGCTGCACTTAAACAAAACACACAAAAATTAGTTGCTAGATTTACTTTATTTACTGTCTTGTTCTCTATATCAAAAACACAAAAAAATTAGTTACTTGTCTTTACTTTATTTGCCTAGTTTACTTTATTACTGTTATAATGGGTACTCCTGAAAATACTAAGTTGTGTGACTTCACTAGCACAAATAATAATGATTTTATATGTACTCCTATTGCTCCACCTGCTACTACAGCAGAATTCTATGAAATTAAACCTGCTTTACTGAATCTTGTTATGAGAGAGCAATTTTCTGGTGTTAGTACTGATGATGCTGCTGCCCATCTTAATAATTTTGTTGAACTTTGTGAAATGCAAAAGTATAAGGATATACATGGTGATATTATAAAACTGAAATTGTTTCCTTTCTCATTAAGAGGAAGAGCTAAAGATTGGTTGCTTTCTTTGCCTAAGAATAGTATTGATTCATGGACTAAATGTAAAGATGCTTTTATTAGTAAATATTATCCTCCTGCTAAGATTATATCTTTGAGAAGTAGCATAATGAATTTTAAACAATTTGATAATGAACATGTTGCTCAAGCATGGGAGAGAATGAAATCTTTGGTAAAGAATTGCCCAACCCATGGACTGACTACTTGGATGATCATCCAAACCTTTTATGCAGGATTGAATTTTTCCTCGAGGAACCTATTGGATTCAGCTGCTGGAGGTACTTTTATGTCCATCACCTTGGGCGCCGCGACTAAATTACTTGATGATATGATGATCAATTACTCTGAATGGCACACTGAAAGAACTCCTCAAGGTAAGAAGGTAAATTCTGTTGAAGAAACCTCTTCTTTGGGTGATAAGATTGATGCTATTATGTCTATGCTTGCAAATGGTAGATCTCATATTGATCCTAATAATGTTCCTTTAGCTTCATTGGTTGCTCAAGAAGAAAATGTTGATGTGAATTTCATTAAGAACAATAATTTCAACAACAATGCTTATAGGAATAATTATGGTAACAACAACTTTAGGCCATATCCTTCTAATAATGGTAATGGTTATGGTAATTCTTATGGTAATTCTTACAACAATAATAAGAGTGTACCCTCTGGTCTTGAAGTGATGCTTAAAGAATTTATTAATACACAAACTGCTTTCAATAAAACTGTTGAAGAAAAGCTTGGTAAAATTGATATTCTTGCTTCTAAGGTTGATAGTCTTGCTCTTGATGTTGATCTTTTAAAATTGAAAGTTATGCCTGAGAAAGTTGAAGATGCTAGGTTTGCTAAAACAAATGCCATCCAAGTTAGAATTAATGATAATATTAGAATGTTGGCTGAATTGCATGCTAGGTGGGATAGAGAAGAAAAAGAAAAACTTGCTAAAGAAAATAATGTAGCTAAAGTATGGACTATTACCACCACTAGTAATGTTGATTCTTCACATGTTGCTGCACCTCCTACTATCAATGGTAAAATAATTGGTGTTGGCAATGTTTCTACTCCTAGTGCAAAGCGCACAAAATTGCCTGAAACTGCTGAAACTGCTGTTTGTGATAAAACTGCTGAAATTTTTCAAAATATTGGTGACAATGATTCCATTGCTGTAGAACATAATGGTTTAGATTTTGATGATTGTCATATTACTGAAGTTATAAAGTTCTTACAAAAACTTGCTAGAAGTCCCAATGCTAGTGCTATAAATTTAGCCTTTACAAAACACATTACAAATGCTCTCATTAAAGCTAGGGAAGAGAAATTAAAACTTGAAGCTTCTATTCCTAGGAAGTTAGAAGATGGTTGGGAGCCCATCATTAAAATGAAATTCAATGACTTTGAGTGTAATGCTTTATGTGATCTTGGTGCAAGTATTTCTGTTATGCCTAAAAAGATTTATGATATGCTTGACTTGCCACCATTAAAGAATTGTTATTTGGATGTTAATCTTGCCGATAATGTTAAAAAGAAACCTTTGGGGAGGATTGATAATGTGCGCATTACGGTTAACAATAACCTTGTCCCCGTTGACTTTGTTGTCTTGGATATCGAATGCAATGCATCTTGTCCTATTGTGTTGGGAAGACCTTTTCTTCGAACCGTTGGTGCTGTTATTGATATGAAGGAAGGTAATATTAAATATCAATTTCCTCTCAAGAAAGGTATGGAACACTTCCCTAGAAAGAGAATGAAGTTGCCTTTTGATTCTATTATTAGAACAAGCTATGATGTTGATGCTTCTTCTCTTGATGTTACTTGATTTGCACTTTCTGCGCCTAGCTGAAAGGCGTTAAAGAAAAGCACTTCTTGGGAGATAACCCATGTTTTATTTTATTTACTGTATTGTTGAGTCTTGGAAGTTATTTACTACTGTAGCAACCTCTCCTTATCATGTTTTTGTGCCAAGTAAAGTTTCTATGCTAAAGTTGATGCTATATTTGGGATCGCTGCGCAGAAACAGCATTGCTGTCTGTCACGAATTCTGGCATAAGTCTCTGTAAAAAAATCGAAAAAATCTGCAAATTTACGAGCGTGATCCTCAGATATGTACGCAACTTTCATTAGTTTTGAGTTTTTCCATTTGAGCAAGTTAAGTGCCCCTTCCAGATGCATCTTTACGGACTGTTCTGTTTTTGACAGATTCTGTCTTTTATTTCGCATTGCCGTTTTTGCTATGTTGAATGAGTTTCTTTGTTCCATTAACTTTCAGAAGCTTTGTGCAATGTCCAGAAGTGTTAAGAATGATTGTGTCACCTCTGAATATGTGAATTTGTGGTTATGCACTAACCCTCTAATGAGTTTGCTTGAAGTTTGTGTGAAGGAAGTTTTCAAGGGTCAAGAGAAGAGGATGATATACTATGATCAAGAAGAGTGAAAGGTCTAAGCTTGGGGATGCCCCGGTGGTTCATCCCTGCATATTTTAAGAAGACTCAAGCATAAGCTTGGGGATGCCCAAGGCATCCCCTTCTTCATCGACAACATTATCAGGTCACTTCTAGTGAAACTATATTTTTATTCCGTCACATTCTTATGTTCTTTACTTGGAGCGTCGGTTTGTTTTTATTTTTGTTTTGTTTGAATAAAGTTGGATCCCGCCATTCTTATATTGGAGATATTACGCTCCGCTTTTTCTTATGGAACACTTGTGTTCTTAATTGTGCTTTAATGTTCATGGCGAAAGCTAATTGCTTCGTTAGATTGCTATTTGGTTGGAATTGGAAAGTGCTGCATATGGTTTGGCAATTTGGCAATTGTTTGAGCTCTCATAGATCATGTTTAAGCTCTTGCATCATGTAGTTTAATCTATTAATGAAGAACTACTGTAGAGCTTGTTTAATTTGGTTTGCATGATTGTTCTCTCTAAGTCTAGATATTTTCGGGTAAAGTGTTTGAACAACAAGGAAGACAGTGTAGAGCCTTATAATACTTGCAATATGTTCTTGTGTGAGTTTTGCTGTACCTGTTCATACTTGTGTTTGCTTCAAACAACCTTGCTAGCCCAAACCTTGTACTGAGAGGAAATGCTTCTCGTGCATCCAAACACCTTGAGCCAAACTCCATGCCATTTGTGTCCACCATATCTACCTACTATGTGGTATTTTTCTGCCATTCCAAAGTAAATTACTTGAGTGCTACCTTTAAAATTTCATTCCTCTACCTTTACAATATATAGCTCATGGGACAAATAGCTTAAAAACTATTGTGGTGATGAATATGTAGTTATGTGTCTTAATTCTTATAAGTTGCTTGTTGAGCGGTAACCATGTTTTCTGGGGACGCCATCAACTTTATCTTTGTTGGATATCATGTGAGATGCTATGCATGTTTGTCTTGTCTGAAGTAAGTGGACTTCACGATCAAATGGTTTGAGTATGCATATGTTAGAGAAGAACATTGGGCCGCTAACTAAAGCCATGTATCATGGTGGAAGTTTCAGTTTGGACATACAACCTCAATCTCTTATGAGAATATTAACTGTTGTTGAATGCTTAAGCATTAAAAGAGGAGTCCATTATCTGTTGTCTATGTTGTCCCGGTATGGATGTCTAAGTTGAGAATAATCAAAAGCGAGAAATCCAATGCGTGCTTTCTCCTTAGACACTTGTACAGGCGGCATAGAGGTACCCCTTTGTGACACTTGGTTGAAGCATATGTTATGCGATGAGAATCCGTGTTTCCGAGCTAAGTAGGACAAGGTGCGAGCACTATTAGTACTCTATGCATGAGACATGCAACTTGTAGGAAGTATTATGCATAGCACATATGAATTATTACTACCGTTGACAAAATTGTTTCTATGTTTTCAAAATAAAAGCTCTAGCACAAAAATAGTAATCCATGCTTCCCTCTGCGAAGGGCCAATCTTTTACTTTATGTTGAGTCAGTTTACCCACTTCTTTCTATCTTAGAAGCAAACACTTGTGTTAACTGTGTGCATTGATTCTTACATGTTTACTTATTGCACCTGTTATATTACTCTATGTTGACAAATATCCATGAGATATACATGTTACAAGTTGAAAGCATTCGCTGAAACTTAATCATCCTTTGTGTTGCTTCAATTCATTCTACTTTGAATTTATTGCTTATGAGTTAGCTCTTATGCAACTCTTATTGATACTTGTTTGAAAGTACTATTCATGAAAAGTTTTGCTATATGATTCATTTGCTTAGTCATTATCTTTGTTAGCAATCTTTTGTTCAGATCACTCCATTCATCTCATATGCTTTACAATAATGTTGATCAAGATTATGTTGGTAGCATGTCACTTCAGAAATTATTTGTGTTATCGTTTACCTACTCGAGGACGAGTAGGAACTAAGCTTGGGGATGCTTGATACGTCTCAAACGTATCTATAATTTCTTATGTTCCATGCTACTTTTATGACAATACTTGAATGTTTTATACATACTTTACAACATTATTATACATTTTTCGGCACTAACCTATTAACAAGATGCCGAAGTGCCAGTTCCTGTTTTCTGCTGTTTTTGGTTTCAGAAATCCTAGTAAGGAAATATTCTCGGAATTGGACGAAATCAACGCCCGGGGCCTATTTTTGCACGAAGCTTCCGAAGTCCGAGGGAAACGAAGTGGGGCCACGAGGCGACGACATTCTAGGGCGCGGCCTGGGCCGGGCCGCGCCGGCCTGTTGTGTCGCCAACTCGTGTGGCCCCCTGACCTACCCTTCCGCCTAAAGCCTCCGTCGCGACCCCACCGAGAGCCACGATACGGAAAACCTTCCAGAGACGTCGCCGTCGCGAATCCCATCTCGGGGATTCAGGAGATCGCCTCCGGCACCGTGCCGGAGGGGAATCATCACCGGAGGGGATCTACATCATCATGCCCGCCTCCGGATTGATGCGTGAGTAGTTCATCCTTGGACTATGGGTCCATAGCAGTAGCTAGATGGTTGTCTTCTTCGCTTGTGCTTTCATTGTATTAGATCTTGTGAGCTGCCTAACATGATCAAGATCATCTATTTGTAATGCTACATGTTGTGTTTGGCGAGATCCGATGAATATAGAATATTATGTTAAGTTGATTATCAATCTATCATATATGTGTTTTTTATGTTCTTGCATGCTCTCCGTTGCTAGTAGAGGCTCTGGCCAAGTTGATACTTGTAACTCCAAGAGGGAGTAATTATGCTCGATAGTGGGTTCATGCCTCCATTTAATCTGGGACAGTGACAGAAAGTTCTAAGGTTGTGGATGTGCTGTTGCTACTAGGGATAAAACATTGATGCTTTGTCTAAGGATATTTGTGTTGATTACATTACACACCATACTTAATGCAATTATCTGTTGTTTACAACTTAATACCGGAAGGGGTTCGGATGATAACCTGAAGGTGGATTATTTAGGCATAGATGCATGCTGGATAGCGGTCTATGTACTTTGTCGTAATGCCCTGATTAAATCACATAGTAATCATCGTTGATATGTATTGAATCTTTATTTGTCAATTGCTCGCCTGTAATTTGTTCACCCAGCATGTTAGTTATCTTATTGGAGAGACACCACTAGTGAACTATGGACCCCGGTCCATTCTTTTACATCTGAATACATTCTACTGTTTTTACTGTTCTTTGCAAACAAACACCATCTTCCACTCGATACGCTTAATCCTTTGTTTTCAGCAAGCCGGTGAGATTGACAACCTCACTGTTACGTTGGGACAAAGTACTTTGATTGTGTTGTGCAGGTTCCACGTTGGCGCCGGTTTCACTGGTGTTGCGCCGCACTACATTCCTCCACCAACAACCTTCACGTGCTTCTTGGCTCCTACTGGTTCGATAACCTTGGTTTCTTTCTGAGGAAAACTTGTCACTGTGCGCATCATACCTTCCTCTTGGGGTTCCCAACGGACGTGTACATTACGCGCATCAGATGACAAACACCATTCGTTGTGTAGGGCTACAAGAGCACCTCAATGCCGGAGTTAACAAGCTCCACAACATTCGATGTTCATATTTAAATAACCTTAGAGCATAATAGATCTTTGCAAAATAAACCGAGAACTAACATAGCATACACACTGTCCACATTACACTATGAAAGGAGGAATAGATCACATCAATACTATCATAATGACAATTAACTCCACAACCTACAAGAGGTCATGATCATAGCCTACGACAAGAACCACACGGTGCACACACTAGCACCTTTACACCATGCAGGAGGAATAGACTACTTTAATAACATCACATGAGTAGCACATAGACTAGTAGCGATACAAAACTCATCATATGGATCTCAATCATGCAAGCAATTCATGAGATCATTGTATTGGAGTACAGAAAGAGAGATTAACCACATAGCTACCGGTAGAGCCCTCAGCCCCGGGGGAGAACTACTCCCTCCTCATCATGGGAGCAGCAGCGTTGATGGAGATGGCGGTGGTGTCGATGGAGAAGCCTTCCGGGGGCACTTCCCCGTCCCGGCGGCGTGCCGAAACAGAGACTCCCACTACAAGAAAAGTTGCCATGGCCGACGAAGTTGAAGTCGCGCCGTGGTTGCTGGTGTACCATGGCCGACGATTTTTGGTCCCTCCGTGGTGCATGTCAAAACTTTTTTTTCTCGTTTTTGAGGCCACCTAGCCCGACGAAAGCGGCCAAAACGTCGCGTATGGTGGCCCGGGACGTGGTGCATCTCGAAATCTCGGGTTCGCCGGCCGAGTCAACGCAAATCCGCACCGCCGAGGGATGTAGGGCCCAGATGGCAGCCTCTCTGGCATTGTTTTTTTCTAGATCGCGCCATCTCGTTCAACGTTCTCCGATCGAGCCGTTTACGATGCAGGATCATGGGTCCCGCATGTCATCCTCTATGAACCAAAATTCTTTCTATTCTTGGATTTTTTTGACCCCCTGATTTCTGGCTACTTCCTTTTTCTTTTGATCCCTTGCCGCCTTGGAAACGTTGAGACCGCTGCTGCTAAATGGGACCCGCATGTCATCCTCTATGTGCAATCAACTTTATTTTCTTGGAGTTTTTTTGGCACCTCAAATTTGGTCACTTGCCTTTTTATTTCGATCCCCTGCCGCCTCTCAAACGGTGATACCGCTGCTGCTAACTGGGGCCCGCATGTCATCCTCTATGTACTATAAAACTTTCTTTTCTTGAATTATTTTTGGCACCTCATATTTGGTCACTTACCTTTTTCTTTCGATCCCCTGCCGCCTCTCAAACGGTGATACCGCTGCTGCTAAATGGGACCCGCATGTCATCCTCTATGTACTATAAAACTTTCTTTTCTTGAATTATTTTTGGCTCCTCATATTTTTTCACTTGCCTTTTTCTTTCGATCCCCTGCCGCCTCTCAAACGGTGATACCGCTGCTGCTAAATGGGACCCGCATGTCATCCTCTATGTACTATAAAACTTTCTTTTCTTGGATTTTTTGGCACCTCATATTTGGTCACTTGACTTTTTCTTTCGATCACTGCTGCCTCTCAAACGGTGATACCGCTGCTGCTAAATGGGACCCGCATGTCATCCTCTATGTACTATAAAACTTTCTTTTCTTGGATTTTTTGGCACCTCATATTTGGTCACTTGACTTTTTCTTTCGATCTGCTGCCTCTCAAACGGTGATACCGCTGCTGCTAAATGGGACCCGCATGTCATCCTCTATGTACTATAAAACTTTCTTTTCTTGGATTTTTTGGCACCTCATATTTGGTCACTTGACTTTTTCTTTCGATCCCCTGCCGCCTCTCAAACGGTGATACCGCTGCTGCTAAATGGGACCCGCATGTCATCCTCTATGTACTATAAAACTTTCTTTTCTTGGATTTTTTTGGCACCTCATATTTGGTAACTTGACTTTTTCTTTCGATCCCCTGCTGCCTCTCAAACGGTGATACCGCTGCTGCTAAATGGGACCCGCATGTCATCCTCTATGTACTATAAAACTTTCTTTTTTTGGATTATTTTTGGCACCTCATATTTGGTCACTTGACTTTTTCTTTCGATCCCCTGCCGCCTCTCAAACGGTGAGACCGCTGCAGCTAAATGGGACCCGCATGTCATCCTCTATGAGCAATCAACTTTCTTTTCTTGGAGTTTTTTTTGGCACCTCATATTTGGTCACTTGCCTTTTTCTTTCGATCTCATGCCACGTTTGAAACGTGGAGGTACCTGCTGGCTCATGGGACCCGCATGTCATCCTCTGTGTGCTATAAAAGTTTCCTTTGTTGGATTTTTTTCACCCTCTGATTTTTGGCTTGCCTTTTTCTTTTGATCCCCTGCCCCCTTTGAAACGTTGAGTAAGCTGTTGGTTCAAGGGACCCGCATGTCATCCTCTATGTCCATCAAGTTTCTTTTCTTGGATTTTTTTTCACCCCCTAATTACTAGCTACTTTCTTTTTCTTTTGATCTCAAGCCGCATTACAAACATTGAGACCGCTGCTGCAAAATGGGACCCACATGTCATCCTCTATGTACAATAAATCTTGGATTATTTTTGGCTCCTGATATTTGGTCACTTGCCTTTTTCTTTCGATCTCATGCCGCCTTTGAAACGTTGAGTAAGCTGCTGGCTCATGGGTCCCGCATGTCATCCTCTACGAACAATAAAAGTTTCCTTTATTGGAGTTATTTTTGACCCCTAATTTCTGGCTATTTGCCTTTTTCTTTTGATCCCCTGCCCCCGTTGAAACGATGAGGACGCTGTTGGCAGGTCGGTCCCACATGTCATCCTCTATGAACAATAAAAGTTTCCTTTGGTGGATTTATTTTTGACCCCTAAATAATTTCTGGCTATTTCCTTTATTTTTCTTTTGATCCCCTGCCGCCTTGGAAACGTTTGAGAATGCTGCTGCCTCATGGGTCCCGCATGTCATCCTCTCAGAACGATAAATGTTTTCTTTTCTTGGATTTTGTTACCAACTGACTTTTGGTTTTTTATTTTATTTTCGATCCCCTGCCGCCTTTGAAACGTTGACGACGCTGCTGGCTCATGGGTCCCCGATGTCAGCCTCCCCGTACAAGAAACATGTGATATCTTGATTATTTCGCTCTGAGCTATTGCAAACGGATAAATTAAATCTTTATTTTTACATAAACAAACTTATATGTTGAGTGTCCTTGTTTTTTGTTTTTGCGAAGCATAGGACTTTCCTGTTTTTTTTAGAAAAATCCGAACTTTCCTGTTTTGGAGTGGGCTGAAATTGTACGAGACAAAAGGCCCAGCAGGATAGTTCGAAGGCCCAGATGTCCAGATACAGCCCAATTGAAATCTTTCTTTTCTTGGATTTTTTTCACCCCCTGATTTCTGGCTACTTCATTTTTCTTTTGGTCCTGTGCCGCCTTGGAAACGTTGAGACCGCTGCTGCAAAATGGGACCCACATGTCATCCTCTATGTACAATAAAGTTTCTTTTCTTGGATTATTTTTGGCTCTTGATATTTGGTCACTTTCCTTTTTCTTTCGATCTCATGCCATGTTTGAAACTTTGAGGAACCTGCTGGCTCATGGGACCCGCATGTCATCCTCTATGTACAATAAAGTTTCTTTTCTTGGATTATTTTTGGCTCTTGATATTTGGTCACTTTCCTTTTTCTTTCGATCTCATGCCACGTTTGAAACGTTGAGGAACCTGCTGGCTCATGGGACCCGCATGTCATCCTCTATGTACAATAAAGTTTCTTTTCTTGGATTATTTTTGGCTCTTGATATTTGGTCACTTTCCTTTTTCTTTCGATCTCATGCCACATTTGAAACGTTGAGGAACCTGCTGGCTCATGGGACCCGCATGTCATCCTCTATGTACAATAAAGTTTCTTTTCTTGGATTATTTTTGGCTCTTGATATTTGGTCACTTTCCTTTTTCTTTCGATCTCATGCCACGTTTGAAACGTTGAGGAACCTGCTGGCTCATGGGACCCGCATGTCATCCTCTATGTACAATAAAAGTTTCTTTTCTTGGATTTTTTTCACCATCTGATTTTTGGCTATTTCCTTTTTCTTTTGATCCCCTGCCGGCCTGCCGCCTTTGAAACGCTGAGTAAGCTGCAGGCTCATAGGTCCGACATGTCAGCCTGTATGAACGATAAAGCTTTCCTTTCTTGGAGTTTTTTTTACCCCCTAATTTCTGGCTATTTTCTTTTTCTTTTGATCTCAAGCCGCATTTGAAACGTTGAGACCGCTGCTGCTAAATGGGACCCGCATGTCATCCTCTATGTACAATAAAGTTTCTTTTTTTCTTGGATTATCTTTAGCTCCTGATATTTTGTCACTTGCGTTTTTCTTTCGATCTCATGCCGCCTTTGAAACGTTGAGTAAGCTGCTGAATCATGGGTCCCGCATGTCATCCTCTACGAACAATAAAAGTTTCCTTTTTTGGAGTTATTTTTGACCCCTAATGTCTGGCTATTTGCCTTTTTCTTTTGATCTCCTGCCCCCTTTGAAACGATGAGGATGCTGTTGGCACGTCGGTCCCACATGTCATCCTCTATGAACAATAAAAGTTTCTTTTGATGGATTTATTTTGAACCCCTAATTAATTTCTGGATATTTCCTTTTTTTCTTTTGATCCCCTGCCGCCTTGGAATCGTTGAGGATGCTGCTGCCTCATGGGTCCCGCATGTCATCCTCTCAGAACGGTAAATGTTTCTTTTCTTGGATTTTGTTTACCAAATGATTTTTGGCTTATTTTATCTTTCGATCTCGTGCCGCCATTAAAACGTTGAGGACGCTGCTGGCTCAGAGGTCCCACATGTCAGCCTCTATGAACAATAAACCTTTCCTTTGTTTGATTTATTATTGACCCATAATTTCTGGCTATTTGCCTTTTTCTTTCGATCTCATGCCGCCTCTGAAACGTTGAGACGCTGCTGGCTCATGGGTCCCACATGTCAGCCTCTATGAACAGTCAAAGTTTCCTTTGTTTGATTTTTTTTACCCTAATTACTGGCTATTTGCCTTTTTTTTATCCCCTGCCGCCTTTGAAACTAAGAGGACGCTGCTGGCCCATGGGTCCCACATCTCAGCCTCTCTGAACGATAAACCTTTCCTTTCTTTTTTTTCGATCCCGTGCCGCCTTGGAAACGGTGAGACGGCTCCTGCAAAACGGGACCCATATGTCATCCTCTATGTACAATAAATTTCTTTCCTTGGATTATTTTTGGCACCTGATATATGGTCACTTGCCTTTTTTTCGATCCCCTGCCGCCTTTGA